>JAULUF010000025.1:11365000-11965000 GCA_031834385.1 Semotilus atromaculatus | reverse complement strand
GAGCTAAAAAACGGGAGTGTTGACAGGTATGGTCGTGATGGAGAAGTGCATGCATGTTGGAAGTAAGCTCGTCTAACATTTTTAGGCTAGAACTTAACATATAGCCCATCGTATACATTATTATTGATGCAGTCAAAAACTCTACAACTACTTTGCAACCCGGCCAGAAGCTATGGCTCAGTTTGGCTAGCTTTCGTTATCTGAAACTAAGGGAAATGTTAGTGGGTATGGGAAGGAATGAAGATGTATTTCTTCATTTTATTTTAAATTATATATTATACTGTATTGATAGTCTTTTTAGTTACATTAAGGCTATATGTATTAAAGCAGAGTGCTCTGGGTAATATTTTATATCCTGTCAAAACATACATTAATCATTGGCATTGCATTAAAAAAAAATTTGTATAGACCTATTTGTAATTTTGAAATATAACATTAAAGGGTATATTTTATGTGATTAATTACTCTGTCATTTATCAGATTTACCAATTGTTATAATTTCAATTTGTGCTGGTGGTTAATTATGAACAATAGGTAAAATTGGGGGGCGGGGATGGGTGGGGGTGGGGCTCCATTAGGGCTCCTCCCCTAACCGCATGTGATCTCACTCCAAGCTTTTGATAAAACTTGAGAACCCTGCCCTACCATCCTAGGAAAAAAAAATATCGCTCCCCAGATGTAGATATTCATTTTGCTTAGTTTCGCTCGGAAATTTAACGGCGTACACATACACGCGAAATCACTCGGACATTTAACGGCGTACACATACACAAAAGATGACGGTTAGTTTCGGCGTGGACATAGCTGAAAATGCGTATAGATAACACGCCACTTGATTTGAAAGTGGCGTGTATGTTTACGCAAAGTCATGATGTCATGTTGGTTTTTGTGTTGTTGTTTTTTGTGTGTGTGTATTTGTGTCTTTGTTTCCTTTTGTAGTTTTCTTCATGGTTTTGCATCCAGCACTAATTTAGCTAGCTTTTGCCATGTGACAAAATTACTTTGGACCAAAATTTGTTTTTTTATTGGACATATAACCTTTAAAATCACTTGTTGGTTCAGGTGGTTCAGATTAGGTTTGGAGTTGCATGCATGTCGTAATTTACGGTGGCCCAGAGAGCTCAACCTGCTGCAACTAAAGAAAACAAATGCATATAGAAAAAAACACATGCAAATTAAGAAAACATCTTCATCACTCATCCAAATACAGAAACGTGCTGCAAATAACACCGACCACAACGGAAATGTTTCCAGGGGACCCCAATAAGAACCTGGCTGGGATGTGCTTACAGCTTAAAAGTCGACTTTATTTTATTTATTTACTTTTGTTTATTTTTTGTTGTACAAAACATACAGAGATTACATTTTTATGACATACAACTTTGTATACAATATACAAAATATATTAACAATATGTTCAATGTCATCAGAATACAAATGAGAAAAGAACAATGAGCTGAAAACTAAAATAAATAAATAAAAAAGATAGAGAAAAAGAACATGAGAGAAAGATATTAATATATACATCAATTACACGTGTGGCATCGTGAGAGGGTATGTCATAGAGGCAAGGTATGTGCCATCTAGGTGGGTACAGCAATGGGGACTACAAACCAAGATGGCCGCCTCATACCGAACTACAATTACCAGGTTCCTCAGCAGTGGGAACACACCTGTTCTGAGTGAAGGGGAAACGCTGTTAATGAGCTGAGAACAGAGAGACTGCTGTTTTTTGTTAGAGAGTGAAAAGTGAAGCTGAAAGAGCTTTTGGGTGTTAAAAAAGAAGAAAGAACGCTCTGGAATTTTGAGTTGATTTTTATTAAAAGAAACCAGTGACTTGATCTCTGCCTGGACTCGATTTGTGAACCAACCCACACTTTGGCGATACCCTACCTCTCACGATGCTACACACGGTACAAACTTTTTCAAGTTATGTTTAAATTTGCATAAAGAAAAGTTTCAGACACTCACACACAGATATATAACGCATATTTTAAAAGCTTTTTTGTAAAAAAAAAAAAAAGTATTGAGTATTTGGAGCACACGTGTATTGTGAAACTGATGAAGATGTTTAATTTTTTCATTTGTGGGTGGTTTTTTCTATTTGCATGTGTTTTTTATTTTTTTTATTTGCATGTGTTTTTTTCTGTTTGCATGTGTTTTCTTAAGTTGCAGCCCGTTGAGCTCTCTCGGCCACCATAGTAATTACTGTAATTTCAAGATGACAACACATGATCTTCTTCTTGGAGCTACTATATATGTACATATATAGAGATGTAATCGAAATAATTCAACCCCCATTGCAAATCAGGTTCAGTGGGAAAATTTACAAACTTTAAGCTGTTTGTAATGAACAAATCAAACAAAAGTAATTGAAATAGCTCAACACAACAAATGTTTAAGTGGTTTCCCCAAATTCAACTGAAAATGCAACTTACACTACCGGTCAAAAGTTTGGGGTCAGTAAGATTTTTTTTATGTTTTTAAATGAAGTCTCTTCTGCTCACCAAGGCTGCAATTATTTGATAAAAAATGCAAAAAAAAACAGTAATATTGTGAAATATTATTACAATTTAAAACAGCGGTTTTCTATGTGAATATATATATATAGTGAAGTGTAATTTATTCCTGTGATCAAAGCTGAATTTACAGCATCATTACTCCAGTCTTCAGTGTCACATTTTTTTAATTATTATAATATGAAATTATTATAATATGATGCTCAAGAAACATTTATGATTATTATCCATGTTGAAAACAGTTTTTTACATTTTTATTTCAGGATTCTTTGATGAATAGAAAGTTCAAAAGAACAGCATTTATTTAAAATATAATCTTTTCTAACATTATAAATGTCTTTACTGTATAACTTTTGATCAATTTAACTCATCCTTGATGAATAAAAGTATTTTCTAATTTCTTTCCCCCCCAAAAAAAAAAAAAATTTTTACTGACCCCAAACTTTTGAATGGTAGTGATTAATGTTACAAAAGCTTTCCATTTCAGATCAATTCTGTTCTTTTGAACTTTCTATTCAAAGAATCCTGAAATAAAAATGTAAAAAACTGTTTTCAACATGGATAATAATCATAAATGTTTCTTGAGCATCATATTATAATAATTTCATATTATAATAATTTAAAAAATGTGACACTGAAGACTGGAGTAATGATGCTGTAAATTCAGCTTTGATCACAGGAATAAATTACCGCTGTTTTAAATTGTAATAATATTTCACAATATTACTGTTTTTTTTTTGCATTTTTTATCAAATAATTGCAGCCTTGGTGAGCAGAAGAGACTTCATTTAAAAACATAAAAAATCTTACTGACCCCAAACTTTTGACCGGTAGTGTATAATGACTTCTGCAGTCTCAAAATTATTCAACCACCCAGTGGCGGTTCTAGTAATTTTCTATAACAGGGGCCATTAAGGGTACATTCAAGCACACAAAATAATTTATTCTGTATGGTGCAAATACACTTCGGTGGTCATTCCTTTTTCAAACCCTCTAATAAAAAATTATGTGCCAGTAAAGTTCTTTATGCACAAATAAATGAAAAAAAAAATCATTAAGGACACAATGCATAAATCACACAATAAGGTAAAGTGCAGCAGAGCACAGCAAATTCAGAACAGAAAAATAGGTATTTTAACATGTACGTATGTTACCATAACACTGTTTCCAAATACAATTTACAGTGTGGATATATTAAACATTTATTTCTTATTTAAAATCTTTTTCACATTGTCAGAAAAACAAATTGCAATTTAAGCCCTTTTTTGATGAGATAAACAATTTTGAAGATGCAAAGCAGCATTAACCCTCTGGGGTCTGAGGTGTTTTCTGAGTCCTGGAGGTGTTCTGACATGCTCTGACATTTTTGCTTATTTCTGATACTTGTGACATTTTCATTGCTAAAGTCTGATTACACTGTGTTCAGCACAAACTCTGCTACAGTAATATGTCAGCAGCATGTATGTAAAAGATTTTAGTTTTGAGATAATGACGTTTATGCGTGGTTTGTGAAAAAACAAAAAAACATTGTCACTGAAATAAGGTCATAAAACCCATACTAAGACTTTTGAAAATTGTATCACGTGGCCTAGAATATTTGCTTCAAAACTATGTGAAAATCATCCTGACTACTTATTCAGATAAGACAATATATTGACTTAAAATTCGTAAGACATGTTTTGTGTAAGAAAGTTTAATGCGGAGGGGCGTTAACAATCCATTAATATATAGTGTTTTCACACCTGAGAAAGACAAAGGCCCTCCCCTAATGGCCATATAAGGTGCTATCAGGTGCTGTCATTGTGAGAAGCCTTGCACAAAGAATGAGGAGAGACTTAAAAAAGAATGGCTTTTAGATTGTTTGGATTTATTTACAACACAACCAAAAAGTTACACAACCAAAGACAAAAAAGCACATTAGTAAAACACACTGATCTAAAGACAGAGACTTGGACAGTCACACACCTTTGTGCCATTCCTAAAACATATAGGTTACATACCTGTCATCTCCAAGGTGTTTGATTTTTCACCATGGTCATGTACAGAGACTCATGTGAATGTCAGCTGGACTCTGACAAAAAAAAACAGCTGTGAACATGCTGATATCAGGAGAAACTATTTTAGATTTTTCTGGTTCAAATTATGAAATTTACTAAATACATACATAATATATATGAGCAGGGTGCGATTTGCCGGGGGGGATGCGTGGGATTTCCCCCTTTCTGGTCAATGTATCCCTACCTCTGCTTAATTATTTTTATCCCCGGTGGGGATAAATTTATCCCCCCCTCAAAGTGATCAGTGCTACTACACTAGTGGCGAGACGGACAAAACTTATCACGGATCCGAGGTTTGATTAAAGTAAATTTTATTAGAAAATGCGCTACTTTGGCTGGCTCTGATAAAGCTGTCGCAGCCTCTCTGTAATCACCACTCTGCTCAATGTCCCGCCCACGGCGCTATCTGATTGGTTACACCTCACGAGTAATAGCCTATCAACACTTGCCAGACGGTTACAGGTCTGCTGGGCTGTGGAGCTGTGTGTCGAAAGGGAGGCAGCATATTCAGTATATTACTGAAGCGGGAATAAACCGAATATAAACATCACAATCTGATTATCTGTTTCTCTCTTTCTATTATGACAAGCAGAGTTAGTGTCCCAGTCACACCACTGAAAATGGCCGAAGTTACACATACGGTGAGGCTAAAGCGAAGGTTTTTTGATTACTCACTCATGGGGTGTTCACACCGAACGCAAATTTAATTATTTGCGCGAGTAGATTACATACAAAGTCAATGCAAAGACGCGAATAGACGCATCATTGACGCGAATTAGGCGACGCGTTTGCCGCGAACGTCTTCCGCGCAAGTTGAAAAATGTGAACTCGAGCGGAAGATTCGCATGACGCTTTGTTCTCTTGATTCTCTTGTTTAAGCGCGTCTAGAGGTCCTGTGGCGCGAATGAGGCGTTGAGCGCGGTAGACGCAAATTAGCCTCATTCGGGCGAATTGACAAACACAGATAATGCATCTGTCTTTTCTATCATTTGACTGTAGCTCAGCATCGCGGTGTAACGTTAACGTTATTACTTTAGCAGCAGCAGTAAAACTATTTCTACTGTGATGGTTTAACTTTGCAATCAATCCGTGGTTCAGCAGAGGCTGATATATAGCCTAGAAGTAACCTATAGCCTATTAAACTAAATAAAACGCTGTAATGTGAACTGTCAGTGCGATAGAACAATAACATCCGAAATGGACCACTATTTATTTATTTTTATATCAACAATAAAAAAATTCAAAACATCCCCCCCTCTGTTTTTTTCACAAATCGCACCCTGTATATGAGATATACTGTGTTGTGCCTTAGGTATATGTGTAGGGCTGCATGAAATAATAGCAATAGCCTATAGCAGGCAGCCTATAAATCTACTAAAAAGTTCAGTAACACTACATTAGAGAAAACTATATGGATTATCATGTTACTATAAACGTTTCCATTCATTACGACGTTATGAAATGAGATTGCTGGAGTAAAAACATGAAGCCTAATGTTTGTTTTGCTTTTCTAACCCACAGCGCGCGTGACTCAAACTCAGCGTGTGCAAACATTTACTGAATGCGATCGAGCCGGACCAAACTATGAAGCATTATTCTTACATAATTATACATATCTATGTGTGAGCAGATATCCACATTCCACTAACACAGTATTTAACAATAAACACACGTCTAAACATTATAATATTCACAATCATACGAGCCTTCTGTTATATCGTGCTGTGTTTAATTATCGAACATAAAAACATTCGTAGCCTATGACACGAGAATGTTTTTATGTATATACATTTAGCATTAGGCTTCATGTTTTACTCCAATCACATTTTATAACGTACATTTTAGTCTGGCACCAGTTTAACTAGTAGCTACAAGTTTATGCAACAATAACATGCTGCTAACATGTTACAAACAATAACATGTCTTACCTTAAAAATCTTTCTCATAATCAAATCGTGTTCTTCTAACTCTTCTGAGGAAAATCCAAGATAAACAGCACAGTATTCCACACTCATGAAAAGCAGAGCAGGACTGAAGACTGAAGTCACGGATTATCTGTTTTGAGGACGTTAACAGTTTGCGTTCCTCCACGTGGCTCATTAGTATGTGAGCAGCTGTTGCGCGTGGGCGTGGTCACATTAACGTTAATGAGCTCAGGCTGGAGAAACTGTACATGTTGTTGCTTTCATACGAATTACTTAAACAGAGAATATTTGTTTTTGATATGATTTACATCATTTAAAAATAGAGACTCAAAGCGTTGTAAAGACATACGTTTCAGGTCTGTGTGAGAAACATTTACTGAGTTACAGATCATTTACTGTCGCGTTTCAGAATGAGCTTCACATTGAGAGAGACGGCAGAACGCGCATCATGTTTATTTTCTTTATTTTACGAAAAACACAACATTTTGTTTATTATGAGTGTACACAAATAAAAGAAGACATTTAACAGTTTTGAATGATGTAAAACACTTGCCTGTATGACAAAAATAGACGGAGTTATTTGAGTCTATTTTGCACTGATAAGAAAAAAAGCGAGACAATCGCGCCGGCGAGATAGCCGACCCCAGAGGGTTAACATACTCAATACTCATACCCAGCTCAAACATCTCTCTCTTTATCTTTCTCTCACTCAATTTCTTTCACTTGCTCATTCACGCATACACACACCTCAAAAAAGAAGAATTCTCCGATTGCTATGCTTAGAGCTGAAATGCCTGAAAAATTCATCCAAATCTAATGACCTGGCCCGTCAGGATTCAATGCTTAGGACACCCAAGTGACTCAAACGGGCATCACCCATGGTTGTCCTCAAGTGGTTTTTAATAAGTGCTAGAGCTGAAAAGCTTCTCTCACAAGAAGCACTGCTTACCGGTATTACTACAGCAATCTTGGTAAGCCTGAAAGCTCATGGAACACCTCTTTGAAAGGCTCCAGAAAAGCAACAAATTTAAGGAGCGTGGTCAATCTCTGCATTTCACTTTTCTCTTTCCTATCCAGCACTCCCTTGACCTGATACATCTCATTTGACAAGTCCTCAAAATTTGAGTCAAAAATCTTTGCAAAGGAAAAGCCTCTTCCTGTAAAAATGTAACACTTTGTGGGTGAAGTGCTTGAATTCCCTTCATAATTTTGCAGTTGGGTTTAGAGAACCGTCTTTGCAACTCACCAGCCATTGAATCAAGCACTGGGTAGTACATATGTCTCTTAAAGCTTTCCCCATCATCTTTATTGACTCTACGCTCACCAGATGGTGCAGTTATTATGTAATCACACAATCGTGTGTTCATCTTTGGCTGCCTCTTCTCAGAGGCACATTTCTTCACATCTCTTCTCTTCACATTTTACAACCATTTCCTCAACCTCTTTCCACAGAGCCTCAAAATAGGCCTCACTCCTGTGTTGCTCTAATGTGTCCAGCAGTTATTCTACAAGAGTGACTGCTGCTGCTAGATCCAGTGTGGGGGACTGTAATATGTCCGACAAAAATGTTGACTGTCCCAGGACTTTGTTGAATGTCACTAGAACACCAATGAAACTAACATCAAGTTGAGCTAATAAACCACGAGCATCTGTTGCCCGATCACCATCCTTTTCCTGCCCAATTTGCTGAAGAACACGGTACACTGCTGGAAGTCTATCAAGCATATTGCGACAGGCTGAAAATCTACAAGCCCACCTGGTGTCACTTAATGAAGGCATTTCACGGGGTTGACCACCATACATCTCTTTCTGTATGTCATGCCATTTTGTGTGCACGTAAGATCCTGATAGGAAATTATGTAATTTCTGCATGAGTGAAAAAAAGCAACCTGGCTCAATCACCGATTTAACACTATCCACAATCAGATTTAAGCACTGCTCTTTTTTTTGCAGGTCTTTTGTTTCGTCTGCGATTATGCTGAAGACCTCGCTTTGTTTAACTTCCTTGATTATGTCAAGTTGAACCATCTCTGCAAGTGTTTCTAAAATTTCATTTTGAATGTTCTTTCTGGTGTATTTTGCATTCCCATGTGCATTCATGCCTTTCTCAATGAATGAATCGTGCTGTGCAATTGCATCCAAGATGGCTAAGAAATTGCCGGGGTTATCCGAGCCTTCAGATTCCCTGTGTCCACGCTGAGAAATGTTTTGAACAGCTGTTAAGAGTATAACCTGAGCAATGGTTTTGCTAATTTGTGCTGTGTCCAAGCAAACACAGCACTTCTGTGATGTTCTGATTTGCAATGATCTCTAAAGCCACCATTTCTGCACGGTGCTTTTTTCCAATTAGAGAAACCTGATTCTGACCTGAATATAGACATTAGGGCATTTGGGAGCGAAAAGTGGCGACAAGGGTAGCAAAAAACAGAGTCTCTAGAGACAGAATACTCCAGCCACGTAAAGTATTTGTACTAGGTCTCAATGAATGCTCTCTTCCTGTTCCCGTGCTGTGTCTTAGGGAAGACCTTGAGGACATTGTAACGGTAACCAGATGGCCAAATTCTGCCCGTTGATAAAATTAACTAGATTCTAATTATTAAAACACCCCTCTCCTCCTCTGGACTGACACAAACAAAGGATTGTCCGATTTTGATTAATTTACTGATGATAGCGCAGACACAGCGTTTTTCTCCAATGAGTAAACAGAGGAGTGCCTGTTCGTATTGACATGTGACAAAGGCCGCCAATCGATCTAGAGATCCCGTGGGGAACCTCGAGATCCTCGCATGGCCGAAGGGAGGACACCTCACAAGCGAACATTGTATTCCGGTGTTAAACTCATCAACTCAAAGAATACGCACATACATATAGGAGTCCCCGCTGGGAGGGGTGAGCAAAGTTCACCACTCAGCCGAACATAGAATGAACCCTACACACATATATACACACTAAAAGACACTCATTCCACCTTTTTAAATGTATGAAAAGTTTTTCTTGTTGTGTTTTATTATTCCCATGTAACCAATCCTATAATCATGATCTTTATGGTATGTAATCAACCCTGATATGCGTTAATCACGAAGAATCATGTACCTGTATTGTACTAGTCCCTAGAGACACCATGCTTGGTATGGTTGTAATCAGAGAAATCGAATAAGATCGAATCATTAACCCAAAATGCAATATGATGCATACTTTTATTAATACCAGTTTAGAAGTACATTTGCATTAAGTTTCATCTTCTATGCACATGACTCTGAGGGCGGGTATTGTCGCAAACACAGAAGTTTGCCACCACACCTCCTCCCAAACGATTGGATCAGACATGTAGGAAGGGCGTGTCGAGAGCTCCTTCAAAACCTGGAGCACCACGCCGTTCTGTGCAGTTTTCTACGCCAGAGAGAGGTCCAACTTTCCTGCGAACTCCCGCCGGAGTTCTTCTTCTTATTCATCGTTTTTCTACTTTGTTTTAATCTAAGTTTCTTTCTTTTTGATCTACCTCAGTTTGATCATTTTCCTTCGTTCAGTGTATTCACGAACGAAACGAGTTTGAGATTAATCATCTCTCGTACGGGCCGCAGCTGAAGCAATCGCAAACATCTGCCTCCTACCGGAAGACGCTTCAGACACTCCGACCACGCTGCCTTTATAAACGCAACTGCACAAAAAGGAGCCCTAGACGCAAGTAACGTAGGCTACAATCTAAATTCAGTGCTGTTTTAAGGTTGTTTAGATATTACTAAGGAAGCCTTTGGGTCTTGTGTTGAATTGTGTTGAACTGTTTTCTCTCTCACTCTCTCACTCTCACTCTCTCTCTCTCTCTCTCTCTCTCTCTCTCTCTCTCTCTCTCTCTCTCTCTCTCTCACTCACTCACTCACTCACTCCCCCCCTCTCTCTCTCTCTCTCTCTCTCTCTCTCTCTCTCTCTCTCTCACACACTCTAACTTTATCTCTCCAATATTTCGTATTGCAATCATTGTTGTTAACTGTTTGTTTTTGCTATGCATATTTACTCCTGCGTGATTTAAGTAGTTTATGTAATCTTTAGTTGTGTTTTATTAAATTCCATAATCATTTGAATTGAGTCTGTCTCATGGTTCCATACTTTGAAGCCCCTAAGAATGTCGATATAAGTTACCTGCTCTACCTGATTTAACTATTGAAAAAGTGCCTTACACGAAATATCATTCTTTGTGGCCAAAAGAATGGTATGCGCTGTTTACAGGCCGATAAATTGTGATAAGGAATTAAGTCTCGCTCCAGTCCGCCGGACGGACAGATTGCTTGATAGATTTTAATCACATCAAAATTTACTCTAATAATTGACCGGATCTTACCTATAGGAATAATTACTACGAGCAATCGTGTTAAATATTCATATGCGGTGAGGTTTAGCCTCGTCCCTATTTGGGATAATCAAATTTGTGTATGCGATGATACATATTCATTATCTCATGAATAGTATTCCCCATTTGAGTTAATAATTTCCCCAAAACAAGTCATTGTCGCTACAACATGTTGCACTGGACCATCTGCTCTGGACTGGGAAATGTCTGGAGAGAAGCAAAAAAAATTTATATATTTTTTTATATATTATATACTTTCTGAATTCCACCTTTTAAGTTTCATAATCATGTCGTCGCTTATAAACCATAAATTATTGTTAATCAATGCATAGTTTGTTAAATGTCCATTGAAAACTTCAACAGGATGAAAATATAGGCATACCATCAGGTCCAGGTGGAGCAGCACAACTTCTCTGCACCGAGCCCTCTGCTAAGCACCGGGAAATGTCTACAAGAAGCAAATGAAAAACAATTAAACATAACCACAGAGTCAGTACAACATATATTGCCTGTAATGTTTCTCTCATCTTATTTAAAATATGCACACAGTAAGAAGATAGTAGCTCACCGTTGGAAGCAGCACTATCTGGGGACTCTGGTCTGGGTGGATCTGGAGATTGTGGGTTAAAGCAAAGTCCTTTTAGGCAAGTCATGCCACTCGGCCACCATCTTGGCAACGCCTCCGGGCAGCTATTTTAGACTAACAAGACCAGGCTCCTATCTAAATGAATGGGGAGAGAGTCAGAACTGCACTTTCACTGGTCACCGATACCAGACGATAGGCTTAAATGTTTCCCGGCTGTACTATTAAAAAGCAGACGATTGGCTTTCCAGAAGGAGGGGTGGGGCATGTGCACACAACCGCCATTTTTGGCATTACGGGTTTTTGCTATATAGTTGTATTGAGGATTAAGGAAGTGACATGTCTCTATATAAATAGTCTCTGGTTAAAGTCATCAGGTTCGCTCTCATTCTGGCTGTGATCATCTGAGCCTGTGCCTTCACATAAAGCTAAAACAGAAATATGTATCACAAAAAGAATCCATGCTTCTATTCAACATGCCATCTAACAACTATAAATGTAGTTCTCTTTAAGAAATAAAATAATAAAATGCAATCCATACAACATTAATCATGTTAACCTAGAAAGGGTAACAATGACAGCTAAAGTTGAACTGTATACATTACTTGACATCAGCATGCATTCTTCTGAAAATCAGGTTAATATGAGCAGTTATTGCTATCTTTTCTGGTAATAGCTGAGTAGCTGCTAGCAGAAACATCCATTTTGGCGTCATTATTTTCAGACCCTCAGCAAGCAGTACATTTCTCCTCGTTGCAATTTCAATGAATACCATTTAATACATTGCATTGTGTCTATCATCTGGCTTTGCCTGCATCATGTTTTCTCTGACCTGGTGAAGAGGGGTTTGGGCTACCCTGGTCCTCAGCTGCCTACTGGTTGATTCTTTCCTCTGACCTCCCCTTGCTTAAACCCTCACTTTCAGTGGTATCATCGGTTAATTTTGTAAAAAAAACTCTGAATGGCTCCCTGTGTCTGTCCCTTTTTTTTCATGCTCACTATATCTGCCAAACACGATAGTTAACATTATCACAAAGGTATACGTACATACAAGGCGGTTAGTGCATGCCACAGTCGTTTGATAAAGTTAACTAAAGAATCTTTGCTAGCGCTATCTTAGCAAAAACATGTTAACATTGCTAACAAGTTTAGTGGATTAACGTTACAAGTTTATTGGTTTACTTCGACAGTGCTTCTTCCACAATTTAGTTAACAAACCTAAAAGAAGTAAGAGCAGCAGCTAAATATCCTTTCATATTTTAATGACAACCAACACAAGGATTTGTGACTCACCAAGAATTGTCTTCAAGTTGGATAACTGTTAGATGGATTCTTTCTCCCACGTACTGGCATAACATCAGAGAATGTTCTGGTATTGCTCAAGCCAAAGCACTTCTTCTTCTTCCTTTTTTGGTGATTCGCATCGATTTTGCGCATTAGTTTCAAGCACTGCTTCTTCTCCCAGGTTACATCGACACATTACTGCCACAGTGCCCGCCAATTGTTTGGGGGTGGAATTGCATCTGTGATCGTTGTGAAAATTCTATTGTTGCTCCTCTCGTCGACGATTGATGGAACGGGGGCCAATCGGGCCAATCAGATTTCAGCAGGGGCCAGATTTCAGCAGGGGCCCCACCTCTAGAACCGGCCCTGCAAGCACCTGAATAGAATCCCCCACAACAGCACAAATCTGCAAAACAGGTGTTGTCACATGCCCTTGTTTAAGTTGCATCAGTTGTGCCTGAGCTAGAATGTATGAAATATCTGAACAGGCTAGGTTTGTTGAGTGTCACATTTGACTGCAAGTTAGAAATATGACTAAGTCAAAAGAATGGTCCTCCAAAAAGTTAAGAGCAGATATCATCTGCCTTCACAAACAAGGAACAGGATACAAAATGATAGCGAAGGCACTAAATGTTCCTAGAGACACCGTTGGAAGCATAGTTCGCAAGTTCAATCTTAAAAGGATAGTTCACCCAAAAATGTTAATTAGCCCATGATTTACTCACCCTGAAGTGTATATGACATTCTTATTTATATGACTGGTGCTATCATTGGTCGATTGCTGCTCCTTGATCGATTGCTCCTGTCTGCCTGGCTGCCAGGCTGTTGATTTGTGTCTGTAGCTTTGTATATCTTTCTGTTTTGAATCATTATTCACTATCATTCCCTGTTGTTTATACTGGTAAATATAACTTACTCAACATCACATATTAACCTGACATTGCTAGCTTCAATCTAAATTGTTGCTAGCACAACAAACTACTAATTCGCTAGGCTGTTAGCGTGCCATCCGTGCGCTCTTTATTTATTTATTTATTTAAACCGCTCTCTCGTGCCTTTTACAAATCCATCAAAGCTGTGGTAAGTAGAATCAGTCAACAAGCACAGTGAGTCATGTCATCTTCTCCTCTTATTGTGACTTGCACTTCATGTAACATGTATAGCATAGCCTTTTCTGTCAGCATAGGATTTACATGTGATAAATGCAGGGAGATAGTCAGGCTGACAGAAAAGATTTCAGAACTAGATACACGCATCCAAACTTAATTTGAGTTTAATTGTAAGAGTGCAAGGGTCTTAGATACTGCTTTGGATGCGACTAGCTTAGTGAACAATGTACATTGTTCGGTTCCGGCTGAAGTAGAGCCCGTGGCAGCTGGGCAATTGGGTGCAGTGAGGCGCTGTAGTAGCAGGACAAAACACAGCTCTTCCGTTCTGATTACAACTTCTAATAGATTCTCCCCACTCAGTAGCTGCGTTTACATGGTTCAATCAGAATTAAATCAATCCGATTGATGAATCCGAACACGTGTTTACATGAACGATAAATAAAGTAATTGGGTTGATGTGCGCGTTTATATGTCACAAAATTCAAATCGGAATTTATTTTTTGACATGTACACACTGCATGAATATGCAGCTCTTCGCGCATAACTATTCTCTTCTATTGGTTCTTTATTTGTTTTAAACAGCAGACTTAATATTTATTTGTCTCCGGTCATGATTTGGAGACGATGAGCATGAACAGTTTTGCCGTGCTGCTTATATTGATCACGCAGTAAAACTCTGTGCACAAAACCAGTCATCTGTGGATGAGAATCTGGAACAAACACTGGTGGGACGTTGTTCTGCTTCACTTCACAGACGCTGTGAAATGAGAATTTTTTAATAATGGAACACTCATTTATGACACTTTATTTAACGGGAAGAACAGCTCGTTCCGTGCGTCATTACGCTATTTCAACGTCATTGTCTCACGTCATTACGCTATTTCAACGTCATTGTCTCACGTCATTACGCTATTTCAACGTCATTGCACATGCGCAGTACTTTCAGTTTTGGTTTTCAATCCGATCAAGTGTTTACATGTTCTCTGAATCAGATTACAAAAGGAGTAAACCACCCCTTTCAATCGGATCAAAATTTCAATCTGATCGATTATGGTGTTTACATGAAGGTTTTTTAGTGTGATTGAGCCGTTAATATGATTATTTGGGTCCATGTAAACTCAGCTAGTGAAACACCCACTTAGCCTGGGTTTCCCCATCCTGCCTTGTGCAGCGCGATTTTATTCACGCTGCTAGGCAGTGTGGAAACCATGGACCAAATTTTCCCCTCAGATAGGGAACCAATCACAGAACGGGGAGGGAGCAGCAAGGCGATGACGAAGTCTATGCGACACACCGAAGCAGTTTGTTTATATCTATGGATCCAACACGGCAGCAGACGCAAAGTTACCTTTCAAGTTTATTTAGAAAAAATAGCAACTTTTGGCGTTAAACCATTTCATAACCAAGAAGGATGTTTTTTCCCTGCTACCAACAGGCTTTGGCAAAAGCCTCATATATCAACGTTAGCCCCGTTAATGGCTATGGCAATGGGGCTTAGGCTAGCGAGACCCCAGTCGTTATGGTTGTTACGACATAAATCTCTGCGTTTACACTTGGTATTAACATGAGATCACCATGATCCGATCAAGCAGATCAGGACACGGTGTGTTTACATTTTTTCACAATAAGTAGCCCCTCTATCTGGATAACCGAACGTAGCACGACACCAGATTAAGAGTAGCTTAAAGATGATACAAATTAAGCTGTCCCAATTGCTTTCACTCACTCACTTTACTTTCCAATGCAATCTCCAGTCTTAGTTCAAATTACGTTTTTTGAATGAAGGAATATTTCAGAGCTGATAACTGGGTTGATCAACTGGGTCACATCATCGATCAGCGGGTTTAAGGTTATAGCGTGCAATGGCTATATTAACAGAAATGGGAGATTAATAAACATGCTGTAACAATAAAAACATTTAAAACATTAAAAAATAAAAAGTGTATTTCCATTATTCCTCTGGCAAAGCAGCGCACGCTCTTCATCTCATGACTGATCACAGCTGTGATATATTGTACAGGCGATCGCCTCATTCAGATAATGTTGCACAATTAAAATGAAAAATGACACACACAGTTTCATGTAAGTCTAAATAAACTGTTTGAAATATTGACGTTTTTTTGTAAGGTTCAAATAAGTTTAATTTCTTGTCTAAACTGCGTTTTTACATACGTCATCTGGTATAATTGAAACCATTGGCTATGATCTACATACAGGCGCATTTGATAGACATTCGTAGCACCCAATAAAACGGCTCTGGGCATTCGTAAACAACGACTCAAATGCGAGAAAATTAACATGTGGTTTCCAGACCACGTATCATTCTCAATGATACGTGGTCTGGCGTTAGCCAGGCTAACACCAACTGAGAATCCTGTTGAATGTGCCCTAGTTACTGGCGATTCTATTACACGGAACATAAAAATAGAGACACCAGCCACCATAGTCACATGTTTGCCGGGAGCCAGAGCGCCTGACATCAAAGCAAATAGGGCTGGGTAATGCTATTCTCTACGATTATTTTTCACGTCGGCACAAATGATGTTCGCCAGTCGGAGATCACTAAAATTAATGTTAAAGAGGTGTGTGAACTTGCAAGTACGATGTCAGGCACTGTAATTTGCTCTGGCCCCTTCCTGTTCGCATGAGTGATGAGATAGTTAGCAGATTGTCATCACTCAATGGGTGGTTGTCTAAGTGGTGTCCGCAAAATAATATAGAATTCATAGAAAATTGGAAAAGTTTTTTGGGCAGACCTGACCTGTTGAAAAGAGATGGTTTTCATCCCTCCTGGGATGGTTCTGCTCTTCTCTCTAGTAATGGTACATAGTCTTAGAGCTCAAACATGACAATTTGGGGCTCAGGTCAGGAAGCAGACAGACTGGCTAAACCGACTGTCTGCCAGCTATCTCACGTCACCAAGGTAAATCCAATCCCATCACATAGATGCTCTTTCACCAAGATATCATAATATAGAGACTGTGTCTGTTCCCCAAATTAGGAAATACAAAAAACTACAAATACAAAAAACTACAAAAAAGGTTAAAAATTGTATTGATGTTCAACAAATAAAAAACAGATTTAATACAAATGAACAAATGATAAAACTTGGGTTGCTGAATATTCTATTCAGCTTGGGTTGCTGAATATATGATCACAGACTATAACCTAGATGTGCTGTGTTTGACAGAAACCTGGCTAAAACCAAACGATTACATTACTTTAAATGAGTCCACCCCCCAAGATTACTATTATAAACATGAACCTCGTCTGAAAGGCAAAGGGGGAGGTGTTGCTTTAATTTATCATTTTTTTTTCAAAATTACTAAGAAGTCTAGTTTCAAATATAATTCTTTTGAAGTGTTGGTGCTTAATGTAACAATATCGAGTGTAAATGATAAATCACGTTTGAGATTTGTGCTGGCTTCTGTATACAGGCCACCAGGGAACCATACAGACTTTATCAAAGAATTTGCTGACTTTCTATCAGAGTTAGTTCTAGCTGCAGAGAAAGCCCTAATTGTTGGTGATTATCAAGCGTAGCGTCAGTTCTGGCAGGTCATGTTAGTCAAGCTTGCATCAGCTGACTCTCAGCTGATCCATGTCTACCTATAGGAATACTACGCCTATCACCGTATATACAAATATAAGCTCCTTCAATATTATCAGCAGCTATCGCGTTTTCAGGAGCTAATTACCCTCCTCCATCCCCAGCTCCTCCTCTCGTCGGTCAGGATTTAAAATTCTGATTTCATTCTGATTTTTAATTCATAGTGACATTCTGAATTTGCTGACTTTCTATCAGAGTTGGTACTGGCTGCAAATAAAGTCCTAATTGTTGGTGATTTTAATATACATGTAGATAATAAAAAAGATGCATTGGGATTGGCATTTAAAGACATTCTTAACTATATTGGAGTTAGACAACAACATGTCAGGACCTACTCATTGTCGTAATCATACTCTAGATCTAATATTATCACATGGAATCAATGTTGATGCTGTTGAAATTCTGCAGAAGAGCGATGACATCTCAGATCATTTTCTAGTCCTTTGTAAACTTAATTTAGCCAAGGCTGCAAAGCTGACTCCGTGTTACAAATATGTTAGACCTATCACTTCTGCCACTAAAGATTGCTTTATCCCTGATCAGTTTCATCATCTCAGCATCCTAGATAGCTTCGCTTTGATTAGTTTTTTCATTTAAACATCTGATTAGTTTTAAATGATCATTGTTGGATTAATATTGCAGCTAGTGTTACTGACAGTTATTTGTAATGTAATGTTTGTGTGCACCTGCCCGGGGACTGTATTTTGTACATTGTCCCTGACAAATAAATTAAAGAAAGAAAGAAATAAATAACTTTTGCGACAGAAACTTTTAACTCTCTCTTTTCCAGCACTTTAGACACAGGTGCTCCGTTGCGCTTAAAGAAGATTAAAGAAAAAACTCCAATGCCGTGGTACAACGAGTACACTCAGGCTCTAAAGAGAGCAGCCAGAAAAATGGAGTGCAATTGGAAAAAATCTTCAGATTTCATGGAAAGAGAGTTCAATTGCTTACAGAGAGGCCTTAAAAGCTGCTAGATCTGCTTATTTTTCAACCCTATTAAAAGTAAATAAACATAATCCTTGGTATTTATTTGAAACAGTGACTAAACTAACGAAAAAGCTTCAAGCCCAGAAGTGTCCAAGCAACAGAGCATAATGACCTTAAGAACTTCTTCACTTATAAGATTGATAATATCAGGGACAATATTATAACTATGTAACCGTCTATTACAGCAGTGGTTCTCAACTCCAGTCCTCGGGACCCACTGCTCTGCACATTTTGTATGCCTCCCTTATTTAACGCACCTGATTCAGATCATCAGCTGATTTTTTTTTTATTTTTTTTTTTTTTTTTATTTATTTTATTTGATCAGGGACAATGCACAAAAACCATTAATCTAAGAAAGAAGAGATGTCATGTGCCAGGTTATAGCAAAAAATGCTAATTTCCGCCTGCAGTCCCTGGACAGGTTGATGATATACTTACAAAAATTAAAAAATATGTACAGAATTATAATACACAGAAGCATCACTTTACTCATATCATATAATACTCTCTACTACAGGAATCTGTAACTCATTCATTCACAGTTTACATCATTTGTATCACAGTCATTCAGTGTGTACAGGTTTGCTTTGTTAATAACCACTGTTTGGTCAGGCGTGTAAATGTGCCATAGTTAGTGCAAGAGATAATTTCATTTGGAAGAGTATTCCAAAGGCTCACTGCTTTATAAGAAAACGATTGTTGACCATATGTGGTTCTGCATCTTGGAACGCTGCACTCTCCTCTAACTGTCGACCGTGTGGTTCTAGAATTTCGCTCCGAATTTAGTTTCACAAATTTTCTTAAAGGAGGAGCAGCGATGTTATGAATAATTTTAAACAGAGAACAAATTTGATTATATTTAATAAGGTTTTCAAAATTTAAAATGTTATATTTACTTAGTACTTTACAATGATGGTAGTAACGAGATTTTTTATCATGAATTTTTATAGCCCTTTTGTATAATGATTCAAGAAACTTTAGCGATGTTTTACACGCCTGAGACCAACTAGACATGCAATACAAAAGATGTGAAACAATCATAGTATTAAGGAATGTGTTTGAGGCTTCCGTAGTTAATGAATTTCTAATATGTTTATAGTTCATCAAATTAAATTTTAATTTATTACTGAGTTTTTTTATGTGACTTTTAAAACCAAGGTTTGAGTCAAGTACTAAACCTAAATATTTTGTTTCATTTACATATTTAATTTTTTGTCCATTTACTTGAATTTCTTGAGTTTGTTGTATTTTACGTTTATTTGAAAAAAACATTGAGACAGTTTTATCAACGTTTAAGGTCAGGCAGGACGTCTGCAACCATTCTGCAACTTTCTGCATCTCTTTTGATAATTTATCAGCAACCTCCAGCTCGTTTTCCCCAAAAGTGAAGATCACCGTATCATCAGCGTACATGATTACATCAACGTCAGAACACACTCTGGGGAGGTCATTTATATAGATGCTAAAAAGCAAGGGTCCCAAAATAGACCCTTGCGGCACTCCCATCGAAGTAGCTCTAAACGCAGATTGGATATTATTCACTCGTACACACTGATGTCGGTCGCTCAAATAAGATCTTATCCACCTTTGGGTGTGCTCAGAAAGATTGTATTGATGCAACCCACTATAAAGTATCTGGTGATTAACAGTATCAAAAGCTTTACGCAGATCAAGGAAGACTGCTCCCACCACCCTTCCCTGATCTACATATGCCCTGATAGTTTCTAGGAGGTAGCAACAAGCAGAATCTGTTGAGTATTTCCGTCTGAAGCCAAACTGCATTGGGTTTAAAAGAGCGTGTGAGTCAAAGTGGGTCGTAAGTTGCTCCGCCACAATCTTCTCGAGCACTTTTGACGCAGCTGGAAGAATGCTTATCGGACGATAATTATTCATGTCTTGTTTGTTTCCGGATTTAAATATAGGGGTGACAATCGCCGGTTTTAGGGCTGCTGGAAAGATACCCTCACTAATTGATCGATTGATCATTGTTGTTAATGGTTTAGAGAAAATGTCCCTATATTGTTTTAGAAAGGATGTGTCAAGTCCATAAATATCTTTTGCTTTGCTGCTGTTTAGCACAGTAATTATTTTTTCAACTTTAGTGTTAGTTATTAGACTAAGGTTAAAAATAGGTGTATCGCTGATTATGAGAGGAGGATAAGCAATTTGAAAATTATTAGCCAGTTTTTGGACAATTGTTAAAAAATAATCATTAAAATTTGTTGCAATTGCAAAAGAGTCGTCGATCATTTTTCCATTAATATTGAGATGAATATGGTCACATTTTGACTTTTCTTTTCCAATCAACTTATCAATAGTTTTCCATATTATTCTACTATTACCTTGTGCATTTTTGATAATTTCAAGGAAAAAACTGGCTTTGGCCTTTCTAAGCTCAGCTGTAACTTTATTTCTTTGACTTGTAAAGGCAAGTCGATCTGTTGTTAGTCCTGATTTTAAAAATATTTTTAGTGCCACATCTCGCTTTTTCATCATATCCCAAATAGTTTTGTTAAACCATGGCAAATTTTGTTTTGCATGTCGATTTCTTTGCCTATTTTTTGTATATTTGGTTAAGATGTTATTTACAGCCACCATAAGATCATGACAGCCCTGTTCACAAGATTTTTTCTCCAGGATATCTGTCCACTTCGTTTGTTTTAACTCTTTTTCAACCAGTTTTAAATCTTTCTTTGGAATGAATGTGATAGAAATTTTATTATTTATTAGATTTTCATTCTTGCACCTTGTTTTTATCAATTTTCTAGCTACTAGAGTTAAATTATGATCAGACATGCCTGTGATTAAATTATAAGTTTTAATTATTCTCTCAGGTTTGTTTGTTAATATTAGATCTATTAAGGTTTGAGAATATCTTGTTATACGTGTTGGTTTACTTAATAATTGAATCATTTGAAAAGGTTTTGTTATTTCCTTAAGTTTGTTTTTACATGATTTCTCAAACCAATTTAAATTAAAATCACCTAAAAGAATGACCTCTTTTCCATCATATTGTTTAAGTAAATTACCAAGAGAAATAAAGAAATCATTAGTAGCTTTAGGAGGTCGATAAATTGCTAATACACAAAAATTCATTTCAGGAGATAAAGTGATAGTAATCCCCACACACTCTAGGTTACAATCACTGATGTCCAGTTGTTTACTTTGGATGTGATCTTTTACATAAATCAGCACACCACCGCCTTTACCCTTTTTTCTGTCACGTCTATACAAGGTGTATCCCGGCACTTTCACTATAGATGAGGGGGTATTAGGGGTTAACCAAGTTTCCGTTAAGCAAAGATAGTCAAGATTTGAATCCATTAACAGATGTTCAATCTGCTCAGTCTTTGAAACAATGCTGCGGATGTTTAAATGTCCTCCGAAAATGCCCTTCGGCTTTGTTTTCGGGTTCCAAAGCACGCTCGCGTGATTCACAGTCTGAAACAGTTTCATTTGCTGCTGTTTAAGTGAGACGGTAGTATTTAAGGTTACTGCTGGTTTAGCATGGATCACTGATGTTAATATCTTCTCAGGAATGAACTTAGGAGCAGAGTTTGTCAGGTGATTACCTTGTTTTCCCACGCCGGATACTTGGATATGGGTCAGCGGTGCTTCCAGCCCATGAACAGGAACAGCTGATTGTAGACCATCCACACGATGCTGATAATCCACAGGCCCGGGGTTTAGATGAATATCCCCACATAGAAGCAGAATCGTGCAGAGAAATACAGAATATCCTCGAGTCCAACTTGCTTGCTGGCTCTTCCTGTAGAAACGCCGCTCGCGCAGCGCACTATGAGTACATGCTCGCCCGTCATTTAGAACATTCGAGTATATGGTGTATTGGCACCATGAAGCAAGTGGCATTGGCACGATTATGTCCGCGAGCGCCGTGGCCTGCAACAGAGTATGGCGTTTTCGTTCACGGGTTCCCCATAGTTGTGTCAGTAGGAGAAACAGCACATACAGAGTTATCCGAAGATGTAATGAGGAAACTATTTTAGAGCGTTTAATGTGTGGGTTCCGAGATACAGAAATTCCATTTACAGAGAGATCATCTGGTGGTTTCCCAGTTTGTTTTAGGAGGGGTGCAGCAGCACCTGTCGAGCGACTGCCTTCCTCCGCCATTTTGGTTTTTTTCCAAAAAAGGAGAAAGGATTAGGAGAGAGCTCCATGAACTGAAATGAGTGTGTCAGATGAGAGACATACAAAATGTGCAGAGCAGTGGGTCTCGAGGACTGGAGTTGAGAACCACTGTACTACAGTATCATATCAGGAAGTGCATTGTAGTCTCCCTGAGGAAAAATTTGGGTCCCATTTTATTTTAAGTGGCGTTAAGTACTATGTACTTACATAGAAAAATAAGTACAATGTACTTATTGTGTTCAGGTTGTATTGTAAAACACTTTTGCTGCTATTGAGATGTGATACTGGTAAAGTTAGGGACAGGTGTGGTGGTATGGGTCGATTTAAGGGTAGGTTAAGGTGTAAGGGAAGGGTCAACTGTGTAATTACAAATGTAATTACATCAATTAATTACAGTTGTAATTGCATGCAGGTATTTTCAAAATATAAGTACAATGTAAAAACATGTATGTCCATAATAAGTCCATTGTATCAAAGTAGTAACTTCAATGTAAGTACATAGTACTTAAAGCCACTTAATATAAAGTGGGACCAAAATTTGATTCATTTGTTGCAATAGGAGAGGAAGACTTGTATGTTAGAACCTATACCAACTAACTTACTGAAAAAGATGCTTCCAGATGTCATAGATCCTCTTCTTAATATCATTCATTCATCTTTGTCTCTAGGTAGGATACGTCCCAAAAACCTTTTAGCTGGCTATGATAAAACTGCTTGTTAAAAAAACACAACTTAATCATAGAAAATTATTCAATTACAGGCCGATCTCGAATCTGCCTTTTCTGTCAAAGATATTAGAAAAAGCAGTATCCTCACAATTGTGTTCCTTTCTTGAAGGATTTAGACCATACCATAGTACCGAGACAGCTCTCATTGGAGTCACAAAATATTTGCTTTTACCATCTGATCGTGGTTGTATCTCTCTATTAGTGTTACTTGATCTTAGTGCTGCATTTGACACAATTGACCACAACATTCTTTTAAATAATCTAGAAAACTATGTTGGCATTAGTGGAATTGCACTAGCACGGTTTAAATCATACTTATCTGACCGTTTGTTGCAGTAAATTAAGAGATGTCTTATCGATCTCAAGTTCAGTATGGTGTACCACAAGGCTCAGTACTAGGACCGTTCTTGTTCACTCTGTACATTCTACCATTAGGAGATATCGTTAGGAAACATGGAATTAGCTTTCACTGTTATGCTGATGATACTCAGCTGTATATTTCTTCAAAACCTAATGAAACTTACCAATTCACAAAATTAACGGAATGCATAGCTGATATAAAAAAATTGGATGACTAGTAATTTCCTACTACTAAATTCTGAAAAAACAGAGATTCTAATTATTGGACAAAAAACTTCCATACGTATTAACCTATAATACTGTCTAACACTTGATGGCTGCTCTGTTAAGTCTTCGTCATCGGTTAGGAACCTGGGTGTTCTCTTTGATACCAATCTTTCATTTGAAAGTAACGTGTCTAGTATCTGTAAAACCGCATTTTTCCATCTTAAAAATATATCTAAATTACGCCATATGCTCTCATTGACAAATGCGGAACAATTAGTTCATGCGTTCATGACATCAAGACTAGATTATTGTAATGCTCTACTGGGTGGTTGCCCTGCACGCTTAATAAACAAACTACAGCTAGTTCAAAACACAGCTGCTCAAGTTTTTATCAGAACCAGGAAATATGACCATATTAGCCCGGTTCTGTCAACACTGCATTAGCTGCCTACTAAACATTGTATACATTTAAAAATATTGTGTATATTTAATATAAATGTACTCGTTACATCATAAGAAGAATGGCATCTACGCTAATATTAGTGTCTCTGTTTATCCCGAGGTTTACCGCAGTCCGTCGGATCCAGGCTGTATCCAGATCTGATGAAGGACCTGCGCCTGGACACGACGACAACGCAGTCCTGAAGTATCAACTAGTCCCTCCCCTGTGAAGGCCTCCTTCCCTTTACCTCTGTACAGATAATCGTTGTCGGGATAATTCCGGTTCACGTGGCTACGCCGAAGCGATAAAATTCTGTATTATAAATTTTAAGGCCAGACAAGTAGTTTGTTGAGCGTTGTTTTTTTTTAGGGAAGGACTACATGCCTGCGCACATATATTCAAATGTGCATACCTATAGAATTAACTCTTAAAACGCATGTGCACGGCCTCAGCGTTCTCACAGGTTCGCG
The DNA here is from genome assembly GCA_031834385.1 of Semotilus atromaculatus. NCBI lineage: Eukaryota > Metazoa > Chordata > Actinopteri > Cypriniformes > Leuciscidae > Semotilus > Semotilus atromaculatus. The sequence continues at coordinate 11,940,222 of JAULUF010000025.1, read as the reverse complement.
TTTTTAAAGTTTGCGTAGAGAGAACTTAAGAGTTTTCTGTTGGAACGGTGTCGTTTTAGCTGCCCCTAAGTTAATAACTAATGATCGAAAGTGAATCAATTAAAACTAACTTTAGCTGGAAAATATCTTTATTCTTGAGCCGCCATACAGCCAAAACAATCTCTGTTACTTTAATTTCCTATTATCACTTGTAAAGCCACTTTGGAACAATCTACATTGTTAAAAGCGCTATATAAATGAAGATGACTTGACTTCTATCAGACGAATACAATCTGAGTTATATTAAAAAAATGTTCTGGCTCTTCCAAGTGTTATAAAGCTAGTGAATGGCTATGTCTTTGGAAGTCCATTAAAGCGCATTTATTCATGATTAAAGTGCTCCACGCATCTCCGGGGCTTTCTGAAGTGAAGCGATGCGTTCATGTAAGAAAAATATCCATATTTAAACTTTATAGACTAAAATAACTAGCTTCCTGCGGACAGCCGTACGCATCGATTTACGCCAAAAGAGTAACCCTTGAACTTGATGCACAACTTAATGACGGCAATTGACAAAACTGGAACTTTCAGGCCCTATGGATCAGTGGTATGTCTGGAGAAAGAAGAATGAAGCAAATAACACTCTGCCTACAGTTAAGCATGGTGGTGGCTCTGTGATGCTCAGGGGCTGCTTTGCATCCTCTGGCACTGGAAACCTGTGCCATGTGAAAGGCAAGATGGATGCATTGAAGTATCAGGAAATCCTAGAAGAAAATGTCAAGTCAAGTCATCTTCATTTATATAGTGCTTTTACCAATGTAGATTGTTTCAAAGCAGCTTTACAGAGATAAACATATAGGCTAATTTAAAGTAGTTTTGGCTTTATAGCGGTTCTTGAATAATATTATTTCCAGCTAAAGTTAGTTTTGATTGATTCACTTCCGTCAAAATTATAATTTGTTATTAAATTGGAGGCTGCTAAGACGACGGCGTTCTCTCTAAACAGACTTTAAACGCGAACGTGTGATAAACGCCGATGGCGTTCACATGCGCATTAATAATTGATTATATAACCATGCCTAAACAAACTACTTGTCTTGCCTATAAATTTGATACAGTATTTTATTTTATCTTATCACTTCGGGGTAGGTACGCGAACCAAATTTTCCCACAACGCTATATCTCTAGAGTGGGAAAGGGATCCTCCATAGGGAGAGGCTAGTTGGCACTTCAGCACTGCATTATCATCGGGTCCAGGCGAAGCTCCTTCGTCAGATCTGGATACGGCCTGGATCCGGCAGGCAGCGGGAAAACCTTGGGATAAACAAAGATACTAAAATTAGCGTAGATGCCATTCTTCTTATGATGTAACGAGTACATCAGGGTTTAAGGGAAGTGTTACCAGTTTCGGCTGACTTAATCTATGCAGCCTAACATTGAATTATAGAAGTCTATAATGTATTATGCGTATGCTAATTCAAAGAGATGTGATTTTAGTCTAGCTTTGAACTGACAGAGTGTGTTTGCTTCCTGGACAACGGTAGGAAGACTGTTCCAAAGTTTTTGGTGCTAAATAGGAAAAGGATCTACTACGGCCAGCAGTCGATTTTGATATTCTAAGTATTATTAACTGGCCGGAACTTTGAGATCGCAATAGACGTGAAGGACTATAATGCATTAAGAGCTCGCTCAAGTACTGCGGAGCTAAACCATTTAGTGCTTTGTAAGTAATCAACAATATTTTTAAATGTATACAATGTTTAATGGGCTGCTAATGCAGTGTTGACAGAACCGGGCTAATATGGTCATATTTCCTGGTTCTGGTAAGAACTTGAGCAGCTGCGTTTTGAACTAGCTGTAGTTTGTTTATTAAGCGTGCAGGGCAACCACCCAGTAGAGCATTTCAATAATCTAGTCTTGATATAATGAACTCATTAACTAATTGTTCCGCATTTGTCAATGAGAGCATATGGCGTAATTTAGATATATTTTTAAGATGGAAAAATGCGGTTTTACAGATACTTGACGCGTAACTTTCAAATGAAAGATTGGTATCAAAGAGCACACCCAGGTTCCTAACCGACGACGAAGACTTAACAGAGCAGCCATCAAGTGTTAGACAGTATTCTAGGTTATTACGTGTGAACGTTTTTTGTCCAATAATTAGAATCTCTGTTTTTTCAGAATTTAGTAGTAGGAAATTACTAGTCATTCAATTTTTTTAATCAGCTATGCATTCCGTTAATTTTGTGAATTGGTAGGTTTCGTTTTGAAGAAATATACAGCTGAGTATCATCGGCATAACAGTGAAAGCTAATGCCATGTTTCCTAATGATATCTCCTGATGGTAGTGTAAGGACTGGGCTAAGAGTGAATCTGAATAATTAAATATCTCCTTGCTAAAGTCCCCAAAGCCTGCAAAGGCCTGGAACTTGAAAAAACCACACACAAACACACACACACACATCCAGGGCCGGATTGGGACTCATTTTCAGCCCTGGAGTTTCATGCCTTAGACCGGCCCACTTTAGTTCCCGACTGACTATATTAAAATAATGTAATTAAAACCTCAGTAGGATATAGCCAGCCAGGTGAAACTCGAAAAAGTAGAATATTGTGCAAAAGTTAGCATTTTGAGGATTATGGATTATGGCTTACAGTTTATGAAAACTACAAATTCAAAATCTCAGAAAATTACATGAAATAAATAAAAAAAGGATTTTAAATACAGAAATGTCGGCCCTTTGAAAAGTATAATCATGCATATGTAGGCTATATAGTTATATATACTAAATATATTAGTTTCACCTTTTAATTTGAATTACTGAAATAGATGAACTTTTGCATATTTTTCGAGTTTCACCTTTATAAGTCTGAACAACACGATCTCATAAAAGTGCGTATCTATTCCACGAATTTAATTTCTCGAACCATTTACACGCCAAAAATGTTTTTTGCGTGCATATGCTACGTACTGTAAACCCTTGGGTAGGATTAGGGGTGTGGAGTGCGTGCGTATTAGGCTACACGCCATAAAGTGCGTGTATGGCCGCGAAAACTGCGTATCATACACGCAAAAACTATTTTTAGGTATGGCACAAGAAATAATAATTCGTGATATAGATACGCAGTTTCATGAGACCGGGCTGGTCTGCAATAGTGCACTGTTCTGTACAGCCTTGTAATTCATTGTATTTAAAAAAAATTAAAGGGTTTTATAAATACAGAAGTCCCAAAAGTGATCTTTCTAGGGGGTTCGGGGGCATATTATTTTTCCACTGTCACTGGCAAAGAACTTAGGCCTATGTGTTATCTGTGTTAAATAGGAATCCAATGTAATAAAGTTATTCTCATTCTGGGGACAGTAGGCCTATGCAATAGGCTATTGCTCTGCTCTCCTCTCCATCTTCTTCTCTCGTTCTTCTTCTTCTCAGTCTCTATCTTTACCTGTAAATCTCCCCTTCCCGAAGCTGAGCTTTGATTGATACAGTCTTTGCAAACTGATTATTTATGTCGGTCGTTTAAAACTTCTATCGTAAAACAGCTGTTTAGTTTAGCCACTTCACTTGCATCTTATCTCGTGAAGCGTCGCGTTGGGATTCGCGCGCGGCTCGCGCTTCTGTGAACATAAATCCTGTTTTGATCGGTCATCTCAAACATTTTGCCATTGCCGACGAGCGGTGTTTGAGTGCTGATGGTGAGGTCGGTTATCGTCGCGATATAGTGGGTACGGCCCTGACTCGTAGGCGCTACTATTATCCATATTTTGTATCTCTTATTTTTCGTTCGCACATCTCTAACAACTACAACTGATTTTTTTTTTGGGGGGGGCTGCGAGAACACCGGCCCTCCTGGCCAATAAAACAGACCGGCCCACCGGGAATTCTCCCGGTGCTCCCGATTAGCCAATCCGGGCCTGCACACATCCCCCACAACTAACACCCACACTCAGGACAGAGCATGGTGTTAGCTAACAAGACAATTTTATGGCTGATCGGAATGTCCCAACGGAAAGGGATTCTAAAGAGAAAAGAACCTTCTCTTTGTAGAAGACATTTAACCAGATATATTCAATGTGTTTTATGTGTATTTGTTTGTCCATGACATTGAAATAACTATGACTTTATCATTAGGTATTTAAAAAAAATAACTGCCTATTCCCCAGAACTCTAACTAAGGAGAAATGAATCCGTTATTCCTGTATATGCATTCTAGTATATGACCCATTGAGAATTGTACGAACCATGTATCTAATCTCATCTTATGATTTGTCTTTTATGTGTTTGATCTATGTGTTTGAAAACTAATGGGATAAGGTTTCAAACGGTGCAAACTATGATTAATCCGCTCCATGTGAGGCAAGTTTGGATTCTCTGAGCTCGAATCTTCGTTCCCCATTTAGCAATTTACATCACATCTTGCTAAAACTTTGTGACACATAGGACTATAATAATTGTGAAGATTCTGCTCTTAAATACCCGACGAAATTAGCGTTTCAAATGCCTTGCTACGAGACAAAGGATCATAAAAACCAAACTCCCGCCTTGTGATTCCCACTCTCCGATTGCCCAAGCCGACAGGAAAAGGTTGGCTTCGTCCAAAGTGATAAATCTCTCCCCCTCCCTCTCTCGACCTCTCTTCTCTTGGTCCTTCGCTGCTGCACCATGTAATCCTATCTCGTGGTCTCCTCCGGAGACCGCATCAGATCTTTATTTCTTTTCTTTGTAAGTTGAAGTTTTGTTTTCCGTAGTCGACTCTGTTCACTTCCACGAAGTGAAACGAACTTAGCCGAACTATGTACTTTGGTAATGTTACCTCAACGACTTTAAAACCCTCTGTTCAACACGCGCGCCAAGCAGCACCACGTGACGCTTACACACAAAAAGGACTCCGCTCACGCATGCGGCCAGACCGGGCCGTTCAGGAATGCAGCAACACAGCGAGACCCATACATTTGTGCAAGTATATCTCTTTGTATAGAGCTTCTAAGAAGCCTTAAGATGATGTTTTGTGTTGTTTACAGAAAGGTGAATGTCTGGAGGAATGCTATCAATGCTCTCTCTCCCCCTTCCTTTCTCTCCTCTCCTCTCTCCCTCTCTCTCTCTCACTTACTCGCTCTCACGCGTGTAAGTTATCCATTGTCCAAACTCTGCGCGTTTCTCTCATTGATGTCTTATTGTGTTTTGTATGTCTATTATGTTTGTAAATACATGTATATATTCCATGGCAACCCTAGTAAATATATAAGTAGTTATGCCTTTATTAAATCCATTATATTCATGTGATTGACGAACTGTGTTGTTTTGCTCATTTTCAAGTCCCTTAAGTGCCAAAGATCTAACTTATGCTACAAGCTTTACAAATTAAAGATACTTTAAAGAGTATGTGTTTATAGGGTGGGAAACCCAATTCTTCTGGGCAGAGAATTGCGTTTCCTGAAATCCTATAAAGTAAGATGATATTGTGGATCCCCACAATATTTTTCTGGCAATTGAGCTAATTAATTTTGCCTGTTTCGTAAGATGTGATCAGTGTAATTAACTGTAATCAACTTGTAGTTAAAATGCAAGGATACACAGTTATGCATGCAGTTAAAATGACATCCTCCCTTAGAGGGAGATTTATTAACATGTAAGACTGATCTAATCCAAACATGTATGAACAATTATTAATTATCAATTATTAATTATGATATGCAAATTCCCCACGGATTAGATCCGCCCAAAGTCTTTACAGTAGCATGTACAGAGTGAACAGCAGCGGCCCTAGTACTGAGCCTTGTGGTACGCCATACTGAACTTGTGATCGATAAGACATCTCTTCATTTACTGCTACAAACTGATAACAGTCAGATAAGTATGATTTAAACCATGCTAGTGCAATTCCACTAATGCCAACATAGTTTCTTAGTCTATTTAAAAGAATGTTGTGGTCAATTGTGTCAACTGCAGCACTAAGATCAAGTAACACTAATAGAGATACAACCACGATCGGATGATAAAAGCAAATAATTTGAAATCTCAGTGCTATGGTACAGTCTTGTAAGGGAACTAGGATCAATATAACTCAAAGGGTGATTGAATTACAATGAATAAGAACCTAATTTATTAGCAAATTATTCAGAATTAATATTTAACACTTTATCAACTATTTGTCCACCGATACATTGAGATTAGGGTCTTTTTATTAATTCTGGATGTAATACTATCCCGTGGCCTATTTAAACTACTCTAATACACACAGACTAATCTAACGAAAACACACAAACATTCATTCAAACAGTGACAGGAAAGGTAATGTTATTAACGGAGTATGAATGGAGTCCCAAATGTCTAGCGTTAGACACTATTTCTTGACTGCAATCTGAGAGAATCAATACTAGTATTACAACCTTCGTTCGTTTGCTTAATAGGACTGTAGCAAAGTTGAAGGTTGTGGGAAGAAGGAGACGGGAACCGGCGAACATTCAAAACATTTATTAACATAAAATAAACTGCCAGCAGCCCCTCGCGGACGACTGCTGGCTTCAAAATAAAACAAACAATACCTGCCAGCAGTCCCTCACGGAACTGCTGGCTACCGACAAACAGAAACAAAACATCAACTAAAACACAGGCCTGTTCCTCTCTCGCACTTCAGCGTCGTCGCTCCTCCTTTATGCCTCGCTCCTCCGTGAGAGATGCGAGACCGGTGCGTCTCACAGGTGACGTTCATTATAACAATCAGGCCACCGGCCTCGCGCCGTTCTCTCACGTCCCTCGGCCTCGTCCTGTTCGCCACATACCCCCATCGCCCCTCACAGGCCGGGGGGTACACCCGAGACTGTGCCTACTCCCCCCCCCCCCCCCCCCCCCCCCCCCCGGCGGCGGCGATCCCTAGGGGGTATGGACCGACGAGCCGAGGGAAACGGAGACGGAAGCATGAGGAGCGACGGATACGAGAGAGGGGAGAGAGAGAAAAGAAAAAAAATAGTCCGGTTCCCACAACGCGCTGTCATCAGGCCCCCCCACCGGCTGGGGGAACTTCTCCGCGGTGCCTGGCGGTGACGCTGGATGGCCCTCGGTGGACGGCTCGACACTCCTCCGCCGCCCGGTGGATGGCGACGGCTCCGCCGGTTTCGGGCAGCCGGCAGGAGTCCCCCACTCCCTGCTCCTCCCCATTCAGGCGGATGGCAGCAGGCTCCGGCCCACGGCGAGCGGCGGCGACTCCTCCGCTCCCTCCCAGACGGCAACCGCCCCTCCAGTAGACAGGCGGCCGGCAGCGAGGTCGGCCGTCCCCGGCAACTCACTCCAGCGCCCCGCCTCGAGCGTCCATGGCGGCGGAGTCTGCCCACCATACTCGATGGCACAGCGGATTCCCCACAGCGGCGAGGTCCGTCTGACAGCGCGTCCCTCCTTCCTCCCGGGTTTCGGCACCAGTGTAGCAAAGTTGAAGGTTGTGGGAAGAAGGAGACGGGAACCGGCGAACATTCAAAACATTTATTAACATAAAATAAACTGCCAGCAGCCCCTCGCGGACGACTGCTGGCTTCAAAATAAAACAAACAATACCTGCCAGCAGTCCCTCACGGAACTGCTGGCTACCGACAAACAGAAACAAAACATCAACTAAAACACAGGCCTGTTCCTCTCTCGCACTTCAGCGTCGTCGCTCCTCCTTTATGCCTCGTTCCTCCGTGAGAGATGCGAGACCGGTGCGTTCATTATAACAATCAGGCCACCGGCCTCGCGCCGTTCTCTCACGTCCCTCGGCCTCGTCCTGTTCGCCACAAGGACTTGCACCAGTTCAGCAAGAATTAGGAGATTGTGTACTTGCGTTTGGATGCTCCTGCAAGCCCGTGCGTTCCCTTCGGTGACGAAGTTTCTGGATGATTGGCGGGCAGTCGGTCAATGATGCGTTCTGAGGGACAGCCCTCGATGGTGAATGGTTGGTTGGCTCTGAGTCTGGAGAAGCTGCTGGAGCGACTCTGAGAGGAAGGTTCTTTGACGAAGTTCAACAAAGGCTCTTATGGAAGAGTCGATGAGTTCTGAGTGAGCTCTTGGTGGTGTGAAAAGCATGTAAGCGTACGCGCTGGACGATGAAAAGGTCTGCACAAAACTCAAAGCAAGAGCAAAGGTTACTGCAAAAGCAAGGCAAAAAGCAACACCGAGCTGCTTGTCATTGGGTTATAATCGTGTCCATCCAACCTGTCCTTCCGAGTGTGTCAGCCAATCAGATATTGTTTTGGGCGGTTCTTGAATGACATTAGCATAATGTTCACATGATTGTGTTTGCTCAAATATCTAAGAGTTTAGTTAAACACTTTAATAAGCGAACTTTCATAGTTTAAATATGGTGCATCCTACGTAATTCTACTTTATATAAAAATTCAAGAAATCGTTTACCTATCAAGTAGGTACCAAATAACATATATTTCCCATAGTTAGGATAGGAGTTAATAAGGATTAAGCTATGATAAATGTTTAAGACACAGAATAAGCCTAGGTGATATAAAGCATACATAAAACAGAGGATATACACATATGAGGCAACTTCTGGTGATTAGTTCTTATAACTGAGGTAGAAGACCTAAGAATAGGCTATAATAACTGTTAAACACACAAGAAGAACTTCACAGGTTATATAAAACATACATGATACATAAGATATATGTGAGGTAAATACTGGCGATCAATTCAGCTTATTGGACGCAAATTTTAGACCGTTGTTGGTTAGAAACCATGAGTGGGTTTATTTCAGTCTATTGGTTTTGGAGACAAAAGTCTCTGGAATTTACAGCTGCAGAAAGGAGGTGTCCCTGGTAGGAGTGGGCGATATATCGTTTAGACGATAATATCCAATTTGTTGTCTGGACGATATGCAAAATTGGGATATCGAGTATTTCATAATTTGTACAATCCGACCCCCCAAACATGAAAAGAGCTGAAGGAAGTGTATAACCTTCTAAACAATTATATGTAGCGAATTTATTACTGTAGGGGTTTGTTTGATTGACTGTAGCCTATTTTTTTTTTTTACAAAATCACGATCGTTCCTCAATTGCACGAGAGTAAGCGGAGTACTAATTTGCAATACAACTACGGAGTTCTTACCTGTGTGTTATGACGTTTCTTTCTTAGGTTGAAGCAACAATCCAAAAACGTAAAGAGTAAAGCCGTAGGCTACTCAGGGCTCGAGCCTAACGGCGTCGGCGCCTAAATGTGTAAAAAGGACGAACAGAAATATTCTCCAGGATGCCTACAGGACGAAAGACATTTTTGTATGTGTGTTCATTTAGCCTATTACTAGCCTATTAGTGTAACTTACTTAGAAAATGCCAAAATTAACCGGCAAGCGCTGACTACAACGGTCCGGAGTACGTCTCATGCTACTATCACTGGCCGGCTCACCCGGAGACTTGTTTCGCGGTAGGCCTACATCTATCACATTGCTTAATGACATCGCAAATTGCACTGGTTAAAAAACGAGACGATAACTAAATAAAAACTAGTTTTGAATGACAAAAACTATGACGAAAAGCTATTGACATTGTCGTCAACAAATAAAAACTAGACAAAATGTTAGATAGTGACGATTTGGGAAGCGATCCAGTCAGAACTGATGTTCTGCGTTTGTGGTAGATGCGCACACATGTGTACTGTAACGCGCTGATCTACCCATCGGCACACGGGTTGAACTGCGCTGCATGTCTCATAAAACGTTAAAAAATGTAAACGTCTTGGAGAATGAGTAGAGCATAAGAGTGACGACGAAAAAAAAGAGCTCTATTCGGTTCGGTTTTCTGTGCGCACACACCCGACCCTAAGCGTGCAGCCATGCACATAGACAGCGCGCGAGGACTGAATTGAACTCTCTTTCGTGTCTGAATGGACAAATAGCCTACACACAACATTATGTCGAAATGCCCGTTTTGGAGAGTATGTATTTTTCTCTTATTTTTCATATATGTAAAAAAAAAAAAAAAAAAAAAAATTGTTCTGCATGAATACAAAAAAGCATTTAACTCCTGTTATTTTTTTTATTAAATCTGTTTTCACCTGTTTAGATAACTACTTTGAATGGAGCTAAATAAATATAATAATATATATCATAAACATTTTTATGGTGTTTTTATTATTACAACAACTAGGCCTATAGATGATAATAACAAGGTAGAAACAACATTTTTATTTTGGTACAGTTGACATTCACTTTATGACGGTTCAAATTGTTTTCAGTACAGTTCCAGGATTTAGGTGAAAAAGTTAGTCTGGAGCCCTGAGATGTAGGGTTTGCAAAACACAACTTTTTTTTTAAAGAGATAGTCACATTGTTGTTAGTCTTACTAATAGAGTAGTTTGCAAAGCACAAGTTAATTTATTACGTACATATATTGTACTGAAAAAGCACTGTTCTTGTATTAGAATAAATATTTAGTACAGTAACTTGGTTCATATTTAAATCAATAATGTCTCATATCTTTATGTACTAGTAATTCTATATAGTAATAGGTCAAATGCAGCAAGTCAAAAGACCAACTGGACCTTCTTTGCCAGTTTGCACACATTTCTTTGAAGGATTGCAAAAATATCGTCTGAATATCGATATCGAGATATTGAAAAAAAATATCGAGATATTCATTTTTGTCAATATCTCCCACCCCTAGTCCCTGGTTTAAGGTTTGTGGTGATTCCGGGCCATGGGAATGCCTTAGCACCCTTCGTTTCCTGATAAGGGTATGGATTTCTGCATTGGGGTCACCACAATCTTGGCCATTTGCTCTTAAGTTTGGGGAACAAAGAGAAATCTTTTCGTGCTGTCCTGGCATCGCTGGTGTGAGATTAGACAAGCACATAAAGGGAAAGGGGGGGTGACATCTCCTTTAGCCATCTTGACACCATGAATACGTTTTATGACTTACTAAGGGTGTAATGGGGAATCGTTCCGAACTGTGGAATGCGGTGTTGTGTTCATTGATTGGCCTGTTCAGGGATAATCCTACAGTCTAAATCCTGACTGAAAATCTTCGCAGATATCATTTCTTTCAAGAAAGGAACACAGTTGTGATGATACTGCTTTTTCTATACCGCGAGGCCGCTAGCAGACGGTCGGTTTAGCCAGTCTGTCTGCTTCCTGTCCGGGTGCCGAATTTGTCATGTTTTATCTAAGAAGACTATGAGCCAAATTACTAGAGAGAAGAGCAGCACCAGCCCAGGAGGGATGAATACCATCTCTTTTCAACAGGTCAGGTTTGCCCCAAAAACTTTTCCAATTGTTTATGAATTCTACATTATTATGCGGACACCACTTAGACAACCAGCGATTGAGTGAACACAATCCACTAACCATTTCATCACTCCTGCGAACAGGAAGGGGGCCAGAGCAAATTACAGTGCCTGACATCGTACTTGCGTGTTCACACACCTCTTTATTATTAATTTTGGTGATCTCCGACTGGCGGAGTCGAACATCATTAGTGCCGACATGATTAATGATCTTAGAGAATTTACGATTAGCATCAGCCAGCACTTTTAAATTTGCTTTGATGTCAGGAGCTCTGGCTCCCGGCAAACATGTGACTATGGTGGCTGGTGTCTCCAATTGAGTTAACAATGTCTTTAAGGGCGCTTTCACACTAGTGCATTTTTGGTGCGCACCCGGGATCGAATGACGTCGGAGTTCGGTACGTTTGGATGATGTGAACGCTGTCTTCCGAACTCAGGTGCGCACCCGCGAACCGTACTCGAGTCCGATTAAAAAGGTGGTCTGGGGTACAGTTCATGTGAACTCTGGTACGGTTCGCTGCTGATATGAACGCAATCGAACCAAACCTCGGAAGTGAACCGCTATTGATGATGTATAATGTGGTAAAATATTTGATAAACGTTAGCTCTTTCGTTGGTTCGTGCGTGCGCGGATGTGTGTCTGTGTGTGTGTGATGAAAAGCGGGATTGACGCACTGCAAGCAGAGAGAGAATTTCGGAATCTTCGGCGGACAGCCTGCTGTCTCGTTTTCAGAATTTTTGCGGCAGACAGACGCGTGTGTTTCTGTATGTCTATGTTGAAAACAAAACCAAAGGTTAAAAAAAAAAAGAACAACAAATTTAATCTCACCCGAGCGAGTCTATCCATTTGTGCGTCTTTTCATTCGCGGTTACCAAGCAACGCCATTACGCCAGCTGCAGCCTGATGACGCAAGCGTACCGCGGTTCAGATAGAAATATTATAATGTGAACACAGTCCATCGGGGGAAGGGGGAGGGGGGAGCAATCGAACTCGGGTTCGGAACAGGCAATCGAACCAAATGTGAAAGCGCCCTAAATGCCAATCCCATTGCATCTTTTTCATTATCTACATGTATATTAAAATCACCAACAATTAGTACTTTATCTGCAGCCAATACTAATTCTAATAGAAAGTCCGCAAATTCTTGAATAAAATCTTTATGGTGGCCTGGTGGCGTGTGATCAAATCACCAATAACCAGGGCACAATCAACATAATTCTCAGTGGGTGTTTCACTGAGTGAGGCAAATCGATTTGTTATGGTAATCGGAACGGAAGAGTGTTTTTTTTATTATTTTTTTTCGCGACTAGAGCTATCCCTCACTGTCACCCATCTGCCCTGCTGCATGGGCTCTACTTCAGCCGGAACGGAATCATGTAAAGAGTTCACTATGCTAGGCGCATCCAAAATAGTATCTAAAGCTCTAACGCATTCTTACTATCCTCAATTGAAGTTTGGATGTGTGTCTCTAGTTCTGAAATCTTCTCCGTCAGCCTGACTGTCTCCTTGCATTTATCACATATAAATCCTATATTGCCATCGGAGAAGGCTATACTAAACATATGACACGTGACACAGGTGACAATAACAGGACAAGACATTACTCCCCATGTTTGTTGACTGATTCTTTCTCACCTGGGCTTTTAATGAACTCAAAGGCGCAGGCGCGCTAGAGAAAATAAATAAATAAATATATAACTGAGCGCACGGGTGGCGTGTTAACAGGCTAGCGAGTTACTAGCGTGCTAACAATTTTGGAAGCTAGCAATGTAAGGTTAATCTGAGAAGTTGGGTAAGCTGTAGTATAAACAACTAGAAATGGTAGTAAATGATAGCCTGACTACGTCAGACTTCCTACTTCCGCTAATTTCATTTCGCTCCTGTAGTCAGTCTGAGATAGCAGCCTATCTTTCAGTTTTCCACCGGCCTGAAAACAGCCGGGCCAATCAACGAACAGAGGGCGGGCTGAAAGCCGTGACGTAGTCGCTAAGCGCCGAGTTTAATATTAGGTCAGGGAAATCGAAAACGACCGCGGATATGGAGACGCGGATGCAATTCGCTCTGTTGTGGAGAATATTCCCGGCATTAGCAAACTGAAGCCAGAACAAGAAGAGTGTGTATTAAACATTTTGAATGGAGGTGATGTTGTGGCCCTACTCCCTTTGGGAAAAGTTTAATTTATCAACTATTACCGATCGTCAGCGAGAAACTGGGGAGCCTTTTGACAGGTCAGTGTCTCCTTTCTTTTCCAGGTCTTAAATACCGTAAAACTTCAAATAATAGCCCGGGCTCTTATTTGCCCAAATCGTCGAACTGCACAGGCTTGTATTTGAGACAGGCTTCTATGAGACAGGCCTTTATAATTTAGTGTTGAGATGTTGTTCCTAGAGTCTCTAATCTCTAAAAATCTCCAAATGCTCCACGTGAAACCGCGGTCTTCCGACCTTTTACTATCTTGTCGATTGATTTTGATTAATATGTGCGAGGGAGAGAGAGTATGACAGCGCTCGTGTTGTTTGAAGACGTGAGAGTGCGCGCGGGCGCGGCATGGGCGCTCTCTCTCTCTCTCTCTCTCTCTCGCAGCAGTCATTCTATTACATCACTCACCGATCAAAAAAGTTGTTTACAGCCATAGATTCTGTAGTTCGATCATAGTTCGATCATAGATTTGAGTTCGATGCATGATGTCTGTGGTTCGATGCGGCTGTGTCGGCGCATAACATACGTCATAAATAAACTTATCTGATTGGCTTACGGGTAACCAATGATTTTAAACTTCAGAAATCGCCCCCTAGCGAGAGAGAAAACACTTCTCTATTATGCTATGCCAGACTCTGTCTACGAAGCAAAGTGAAGTAGCAGAGTCTGGTATTACCAGGCTAAGTAAATGATGGTTCAAAACCGAAAGAAATACAAAGCTAATACGAGGCTCAGCCTCAAAGCAAATAAACAAACTCACAGCAGGCAGCGAGGCAGACAGAAGCAATCAACCAATCCAATGCCGACAGTGAGGAATCTGAAGCTTGAGCGTCATTGGCCCTTCCAACAGAAGAATGATCCCAAGAATTCCTCACATTCCACCAAGGCTTGGTTGCAGAAGAAGTCCTGGAACATCCTACAGTGGCCATTACAGTCACCTGACTTGAACCCCATAGAAAATCTCTGATGGGATTTGAAGAAGGCAGTTGCAGCACGCAAACCCAAGAATATTACTGAACTGGAGGCCATTGCTCATGTCATGGGGAATGGGCTAAGATTCCTCAAAAACGCTGCCAGAAGCTGGTGTCTGGTTATACATCTCGTTTGCAACAGGTCATAACAGCAAAAGGGTGTTCTACTAAGTACTAAACATGCTTGCCATAAAGAGGTTGAATATTTTTTAGACTGCAGAAGTCATTAAAAGTTCAATTTTCAGTTGAATTTGGGGAAACCACTTGAAACATTTGTTGTGTTCAGCCATTTCAATTACTTTAATTTGATTTGACATTGCAAACAGCTGAAAGTCTACATTTTACCAAACCTGATTTGCAATAGAGGTTGAATAATTTGATTAAAACTGTGTATGTATATATATATATGTATATCAGTCCCGGCGGCCGGCGCCATGGGCGGGCATTGGGGGGCCTGGCCCGCCCTGTGAGTCACTAGTGCCCGCCCTGAGCGAGTCTCTCCCTTCACCAACTCCACGTCAAGTCCCACCAGTCCTTGCTTGTTTGCACAATATATTTTTTTATCAATAGGCTACTGTTATCAAAAGTTATCGTTTTGAATATACATAACTCCTGAATAAAAATAAAAATGTGTTTGGTCTGATTTTTTTTTTTTATTGTAAACGGATTGATTGGTTTGTCGATATAGTGAGCGTGGAAATGCATGTGATAGCGGTCTTATTAAGCGAGTCTTTGAGTCATTCATTCAAACGTTTCGTTCAAACGCCATAGAGAAATGCACATTTCATACGGATTACATGCAGAGAGCAGTCTATAGTCTGTTTTCTTTCATTTTGAATTGTTCTGTTTAAAAGTAGACATGTCTGTGAGAGAGGCTTCTGAGTTTCGGTTCATTTATGAGATGAGCTCCAGTTCACGCGCCGGCGCCTCCGTTTCGTCATTATCGTCTATTTACTTCTTATTTATTAAATCCTGGCAATTGGTTGATTAAACATTGATTAAAATTAAGATACAATTAATACAAAACGAAATTCACTTTAAAGAAAGTTTTAAAGCATCTTTTAGTGCCGCTTTCAGAGCACTCGCGTCCGTATCATTGTTTTTTCCTCATAAATGCGAACACGAAAAATAAAATGAAATGAATATTTTATGCTCTGTGGAGACTACTGTTAGCCTACTCATAATTTGTATTCTGAATACGTAATACGTTGTATTCAGGTACTGAATGAGTGTTTATGCTTTCGAGGTTTTTAAATAAGCTTGATATGTGTTTGGGAAGATGTTTATGTTTTGTTGACATGTCGAGTGTTTTCGGTATTATATTTCGTTTTTTTTTTTTTTTTGGCTAAACAGCACAAGACTTTAATTAAGTAACGTTATAGGCATTCTGTTTGTGCTGCGTGATTTAAAGAAAAGTGCTCTCTTGCTCACACGATCAGCATGGTGATCAGGTGTTTTCTCCTAAATAAAAGCTCAAGGGTTTATTTCTTACAAGTGAAGAAATTAGGACAAAAGTATTGTAATTTTCCTATTAGCGTAATATAAATCCAATGTAATGTAGACTGAGACTATGTCATAACTAACAAGATGTTTGAGCCCTCTTTAGGTACCAGTCAATGCTTTTTCTTTGTTCAATGTGCACAGTTCATGGGTCGAAGCCGGTTGAAGCTCTTAATTTTTTAAAGTGTGCACCCGATTGATGCATTTAACCTTAAAATGTACAAAATTTTCTTGCGGGGGAGCATGCCCCCGAACCCCCCTAGGGACAGAGGTCCACACAACATGCCAATTTATTTATTTTTTTAATAATAATTCACAGCACCCACTGATCACAATTACTTCCAGCGGCCCTGAAAACACCTCTCAAAATACTTAAAAAAAAAAATTTATGACGGACGAAATTTGCGGAGGCAGTGTGTAAACGTGATTGACACAACTTGAGGTCGTATATGTGAGAATTTCGGACTCAGTGTGCAAGATCGAACCTTTAGCGTCAGTAGCCTATTAAATAATTATTATGCTCTATCGATCATTACATAGTATCATAATCGATTCATGTTATGCAATGAGGTTGTTTCCATTTGTGCCCCCCTGAAAAAAACGAATGCCCGTCCGTGAATTTGTGTCTGGCGCCGGGTCTGTATATTAGGGCTGTCAACATTAAAGCGTTAATGCATGCGTTGCATTTTTGTCCTGTTTAACTCGTTAAAATATTTGATGCAATCAACGCAGTATTCGTAAATTTTTGTGCGACAACACAAAAGAGAACACGCTGTCAGTGAATGTGCTGTCTATGTGACACACACGTACAGATAGATGCGTGCCAGTATCGTGTGCACAGACAGTGCACCAGTATACAGTACATTTTTATCCAGACATCAGTAGCTGTATTAGTATCAGTGATACTACCCTTCATTCATAAAAATACAGCATTATAAAAATATAGCAAGTATTTAAATAAATAATAATATTTTGAAAGTATTACATTATAAAATATATAAACTAAATATAAACCTATATTAGAAAAAGATATATAGTAAGATAAATTAATCGCGAGTAATCACAGAAAAAATTTGATTGAAAAACATGTCAGTTGATTCAAATTAATTATAACGCAATAATATCGGAGTGACACGTTCTTACTGTAAGACTCTTTACTTTGATTACAATTCACACCAACCAAAACTTTTCAGCGAGAAAATTGAAAGGAAACGTTTTCCTTAGTCAGACTCGCGACGACGCTTGGAAAAGACTACAGCAACGCCAGCTCGTGTGCTCAATAACGAAATCCTGCTTAAAGACACAACCCGAGTCTTCTGGTCTTAGCTTCTGAGTTTTCTACACTTTACAAGAAAACAGATCACAACACACGTGACACGTCTTTTTAAAGACGCTCTGTCCATGTACTTCTGGGTGCGATGGTCTGAAAGATTCACCTGATGGGCGCGAACGCTGTTATGACGTGTTTGGGCTTTGATCACGTTCAGACAGCGTTCGTGGATTCATCATGTTCTCACTCGGGAACATAATCATTGCAATGTTATGTTCAAGACTCGCTGACCTCACTAGAGCGAGAGTCCCCTCATCCACACCCCAATCTATTTTCTCCACGAGAGGGAATTCTTTGGCTGGTGGCCAGGGTGACCAGAGGCAGCTGGTGTGTAACAAACCCAACGAATTATCCTCGTTTCACACGCCCCTCCTTCACATTGCAACCCGTGTGGTTTCTGGATGAGTTCGCTAACCAAAAGAAACAAAAAGTCCTGTCTCATCCGGCTCCCCGGCAGATGAGTCCTCTGGACATGATGGTTCGGCTGTGCATTGTCGAATCTGATCCAGAACCTTTCCTGGGCCGCCGCGAGTTCGGGCTTGTGTGGTATCCTCTGCCTTGTCCCAAGCGCTCAAGGCTGATGATTGGTATTGTGGGCGGCGACCCCAATTCCTTTCTTTTCGGATGTGCATGAAGAGGCCATGAGTTTGTGGGAGGCCAGAGGGGCTTCTAAGCGAAACCCCATTTATCGTCACTCGACGGAACGTCTCTGTTCCCTACTCAGGGAACGAGAGTTAGGGTGTACTCACACTAGCCAGTTTGAACCGTGCCCGAGTGCGTTTGAACACCAAAGCGCGGTTCGTTTGACTAGTGTGAGTGCTCCGAACCGTGCCCGGGCGCGGCTCGATTAGCCGGCCCTGGCCCGCTTGGAAGAGGTGGGCCAGAGCACGGTTCAGTTGGACTTGGGCGCGGTTCGCATGCAGTGTGAGCGCTAACCGTGCTGGAGCACGGAACAGGACGCGGGACGTCATAGTTTTGCGACGCTCCAAAACCAACATGGCGGGGAAAGGGTCGCTTTGGTCTACGGCAGAGGTGCAATGCTTGTTGGAAATTTGGGCAGATGAGAGCATACAAGAACAGCTGGACAAAACGCATAAAAACTCAGATATATTTAGAAAAATCCGTGACTATCTTCTTCGTCATGGATATCAAAGAACTACCGAGCAGTGTAGAGACAAGGTAAAAAAACTGCGGGCACAGTATTTAAGGGTACGGGATGCACTCCGTAAATCGGGCAGCTCTGCAGAAGAAAAGGAAAAATTTCAATGGTATGACGCTGTCGACAGTATAATTGGCAGCAAACCTTCTAGCCAACCGAATGTGCTGGAGTCCCATCCACGAAGATCGCTGGATTCTACGTCATCTGATACGGAGAACACAGGACTGGAGAGATCACAGAGCTGTGAGTAACGTTAACATACATACCAGTTCCATTTGATAGCTATTCTGTTAAATCAGTATGTGCATGTCCCTAAAGTAAATTACGCAAGGTTTTACTTCGAATCCAACCAAGAAACCGTGGTTACTGTAGTAAAATCTTGGTTTCCACAAACTGACCATGGGTATGCTGTTAAAACTGGGTTTTACTACAAAAAGAAAAAAAATTGTTTACATAAGGGATGTTTGTTTAATGTTATTATTAAAATGATTACCTTTTGTGTTTATTTTGCTTTTATTTCTGTAGTTACATCGGTCAATTCAGACTCAACAATCGCTTCAAACACTGGTGATGAGACACAGGACACATCAGATAACACTGAGACAATACCTTCAGAACAAGGCAAAAAGAGAAAGAGAAAGGTAGAAGTGAGTGACACGATGACTGCCTTTCTAGATATTCAGAAAAAACTGCATGAAGAATTCATGCAAGGGGAGCACTTGCGTTACCAGCAAGAAAAAGAAATGCTTGATAACTGGATGAAGGCTCAAGTACAGATGGAGGAGCGTCGACTGCAACAGCAGAGGGAGGAACACCAAGAAACAAACATGATGTTCCTGCAAACCATGAACAGACTGTTTGATGCCATGATTCCCTCACACTCTCATCACCAGCCCTCTCCTCACCATCCCTCTCCTCATGCTCCTCCTCCTACACCTCCTCCTGCTGCTACTGCTGCTACTCCTCCTCCTACTCTTCTTCCTCATCTGCAGTATCCCTACCATGCTGAGACATCATCATCCTACTCTGAGCTTGATAACTCTACACATGTTTATCGCAACCTGTAAAGGCACAGTTGTTTACGTCCATGTTTTTATGTTGTTATTGTATTTGGACGTTGCCTTTCGTTATAAGGGTTATTTAAGTTTTATCTTGTTTTTTTAATTAATAACATGTTTGTAATAGGTAAATATGACCAAAAGTTGTTTAATTTCCTGTAGCATATATTTACTATGCACTTTAACCTAACACTATGCACTACCTCAAACCTCTACACTTTATAATTCTACCTCGAACCTCTACAATATATACCACACCCTTCCATAAATTATACACCACACACACTAGGTAGCCTATTTTGTTTCACCACTGCACATGGTCGTGTTCTGTGAAGTACTGTTTTTTTTTTTTCCTGTGAGAAGTGCTCCTGAGTTTATGATTAAAACTTTTTTCGGCATCATCTTATGTTTTGTGTGTTATTCGCAAATAACTCCTGCTCTGTTCTTGAAATGAACAATATGACTTTATTGACAACAGCACAAAAATAAGTCATAGTAAACCAATAAGTACAATAAATATACATGCACTGGATGTAGTAGCGGCATGACACAGAAGTATGTAATGAAAACCATCCTCCTGAAATATACACTATCTCTCTACAAAATTGAGAAATATGAACACAATGCATCTCTGGTGGCATTTGAACTAGTGGCTGTATTATGAGGATTCCATTGACTGTTCACATTTTCCTCTTCTGTGGCAATCTCCTCACATTCCTCACCATTTACTTGACAAAAATTGTGCAGAACGCAACATGCGCTGATAATAGTGTTTATGTTGTCTATGCGGCAATCACACCTCTTCATTAAGCATCTCCACCTTCCTTTCAGGAGGCCAAATGCCCTTTCCACAGTCATCCGTGCCTTGCTGAGGCGGTTGTTGAAGGTGGCCTGTGCAGGGGTTGTTTGTTGATTTTCTGGATATGGTTTCATCAACCATGGCAGTAATGGATATGCAGCATCCCCCAAAATCACCACTGGCACATCTACTCCTTCAAACCTCTCTGTTACCTGAGGGAACAGTGTATTACTCTGACCCCTCTCAAACAAGGATGAATTGGCAAAAACTCATGAACTCATTGCCTCATGAACCTTGCCTGGCCATCCCACATTAATGTCCCAGAACATAAGTCGGTTGTCAACCACACCTTGCAGAATAACAGAGTAGAAACCTTTCCGGTTGTAGTAGTCTGCAGAGCTAACAGGTGGAGCCAAAATCCCAATGTGAGTGCCATCAATAGCTCCTCCACATTGTGGGAAGCCCCACCTGTCTCTGAATCCCTAAATTATGCTTTCAAATTCCTGTTCAGATGGTGTTCTGATGAAAAGGGAAAGCAAATTTTTCACAATTGCAGAGGCTACATGGTTGGTAATGCTAACAGCAGTTGATTGACCAATCCCAAATAAATGGGAGATGGTTCTGAACTCTACATTTGTGGCCAGTCTCTATATGCATATTGCAACACGTTGGTCCACGGGCACTGGTTTTCTGAATGAAGTGGTCTGTCTTTGAAGGTGTGGCTGCAGGCTGTTGCACAACAGCAAGAATGATGTCCTTCTCATTCTGAAATTAGCCTTCCACTCACAGTCTGTCCAGCTGCTGAGAACATGCTGCCACCACACACCAGATCTCTGCCGAATCCATATGGTCCTGCAGCAGAATGGAGAAATATTGTTAACTGTATATAGTTTATGCATACACAATTACCTTACAGCACTTTGAAGTGTAATTAATAAACAACAAACTACTACTCCAGTGCATACATAACAGTTATGTGTCCCGTTGAAGGGGAGGGGGGACAATCGTACTCGGGCCTGGTTCATGGCAACCGTGCCTAGTGTGAGTACACCCTTACATACGTAACCGAGACGTTTTGTAAGAATCACCCTTCAATCTGATGGTTTACTTTGTTGGAAATAGCAATGACAAAATTAATGTTTTAATCAAGATAAATAGTGTATGCTTAATTTCACGATAAGTGTGATCTTTATCGCGGTTAAATTTTTTTATCTATTGACGGTCCTATTTGGTTTATTGATTTTTAGTAGTGGGTAGGCTTATCTTAAGCCCAAAATCAAAAATTAATTTATTCACATATGTCAGGTCTTCAATGTCTAATGGTGAAGCCTTTGTTCTGAGTCATTTAAATGCAAATGTGCATCATTTATATCACATAAAAATCTGTAAAACAATGGTCTCTATATTGAAATCCAGGTTTATGCTGGATGCAGTGTGGTTTATGTCCACACTGTAAGGTTACTGCTGTGTAAACATGGATTTCAACCTCACGGTCACATACTGCATACATGAGCACCACCCCTATTACTCATTAACTCAAAGGTTTGTCATAAATTCTCTGATATAGTGATCCACTGCTCAAAAAGTTGCTGCCTACCGAGACAGATTAATTCAAGCATCTCGCTGTATTCCCAAATTAGAGAGAAAAATGACCAACCAATCTCTTCATGTAAACATTGACAAATGGATTGCTGAGAATGAAAGCTCATTTTCACCACCTGTTTGCAACAAATTAATGTAAGTTGAAATTATCTTTGATCAACAAACAAAACATCTGTTTTTATATATTCACATTTACAAACAATAACCCCTATCTTTATGGCCCTATCATGTTTTTTTAGGTTCTTTTATCAGTTGAATATTATGTATGTTGGTGGTCCAAACGTGAGAAAGGATTATCACATTGAGGAAGGGGAAGAGGTAAGGTGCTATTCATGTACTACCAAATAAGATTAAATTACAAATTTACATGACAAGACTAGCTGACTTGATTAACTGATCTGCATTTTGGCAATCACCAAGAATGCTTACAGTTGAAAAGAACAGAATTAGCCATGAGATTTATAAAAGGTAGCTTGAGACTCAGAAGAGAAAATGGACAAGGGGGCAAAACTCATAACTAAAGATGATCTGTATATTGATTTATAATATTGATTACTGAATATTGACTGCTATTTTTGCAGATTTTCTACAATTGCTTTGAAGCTTGATTGCTTTCCACTTGTTAATTGTTGCTTATCAGGATTTGCAGCACAAATGTGCACTACATTGCAGCACTTCTACTACTATTCCAGACTATAGGAATAGTTTTCCAAATACACTTTGCATTTTTTTTTTTATGGGGACAGAGTCTATGTGAAGATGCAATTACCTGCTTTTAAGTGCATGTTTGTATCTAATATATTTTAGTGTCATTCACACTTTGTCTTTCTTGATTTGACCATTTTTAGCTACAACACCCAGTGAACTATAATTTGTAGTTGCAAGTTTTAGTTAACGCCACTATAAAGTAAAATACATAACCAACTTATTAACATTAAGGCACTGAAAGTGCAATATTAAATCACTGTGTAATATGTTGGTGCTGGGAGCGATTATAGGCATTTTGTTTAAAGCGATTATAAAAAATTTTATCTTTAACTATTTTTCTAACTCCACCCACTCATCACTTCTCCAAAGCCCCACCCTTCAAAGACATGTTAGCCAACCTTATGTCAGCATTTCTGAACAAAATAATTTTCAAACATTTCTGATTGGCTAGTTTTAAGGGTGGCAAAAAGAACACTTGACTCAAGGGGATCCATTTGCAGCCTTTTATTTAGAGTAATCAAATAGGCAGGAATCAACACCAGCAAACAGGACAATGGAGAAAAGGCAGAGACAAACCAGATAACAGGCAATGGTCGGGGCAGGCGGCAAGAAGCAAAGTCCAGTAAATAATCCAAGTCGAGGTAGGCAGAGAACGATCAGAAATGGGGTAGCCTACGGGGTGACAAGGACAATCCACAGGAATAAACCCACTGTAGTGCTAGCCAGGGCAAATCAAGACTTCGCACTGGTGTTAAGCGTGGAAGTGGTTTATATGTGTGTGTGAATGATTCAGGTGTGTGCGCAATCAGTCCCAATGCAGGTGTATGGTGTAATCAGTCCAGGGAGGTGCATGCTAGGAACTGGAGTCCATAATCACCCTGGGAGTGCGTGGCTAATAGTGACATGTATATTATTAGGTGTTCAAGCACAAAGTGCTGGAAAACCTATTGTAATTGTAAGGATTCGTAAAACGCATCGTGCAGACCAAACCGTAAGGGCTAGAGACTTGAAACCTGGCCAGAAGGTAGGCCTCAGTTTGGTGACAACCTATCAGAGTATGACCCCGATTGGCCCATAGGTGGCGCTACAGCAACCAAAAGTAGTAAATCGCTCATAACTCATAGACCGTTTGTCCTAGAATCTAGCTTTTTACACCAATCTAGCTGTGATCCCTGGCTCAAGACGGACAAGATGTATATCTCCAAAATCGATTTAGGCAAGAAAAATTTTCTGCAATTTCCATTTTGTCCAAAACCTACTTTTGCGAACCAGTCCCTGGTTTTTTGCCCAATCGGGACCAGACCAGTCTAGGACAATTCTCTGGACTCTCTAGATCAATAATTATCGAAAAAAAGTGGAACTTTTGCATTTTTCATATGGCTATAACAGGGTAATTTAGAAAAGGGACGTGACAAATTACACTAAAACGCCTATAAATCATAAATAAAAAGTCAGAACTTCACAAAAATTGGTGTGCATATGTGACATAACATCATGAACAAGCATGCAAAGTTTCATGGAGATCGGACAATAGGTGGCGCTATAACTGTAACAAAGCTTTAAACCCATGTATTTCCTATGGTAAATTGCCTGTATTGGCTGTAAATTGTCTTTTCCATTACGTCAGTGGATAAATGTATGCTAAATAAAACTTAATGTCTTTTTATGCTTTTGTGCTTAAAGGCCTTAACTGCTTGAACACCGCTAAATGCTGCTTGCAGCTTTAATTATTATTTATTTTGTATTTATTTTTGGATAAATCTCAAGACAATCCTGTCTCAACTATTTCTATAGAAAAATGTAACTCATTCTTTCACTGATGTCTCAAAACTTCCTTTCATCTTTCATCTCTGCTCTGGTCTTCTTCTCTGAGCAATTTAGAAACTTTAAATTGCAGCATTTATTTTGTTTCGTAGGATAAATATCTAATGGATTTCTCATTTGTAAGTCACTTTGGATAAAAGCATCTGCTAAGTGAATAGATTTAAATGTGTAAATGACACCTAACTGCTTAGTAGGGAATTACTACTACTAATTCAGGAAGTAGAGACATTTCCTCAATGGCAATATTTTTGACACCTTTACAGTGTCCAGCTTTCAAATCAAACGATAGCAGGAATTTAATAGAACTGTCTCTTGCTGAGTCCCTTTAAAAAAATTACGTGAGCAACTAAAAAAGTTTAGTGAGCAAGTCAGAACTCTGTTCTTTAGTTAATGTTTATTTTTATCACCAGAGGTCAGTGCAAACCATCCAGCTGAGCCATGGCTATATTTTCTCTAGATATTACAGACATGATAAGAGTGTTCTTTACCCCTTTATTTAAAAAAAAGGCATTCAGGCTAAAAGATTTGTTATCCACAGTTCACAGAACACTAATAGTCCTCTCAATTAGTGTTTCATTTGTCTTTGTGTCTCAGCTCTTTTACCAGGTGAGGGGTGACATGGTTTTGAAAGTGATTGAGAACGGAAAGCATAACCAAATACATATTCGAGAAGGAGAGGTGAGAAAATCTTGATTTGTCTGTGTGAGCTGCCTCTTAAATGACTCTGCTATTGTTATTGTCTGACAGGCTGAATTATTGTCTGACAGGCTGAACAAAAGCCAATTTAGTCTATAAAGACATTTTATATGCTCAAAAGCCTGTTTATTGCTGCTGTATTCAGATGTTCCTGCTTCCAGCACGGATTCCCCACTCCCCTCAGAGACAGGCAAACACAATTGGGCTGGTGGTGGAGAGGAGGAGGCTTCGTTCAGAGACAGATGGCCTCAGGTACCATGGGATACTACTCCCAGTCACATCCATTCTATATTACGTCTGCAATATTCCTGTGACCTTATCTGAACCATGATACTATGTTAGATCAGGGAATAAAAGATAAAAGATGTGTGTGATATTTGGTTTCCTTTTACTTTACTCTAGGTACTTTGTGGTTAATAGTACAGATGTCTTGTTTGAACGTTGGTTCTACTGTGAGAACCTTGGAACCCAACTAGTTCCCATAATCAAAGAGTAAGTCACCAGTGTTTCTCTCTCTTTTTATATATATAATAAAAAAATTATAAATAAAAAAATTATATATATATACAACTTATATGTAATATCTGTATCTAAAAATTGGCCAAATTATTTGTTTAAATTACATGGAAAACGGCTCGGGTTACGACCGTAACCCTGGTTCAATGAGACCAGGGAACGAGACACTGCATCCTGAGACACTATTGGGGAACGCCTCATCGTGACTGATGACGGAAGCACTGTAAAGCACAGTATAGGCCTCAACCGAATGACTCTGTGAGAGGAAGCCAAGAAGGAAATAATTCCTATTTTAATCTAGCAGAGGGGGCTTGAATCAGAAAGGCCCACATCTCCAGCTATCGCTAAGCTAGATGTGCTATTTTATGTTATTAGTAGCAACAGAGTCCCTGTAACAGCTTCACAAGTAATTGTAATGACTCAGGGGTGGATCTGATTACGGGGAATTTGCATATCATAATTCATAATTAATAATTATTAATTATTCATACAGGTTTGTATCAGATCAGTCTTACATGTTAATACATCTCCCGATGAGGGATGATACGTTACTTTACCTGCATGCAAGACTGCATGCTTGCATGTGTATGGCAGCCAACCACAAGTTGATTGCGATTAGCTACACAGATCACGTTTTACAAATAGGTAACATTAATTAGCTCAATTAATTTATAGAGTTTAGGAAAATCAATTCTGTGGCCACAAGAATTAGTCTTCCCGCCCTATAAACCCATACTCTTTAAAGTATCTTTAATTTGTAAAGCTCGTAGCTTTTGGATAGGCATTTCAGGGACCCGAAGTATGAGCAGACAGTCAATCCATCAAATGAGTATCATGAAATTTA
This sequence comes from Semotilus atromaculatus, assembly GCA_031834385.1. Taxonomy (NCBI): domain Eukaryota; kingdom Metazoa; phylum Chordata; class Actinopteri; order Cypriniformes; family Leuciscidae; genus Semotilus; species Semotilus atromaculatus. Next base: position 11,913,772 of record JAULUF010000025.1, on the reverse strand, counting down.
ATAAGAAATAACTAGCCTATGCATTTACTAAAATTACATGGGATATATGTATTTACAAACATAATAAACAATAAAACACACAAACGTTACAAACATAATAAACAACAAAACACAATAAGGCATCGATGAACGAGAAATGCATAGAGACAGAGAGAGAATTTTTAGCAAGGTGCAGTTATGCACGAGGGAGTTTTATAAAGACCCGAAGATCTTACTAAATAGCCAATTCGCATAGACACGGGACTTTGAGAGACAACAAGACTTCAACACATCTTAAAAGCGTGATCAAACACGGATACTTGCACAGGTAGGTAAACTCTTTGCATGGCTGGTGAAGAAGCCTGTGTGTGTCTCTCGGCCCTGCGCGTCATGCGGTCACATGCGCGCGTTTCTCCTTCAAAGCGAGCGCGCGCTCGTTTAAAGGTCCCTTGTTAGATGGATTTGCTGAAAAGACATGTTCCGCGCTGTTCTTTTCGATCGTCGATTGGAATTACACGGAGACTTATCTAAGACTGAAAAACATAACCTAAACTAGAAGCAAAACAAAAGAAAGAGATCCCCAAAGGGAAATCACGAAGGAAACACATTCTGGCGAGAGTGAGATAGTAAGACAAGAGAGAGAGAGAGAGAAACGGAGATCCGTAAGGCCTCACCTGGACAACGGAAAAGTTGGCAAAGTTCACCTGGACAACGGAACCTCAGACCTGACAACAAGGAATCACAAAATCGCCCCTTTTGAGGCAACAACCGTACAGCATAATAAATCTGGATGAGAAATAAAATACTTGCACTGTCTCTTAGTCTGCTGAGGAGAAGGCGTGTGTGTGTGTCCTTGGGGCGCGCGCCTGCTTGTTCGTTGAACGGTTGCGCATGGTGGTCCATGTGGTTTCCTGGTGGTTCAGAGCGCGGACTTTCAAACGCATGTTTGAAGGTCTTTGAGGTAAATTTACCAAAGAAGCAATTCAGACTAAGTTCATTCCTCGTCGGTGGAAATGAACTCGGTAGGGTACTTAAAAGAACTTAGAATTAAACAAAGAAAGAAAAAGATGAAAGATCTCCGGAGGAGATCACTAAGAAATCACATCCTGACGCCGGGGGTGAGAGGCAAGAGGTCAGAGGCAAGAGAGCGCGAGTTGGGCTCGGCGCGTCTCTTTGAAGAAATTTCGGTTCACGCCTCTCCTGGCATGAATGCACCAATCAGCTGGGAGAAAAGTGCGCGGCAAAGGTTTTCCTTTGTCTCATTGAGATCGACTTTGCATGTTTTATGACGGTGACATAGAATGCGTTCGATTTTACTCCAGAGATGATAAAACATAGTAACACATATCTGACGGTTTGTATACACATATATATGGTTTGGTCAGATCAAGAGGATTCTAAACATATGAAGAACGACTTATAAATTGGATGACACAGCAAAGTTACATTTAAAAAGGCATACTTTCCAAGCATTTTGTAGTTATTTTAGGACTACGATACTATCACAGGTAACCATAGGACCTGGGTAACACACACATACAAGCATATCAAAATATATCTCAGTAAAGCCTTTATATGATGAAGATAAAGGTTTGTGTATGTGTGTGCGTGTCCATGAGTAAATGTTCTTCTGAGTGATCTGCCCTATCTCTCTTGGTAGAAGAGAGAGAGGGGGGGGTATTCATGATAGTATGTAAGTCAAAGAAACATTAACCCATTAGAGTCTTCAAGGACGCACAAACCAAACACATAAAGACAAATCTTTGAGATGAACATTAGATGCATGTATCACATGGTTATGCATAGAATATATAAATATAGGATTACACAGGTTTCATTGCTCCTTCCCCAGGACTCAAGTCCCTGGACATTCCTTTGGGTCGTAAACCTGTAAGCGGACACTTTCAGCCAGTGTTAGCTGGATTTGGGGGGAAGTTTCACAGACTTGTTAGGAGTGAAAATGCTGGATTATTCATTAAAATGCATAATACAAGCATTTATCGTTCGTTTAGAACTACCATGCAGTCAGGTATCTTCTGGGCACTCAGACCCACATAACAACATATAACATATATCTCATTAAAATGTCCTTAATGGGGAAATTCGTACCAGTTTGTGTATGTGCGTGTGTGTTGAAGCCCCAGGGTTTATGGGAAGAAATACATTTAGTTATTTGGATGATCCTTCATTCCGCTCAGTCCTTACATAATATAGGGGCCTGAGAGTTTTCTTTTTTTTTTTCAAAGGAATTAGCCTAACTATGTTCTACCTCCTAAAGGCTAGCTGTAAGAGGCTAAAGAAGGCCAACAACTTTTCCACAATAAAACCATGAAGCTACAGGGAACTGAGATCTCTGTAAAACGACTCTTACTACTGGGAGGAGATCTAACAAAGCTCACATCTGTTATTTGGAGAGCAGAAGCCGCAGACATGTGAACTCTCATATTAAGAGGAGGCCTACCACACTTCTGTTATTATGTTGAAAGACGTGCTTGCTAACAAAAAGGCCAAGCTGGACCGTCAGTATTTTTCATCATCATTCCAGCCCTTTCTAGGGCCTGATGTTGCAGAGGAGGGTGATGGAAGAAGAAGAGGCTAACTGTAATAACTCTCAAAAGGGGAAGGAGGCGATGTTATTTGCCTCTGCTGGTTCCAGGTCACTGGTCTGCTGGTTCCAGGTCTGAACTGGATCACTTCCCTGAGGTCCTGCTTCTTCCTAGACGGAGGAGGTGCACGAGCAGCAGCACTGTCTCTCTGGCCCCACCTTCGGTCCTCAGCCCGAGACGGGCCATGGCCCCCTGACTGTCTTGGTGCAGACTTCGACCGGCGTGGTTTACAAGATTTAAAGGCAGCTGAACATGCTTTCGCCTCTCTGAATTACCCGACCACTGCCTTGACGGATATGACAAACAATGCCATCGTGCTCCTGACCACGCCGGTGGTCTGCTTGGTGACCAGGTCTGTGGTGGGGCGCAACTCAGCCACCGTGTCAGGGGAAAGACCCGGACCCTGGTCCAAGTCTCTCAGCAGGACGGCTTGATATACATTGCCATTGTGTGCAGTGCAGAACCAGCCTGACCTGCTGCCACACATGCCCTGCCATTTATGCGTAATGTAGTCTTAAGTGGGTTTCATCTTTCTGACTTTCTATCAGAGTTACTACTGGCTGCAGATAAAGTCCTAATTGTTGGTGATTTTAATATACATGTAGATAATGAAAAAGATGCATTGGAATTGGCATTTAAAGACATTCTTAACTCTATTGGAGCTAGACAACATGTGTCAGGGCCTACTCATTGTCATAATCATACTCTATACTCATATTTATACTCGTTGTGACAATATTATTATCACATGGAATCAATGTTGATGCTATTGAAATTCTGCAGCAGAGTGATGACATTTCAGATCATTATCTAGTCTTGTGTAAACTTAATTTAGCCAAGGCTGCAAAGCCGACTCTGTTATAAATATGTTAGACCTATAACTTCTGCCACTAAAGACTGCTTTATCTATAATCTTCCTAATCAGTTTCATCATCTCAGCATCCCGGATAGGTTAGAAGAACTTGATATTGCAACAGAAACTTTTAACTCTCTGTTTTCCAGCACTAGACACAGTAGCTCCGTTGCGCTTAAAGAAGATAGTCCAACGGCGTGGTACAACGAGCACACTCAGGCCCTTAAGAGAGCAGCCAGAAAAATAGAGCGTAACTGGAAGATTTCAGATTTCATGGAAAGAGAGCCCGATTGCTTACAGAGAGGCTTTAAAAGCTGCTAGATCTGCTTATTTGTCAACCCTATTAGAAGAAAATAAACATAATCCTAGGTATTTATTTGAAACAGTGGCTAAACTAATGAAAAAGAATGCTTCAAGCCAAGGAAGTGTCAAAGCAACACAGCAGTAATGGCTTTATGAACTTCTTCACTTATAAGATTGATAATGTCAGGGACAAAATTATAGCTATGCAACCGTCTACTACAGTATCGCATCAGGGAGTGCTTTGCAGTCTCCCTAAGGAAAAAAAAATATTCATTTGTTGCTATAGGAGAGAGAGAATTTTGCAAACTCGTTAATTCATCTAAATCGACAACTTGTATGTTAGACCCTATACCGACTAAGCTACTGAAAGAGATGCTTCCAGATGTCATAGATCCACTTCTTAATATCCTTAATTCATCTTTGTCTCTAGGATACGTACCAAAAACCTTTAAGCTGGCTATGATAAAACCGCTTGTTAAAAAAACACAACTTGATCATACAAAATTAGTCAATTACAGGCCGATCTCAAATCTGCCTTTGCAGTATCCTCACAACTGTGTTCCTTTCTTGAAAGAAATTACATCTGTGAGGATTTTCAGTCTGGATTTAGACCGTACCATAGTACCGAGACAGCTCTCATTTGAGTCACAAATGATTTGCTTTTATCATCCGATCGTGGTTGTATCTCTCTATTGGTGTTACTTGATCTTAGTGCTGCATTTGACACAATTGACCACAACATTCTTTTAAATGGACTAGTAAACTATGTTGGCATTAGTGGAATTGCATTAGCATGGTTTAAATCATACTTATCTGACCATTATCAATTTGTAGCATTAAATTAAGAGATGTCTTATCGATCAAAAGTTTAGTATGGCGTACCACAAGGCTCAGTACTAGGACCGTTGCTGTTCACTCTGTACATGCTACCCTTAGGAGATATCATTAGGAAGCATGGCATTAGCTTTCAGTGTTATGCTGATGATACTCCGCTCTATTCACAAAATTAATGGATAATATAAAAACTGGATGACTAGTAATTTCCTACTACTTGATTCTGAAAAAACAGAGATTCTAATTATTGGACAAAAAACTTCCAGACATACTAACCTAGAATACTGTCTAAAACTTGATGGCTGCTCTGTCAAGTCTTCATCATCGTTTAGGAACTTGGGTGTCCTCTTTGATACCAATCCTTCATTTGAAAGTAACGTGTCTAGTATCTGTAAAACCGCATTTTTCCATCTTAAAAGTATATCTAAATGATGTCATATGCTCTCAATGACAAATGCGGAACAGTTAGTTCATGCGTTGATGACATCAAGGATAGATTATTGTAATGCTATTTATGGGTGGTTGCCCTGCACACTTAATAAACAAACAACAGCTGGTCCAAAACGCAGCAGCTAGAGCTGGTATGACCATATTAGTCCGGTACTGTCAACACTGCATTGGCTCCCTGTTAAAAAGGGCATTGGCTCCCTGCCATAACCGGGAACACTTCCCATAAATCCTGATGTACTTATTACATCATAAGAAGGATGGTGTCTACGCTAATATTAGTCTCTCTGTTTATCCCGGGATTTACCACAGTCCGCCGTATCCGGATCTGATGAAGGACCTGCGCCTGGACACAACGACAACACTGTCCTGAAGTGTCAACTAGTCCCTCCCCTGTGAAGGCCTCCTTCCCTTTACCTTTGTACAGATAATTGTTGTCGGGATAATTCCGGTTCACATGGCTACGCCGAAGCGATAAAATTTTGTATTATAAATAGGGCTGTCAAATGATTAATCACGATTAATCGCATCCAAAATAAAAGTTTGTGTTTACATAATAAATGTGTGTGTACTGTGTAAAATTATTTTGTATATATAAGTACACACACATGCATTTATATATTTAAGAAAAATGTGTTTATCTATAAAATATTTATATTTATATATAATATAAATTATATATAAATCTCTATATAGTATATACATGCAAATATTTCTTAAATATATACAAGCATGTGTATGTATTTATAAAATAATTATACACAGTACACACACATTTATTATGTAAACACAAACTTTTATTTTGGATGCGATTTAATCGTGATTAATCATTTGACAGCCCTAATTATAAATTTTAAGGCCAGACAAGTTGTTAGAGCCATAATGTACATTGTGTAAATTTGATAATATTGAAGTGTTAGATTATTCATTACTGTACTTGTATCTTTTACAAGGTTTAATAATGTTTATAATAATATAATTATTTATATATATAAGTACACACACATGCATTTATATATTATTATGCTTTTGTTATGTCCTGGGGGATTAAGACGTAATATCCGGTTAGTGGATATTAGCAAGTGACGGAGCAATACAGTTTTTTGACCGTCGTTCCATATTTTTGTTGTTATACAAAGTTTAAAGGTTGTTCTTGCTTTGAAGTACAAAATAAACAAGAAGGAAAAAGGAATACAATGACTTGGATGAGTTCGTCGCGTCAAACTGTTTGCTTTGAAACGAATGGTACATAGCATAGAAGGAGTGCCGTTACACAAGTAGTTTGTTGAGGGTTGTTTTTTTTTAGGGAAGGACTACATAACTGCACACATATATTCAAACGAGCATACCTATAGAATTAAATCTTAGTTTGCATGTACGCCATCAGCGTTCTCACATTTTAAAAGTTTGCGTAGATAGAACTTAAGAGTTTTCTGTTAAAACGGTGCCGTGTAAGCGTCCTCTAAGTTAATAACTAATGACTGATGTGACAGAAGTGAATCAATCAGAATTAACTTTAGCTGGAAAATAACTTTATTCTAGAGCCAAAACATATAAAGCTATAAAGCCAAAACAATCTCTGTTACTTTAATTTCCTATTATCTCTGTAAAGCTGCTTTGGAACGATCTACATTGTATATAAATGAAGATAACTTGACTTGACTTTCAGCATTGATGTCGCACCCAGCGATAGATAGCTTGCAAACGTCTCTTCAGTAGGAGGCAATGACACATAACCATGCTCGCACATTCCCTCAATTTTTGCATAGGCAGAGTACGAGTTCTTCTATACCTTCTCAATCTTGGAATGCAGATCGGGAAAAATGGAAGGCTCACAGGAACTGGTGGATTGTGGCCAGAAAGAAGGCGTCCAGCCTTCCCTGAGTGGTCTCTTCCATCATGCGCTGCCACGGCAACTCGAGCCTAGCGGTAGCATGGCGGTACCTCCACGGTACCTCCACCAGCTCAGCATGGGGCAGGAAGTCTTGAAGCCAGAAGAGCATAGTGACGTCATGGCTGTCGCTAGCTAATAAAATTGCAGTGATTTTCACAGTGCTTCATTAATCATAATCAGTCATGCTGAGGCATTCCCCAATAGTGTCTCAGGACACAGTTCAAGTTCCCTTTCGAAAGGGAACTAATTTTAAATGTTATTCTGTGTTGTAGAATAGTAATTTGCCAATAGGTGTCACTGTTGTATTATTGTCATCTAGTGTGTAATAAAAAGCATGTGAAAATTCAATATTCTATTCCTTAGTTACAGCAAATATACACACGCATAGCACATATACCTTGCATATAGGAATGTCAAATACCTTATAATTACTTAAAAACATAAAATAAATTCTAACAAATAATATAAAGAATTAAATCTGCAAGCAGCGATGAAGAGGGCCCTCGCACCCGTGCCGCCGCCACCCGGCGGTTTTAGGAAGACAGAGCACGGTGGGCAGTATGTAATGATAATAAATATAGGAGGACTATGTCAAAGTATTTGTATTTGCCACACTTCCTGCTACCAGCAGGTGGCGCTATTGCTATAACCAAATATGAGCATGGTCATGTGTTCAGGACAGGACTCCTCTCAAACATGTGAAGTTTGGGGCAGATCGGACATTGTATTCCTGAGTTACTGCAGGCTGTCTGTGGTTGTAACTGTCACCGAGTCATCTGTAACACCATCAGCGCCTGATCACCTAACTCCGCCCATTCGCTCGTTATCTCCAGAATACTAATTCACCACACCTGCACCTGCTCATCACCACCATCACATATATGCCCTCACATCCTTCCATTCATTGTCTGGTCTCGTTATCAAACATGTGAAGTTTGGGGCAGATCGGACATTGTATGGCTGAGTTACTGCAGACTGTCTGTGGTTGCCTAGCAACACCGGAACTGCATGCAACATTTACACAGAAATTATCTGATGATGCATATTTCACCCAGAGGCTGAAATTGGATTTGCACATCTACATTTTTGTCAGGCCGCCGAGGTCACATCCTTCGACGAAAACTCTAAATCTTCGCATTTTAACGTCGCAAAGGCCTTAAGATTAGACTGACAAAATATGATGTGGATCTGATTAAATCTCTAGGTAAGTACAACATCAGGAAATTACGAAACATCAGCTCACTTCCTGTTGTGTTTAGGGCTACGCTCCAAGAGACTTTTTTGTAGGTATTGTAGGTCATTACATGTATGTACCACATTTCATACCTGTACGTGAAACGTAGAGCCGGGGCAAAATGTGGGGGCAATAATTTACAGAATTTGCCCCACCCAATTTTGAAAACCATATCACACGTAAATGTTCACCACTTCTGAAGCGTGTGCAAAGTTTCATGAGTTTTCGAGCATGTTTAGGCCCTCTAAAAAGCGATTCTTTTAAGAGAAGAAGAATAATAATAATAAACAGAGCGAAAACATTAGGGTCCTCTCACCATCGGTGCTCGGGCCCTAATAAATAAAAAAATGGGGTCTCTCAGTACCCTTAGTTCACTCATGTTTTTTCATGTGCATATGCATGTTAGCACAAATAATGTCTTGCTTTTGTATATATCAGGTTTATGGATTCCAAACAGCATAAAACAGGAAAACCTGATCCAGGTAAATAGAGTAGTTCCCTTTACTGTTTGTTGTGTGTCATGCACGATGAAACAATGTGAAATACCTTTACATTTAACATGCCATTATTTTATAGTGCTATTGTTCAGGGGTCTCCTGATGACTTGTTCTCTATTTTTGAAGGTTTTGTGTAATATTAAAGGTGGGGGAGGCAGGATTTTTTTTAAAAATAACAATTCCCAAATTTGTTTAAACTGTCTTTATATACCAATACATAATTAAAATGTAAGTACTATGAAAAAGAGATTTTAAAAATCGAGTGTCTGTAGTCCTCTCAGGGCTGCAATAAACACAGCTACTTATTCCATTGACACCCACCCCCTCCCGTCTGGGCTCCTTCCAAAGCCACGCCTCCAAATCACATGACGGCGCGATGCCGCCCGCCAGTGTTGCCAGATTGGGCGGGTTCCCGCCCAATTGGGTGGTTTTGAATTTGATTGTGCGGGTAAAAAAGGGTTTGGGGGCTGGTTTGTGGTCAGTTCGGCGGTTTTCAAACATCTACTTATTAAAGTCTAATTGGTTAAAAAACTAAACTAAAGTGTGCATGTGCTGTCATCATGACAAAACACACACGCCCGTGCAGAGTCAGCTGGCGTTGGTGTTGACGTCACCGACGAGCACGCACGCACTTATAGCCAATCAGCGATCAGCAGGCAGACGTGATTTAGCACGTTAACTTGTTGCTGAATATTCTAGTGATCGATAATGCCAAAGTGACCTACATATGTAAGTTGCATCTACAGTAAAGAGCAGATTAGTGATCAACTCTAAAAACGTACACATGTGGTGGGAGATGACTCGATGGTTAATATAACGTTAACTCTGAGAGGAGAGCACAGATCAGTTGAATGACTTGAATTGGAATCGAATATGGGACGACTCCATGGTCCATGTGCACTAGCCTAACCAGACATCTGCAACGTTTACACCGTCCAGCATGCACTCTCCTGTCCCTGACAGCTGCTGAAAAAGGTTTGAATCAACAATGAATAAGTTTTGACTGCTAAATTATGCGTTATGTTCTACAATGTGTAGCTACTTCTGAGGGTTAAAGTCATCGGTACATTTCTTGATTGCCGTTTTGACAGTGTCCACCTGGACATTTTAGTTATATTTGCTAATTCTCCTTAATTATTGCCCTGTTTTGATCCGGTTTCCTGGGAAATTTATTTATTTTTGTATTTTATTTTATCATCGTTATTTTGTTTTAAAGAGATATAAATGGTGCTTATCAACCTTGAATGACATGGCAATACAATTATATTACATTATTTTGGCAGTAAAATTTTGGGCGTTTTTTTCTTGGAGTGGGCGGTTTTTGGTGAGCTTTTGGGCTGGAAATCACCGTCCCAATCTGGCAACACTGCCGCTTGCGCTCAGATGGAGGACGCGTTTTCCCAGCGCCGAGCGGAGACGAGCAGTGGTGACATCATGTCAGAATCACATGTAATAAAATACCTAACTTTATCATTATGAATATAAACAACTAACATGGCTGTTAGTACTCACTATTAAGCCAGCATATCGAAACTGGTAAAGTTTAAAATATATTGAGTTTGATTCGGTTACAAGCTAGTAAGTAACATAAGCCAAACTCTAAAACCAGGTTGCATTGATACACGTTTTTCCTGTTACCATCAGTTACACTGTGATGAAGGGGAATTTCGTGTAAGATTCATAACATATACGGTGTTTTGATTGTAAGAGCTTCCACGATGAAAGCACTGTTACCGTCACTTTTCAGCCCCTTGATGTCCCTCAGTTGTCAACCGCTGGAAAGCCCTGATATTGCTTGCTTTATCCAAAGACTTTTTGGGCATATCCTTTTCAAATACTGTCTTCCTTTTCTTGCCTGGTTTGCCTTTGCTGACTGTATATGCAGGTACTGGGAATTTTGACTGCTAAATTCGCGGCCATAATTGTGATTCTTTCTAGCGTCCGTGCCTCTTCCCCTCCTCGAGTCAAACGGGCGCGCGCGTGTGGGCGGCTCCTGTAGCTGCAGGGGTGGTTGCCATGGTAGCAAGGGAGAGTGACCCCGGATTTCCACCAACTGCAGAACGGCTGCGGATCGGCTCCGCTGCATGTTGGCTCCGTGCTCCACCGTCCTTCAATACCTACCAGATCCAGATTTATTGCGGAACGGCTGCGGCCATGACTGACAGCTGAAGTCAGGTGGACACACGATATCTTGCGAATTTACGTATGATAATGTACAGAACAACAAAACCAGCAAGTTTGTTTCCATCCAGAGGAGTAGAGGGGAAACTCTGATCTCCCTTTTTTGTGGAAATTATTCCACAAAAATAGAAACTCTGCGTATCTGCTCCGGAGGGCTGCGGTCCGCGGCGCTGGGACGGAGTCGGAACGCAGCCGTTCCGCAGTTAGTGAAAATACACACATTGACTTTAATAGAAACCTATTGACTCCGCCGCCGTTCCGGAGCGGATCTGCAGCCGTTCCGCAGTTGGTGGAAATTGGGGGTGACAGTCGCTGCAGCCAATCATTTCATTCGTCCCGAATGGAGATAAGTAGCTGTGTTTATTGGAGCCCTGAGAGGACTACAGACACTCGATTTTTATACTTTCTTTTTCAGAGTACTTACATTTTAATTATGTGTTGGTATAGACAGTTTAAACATATTTTGTTAGAAAAATTCTACCTACCCTAACTTTAAAGGGTTAGTTCACCCAAAAATAAAAATTGTCATTACTTACTCAGCCTCATGTCATTCCAAACATGTAAGACCTTCATTCATGTTTCTTCTCTTCCGTGTCAGTCTCTGACGCTGTTCTCATTGCAAACACAGAGCAGTGCTTCCGGATTCTACGCCAGAACGGCAGCTCAGTATTGACATTCATCGTGGTGCTCACGTGAACAGAGTCAGAGACTTACTTGGAAGAGAAGAAATGGTTGAATAAAGTTATTTATTATTTTTTTTGTGCACAAAAAGTATTCTTGTCGCTTCATAAAATTAAAGGGGTCATATAATGATACATGCACTTTTACAAGTTGATTGTACTGAAATGTGTGTTGGCAGTGCCTGTACACAATCATCATAAAATGAAAAAAATCCATCCAGTGTATTTTTTTTTATCTCCTTATATATTTTCCCCCATCTCAAATCAAGCCGTTCCACCGTGTGACTCGGACGCCCCCTCCCACGATTGTTGATTGACAGCAGCGTTTCAACACAGACCCGCCCTCGCTCGTTAGCGAGCGGTCAATCATAGTCCGCGCTGACCGGCTCGGTCATTGTTGATACGCTGGAGCACGTCTATGAGCAGAATGGCGTCTAAGCGATTGTGGTGATCTGTTCTTGGGTGCAATAAGGAACATAGCAGTCATTTTAATGACGCAGTGGCTGAGTTTGTTTTCGAAGGGAATATTCCCCACGATCAACGTCAATGCTTTCATGTTTGCGCGAATCATTTCACACACCAGACTGCTTTACAAATGAGGAGGGTCAGTAGTATAAAGCTGGGTTTTGCTAAGAAGCTGCTCATGAAAAGGTTTACACTCAGGGTACATTACGGCATGTTTTATATGTACGACGTTCTCAATATAATTCATAATCCCACATTTATAATGAACAACGCGTTATGGTTATTGTGTTACAAACGTTGTACGCACAGAACAGAGGGGTGGGGTGAGCAAAGCTCATTATCATTTAAAGACACATGCACTTAAACGGCGTGCTGAAAACAGAGCTGTTTTTGACCAGGTAAAATACATGTTTTCTTACATTTTCTTTACTACCTTTCTGGTCCTTGAAAGTGGTGCAGTCTATGGGGGATCAGAAAGCTCTCGGATTTTATCAAAATATCTTAATTTGTGTTCCGAAGATGAACGAAGGTCTCACAGGTTTGGAACGGCATGTGGGTGAGTAATTAATGACACAATTTTATGTTTGGGGGTGATCTAACACTTTAAGTGATATCAGTGCCAGGCCTGACTTACATGGTACCTCAAACAAGATCAGACAAAAACAAAACAAAAAACATCAAACTGATGTTGTTAATATCAAGTATCAGTTGTACACTGTGGTAACTTATTTCTTGTACTTAATAATTTGGTTTATCCAGCAACTGTTTTATTTTTGCAGCTGAACCCATCAAGCCAGCCCCATACCCACTTAACACTGTGGATGTGATGACACCGTTCTGCTTCAGAGCGTGGGTAGAAAAGCAGAAGCCTGCCTTGGCCTATGGTCAGCCGGTTGATATGTTTGGATCAAAGTTTGAGACTGAGGTGAGAAGGCGGCTAGCTAAACCAATCAGTCCAACTTCCAACTGAGTCAGTCAGATGAGATCCTAATCATTAATCATAGATCTGACTATGAGCAATTTTTCATCAGAAAGGTATCAACATAAGCATAAGGTAGAGTCAAGTCACATTTATTTATATAGCAATTTTTTTTTTTTTTTTTTTTTTTTTTTTTACAATTCAGATAGTTTCAAAGCAATGTTTCAAAAAAAGTTTGTTTCCAGAAAAAAATAGCATCACAGTCCAGCTTAAGTAAGTTTAGTGATGTTTAATTTTTGTTTTAAAAACAGTTATTGATTTAGTTCATTTATATGTGTGTATATATATGTGGCAAAGCGCGAGAGGGCAGCTCTATTATATATGGAGTTGGGCGGAGCAATAGATCATGCTCACGCTCTCAAACTCCTGTTGGTATTATTTCCGACTACGCCACCTGAGGAATTTCACCCCAAGAATTTAACAACCTCTAACTGAAAGGCACACGCAGATCCTAATCATGGATGGATTCAGAGACATAGTATAAAAGACACAAGTATAAAAGGCATTGACCAGCAATCACTCTCGTCTAGTTGTTAGATTCTATCGTTGGCAGCAGAGAAACCTGGGCTTACCAACCGGGGCAGTCTCAAGATATCACCCTTTATGAAAATCACTATTCACAGTGCACACACACTCAGCAACTCATGTCAGAGAAGACCACGTCACACAGTGAGGATGCCACCACCAAAAGGTCATTCGTCTGCCCCCGGGCACCCAGGTCCTGCCAACAAACGAAAGAAAAAGACATTAAAGAAAAAGCATTGATATGCAAAGAAAACAAAATACAATTATATAATAATTGAATTAATACAATTCCAAGGAGGAGCCAACCACTTCGTCCCAACCCAGTCGTCGCAAATCAAAAACCCAAAGAAAATAACAAATCATTAAACAAAATGATCACATAAATTCGGCAGCATAGCTCAACCAAATAATATTCTGATGAGAACAATGCATAAATTCACTTAACACAATTAAAATTAAGAACAGAAGTACACATTCAAAACTTGCTTAAACATTAAAATCAATTAAAGAAACAAACAAAAAGAAGCAAAGGAAACTCCAAGCATATCACTGAATCACAGAGCTTAAGCACTGAGAATTCCCAGGTGTAAAAAAAGTTCAGTAAAATACATTTTATTTAAGTACACTTCCATAATGTACTTAAAGTGCTCTATTTTCGCGCACTTATTTTGTACTTAATATACTAAAAGCTTAACTTTAGTACTTCTTAAGATAAACTTAAGATCAACTAAGTGTACTCAACTGTGCTATTTTGACACACACTGAAGATGAACTTAAATATATTTTTAATATACTATTTCAACCTTAAAAAAAATGTATTTTGTTACCACTTTTAGTATATCTAAAACCCATTTTTAATGCATTTTAATTATACTAATAAATTATTTAAAACATAATACTAATATATTATAAATATACATATATTATACTTAAGGTGTATTTCTTTGTCAAAAAAAGTACACTAAAATACATTATTTAAGTGCACTTAGTACACTTCCATAATGTACTTAAAGTGCTCTATTTTCGCACATTAATTTTGTACTTAATATACTAAAAGCTTAAGTTTAGTACTTCTTAAGATAAACTTAAGATCAACTAAGTGTACTCAACTGTGCTATTTTGACACACACTGAAGATGAACTTAAATATATTTTTAATATACTATTTCAACCTTAAAAAAATTTATTTTGTTACCACTTTTAGTATATCTAAAACCCATTTTTAATGCATTTTAATTATACTAATAAATTATTTAAAACATAATACCAATATATTATAAATATACATATATTATACTTAAGGTGTATTTCTTTGTCAAAAAAAGTACACTAAAATACATTATTTAAGTGCACTTAGTACACTTCCATAATGTACTTAAAGTGCTCTATTTTCGCACATTAATTTTGTACTTAATATACTAAAAGCTTAAGTTTAGTACTTCTTAAGATAAACTTAAGATCAACTAAGTGTACTCAACTGTGCTATTTTGACACACACTGAAGATGAACTTAAATATATTTTTAATATACTATTTCAACCTTAAAAAAATTTATTTTGTTACCACTTTTAGTATATCTAAAACCCATTTTTAATGCATTTTAATTATACTAATAAATTATTTAAAACATAATACCAATATATTATAAATATACATATATTATACTTAAGGTGTATTTCTTTGTCAAAAAAAGTACACTAAAATACATTATTTAAGTGCACTTAGTACACTTCCATAATGTACTTAAAGTGCTCTATTTTCGCACATTAATTTTGTACTTAATATACTAAAAGCTTAACTTTAGTACTTCTTAAAATAAACTTAAGATCAACTAAGTGTACTCAACTGTGCTATTTTGACACACACTGAAGATGAACTTAAATATACTATTTCAACCTTTAAAAAAATTTATTTTGTTACCACTTTTAGTATATCTAAAACCCATTTTTAATGCATTTTAATTGTACTAATAAATTATTTAAAATATAATAATAATATATTATAAATATATATATATTATACTTAAGGTGTATTTCTTTGTCAAAAAAAGTACACTAAAATACATTATTTAAGTGCACTTAGTACACTTCCATAATGTACTTAAAGTGCTCTATTTTCGCGCACTAATTTTGTACTTGATATACTAAAAGCTTCAGTTTAGTACTTCTTAAGATAAACTTAAGATCAACTAAGTGTACTCAACTGTGCTATTTTGACACACACTGAAGATTAACTAAAATATGCTTTTAACATACTCTATTTCAGCTTTAACTTTTTTTATTTTGTTATCCCTTTTAGTACAATTGAACCCATCTTTTTAAATACACTTATAAATTATTTAAAATATAAGAATATATAATATATACAAATCATATTTATGTATTGCTCACATATTTTTAATATAGTAAATAATTTATTTCAAATATATTTTAACTATGTTAACAGTACCTTTATAAAACAATTAAATAATGTTTTTTTTAAAAAGTGGTCAAGTACACTATTACTGTGTTATCAGTAGCATTTTCTGCCTCATTTATGCTAAAATTATACTTGATAAAATTATATTTGATAAAAGTAACAGTAAATGTAATTCATGTAAATGTAAACACCCACCCATAGTTTAAAAGGATACCACACAATACAGCACAGGTAGGCTATGTAATGTACAAACAAACAAACAGCATCTCTTTCTTGAAAAACACTTTAATTTTTTTGAGACGTTATTCACACACAAGTCCAAGCAGACCTTATAGTAGAGGTGGGGGGAAAAGAACACAAGTGGCAAGCTTAAACTAAAATTATTAAACTACAGCATAGGCCTACTTAAATATGAACAAAACACGATTTTCTTTTCTTGTTTAAATTTTACAATCCTTTCCCAAACAAACCTTAGGGGAAAAAAACAAAAAACAACCAACAACAACAACAAAAAATAACTTAACAGTGTTTTTTTTCCCCGACACAAACCGTTATTGCATTATTGCATTTTCTAACCAGGGTAATAAAGGCAAATATTGGCTAAGAGACCCTTTTCACAGTCTGTGTGTCATCATATCTGATCTGTAATGTAAAGGATGGCTACATTAATTAAGAATTCCGTTAATCTTCGAAAGAAAAACTGAGATATTGTAATGAAACCCGAGAGATTTATATCCCTCCGATAAACGATTCACCAAAACTGTTCACGTTTGAAAAAGTTAATCGCAAAAAAACATCACCTACTACATATGAATCGCGTGGTTTCCTCCAAGTCCTCTAAAAAAATCGCTCTTAAACTTTAACAGTTTAAATGTAGACTTCTAAATCTAATCACATTCAAGGAGCATACGCACAGCAACTGAAGCTCTGAGTGAAATGAGCTCATAATCATAAGAACCAATCACAGCCGTTCAACGGCTCTGGAACCAATCAGGACTAGTCACAGGTGTTATGCATATTGTTCAAATTTAAACAAGTACAACATATTTTATGAAAACGTTTAAACATCTTTGGAAAATGTATCTATGATGCATTTCAGATAATATGATGTTAAAATCCTTGTGGGAATTTCAGTAGTATAAATGTATCATAATGGACAACAGCCTTTTAAGTAGCCTTTAATCAAGTAAAAGTGAACAATATTAATTTTAAGTAGGCTTATTGCAATGCTTAATAATAGTTGACAAATGTTTATAATACATTATAAGTTGGTACATTATAAATGTAATTTTCCCCCCAAAATATTAAAATTATAAATATATAAATATTAAAATATATTGCAGTAGGCCTAAGTGTTTAAAAAGTACTTTAAGCATACTAAAAGCTTAAGCATTTTGCTATGTTCTTACACAGAGCAAGTATGTTTTCTTTAAATACACTAAAACTTCACAAAAATTGTATGATTGTGTTTAGCATATTTCTTAAAAATGTAACTAAGCATATATGTATTACCAAAGTACTTGTAGCATACTTTTTAGAAATATATTAAAATTATGCTTGTGTTTAGCATATTTCTTAAAAGTATAATTAAGCATATATTTATTACCAATGTCCTTATAGTATATACTTTTAGAAATATATTAAAATGATATGCTTGTTTAGCATATTTCTTAAAAGTATAATTAAGCATATATTTATTACCAATGTACTTTTAGTATACTTTTTAGAAATATATTAAAGTGATATACTTGTTTAGCATATTTCTTAAAAGTATAATTAAGCATATATTTATTACCAATGTACTTTTAGTATACTTTTTAGAAATATATTAAAATGATATGCTTGTTTAGCATATTTCTTAAAAGTATAATTAAGCATATATTTATTACCAATGTACTTTTAGTATACTTATTAGAAATATATTAAAATGATATGCTTGTGTTTAGCATATTTCTTAAAAGTATAATTAAGCATATATTTATTACCAATGTACTTTTAGTATACTTTTTAGAAATGTATTTATAGTGCATAATTTTTACAGTTTTCTTTTGCACAAAAAGTAAGAATGTACTACAAATATACTTTCTTGTATTTAAGTGTTTTTTTAGTGCACTTAAGTACACTTTTTTTCACCTGGGTATAATACTCATTCGGAACGCCGCTATAACCCTCGGCGAGTGCCTAAAGACAAAACAGAAAGTGTTACCCCGCGATTCATTCACCCTTGGCTTCATGCTCGAGCAATATACTTACACCAACACATGCTGTCCCAGGATCATTATCCCGAACTATGTGGTAGATGGAGGCATTTGTCTCCAACAAGCCTCGTTTGGCAGGACACACAGATAGATCTTACACTACCTGAAGCATACAGATTAGTCAAATACCCACTTAAAATAACTCAAAGCGCCGTCGCACACAAACGCTTCTCTTACCTGTCTCAATTGTCCACATTCAACCCTGCACTCCAGCAGAGAAAGCAGCGGGGCGCGTGGATGACGTCACGGCCCCGGAAAAATGACGCACATCAATGAACTGGTAGCCCGTGCTCTTATACGCAACAGGTGCCGGGCCATTGGCCAAACCTCAAACAGGTGGGAGGGGTGCTAACCCATCCTGCCACATACATATACAGGTCCTTCTCAAAAAATGTGCATATTGTGATAAAGTTAATTATTTTCCATAATGTAATGATAAAAATTAAACTTATATATATTTTAGATTAATTGCACACCAACTGAAATATTTCAGGTCTTTTATTGTTTTAATACTGATGATTTTGGCATACAGCTCATGAAAACCCAAAATTCCTATCTAAAAAAATTAGCATATTTCATCCGACCAATAAAATAAGTGTTTTTAATACAAAAAAAGTCAACCTTCAAATAATTATGTTCAGTTATGCACTCAATACTTGGTCGGGAATCCTTTTGCAGAAATGACTGCTTCAATGCGCCGTGGCATGGAGGCAATCAGCCTGTGGCACTGCTGAGGTGTTATGGAGGCCCAGGATGCTTCGATAGCGGCCTTAAGCTCATCCAGAGTGTTGGGTCTTGCGTCTCTCAACTTTCTCTTCACAATATCCCACAGATTCTCTATGGGGTTCAGGTCAGGAGAGTTGGCAGGCCAATTGAGCACAGTAAACCATTTACCAGTGGTTTTGGCACTGTGAGCATGTGCCAGGTCGTGCTGAAAAATGAAATCTTCATCTCCATAAAGCTTTTCAGCAGATGGAAGCATGAAGTGCTCCAAAATCTCCTGATAGCTAGCTGCATTGACCCTGCCCTTGATAAAACACAGTGGACCAACACCAGCAGCTGACATGGCACCCCAGACCATCACTGAATGTGGGTACTTGACACTGGACTTCAGGCATTTTGGCATTTCCTTCTCCCCAGTCTTCCTCCAGACTCTGGCACCTTGATTTCCGAATGACATGCAAAATTTGCTTTCATCCAAAAAAAGTACTTTGGACCACTGAGCAACAGTCCAGTGCTGCTTCTCTGTAGCCCAGGTCAGGCGCTTCTGCCGCTGTTTCTGGTTCAAAAGTGGCTTGACCTGGGGAATGCGGCACCTGTAGCCCATTTCCTGCACACGCCTGTGCACGGTGGCTCTGGATGTTTCTACTCCAGACTCAGTCCACTGCTTCCACAGGTCCCCCAAGGTCTGGAATCGGTCCTTCTCCACAATCTTCTCGTTCACCTCTTCTCGTTGTGCAGCGTTTTTTGCCACACTTTTTCCTTTCCACAGACTTCCCACTGTGGTGCCTTGATACAGCACTCTGGGAACAGCCTATTTGTTCAGAAATTTCTTTCTGTGTCTTACCCTCTTGCTTGAGGGTGTCAATGATGGCCTTCTGGACAGCAGTCAGGTCGGCAGTCTTACCCATGATTGCGGTTTTGAGTAATGAAACAGGCTGGGAGTTTTTAAAAGCCTCAGGAATCTTTTGCAGGTGTTTAGAGTTAATTAGTTGATTCAGATGATTAGGTTAATAGCTCGTTTAGAGAACCTTTTCATGATATGCTAATTTTTTTAGATGGGTTTTCATGAGCTGTATGCCAAAATTATCAGTATTAAAACAATAAAAGACCTGAAATATTTCAGTTGGTGTGCAATGAATCTAAAATATATGAAAGTTTAATTTTTATCATTACATTATGGAAAATAATGAACTTTATCACAATATGCTAATTTTTTTAGAAGGACCTGTATATATATATATATATATATATATATATATATGTAGCCGCTCTGGAGTCAACCGTGATGTCATCGTCCAGCTCAGTTCAGTTCTTGTATAATAGTGTCAATGCAGGCAGATCAATATTATTGTTAAATATTAAATATAATGTTAAATTTAATGTCCCCAACTAAGCAAGCCAAGCCAATGGCAACAAAGGTGGAAAAAGGCGGTGGCAAGGAACCAAAACGCCATCAGGTGGCAAAATGGAGCTGAAATGAGAACGACCGACATTTCTCTCTTTTTATATAGATTACATAAACAGAGAATATTTGTTTTAGTTTTGAATTAGATCATTTAAAAGTACACACTTAAATGATTATAAAGATATATTGCTCATGCCTGGGTGAATAGTATTCGGTGAGTTTTGTTTAAGTTTAGAGACGTGCACCAGAAAAAAGTTCACGGAGACGGAGAGACAGAAAGCACACCCTGTTTATTTTCTTTATTTTACAAAAGCACAATGTTTTATTTCGATTGTAAGTGGACACATAAAAAAGTAGACATTTATCAGTTTATTTTTTCATATTTCTTAAGTGTGTATGACCAAAAATAACAGAGTATTTTAAGTCTATTTTGCTTCTATGTGAAAAAAATCACGCAAAACGTGCCGGCGCGTTTGCCGATCCCAGGGAGTTAACATTGCCGTGTTCAGTCCCGGAACGCACGCTGTGTGAACAAAAGCAGTAATCAATGCCGTGTCGTAAAGATGACGCTGAAGCCGGAATTGTTCGCTGGCTAATGAAATAGTACGTAATGAGAGAGACGAGTTTCACATGAAACTCAAGTTCCAGTGTGTTTCACATTCCTGCCTGCTGATCTGTGCAGTGTTCTGCAAAAGCGTGTGTGTTTCTCCCTGGGCGCTTCAGCACTGCTGCGAGCTTTTCTCTCACAAAAAGAGCTTGCACGTGGCATGTCTTTTTAAAGACGTTCAGCCTGTGTATTTCTGAGTGCGGTTGTCTGATCGGTTCAGCTGATGGGCACAAACGCTGTTTGATGTGTTTGGGCTTCGATCATGCTCAGGCAGCGTTCGTGGATGCTTCATGTTCTCATTGCCGGAACATGACCATCGCAATGTTATGGTCGAGACTCGATGACCTCACTAGAGTGAGAGTCCCCTCCTCCACACCCCGATCTATTCTCTCCACGAGAGTGAATACTTTGGCTGGTGGCCAGGGTGACCTGAGGTTAACAAATTAACCCGACAAATTATCCTCGGTTCACACACCCCTCTATCGCCGCATCACAAGGTGAGCTGGAGTCCTCTGGAGATGAGGGTTCTGCTGTGCATTGCCGTTTCTGATCCAGAGTTGACAGCTATGCTTTCCCGGGCCGCTGCAAATATCGTGTTTGTGTGGAACCTTCCGCCATGTCCCGAGCACTCAAAGCTGATGATTGGTTATTGCTGGCTGTTACGTTCCTCCGGATGGTAAGTCCAGGGGGAGGAGGAGCAACAATATTTGAAATAAACCAGGGCAAAAAAAAAGTCATGAAGTCAGATTAATGCGCAAACTGAAAAGTGAATTTATTACAATATTGGCAAAGAAAAACCAACACAAAATTACTCTCTCAGAAGAAGACAGCAAGCAAACAATGTAAGGCAACAATAGACACAGGCTAAGTAACTAAAGGAGCAAGGTTCAACGCTAAATGAACACCTAAACAGTCCTCTCTCCACTGAGGAGGTTAAAAACCAGACACTGTTCTGGACTCACGAAAAAACCTAAGTCAGTGTTCAACCCACTGGTTGACTGGGCTGTCTCTGTTCTGCTGGGCTGACTGGTTGGCAGTGGTCTGCTCACGAGTGTTCTTCCCCCTGCAGTGTGAAAACCAAGCCGGTTCTCCCATTCGGGCTAGCTCTGTCTCCTCGCATCTTTACATAGGTCATCGAGGCAGCCCTTGTACCACTACGGCTACACGGGGTTCACATCCTGAACTATTTTGATGATTGGCTGATCCTAGCTCATTCTCGAGACCAGGTTTGCGAACACAGGGACCTAGTGCTTCGGCACCTAGCTCGTCTGGGTCGACTTGGAGAAGAGCAAACTTTGCCTCGTGCAGAAGATCTCTTTTCTCGGTATGGAAATTGACTCGGCCGATTTCGAACGAGCGCACGCAGTCACTGCTGAGTGCGATTCCACTGAAACTATTTCAGAGCCTCCTGGGGCATATGGCATCTGCAGCGGCAGCCACTCCACTCGGGTTGCTTCATATGAAACCGCTTCAGCACTGGCTCCGCGATCGAGTCCCAATGTGGGCATGGCATCTTGGCACATTCCGAGTACCAGTTTCTCCGACTTGCCGTCAAACCTTCTCCCCGTGGTCGAACCTTAACTTCCTTCGGGCCAGTGTGCCCCTAGTTCGAGTTTCCAGGCATGTTGTTGTCTCAACAGATGCCTCCACTACGGGTTGGGGTGCCATGTGATATGGACATGCTGCGGCAGGCTCCTGGATAGGACCCCAGCGTCTTTGGCATGTCAATTGCCTCGAGTTGCTGACAGTACGTTTGGCTCTCCACCGCTTTCGGGCCTTGCTCAAGAATCAACACGTACTGGTCCACTCGGAACACACCACGACTGTAGCGTACATCAGCCATCAAGGTACTCTACACTCTCGCCGTATGTCGCAACTCGCACGTCACCTCCTTCTATGGAGCCAGAAGCATCTAAGGTGGCTCCGTGCTATGTACATTCCCGGAGACCTGAACCGTGCAGCCAACGAGCTCTCACGGATTCAGCCAAGTATGCGTTTCCCTCAGTGAGCCTTCTTGCACAGACTTCTTGTACCTGCAAGCTTTGTAAGCTCTGACCATCAAACCTGATATAAATATTTTGCTTTGCCCAAACACGTGATGCAACAATTGTGACCATCAGAGAGAGACAGGGAACGACCACATCCAGAAACGCACGGGCGGAATAAGATGCAAACGCACCTGTGTTACTCTTCTAGGAAGTGAAAACTCTCAGCAGTGCCGGACCACACAGGGGAATGACCGCGGCAACACTGCTACAGGGATGGTGCAGCCTGTACCAGTGAAGCACTCACTTTCTCCACCCTCAACTGACCGTCAGACAAACAAACACAAACAGAAATGTGGGTGCTGCGAGAACAGCAGTTGAGAGCTCGAATCACCGCTGCACTCATGCTGTAAAACACCAACACCGGGAGAGACTTGCAGAAGAAGCACCGACACACTCTCTCATTGTATAACAACACTCTTCAGAAGACCTCAACATGAAGCTCGGCTCCAAAGTGAAAGGCAACTGGTGCATGCATCTACTTACGTATTTATACCCGCGCCACGGGGCGGAGTGTGAGATGCAGATCTCGCACGCCAATGTCCATTTGCTCGTTCTAAAGATACTCAAAGGCGATAGGCTCCGTAGCGTGATCCCATTTCAGTCTACGTCAACTACATCTGATGTGAGTGTTACCCTATTTTTTATTTGTTGAACATCGATTACATTTTTACCCTTTAATAGGTTTGGGAGTTTTTTGTATTTCCTAATATTTTCCTAACAGACACAGTCTCTATATGATGATATCTAGCTAAAAGAGTTATGATGGGATTTATCTGACCTCAGTGACGTGATACAGTTAGCAGACGGTCCAGCAAACTTTTCCAATTGTCTATGAACCCTATGGGATACCACTTAGACAGCCAGCCATTGAGTGAGGACAGTCTACTAAGTAACTCATCACTCTGGCGAACAGGAAGGGGGCCAGAGCAAATTACAGTGCCTGACATCGTACTTGCGAGTTCTCACACCTCTTTACCGTTAATTTTAGTGATCTCAGACTGGCGAAGTCGAACATCATTAGTGCCGACGTGAATAATAATCTTAGAGAATTTACGATTAGCATTAGCCAACACTTTTAAATTTGCTTTACTGTCATGTGCTCTGGCTCCCGGCAAACATGTGACTATGGTGGCTGGTGTCTCTATTTTCACATTCCGTGTAATAGAATCACCAATAACTAGGGCACATTCAGCAGGATTCTCAGTGGGTTTATTGTAATCAGAACGGAGGAGCGATGTTTTGTCTCGACTACAGCTTCTCACAGTCACCCAGTTGCCCTGCAGCACGGGCTATAAAGCTGGAACCGAACAGTGTACAGAGTTCACTAATATAGTCGCATCCAAAGCAGTATCCAAAGCCCTTGCATTCTATCCTCAATTAAAGTTTGGATGCATGTCTCTAGTTCTGAAATCTTCTCCGTCAGCCTGACTATCTCCCTGCGTTTATCACATGAAAAGCCCTCTGTGCTGACAGAGAAGGCTATAATATACATGTGACACGAAGTGCAAGTGACAATAACTGGATAAGACATTACTCACCGTGTTTGTTGACTGATCCTACTCACCAGTTATTTGATGGACTCGTAAGAGGCGCTTGCGCGCATGAGACGGCAAGCACGGATGGCAGGTTAACAGGCAAGCGAGATACTAGCGTGTTGTGCTAGCGATAACGATTTAGATAAAAGCTAAGGAAGTCGGATTAATGTGATAATATTTGACAATATCTAATATATGTTGATGAGTAAATTATATTTAGCAATGTAAACAACAAGGAATGATAGTAGATAGAGATTCAAAGCAGAAAGCTATATGGAGCATACAGACGCAACCAGCAGCAAAGCAGACAGGAGCAATCGCAGACAGATAGAGGGAGACAGAAACATACTCAAAACACTACAAGAACAGGAAATATAACATACAACTTGAACCTCAGTTCTTTCTTTCTAGTTCCCCACATTTGTGTCCTGTCCAATTCTGTCTAACACATGGCAACAGTAATTGTTGGACATGCAAGGTATTTTTTTTTAAACATTTTTATTAGTTTATTTGTCAGGGACAATGCCGCGCACATTATTACATACATAATTATCATAGGCAAAGCCATAACAAAATGTGTAAATGTGTTGCATTAAAGGTTTCTAGCCAATAGGCTAATTTGCAACCCCAGTCCCTGGTCAGGCATTTCTAAAAACATATACCAAATATATTATTAAAAACAACAAAAAAAACAGTGTAGATTACACAATCATGCGTCAAATACATTATAAACACTAACATTGACATTTTACTCAATCCCGACCACATTACTCAAAACAACACATCACATCCAGCACAGACAATACCTAACCCTAACCCAACAATCAATGTCCACATATTTGATTTTCTTTCAGCCAGTGTTTCACCTTTCTATTAAATGTTTTGAGGTCGGTTTCTGTTTTTATTTCCGTTGGTAAGTCATTCCAAAAATGGGTCCCTATCGCTGAAAAACTTGACTGGCCAAAAGTGGTTGTGCGCCCCTCTGCTATGCATGCATATTGATTTACAGATGATAAGTTTACATAATCCATAAAGAATCTGCAAAAGGCAATATTTCTTATTGCAAGAAATAAACATGTTGTTGTCACGGCCGACAATATAACACGGAAGCAATAGCAGGTAAACTCAGTTCCTTTATTGAACGGACAAGAGATACAAAGCAGGGACACGGGCGTGGACAGATGACGCAGGGACCTCGATGGCCAAGGACGAATCCGTGAAGTGGAGTGAAGACACAAACGACAATCCAACACCGACACGACGAACCCACAGGAACACGAACACTGGAACGGCAGGAAGACTGGACTGGAACACCACACGGGGAAACATCAACCAACGATCTGACAACGGGAATGAGAAAACGGTGAGAATATGTAGTGTGATGAGATCGGCTGCAGCTGGTGATAAAATGATGATCAGCTGGAGCGGATCAAGGAATGACACTCATTCAAGCCCACTACACACGTGCTCTCATACCACAACATAAACACGAGACGAGAAGGAAGCGATGAACCTGTATACCGTGACAGTACCCCCTCTCCTAAGAACGCCTCCTGGCGTTCCCAGGCTCCGTTACCTGTCGATTGTAATCATCGATCAGAGAGTGATCCAGGATGTCTCTAGCAGGAACCCAACTTCTCTCCTCCGGACCGTAACCTTCCCAGTCCACCAAGTACTGAAACCCGCGTCCCCTCCGTCTAGAATCCAGAATACGATTTACCAAATAGGTGGTCTCCCCATCTACGAGACGCGGCGGGTGGGGAACCGGGACTGGCGGATTAATGTGAGCATGAAAGACGGGTTTAATCTTTGAAACATGAAAAACGGGATGAACCCTCGTGTACACCGGAGGTAGACTAAGGCGGACTGTCACCGGACTAATGATCTTGGTGACAGCGAATGGGCCAATGAATTTGGGAGCAAGCTTGTTAGAAACGGATCGGAGAGGAATGTTCTTAGTAGAAAGCCACACTTTTTGACCAACGACGTATACGGGAGGCCTTGACCGGTGGCGATCGGCCTTAGCCTTGGTGCGCGCCCCCACTCGGAGTAGAGTCTCACGGGCTCTAGTCCAAGTGTGGTGACACCTCTGGATAAAGGCGTGGGCGGAGGGGACCGCGACCTCGGATTCCAGACTAGGAAAAATAGGTGGCTGGTAACCTAAACTACACTCCAACGGAGATAGGCCAGTAGCCGACACTGGTAACGTATTGTGGGCGTACTCCACCATGGAAAGCTGTTGACTCCATGAGGAAGGATTCTTGGATACCAAACATCGCAACACCCTTTCCAGATCTTGGTTGGCTCTCTCGGTCTGGCCATTGCTCTGGGGATGGAACCCTGAGGACAGACTAACCGTCGCTCCCAGTAATTTGCAAAATTCCTGCCAAAATTTGGACACAAACTGAGGTCCTCTGTCAAGTCAAGTCAAGTCACCTTTATTTATATAGCGCTTTTTACAATACAAATTGTTTCAAAGCAGCTTTACAGAGATAACAGGAAAACAATGTTGTAATAGTATTGTTAAATTCAAAATTAAATGTTAAATGTCCCCAACTAAGCAAGCCAAAAGCCAATGGCGACAAAAGCGAAGAGAGGCGAAAAAGGCAACAGTGGCAAGGAACCAAAACTCCATCAGGGACAGAATGGAGAAAAAAACCTTGGGAGAACCCAGGCTCAGTCAGGGGGCCAGTCCTCCTTTGGCCAATGAACGAACAGTGTATGATTATGAGTTAGGCAGCATAATGTCAGGAGTCAGATGTGATCAGAACTTTCACGATATTTATCCAGTTCATCTGGTTGGAGGTTGGGTCATCCGGCCGGTGAGAAGATGAGTGTGTTGAGGTGTCCATGGGCCTTCACAGTGTTGATGGGGCTGGCTCATCAGGGATGCGTTGTCGTCGTGTCCATGTGATGGTCCTTCCTCAGATCTGGATATGGCCTGGATCCGGCGGTTCGCGGTAAACCTCGGGATAAGCAGAGAGACTAATATTAGCGTAGACGCCATCCTTCTTATGATGTACAAAGTACATCAGGAATTATGGGAAGTGTTCCCGGTTCCGGCTGATCTAAACTATGCAGCCTAACATTGAATTATAGAAATCTATAATGTGTTATGTGTATGCTAAGCCAAAGAGATGTGTTTTTAGTCTAGATTTAAACTGACAGACTGTATCTGCTTCCCGGACCGTGTTAGGAAGATTGTTCCAAAGTTTTGGTGCTAAATAGGAAAAGGATCTACCGCCAGCAGTCGATTTTGATATTCTAGGTATTATCAACTGGCCAGAATTTTGAGATCGCAATAGACGTGAAGGACTATAATGCGTTAAGAGCTCGCTCAAGTACTGGGGAGCTAAACCATTTAGTGCTTTGTAAGTAATCAGCAATATTTTAAAATTTATACGATGTTTAATAGGCAGCCAATGCAGTGTTGACAGAACCGGGCTAATATGGTCATACTTCCTGGTTCTGGTAAGAACTCTAGCGGCTGCGTTTTGAACTAGCTGTAGTTTGTTTATTAAGCTGAGTAGCCTACTAATTTGCAATACAACTACAGAGTTCTTACCTGTGTGTTATGACGTTTCTTTCTTAGGTTGAAGCAACAATCCAAAAACGTAAAGATTAAAGCCGATGTAGGCTTACTCAGGGCTCGAGCCTAACGGCGTCAGCGCCTACATGTGTAAGGGCAAACAGAAATATTCTCCAGGACGCCTACAGGACGAAAGACATTTTTGTATGTGTGTTCATTTATTACTAGCCTATTAGGGTAACTTACTTAGAAAATGCCAAAATTAACCGACCAAGCGCTGACTACAACGGTACGGAGTGCGTCTTCTCATGCTATTAGTTAGGCTACTATCACTGGCCGGCTCACCCGGAGACTTGTTTCGCGGTACATCTATCACATTAATGACTTCGCAAATAGCTATGTTGCGCTGGTTAAAAAACGAGACGATAACTAAATAAAAACTAGTTTTGAATGACAAAAACTATGACGAAAAGCTATTGACATTGTCGTCAACGAATAAAAACTAGACAAAATGTTAGATAGTGCCGATTTGGGAAGCGATCCAGTCAGAACTGATGTCCTGCGTTTGTGGTAGATGCGCACATGTGTACTGTAACGCGCTGATCTACCCATCGGCACACGGGTTGAACTGCGCTGCATGTCTCATAAAATGTTAAAAAATGTAAACGTCCTGGAGAATGAGTAGAGCATAAGAGTGACGACGAAAAAAAAAAGAGCTCTATTCGGTTCGGTTTTCTGTGCGCACACACCCGACCCGAAGCGTGCAGCCATACACATAGACAGCGCGCGAGGACTGAATTGAACTCTCTTTCGTGTCTGAATGGACAAATAGCCTACACACAACATTATGTCGAAATGCCCGTTTTGGAGAGTATGTATTTTTCTCTTATTTTTCATATATGTAAAAAAAAAAAAAAAAAAAATTGTTCTGCATGAATACAAAAAAGCATTTAACTCCAGTAATTTTTTTTTATTAAATCTGTTTTTACCTGTTTAGATAACTACTTTGAATGGAGCTAAATAAATATAATAATATATATCATAAACATTTTTATGGTGTTTTTATTATAACAACTAACAACTAAGCCTATAGATGATAATAACAAAGTACAGAAACAACATTTTTATTTTGGTACGGTTGACATTCACTTTATGACGGTTCAAATAGTTTTTCAGTACAGTTCCAGGATTGAGGTGAAAAAGTTAGTCTGGAGCCCTGAGATGTAGGATTTGCAAAACACAACTTTTTTTTAAAGAGATAGTCACATTGTTGTTAGTCTATTACTAATAGAGTAGTTTGCAAAGCACAAGTTAATTTATTACGTACATATATTGTACTGAAAAAGCACTGTTCTTGTATTAGAATAAATATTTAGTACAGTAACTTGGTTCATATTTAAATCAGTAATGTCTCATATCTTTATGTACTAGTAATTCTATATAGTAATAGGTCAAATGCAGCAAGTCAAAAGACCAACTGGACCTTCTTTGCCAGTTTGCACACATTTCTTTGAAGGATTGCAAAAATATCATCTGAATATCGATATCGAGATATTGAAAAAAAATATCGAGATATTCATTTTTGTCAATATCTCCCACCCCTAGCTCACAGGGGCATGGACGGCACCTTTTACTGCCAGAAACCGTCCCGGTGGCTCCTCCTCCCTCACCACCCTTGATGGCGGGGCGGCTAAGGGTTACACACATATCCCACCAGTGCCATTGCCATGCAACTGTGCCCTAACTCCACTTAGCGCGGAGAACAGTGTCTCCCTTCCCGGGCCTGAAAGTACTCTTCGGAATTAACCGGCAAGGCTTACGAGGCCTGTGGGGAAGCGACCTCTGCCATAGACGCCATGCGACGATCAGGCCAAGGCACTGAAGGAACTGCACAAGGGTGGTCACGATCCACAAGTTCTCCAAAAACTTTGTGCCGCACGAAGGTCACCATGTGGTCAGTGGGTCGTGCGATGTCCACTGTGCAGAGTACAGTAACTTTAAAATATTGGTCAAAAGTCAAGTTTGAGCTCAAGATTTTTTTATGTAGATAATTTTCATTACTAAAACATCTAATTGCCAGATTTCCAGTGTCCTACCTATAATTAATTTGGCGGGACAACTAAAAATCTTTAAAGTAACTTTTCTCAGTTCCACACTCTAGCGAGTTGAGGTCTTTTGCCTTTTTAGGGCAGTGTAGAGCTGCGGGCTGGGCGACACCTAACACGTTCGCTAGATATTATAGCCTACGTGTTGAGCCGGTCTCCTCCCGGGTTCTCACACTAAACTGGTAGAAACACTCAGAGGCCCGGTTCTGTTGGCTTGTTGCACCCTACTGTGCACCCTTATCGCTCCAGAGTGAAAAACCTATTGAGTCCTCCAACACCATCGGCCTGGATATGGCGGAGCGTCCGGCGCCAGG
This sequence comes from Semotilus atromaculatus, assembly GCA_031834385.1. NCBI lineage: Eukaryota > Metazoa > Chordata > Actinopteri > Cypriniformes > Leuciscidae > Semotilus > Semotilus atromaculatus. The sequence continues at coordinate 11,883,355 of JAULUF010000025.1, read as the reverse complement.
CCTTTATCCATTGAATCCTTGAGAACCGGGTCTAGGCTGGGTCCCATATGTGTGTATTCCCATATGGCAGGGGTCGGCAAGTAACTTTGGCCGCGGGCCAATATTTTTTTTATCCAGTAGATGGCGGGCCAGCTACACGGAGTAGGCCTGTGAATGGTGTTACGGAAGCACAGGTCATATCACGCTCCAGTTCACGCGCCGGCGCCTGAGTATATTGTCCACTATATTTGCTTTTTATTTATTAATCCAGGAAAATTTGTTGATGAAACATTGATTAAAATGAATATACAATTTATACAAAACGAAATAAAATTGAAAGAAAGGCTTTCTACAAAACAAAACTTAAGTGGTCAAACTTAAGTGGTCAAAATCATGTCTGACCCATTCCAAATTTTTTTTGGAATCGAAAAAACGATTCCACGAATGATACTATTTGTAAACCATTATAGTAAAAAAAAAATATATATATATAATAATAATAATAATAATAATAATAATAGGCTAAAAAAAACAAAAAAAACGGACTTCCAAAATAATCCGGCGGGCCAGAAAACATTGCTGGCGGGCCAGTTTTGGCCCGCGGGCCGCCTGTTGCCGACCCATGCCATATGGAATCCCAAATGTGTGTGTTTTTTTTTTTTTTCACGGCTGCTCCTAATTGGAAGCCTTTGTCTTTTCCTTGGGCTAAGTCACTCAGTATTCATATGCAGTACAACCTTTGGGTAAGTCCATAATGTATATCGGCACATAACTCTTTCTGGGAAGAATGTGGGTTCCACAGCATTCTCCTTCCAAACAAAAAAGGGAACGCTTTTGTAGTGTTATCCAATATTATCACTGTATGGGTTATTACAGGAAGAGGTGTTTGTGAGGCCAGCAGGGGGTGCTCACCCTGTGGTCTGTGTGGGTCCTAACGCCCCAGTATAGTGATGGGGACCCTATACTGTCAAAGAGCACCGTCCTTCGGATGAGACGTTAAACCGAGGTCCTGACTCTCTGTGGTCACAAAACCCTCCAGGATGCCCCAGTGGCCTCTGTCCATCATGCCCTCCTAATCATCCCCATATATATATATATATATATATATATATAGATTAGTGCTGTCAAACGATTAAAATATTTAATTGTGATTAATCGCATTAATGTCATAGTTAACTCGCGATTAATCGCACATTTTTATCTATTCTAAATGTCTCTTGATTTCTTTTTGTCCAATTATTTTTTCTCATTTTAATGCTCTTATCAACATGGAAAAGTGGATCGGCTTGCTTTGTGCAAATGTTTTTTATTGAAAACAACATTGACAATACTGTGTTCAATTTCACACTAAAACATTCTCACTTGGAGCAAATAATCTCTCACACAATGTAACACTGTCCATCAATAAAAGGGTGAAAGAAGTACTGACGAGGTCCTGATATTGACGAGGGGGCGGAGAAGGCGCATCAGCTGTGTGTGTGTGTGTGTGTGTGTGTGTGTGTGTGTGGGTGTGTGCGCCGGTGCTTTCAGACAGGACGCGAAATGCGCGGCGCTACGCCAGTTTTCAAAACTTTTTGGATGCCAAAAAGTTTCTATTGGCCGCGCTGGTAATCGTCACAGCGGCAAAAGTAAAACTATTTAGAATTTTAACCGCGGTGTGCACGCCGCTGCTCTTGGGCTTTGGTCGACGAAGCAACAAAACGTCCTCGTGCGGCGCAAGCCATTGAAATGAATGGGTTTCATGGCGCAGCGTCACGCATGCCGCGTCCTGTTACAAAAGCATGTGAAAAAAACGACAACGTTTGCAAGGCCAAAAAGACCGTTAATCGCGCAATAAAAAAATTAATCGCGTTAAAATGGGTTTGCGTTAACGCCGTTAATAATGTGTTTAACTGACAGCCCTAATATATATACTAATTGGCTTCATCACCGTCTCCTCTCCTCCAGTAAGCTGGTGTGTGGTGAGCGTTCTGGCGCAATATGGCTACCGTCGCATTATCCAGGTGGATGCTGCACATTGGTGGTGGTCAAGGAGATTCCCCCCTATATGTAAAGCACTTTGAGTGCAGAGAAAAGCACTATATAAATGTTATATAAATGAATTATTATTATTATTATTATTACGGAACAACATTGACAGATACACTCTGTGTAAGCCCTCTCCTATCGTCCTTCCAGGCAAGAAGGGGCAAGAGGCTCACTCAGGGTGCGTGTCACTCACTGTGACCCGCCGGGGCAGCCAGCTCATCGGCTCGGCTCCTCAGCAAAAAACTGAAATGCAATCGCACCTCCTGCTCATTATATACCCGCGCTGCGTGGCTGAACAGCTGATGCAAATGATTGCACGCCAATGTGCATTGGCTCGTTTAGTTTTAATCAAAGTAGATTGGTCTCTCTAGCGAGATTCTTATCCGTCGGTCACGACATACGCATCCGTTCCCTCCTTCAGGGAACGAGGGTTACCATACGTAACCGAGACATTTGTTTCAGTCATCCTCCGTTCCCTGCCTGTTTGTCGCCATAGTTACTGATTGATTTGAGTATTCAGTTCAGGTGTTCCTTGTTTTAGTTACCCTTTGTTTGCCGTGTATACAAGCCCTCAGTTTTAGGGTACGTTTACAATGATATGATTAAAATGGTATTTCCTTTGAGTTCTCCGTGTACAGACGACACCATATTACTGAGTTTCTTGGTTTTGAATTTAAAAGAAAAGTTTTTCCTCGATTCTACACTCCTTCATCAAGAGAGTCTTTAAGATGGAACATGAAAATAGCAATATAAAGGTTTGGCCAAGAATCAAGCTATGGCAGTGATGCATATGCTGACTTAGATTTCCTCTCTGTTAGATGCTACTCTTTGGTCCTGGGATATCTGAATCCTCTAGAAGACGAACTGATGGCTGGATTTGGCTGCTGGTAACATCTATTCTTTATATTGTTACAGAATTTCTTCATTACGTTTTTTGTTTAATATTTATGTTCCCTCTGTTTTATATTTATTTTAGCTTTATACTTTCCTTCTCTTTTCCTACTTTTGATTGTGCTTTCTTTAGGAGGGGTCCTCTAATGTCTTCATGAATGGCAAGGAGTACATCCTGGCTGCAGGGGATTGTCTTCTTATTTTTGGAGAGACAGAGTAAGTATGATGAGCATTTGTGTTACTAGTGTGTTAAAGAGGTCATGAAATGCAGTTCCAGATTTTGCACCAAAAGCGGTCCATTATTTGTAGAAAAAAAATATATACAGTACTGTGCAAAAGTTTTAGGCAGGTAAGATTTTTTAAGTTTTTTAAAGAAGTCTCTTCTGCTCACCAAGGCTGCAATTATTTGATAAAAAAATATAAAAAAAACAGTAATATTGTGAAATATTATTACAATTTAAAACAGCGGTTTTCTATGTGAATATATAGTGAAGTGTAATTTATTCCTGTGATCAAAGCTGAATTTATCATCATCATTACTCCAGTCTTCAGTGTCACATGATCCTACAGAAATCATTCTAATATGATGATTTGATGCTCAAGAAACATTTATGATTATTATCAGTGTTGAAAACAGTTTTTACATTTTTATTTCATGATGCTATGATGAATAGAAACAAAAAATGAACAGCATTTATCTGAAATCTAAAGCTTTTGTAACATTAAACTCTACCCTTCAAAAGTTTGGGGTCAGTAAGAATTTAAATTTTATTTTTGGGGGAAAGAAATATAATAAATCAATACTTTTATTCATCAAGGATGAGTTAAACTGATCAAAAGTTACAGTAAAGACATTTATAATGTTAGAAAATATTCTATTTTAAATAAACGCTGTTCTTTTGAACTTTCTCTTCATCAAAGAATTTTGAAAAAAAATTGTACACAACTGTTTTCAACATTGAAAATAATAATGAATGTTTTTTGAGCATCAAATCCATCATATTAGAATGATTTCTGAAGGATCATGTGACACTGAAGACTGGAGTTAGAAAACCGCTGTTTTAAATTGTAATAATATTTCACAATATTATTTTATTTTTTATTTTTTATCAAATAATTGCAGCCTTGGTGAGCAGAAGAGACTTATTTTAAAAACTTTAAAAATCGTACCTGCCTAAAACTTTTGCACAGTACTGTATATATATATATAAAAAACAATATTCCATACCTTAGATACAGTATAAAAACCTCTGCTTCTGCAATGATATCAGTTCAAAAACAATATATCTCAGCTGATACAAAACAAACATTTTGTTTAGTGTGTATATATGGGTTGTATGATTTGTTGTTTGTATTTATTGATGAGCAGTTTAGTTATTTATTTGTGAGTGGGTTTACAGTAACCGGACCTCAGTACCTAATTTCGTTCCAACTCATGTACCATGTTTTGGAATGACACAGACACACAGCTGATTTATGTTGGGTAAACTGGGCCAACCACAGCTGTTTTTGGAAACAGAAACAGAAAAAGACAAACACTGAAATGTTTGGACGAGGAAGGAGAAGAGTGTGAGATGCAGTGAGAGGTGGAGTGAGAGATGCAGTGAGAGATGCAGGAGTAGTGAGAGATACAGTGAGAGGTGGAGTGAGAGGTGGAGTGAGAGATGCAGTGAGAGATGCAGGTGCCTGAAGGTGGAAGGTTTATGACCATCAGCCACATGACCAGATGTCCCTCCTTGAAGCCATGGATGCTGGCTGCAGGGACATCACAGTTCATGATTGCCACGGGTGGATCCGACATACCAAGCGGTTTTATTCCAGGTGCATCGCCTTGGATAATATCAGATGTGATGTTGATGAAAACATGTGGCCTAACCCTGAAGATCGCAGAGATTAGATACAGTAATTTTGTGCTTTTTTTAGTTTCCCCCGCCATATGTGGACATACAGTTCCCAACCAAGAAATTTAGTGTAAAAACGGTGGATTGCATGTTTTGAATGCAAATACCTGTAAAACTGAAACATAAAAGTCTATGCAGTTTTTGTAATGTCAAACATCAGATCTGTTGAAGATGTGGTTTCTGTTCATGTATGCCAAAACATTTTAGAAATCCCGACCGGATTGATGTTTTACGGCCATGTCCAGGATAAAGAGTATGTCTGGTAGAGCAGGTAACTTATATCGACATTTTCAGAGGCTTCAAAGTATGGAACCATGAGACAGACTTGATTCAAAATGATTATGAAATTTAATAAACACAACTAAAGATTACATAAACTATTAAATCACGCAGGAGTAAATATGCATAGCAAAACAAACAATTAACAACAATGATTGCAATACGAAATATTTGGAGAGATAGAGAGAGAGAGAGAGAGAGAGAGAGAGAGAGAGAGAGTTCAACACGAGACCCAAAGGCTTAGTAAGCTCTAAACAACCTTAAAACAGCACTTGAATTTAGATTGTACGTTACTTGCGTTTTAGGCCCCTTTTTGTGCAGTTGCGTTCATAAAGGCAGCTTGGTCGGAGTGTCTGGAGCGTCTTCCGATAGGAGGCAGATGTTTGCGAGTGCTTCAGCTGCGGCCCGTACGGTAGATGATTAATCTTAAACTCGTTTCGTTCGTGAATACACTGAACGAAGGCAAATGATCAAACTGAGGTAGATCGAAAAAGAAAGAAACTTAGATTAAAACAAAGTAGAGAAACGACGAATAAGAAGAAGAAGAAGAAGAAGAACTCCGGCGGGAGTTTGCAGGATGGTTGGGTCTCTCTCTGGCGTAAAAACTTGCACCGAACAGACGGGACGCTCCATGTTTTGAAGGAGCTAGAGGCACGCCTTTCTTGCACGCCTGATCCAATCGTTTGGGAGGAGGCGTGGCGGCAAACTTCTATGTTTGCAAAATACACGTCCTCCGGGCAATGTGCAGAGAAGATAAAACTAAGTCAAAATACACTTCTAAACTGGTATTTAATAAAAGAATGCCTAATGTTGCACTTTGGGTCAAGAATTCAGTACCATTAGATTTCTCTGATCACAACAATACCACGCATGGTATAATTGTAAGCTAGCGAAACAAAGATACATGTTTCTTCGTGATTAGCGCATATCAGGGTTGATTACATACCATAAAGATCATGATTATAGGATTGGTTACATGGGAATAATAAAACACAACAAGAAAAACTTTTCATACATTTAAAACAAGAATGTTTGTCAAAAATGATTGTGTGTGTGTGTGTTCAGAGTTCATTGAGCGTTCAACAGTGTGGTGAACTCGTGCTCCATCAGTGTGGTAGGCTCGTGCTCTACCCCCTCGGGGAATCGTATTGTTTTTGAATTGATTAGTTTATCATGGAATACAATGATAGTTTTGTCCTTGAAAGGTACCTTTTCAGACAAGAACTCTCGGGGGGGGTTTCCCCGAAGATCTCGACAAATGGGCCTTGTGGTCCCATGTCGATCACATGTCGGTAAAACAGGGCATTCTTGTTTAATTATTAGAAAGAAATGCTGTGTGTGCGAATTGCAGTCAGTGACTCAGTCAAGATAGGACAATCCTTTCCTTGTGTGTATCACTCCAAATGGAGGGTAAGGGGTGGTTAAAAATTAATCTGGTTAATTTCATCAACTGGCGGAATTTGGCCATCTGATTGTTGTTACACCGTGTTATAAGATTATGGCCATATTGCCCATAAGTCATTCATTCCCTGTGTGACTTGCAAAGGCTTGCGTTTCATTTGGTTACACCACAAGGTGTCACTTTGGCCTCAAAGCTCCAACACTGCCACTCTGAGCTTTATTGCTATGTCTGAGGTAAAACATGCCCCATAATTACCATATGGACACAAACGTAGAAATAAATAAATGTAGATATAAATACAAATATACATAAATAAATGTGGTAATAAATCAATGAAAAAAATAAATAAGTGGAAAAAAATAAAAAATATACATAAATAAGGAAATAAAAGTATAAATACAAAAAATAAAAAATTTTACATTTCATTGTACATTTATTTATTTATATAGTTATTCATTATTATGTCAAATTTGGAATTCCATATTACTCAGATTCTGTTGCTCAGAATACCTCCTTGGTTACATACAATAATTACACATTTTTAGGGGCGTCGAGGAAAATACTGATTCTCATCATGATTCTCCCGAATTTCAAATCCTAGCATTCAGAAGGGTAGAAAATGGAATCCATAACTGGAGAGTTAGTTTTGAGTTCTGAAACTTGCAGTAAGTTCCCTTTCGAGGGAACTCGCACTGCAGTGATCACGCTTTGGGAACACCCCTGTCTGAAGCACATATGTCAACTAGTCCAATGGCGAGAGTAGGGGTGGGCTTCTTCAGAACCGATGCCCAGTGAACCAATTCCTTGGAACCGTTAGCATGCCTGCTTAACGATTTCGCTTATCGGTTCAGCTCGTTGCAAATGTGTCATGCGTCACACACGCGCTGCTTTGTTTTGGTTCAGAACGCAGCAAACATGGCATCAAGGCAGAAGCGCTCTAAAGTTTGGTTATATTTCACGCAAAAAGACGACAATACGGTCACTTGCAACACTTGTAAAATTTCCATTTCGTCAAAGGGGGGAACTACCTCCAATATGCAGAAACACACAGCATGCAATTCATTTGAGGCGAGTGTGAGTAATTCAAAATGCTCCAACTACTTTAAACGTCTACATCTGGGCACTTTTCGGCTTTTATGAACAACCTGGTAAAGCACGACCTGGAGAAGACACGCGCTGTATGCGCTCATGTCACGCACAAATAGAATATGCAAAAATCATCCACCCGACCCAATCATTTTCTCTGATTTAAGTATACGCACCCGATGGTCAAATTACAATTATTCTGTGTTGTTACGCGTGATTATAAATGGATGATCGTCACCTTCAACAGCGGACTCGGCGATGGTTGATGCGCGCATCTCTAGGGTAACATTATACACTGATGAATGAGCGCTGCTTTTAAATGAACATTTCTTTCAAACAAAATTGATTTAACAGAAATTAATTTTCTTAATGGCATAAACAGGCTTGACTCCCTTGGAACTTAAACTGGAATGTCACTGTTTCTGTCACTGCGACTTCCCGAACAGGCGAACACGCACACATCACTTTTGAAGTAAAATTGAAAATTGAGGATGCAGTGGATAAAATACAGTACAAATAGTCGGACGAACAGTGGCACAGTGATCATTCAGTAAATACACAGCTAAAAGTGTGCATTAAAGCGAGTTAATACAAACAAAAAAAAATTTACTTATTCCCTCACCCAATGAGAATCGATAAGAGAATCGATAAGGAATCGTATCGATAAGCAATATCGATAATGGAATCAGAATCGTTAAATTCTTATCAATTCCCATCCCTAGGCGAGAGGGAACGTCACGGGCGTGTGACGTCATGACCAGGAAAGAATAAAAGCACATCCAGAATGACCGGCGTTAGCTTCTGTGCTCAGCAAGCGCTCAGACAACAATTAATAAAACACACAGTTTGACAGTTTGGAAATTGTGTAGTCACTATATCACAATTATGACGAACCAAAGATTCAAGCATTGTGCTTCCTAACGAGCGGGGATACACACGACTTGTGTGTTATGTGTTTGGGAGCGGATCATGCTCTGTCAGCCTTAGATGGTGCTGACTGCGAGCATTGTGAGAGGCTGCCACTTTGCACACTCTGCTTCCACCTGTGAGGGTTGCGTCCTATATTAGATCATTGTCAGCTGAATCAGTCAAGAGGCTCAAGTTCAAAATTTTTACATATTTGAGAGATTGCAGATTGTGACTCAAATCAGATCTGACTGGTTTGTCACGATAGATCTAAATGATCCATACTTCCATATCTCCATCCTTCCACAACACAGTTCCTGTGGTTTGCTTTCGGGGCAAAGCATACCAATATCGGGTATTCCCGTGGTCTAGCTCTGTCACCCCGTACGTTCACAAAATGCATGGATGCAGCTCTAGCCCCACTCAGGCTGCAGAGAATACGCATTCTGAACTACATAGAAGACTTGCTTATTCTAGCAGAGTCGGAGCAGCTGCATCAAACATGATTCCTTTTGGCCTGCTGTACATGAGACCTGTGCAGTAGTGGCTCAGGACCAAAGGGTTTTCCCAGAGGGGGAACCCACTTCGTTTGTTCAAGATCACGTGGCTTGTCTCCACGCCTTGGTTATATGGAGGAAAACTTGGTTCCTGTTCCAGGGTCCTGTGTTAGGAGTTCATTGTCATTGACTCTCACGACAGATGCCTCTCTCACAAGATTGGGAGCAGTGATGGAAGGCCGCATAGCTCAGGGTTTATGGAGGAGTCATCATCTTTCGAGGCACATAAACTGCGTGGAGATGATGGCTGTCTTCGTGGCATTGGAGCACTTCTTCCCAGACCTAAGAGACCATTATGTGGAGGTCCGTTCAGACAACACGTTGGTGTCTCTTAAATAAATCACCAGGGGGTCTGCGTTCACGTCCACTATGCAAACTGGCACACCGGATCCTACTGTGGTCACTAGGGAAGATTCTCTCCCTGAGAGCAGTATACATCCTGGGGTACCAAAACATAGGACCAGACATCCTGTCGAGACAGGGGCTGAGGTTGGTTCAGAAGATCGCTTTTCGGCAGGGCTATCCCCTTCTACCTTAAAGGTTTATGTGGCTGCCATAGCGGCTTACCATGCCACTGTGGATAAGGCATCTTTGGGGAGAAACTCTCTAATAACTAATTCCCTTTGTGGTACTTTGAGGCTGAGGCCTGTAATTTGAACAAGGGTTCCTTCTTGGGACCTGGCTGTTGTTTTAGAAGGCTTATCTGTGGCTCCCTTCGAGCCCCTTGAAACTATTTCAGATCAGTTTCTGACGTAAAAAAACTTCCATCTTCCTTCTAGCTATTTCTTCTCCTAAATGAGTAGGAGATCTTCAGGCCTTATTTGCCTTCAGGCCTTATTTGCCAATTTGCCACTTGCCTTGAGTTCGCACCGCCGACCAATGTACCGCAGCCTACCATTTTGCAAGCCTTCTGCCCTCCTCCTTTCAGAGATAGGACCAGGAAAAGCTGAACATCCTCTATCCAGGAAGAGCACTGGATAGATATGTCCACAGAGCTTCCCTGAGGAGGAAAAATCAGCTGTTTGTTTGTTTTGGATCCCCTAAGAAAAGTATTCCTCCTTTTAACCCTCTGGGGTCCGAGGTGTTTTCTGGGTCCTGGAGGTGTTCTGACATGCTCTGACATTTGTGCTTATTTCTGATACTTGTGACATTTTCATGGCTAAAGTCTGATTACACTGTATTCAGCACAAACTCTGCTACAGTAATATGTCAGCAGCATGTATGTAAACATTTTTAGTTTTGAGATAATGACGTTTATGCGTGGTTTGTGAAAAAACTAAAAAACATTGTCCCTGAAATAAGGTAATAAAACCCATACTAATTATTTATTCACAAGACTTTTGAAAATTGTATCACGTGGCCTAGAATATTTGCTTCAAAACTATGTGAAAATCATCCTGACTACTCATTTAGATAAGACAATATATTGATTTAAAATTTGTAAGACGTGTTTTGTGTTAGAAAGCTTTATGCGAGGAGGCGTGAACCATGAACCATCATCCCATGAATATTTAGTGTTTCACACCTGAGAAAGACAAAGGCCCTCCCCTAATGGCCCTATAAGGTGCTATCAGCTGTCATTATCAGGAACCTTGCACAAAGAGTGAGGAGAGACTTAAAAAATAATGGCTTTTAGATGTTTGGATTTATTTACAACACAACACTATCCAAAGATACACAACAAATGACAAAAAAGCACATTAGTAAACACTGATCTAAAGACAGAGACTTGGACAGTCCCACAGCTTTCTGCCATTCCTAAAACATAGTAGGCTACATACCTGTCATCTCCAAAGTGTTTGATTTTTTACCATGTTCATCTAGAGAGACTCATGTGAATGTCCGCAGGACTCATCAGTGTCTTCTGGTCCCTGTAAAAGAAAACATTTAGGAAAAAAAACACCTGTGAACATGCTGATATCAGGAGAAACTATTTTAGATTTTTCTGGTTAAAATTATGAAATTTACTAAATACATACATACACTATATATATGAACTCCCAAGTGTGTTGTGCCTTGTAGGCATATGTAGGGCTGCATGAAATAATAACAATAGCCTATAGAAGGCAGCCTATAAATCGTTAAAAAGTTCAGTGACACTACACTAGAGAAAACTATATGGATTATCATGTTACTTCGTTTCCATTCGTTACAACGTTATGAAATGTTGGAGTAAAAACATGAAGCCTATAATGTTTTATTTGTTCTGCTTTTCAAACCCACAGCGCGTGACTCTAACTCAGCACGTGCACACATTTACTGAATTCGATGTCATTGTGTCATAGGCTACATGTATATACATTTAGCATTAGACCTCATGTTTTTAACTCCAATCACATTTTATAACGTACATTTTAGTCTGGCACCAGTTTAACTAGTAGCTACAATGTAAAGTTTATGCAACAATAACATGCTGAAGCTAACATGCTACTACCAATAACATGTCTTACCTTAAAAATCTCATAATCAAATCTTGTTCTTCTAACTCTTCTGAGGTAAATCCAAGGGCACAGCACAGCACAAACACAGCATTCCCCACTCAAGAAAAGCAGAGTAGGACTGAAGACGCTGAATCTGATTCTTTGTGTTGAGAGAGTTGATCGCGTTCCTCAACGTGGCTCATTAGTATGCGAACAGCTGTTTCGCGTGGGCGTGGTCACATTATCGCTAATGAGGCCCGTTTGAGAAACTGTATATGTCGCTGCTTTCATACGGATTACTTAAACATAGAATATTTGTTTTTGATATAATTTACATCATTTAAAAATAGAGACTCCAAGCGTTGTAAAGACATACGTTTCAAGTTTGTGTGACAAACATTAGCTAAATTACCAACATGACATCATGACTTTGCGTAAACATACACGCCACTTTCAAATCAAGTGACGTGTTATCTATACGCATTTTCAGCTATCCGCGTGTATGTCCACGCCGCGTGTATGTCTACGCCGCGTGTATGTCCACGCCGCGTGTATGTCCACGCCGCGTGTATGTGTACGCCGCGTGTATGTCCACGCCGCGTGTATGTGTACGCCGTTAAATTTCCGAGCGAAACTAAGCTAAATGAATATCTACATCTGGGGAGCGATATTTTTTTTCCCTAGGATGGTAGGGGAAGAGTCATAAATGCTAATAACCCAAGTGACGGGTAGGTTTAGGGACGTCGTTGGGGTAGGTCATATATTTATATATAGTAATGTAACGTTAAGTCAATGGCGTTGATAAACACGCTGAAAAGCGATTATGCGTGTTGATAGCACGTCAAAAATGGAAATACGAATTGGCGTGTCATACATACGCTATTTCATGAGATCAGTCTGAAATTACAGATCATGTTCTGTCGCGTTTCAGAATGAGCTTCACATTGAGAGAGACGACAGAACGCGCATCATGTTTATTTTATTTATTTTACGAAAAACACAACATTTTGTTTTTATTATGTGTGTACACAAATAAAAGAAGACATTTAACAGTTTTGAATGATGTATAACACTTAAATGTAAGATCAAAATCAACAGAGTATTTTGAGTCTCTTTTGCACTGATAAGAAAAAAAGCGAGCAAATCACGCCGGCGTGATTTCAGACCCCAGAGGGTTAAGCAGACAGTCAGCAAGTGGATAGTTGAGGCTATCTCTCTTACTTACGAGGTATCTGGTCAGCCTTCACCTTTGGCTGTCAGAGCTCATTCAACCAGGAGTATGGCAGCCTCCAAGGCCTTAATTTCGGGTGTTTCCTTCAAGAGGTTTATGATGCGGCATGTGGTCTTCCCCGATCACATTCGTGAGGTTTTATAGCCTGAACCTGGACACTGCCCCAGGTACTCAGTTCCTTATGTCTTAGTTGTGCCAAGGTTTCACACAGACAGGCACTTGTAAGTACAGCATTTGGGTATTATCGTTCCCCAAACCCATCGACGCTGCGTGAGTTCCCTAGAAAGTGAACGTCTGAGGTTACGACTGCAACCCTAGTTCTACCAGAAAGACTCGGGAGAATAAATACCGTAGCAAATATACATTTATTAACATCCCAGCAAGTAATATTATAAAATAAAGTTATTTGTCTGTAGCTCAAAATCCGAGGGTACGGACTCTGCATTTCCTGCCTGAAGACGAAGGCAGGGGCGCAGCCGACCCCCTGGGATGTATGGGAGGGGACCATCCTGGTGATGGTGGGGAGGATGCAGGGGAAAGAACCATCTCAGTGGTGGTGGGGAGGATGGAGGTGAATAAAAGCGTCAGCATCTGCGAACTCAGACATGTGTAAGTACCGATCTTTTATACCACAAGTATTAGAACATGATTGGATAGGTGAGAAGGTAATAAGTGTTGTAACAATTGAGTCTTCCTGGCAGAACTTCCCAGCTAAAGCTTCCATTTTCCTGAGAAGGGAACGAGATGCTATGTCGCCCTGCCATACTTACTTCATCCCTGTGATCGACTTGATTTGGTTAATAGAAGCTAACGACGGTCATTCCACATGTGCTTTTATTCTTTCCTGGTCGTGAGGTCACCCGCCCGTGATTTTCCCTCTCACCATTGGACTAGTTGACATTCATGCTTCAGACGCAATCACACGGAGGCGTGTCCAAAGTGTCATCGACGCAACGTATTGTTCCCTTCTCAGGGCACTAGGGTCACAGTCGTAACCGGAGACATTTTTATTCTAGCGTAACCTCTTATATGTAAATATCAAGATTCTCCATTTCATGACCCCTTTAAATGAAAGAATTGTTTGCAAGGGATGGGAAATTTCAGTGAAAGGAAAACAAATTAACAAGTATTTATGTCAATGTGAATGATAACAAAACTGTTTAATACCACTGTGTTTGTGTGTGGGTTTCTTTAGGTATCAGTGGAAACGGTCACAGGATTGTCTTGCTTTGTATGTTGCCCAAGACCCAGACAGGAAGAGACCTTTCCAAGACACATGAAGAAATTAGATCACTTGTTGAGGGCAAAATGTATGAACTTTAAAACTTCTTATTCTTTCCAATGTACAGCTTTTACTGTAAACACTTATGTATCCACCACAGTATTCACAATAATCATCATATTCAGACATTAGACAAATAAACATACATTCCTTGTATTAAGCATTAAATAATAATAAAATATCTTGAGAAACAACTCTCAAATCTTCTAATCAACTTAAACACTCTATACGTGCAAAGTTGCAAGTTGATAATAAACTCTCAAAAGGTTTCTTGAATATGATTTTTGTAATTAAGACTCCATCATAATCCGTATTATTCTTTCATTTCATTTTATTTTTACAACACCTATGGACCTATAAATACCAACTGCATAATATATTTAATAATAATAATAATAATAATACTACATTTTATTTAAAGGCGCCTTTCATGGCACTCAAGGACACCTTACAAAATTTATAAAAAAAGACAAACAATCAATTAAACAATCAATCCAGTACAGCAATAAACATTGAATCACATAAAAGCCTGCCTAAACAGATACGTTTTAAGTCGAGATCTAAAAACTGAGAGACTAGAACTGTTGCGAACTTCTACCGGCAGAGAGTTCCATAAACGGGGAGCAGCATGGCCAAAAGCTTGTGACCCCATAGAAGTTCGAGTGCATGGCAGAACAAGTGCAGAAGCAGATATTAGAGTGTGTGAAGGAATGTGTATATTAAGAAGATCTTGAAGATATGGAGGAGCCAGATTGTTAAGTGCTTTGTAAGTTGAAAATAAAAAATTTAAATTTACACGGAATTTAACTGGTAGGCAATGCAACTTCTATAAAACAGGAGAAATGTGTTGGAAAATTAAAGTTTTGGTAATGACTCGAGCTGCAGCATTTTGTACTAACTGTAATTTATGAAGAGATTTGGAAGGAAGCCCATAAAACAAAGCATTACAATAGTCGATTCTTGATGTTACAAGGGCATGCACAAGCGTGGCAGTTTAGTGAAAGGACAGGACGCAGACGATTTATATTGCGAATATGGAATAGTGCAGAACGGGTAACACTATTTATGTGAGATTCAAAGGACAGAATCGTGTCAAGAATGACACCTAAACTTTTGACCTGATTCGACAGAGGAACAGAAAACGTATCTATTACCATAGAAGAAATATTCTACTTATTGTATTTTTTTAATCAACAAGAAGAATTTCTGTTTTGCTGCTGATCAATTTTAGAACCTTACTTGAAAACCAATTTTTTAATTCACTTAAGCACTCAACAAGAGCAGAGGAGGGAAACTTTGAAGAAGGTTTAGAAGACAGGTAAAGTTGGGTGTCGTCAGCATAACAATGAAAATGGATATCATATTTCCTAAAAATGCTGCCAATAGGGAAAAGATAAATAATAAACAGAAGAGGTCCTAAAACAGAACCCTGGGGAACACCAGTGACAACAAAAGTGGGTTTTGATTTAAACTGTTTAAGTTGTACAAATTGAATGCAATCTGTGAGATAAGAGCGAAACCAGCTTAAAGCCATACCAGTAATTCCAATGGATTCCAGCCTGCTCAAAAGTATGGGATGTGAAATGATGTCAAATGCTGCACTAAGGTCAAGAAGTATAAGTATTGATAAAAGACCAGCATCAGCCACTAGTAATAAATCATTAGAAATCTTTACAAGTACAGTTTCAACACTGTGAAAAGCACGAAACCCTGATTGTAACAGCTCATATAAACGTTTGCAAGAGAGATGTTCACGGAGCTGAAGAGCAACAATTTTTTCTAGGATTTTTTACAAAAATGGCAGATTTGAAATAGGTCGAAAATTAGCTAAATTCTTTGTGTCTGTCCCAGGTTTCTTAAGAATAGGTGTTATAACAGCAGTTTTAAGTGCAGTATAGGGATAGTACCAGTAAGAAGTGATGTATGCATAATATCAGTGATTAAAGAGGAAAGAAATGATAAACCAGCTTTAACCAAGTGAGTCGGTAATGGATCCAATTGACTTGACAGATTTAGATTTTTGTACAATCGAACAAATGTTCCCAACTTTTGGAATTTTAAAAACCGAAAATGAAAATAAGGGAGATGGCACAAAGCTAGAATGACTTATGTGTAGAGATTGAACAGACAATCATTAATTCTCTTTTATTAAATCCTTAACTCGCAAGAACAAAGAGCCTTAACTAACCACATTCCAACGACCATGTGGTCAACTGATACGGACTTCTCTTAACCAAACCAGGCGTCTCAAAGTCTGCGACGAGATTGCCCTTCTTGGTCATTTATGTTGATGAATGTCTTGAATATCGTTACAAACAGCGAATTCTCACTCTTAAGACAACAAACCGGCCTTGATTTACTCCCCCCTGGCGGAAATCGGGCGGGAGAAGCGAAAAACAGATGTTTCCATTGTCTCCTCTCACCACGTGTGCTCGATACACATCCACCCAAACACACATGCAGGAAACATGACTTTTCATATATTAAATTGTTACTAAAACATATCCGATGTGTCGAAATACATGTAGGAGAGCTGTAATGTGTAAACGTGTCCTAAGAATGTCATCATGCGTGTAAGAGAATTATAAAATGCCTGTACGTATGCGTTAAGAGGTAACTCTGCAGTATTATGTCTGTGACGTGTGATGTTTGATATCGTTACAATCCTCCCAATCTGATCTATCTATTAAGCTGTATATCAATATCGTGAAATGTATAATCACAAGTATATGTTTTCCTTTTGAAATAAGCTTAATCTTCTCCTTGGTCATTCGAGGCAAATCACCCTCTGGCGACACTGGGTCTGGATAAGAGCTCGCCTATTGACACCTTTAGGATAAGAGATGGTTTACACAAATGGCCATAAAAATTCGGACCTAGGTTGGTCAAACAGAGTGCTATCACTTAACACCCATCTCTGCGGAGAGAACGAAGCCAGATGTGTGAAATGAAAACGCACACACATATCCACGCTCGCAACCACGGATACACGCACACACACACACCTATGGACACGCGCCGATGCATTCCTTAGGGAAAACCCAGAGAAATGGGTGATTCTAAGAGAAATATGATATATTCCTGTATTCTGGTATATCCCTTTTTGTGTATCATGCCAGTTAAGATTGTTAGTTGTGTAGTTAAAACTCTAAGGGCCTGTATAAAGAGCCTAAGAGCATATATTCACTTGTATGTGCGTCAAACACGTCTTTCATGATAGCAAATGAAAGCTCCCAACGTGGTCTAACCATACAAACGAGGTTCCGTTAAAATGTACTCTGCTATGTTTTTCCATCTCTGTAATGTTTTTGACCATATTCATAACGGCCATAAATCCGAAAAAGTTGGGCGTTCCGACAAGACAAAGGCCACGGAACCCCGCCAAAGCGAGAAAGGATCATTGGAGAGTTCTCTCCAAAGTGGGCGTGGACTCTTCCCGGTAAAAAGCCGTACAGCAGTTCATTCCCTCAGTCTTGCGCTGTGTATCCTGCTCCCAGATGTAACCTTCGTGTGTTTTCTTTTGTTCATGTTTTTAGTTTGTCTTTGTTTCATTTTGCGTATAGCTAATCTGTTCTCCGTGTGGTTCTCGTCCTCCGACCGAGTTACCCACGTGTGTTTCGTCAGTCTTCCAGCATCCCGGTGATAAGACTGCCTTTGCGCATACAGAACTGTTTTAGGACGTTTGAATTTCCCGCGAAACATCCACGCTCGGAAGTATCAAAGAAGTCCGCCTTCCATCTCCAGGACGCCGCACGCTCTCTCCTACACAAAAACAGGTCTGAATGCAAGTGTTCCATCTCAAATTTAGACGCGTTAAAGTGTGTATCCTGTGGCTGTCTCTGAGGGTCTAATTGTGCTAGCAATTGTGTTTTCCTTATGTTTCTACATTTCTTTTATTATTTGTTTTAGTTTACTTTGTTTATCTATATCTTTGTTTTACCAGTAGTGTAGTTTTGTTATTAAAAACCTCAGTTATACCTTATTGCCTCTGTTGTTGTTGACCACATAACAAAGCCGCTTTAATATAAAAGATCCTAAACGCTACAATCTGATATTGTTAAGTGCACTAAACAGTGTCAGTAAAGTTAAGCTAAAATAGGCCACAAGCTATTGATAACTTTCAACCGAACAGCACGGCGGACGTGCTGACTGAGAAAGGGGGTTTCAATTGCTTTGGTAATTTTAAAGATCAACAGCCATCGGTCTGTGTAGGATGTATATTCCTAATTAATCATAAATTCGTTGTGTTTAATTGTTATATACATAACCGAATCAGACGTGTGCTGTATAACCCCTCGTGGGTAATTTATGTACGTAAGGACTCGGTTCAGACTATATTCGATAATTTGTTGATCATAGATTAATAACTGTTGAATATTCTTCCCCGAAATTAAAATTGACTAAAAAGCTTATGAACCTTTGAGCATTCCTTACATATTAAGTGGTGGAGAATTATTGGGAATATTTTAAGCTTTGTTGTGTGAGCAATTAATGCAGTGTCAATTTTGTGTATTTTGTTGTGTTTGAGTAAGATACAAGCGCGCCGACGCACGTTGAAAGCTGAGCTTCAGCCGAGCACATTACAAACTGCTAAATTCGTCTAAACGTTTTAGTCGTGGTAATTGCTAAAATAAATTGCAGTTCATAATACTGATATTCACTGTTAAGTGTTGAAAGTAAACTGTAGTTCGTAAGAAAAGAAGTATTACCTCTGTAAAGACGTTTACATGTTAAGATATTTGCTTTTAACCAGCCTGCTTTCAGAACGAGAATCTTCTGAGCAGAAGCGATAGAGGATTTGAATACAGCGATGTTCCTGTAATTCAACCTAACAAGGCCTGATATCATATGATAGTCGTTAGATTAACGAAAACTCCTGTTTTTC
Source organism: Semotilus atromaculatus (assembly GCA_031834385.1). Taxonomy (NCBI): domain Eukaryota; kingdom Metazoa; phylum Chordata; class Actinopteri; order Cypriniformes; family Leuciscidae; genus Semotilus; species Semotilus atromaculatus. Next base: position 11,864,508 of record JAULUF010000025.1, on the reverse strand, counting down.
AACTTTGATTTAGCTAACCAAATGTTAAAACAGAACATGTAAATCATTAAGTGCTAAATGATAAATGTGTTTGGAGTAAAACCACAGACGTCAATTCCTGTTGGTACAGTTTACGTGTAAGTGTAGTGCAATAATTCTGCCTCACGAACCCGTGAAACATAGCACCGTAAAAATCCGCCTGGATTTAAATTGTGTACAGTTCAGATTCTGCGCGTCCCACCTAAGGTACAATTGAAGCAGGTTGGTTGTGATTCTGTTGCTGAACACTAGAGCGCAGCCTAGCGCCTCAGTCTCAAATTACCGCCACACCCTCTTCATCGACTTGAGCGCGAAAGCGCCACTGTGTGGACGCCGACAGATAGGTCATGCTTTCCTGAATTTTCTTTTCCAGTCATTTCTAATTCTTCACAGTTGAAGTGACGCCCTCTTCGCGGCCTCCAACGCTGAGTCAGTTTCTGGTGGTTTTTGCATTCTGTTTGAGATTTCAGTCTGTTTTTCAGTTGGGTTTGTTCTAGGCTGTCACTGATACCTTACAGCGATCGTGATTAGCATTAGAAGTAATCCCATCCGTTAATTTTCGTAATCTCATCCAGATTTGATTTGAAGAACAACTTTGGAAAAAAAATTTGAATTAAATTCCCACTCAATTTTATGAATTGGGTTATGAATAATTCTACTTAATCTCATTTTCTCTCCAGATAAGTTAATTGATTTTCCCTTAGATAAATCAATAAGTCTTATTAATCTTTTAATTTTCCCCTTTTCAATAAATTAATAAGTTTGTTAATTTGTTTTTAATAAATTGATAACTTTTATTAAAAAAAAATTTTTATATATAATTTTTTTCTCAAAAAAAAAATATATATATACTTTTTTTTTTCCCTCTTTCTTTCCTTCTGTCTCTTAGTGATTTTGTTTTTAATCACAAATACACCCGCACTATCTTAGGTGTTATTCAACCTCTCTGTATACGCTTACCCGAATTGAATTTAAACCAGTTGACTTGCAATTTCAATTAAGTTGTCTTTTCTACAGGCTAACCACTGGAAAGTACGCCCTTTTTGGCCCAAACCCGCCACTACAGCTTACGTACTCCTGTGTTTATCCTGCCTTACTCACTGACCCCTCTCCTCAGGTTATTCTGATAATTACCAACATTGTCATAATTCCCTTTCTGTTTTTCTTCTCTCCCATTAGTTAGCAAAGCTTTGTATGTTCTACACACACAGATACTCAATTGGGTTCAGACAAAGTAAGCTTTAAGTAATTGTAAAGTCACTTTTCTCTATCTCATTTGGTATTTACAGGTAGAACTCTCTTGCGCTGTGGTGATTTGACCGTCATCCCTGGTTTGTTTCCAGCGGGCGGGGTCGTCTGGCCGGCGTTACCAGCACCTGCTGTGGGTGAGTCTCGGACCTTCCTGTCTCTTTCCATCGGTGCGGCACGCAATAAGACATCAGCAATTTGGCACTTCCATAAAGGGGAAGTTAACCACGCTAAAGCGACACAAGGCAATTTCGGACCTATTACTCAAACCAGGGTCTAAATCGGGACCACTCGTAACGAGGGTTCTGGGGAACAGTCCTCTTTGCAGTGTCGTAAGCAGGTTATCTCCTCGGTAGTGCCGGTTGTGTTTAAAGTCGAAATTGTTTGAGTGGGCGCACCGTGGTTGATGCACAGGAAAGGCCCGCGGACACCTCGGTTACGTGTTTGGGGCAACGAAAAGACTGACCTCGACGCTGGCTCCGGCCGGTGTGATTTCAGGTCACCACAGGCAAGCTGAGATAAGGTAAAGAAAGAAAAGTCATCCACTTAGTATAAGCCACAAGAATATTAGATTCTCCCGTGACATTTAACTGTGGCCATCCTTTTCTCAGAAAACCACACATAGTCGTGTCCAGCCCTTTTAGTAACAGATTAACACTTTCTGTGCTATTATTTCACTCTGGCTCTGCAGACCCATTCATTTCTATTGTCTAACCTTACTTTAAGTTTATCCTGCTATTCTTCTGTTAATTCTCTCTATTCTGTGTGAACTGTGCCTTTCAGATCACCCAGAGACAAAGCCCACAGAGACACCCCCGGAAAGCTAAATAACAGATTGACAACCGAGCCATTAGCGTTAACCGTGACCTACTAGGCTCCGGCCCTGTCAAAATCTTTATTTCGGCCCTGCGCTGACCTAAACAATTTGTCCCTGCCTAAACTGCCTAACTGTCTGCATCAGTTAGTCGAAATTCCTGTAAACGGCATCGCCGTATTAAAGGTATAGCGCATAAATTATAGATCGAACCTGCATTTGGTCTGTTTGTGTTTGTGTGTGTTGTGCTCCGTTTCGCCCTACAGTAAGCCAGCATGTCCCGGTCTCCCAGCCCAGCAGCCCACTGGGACAGCCTCGAGACATGGTTGAGTGCCATGACAGCCACCTTCCTGCCCAAGGATACCGGCGACTCCGAGCCCCGGAACCAGGCGCAGCTGGACGCAGACCTGGACCTGCTGATGAGGCATGACCCAACTCAGAGCTACAACCACAAAGAATGGGCCCGAATCGTGGGAAACCTGGCCCACACGCTCGTCGCACAAGCCCGCCTTCACAAAAGAAATGCCATCGACCTGGAACAGGAGACGGCAACTCTGCGACTCCAAGCGGAGGAGGCCCGGCGCGACCAAGCAGAAACATAGAGTCGGCTTGATCAGCTACTACTCGAGAACGAGGAGGACGACGACGAGGAAACGGACCCAGAGCTACAGAAGGAAGTAGAAAAACTTCAAAATGCTCTGGAAAGCCTTCGTCTAGACACCAACCAAAAGGAACTGAAAGAAAGAAAAGCCAGAGAGACACTCACCGAAAAACTGCATCAAGGTGACGCTCTGCTTGCAAGAGCAGAGGCTGAACTAAAAGAAAGAGACGCAAAGACCAAAGCCTGTGAGAAACATTTAAAAGCGGCCAGAGCTGAAATCAATGAACTTATACAGCAAAGAGACCTTTATAAAAATGAGCTTGACTTGGTCCACCGTGAGTTAAAACACTCCTATAAACTGCAGAGTGACCGGGAAAGGGAGACGCACACTACAAAGTTTCCCCTGACCGGTCAGTCCGCACACTTCAGCCAAGAACAAAGAACTGTGAAGGGAAACGAACGTCCACCGTCCCAGACATCAACGGACAGCCTACAAGAGCCCTCGCCCTCAGGAAAAGGAGGGGCTTCCCAGCAAACCCCTGCCACTTACTACGGCATGGCGCTTAAAGAACTTGACAAGCTGGCCAGGAACATTCCTACCTTCACCCCAAACCCTGCAGGAGGCCACGATGTGCATGCCTACCTGAAAGACATTGACTTCCACTTGTGCACTGTTCCCCATGTGACCCCTTGGGACAGATTATACCTGCTTCGAATTACGTCTAGCCGGGACGTACGCAGTTTTCTGGATCGCCAACCAGATACTGTCAAGTCGGACTACCAGCAACTGCGACAGGCGTTCATCAGGGAATTTTCTGATCCGGAAACAGATCAAGGACTCATCACCGCGATGAACCTCAAGCAGGCACGACTGGAAACTCCCCAGGCTTTTTATAATCGCATCCGACAAGCCTACTTCGGTGCCCGGAATGATCCGGGGATGGAGGAAGACTTTAACTTCCGAACTTTGTTCCTCCGAAACCTGCATCCCACTGTGAGCCATCACTTAGGGGTCCTGGCCTGTCCTCGCACCATGACTACCCAACAACTGAGAGACTTAGCCCACAAGGCGTTCATCAAGCAGAAAATTGTTTCTGAAAAGACTGTAAAAACTCCCTCTATCTGCCCTATCACCAATCAGCACTCAGAGCTGGCCCTAGAGGGCGCCCAACAACACCACACTAACAGACTTTCTAATAACGAGTCAAGACTGTTTCAAGCCAGCAGAGGGCAACGCAACCGCGACGGCGCTCGTCCTAAGCACCAGAGCGGGCGCTCTGAAAGACCATACGGCAACCCACGGCCCCCCCACAACCAAAAGGGGGAGCCACGTGGGAAGCCAGCCGACGGCCCAGACGGAGCCGAACTCCAGCGACGAGAACGCCTAGTCCAGGCAGCCCGCAGCGAAACCCCTCTCGGCAGGCCCCAAGCAAGTTCAAGTCCAAATCCGAGCCTGCCGCCAAAGAAAACAGTGAGTCCACGGCAGAGACCGCAGAGATCCTGAAAATCCTGAAAGAGCTTCTTCACAAGAAAACTGACAAAGAGGACAAGCCTGGTTCCTCATGACTAAGAGTAAGGACTAAGACCCTTCCTGACAGCCCTCCTACTGAACCAAGCACCCCGAACACTGTTCTCCTGACACAGACCACAGAACCAGCTGTCACAACACAAAGTAATAATGACACCCACTCAGTGCTGTTGACAACCGCACATCCAGAAGCGGACAACCCAACCCATCACACCAGCGAGCAAACCCCTGAGATACCAGAAAGTGCTGTTTTGGTTGTGTGTCTCTGCAACGAATCCCAAGACACTGACCCTGACTGTTTATCGGTCACCACACAAGCCCCGACACTAAAACTCCTGGGGAACCTGGTCGAAAAAGGGCTAGCACGCAAGCTTTATCTTTCTATCACACTGGAAAGTGAAGTGAAGCTCGAGGCTCTGGTGGACACCGGATCGGACCTCACTTTGATATCAGCCGAACTCTTTGAAAGACTCAGATTTGAAGCTAACAGGCAGAACAGAACTCTAAAATCTCAGACTTGTGGGCTGAATGTGCAATCATACAGCCAAACTGACATCCGGCTTGAACAAATAGCTCCCATTCAACTAACAATTGGCCCCATGACTTTGATCCACCCGATATACATCTCACCGGTGGACACGTATCCCCTCCTTATCGGCAAAGATCTGCTAGACCGCTTCGAGCCCCTGCTGGACTTCAGACAGCTGAAAATTTGGGCTCAAGTGCGAGAACCTCTCCCCTGTCAGCCACCCAGGTCAACGGAGCCAGGCTGTCAGGCCACCAAGGTCACGGGAACTTTCGCCACCAGCCACGGGGATACAGACTCAGCACCTGAGCGAGATTCAAGTTCGTTACTCTGCACGTTTCAACTTACCAAAGACTCTGAGCCTTTCTGCCCCAAGGTCAACGACAACTTGCAGCTGAATGGTATCACCACTACAGACATTGTACTCGCAATATGTGCAGACAACTCTGCCATAAGCCTATCACTTTTCAACGAGCTAATTAAAGTCACACCAGACCTTCCTTATGCAAGCAAGCGCACACGTTTCCTTCTGAACTCATGCCCACCAAACCTGGTGACGGCAAAAGGTATCTGCGCTTTGAACTTGAACTGGAACCAGCGGTGCCTGACCCATTACTTCTTGGTCCTTCCGGACCTGCCCCACGATGTCTACATTGGAGCAGACGTTCTGATTCGCCTCCAGGCTCATGTGGATTTTATTAATGAGGTACTGTGGGCCCCACTGACTTTACAGCCAGCTGTTGTTCATACACACACTGACAATCTTCTGTCAGGCCAAACCATTCCAGAGGTTTGCACCCTAATCAGCGAACAGGAAACTGTGGTACCTGCTTACACCAAAGGGGTCACTGTAAGGCTCAACATACGACGAGGCCAAAATTTTAACAACACACTGGGTTTCTTTCAACCTTCACCCGAATGTGTTGAACTTGGCCTCACACTTGAGGCCACACCCCTCACTGAAGTATCATCTCGGGCAGTCTACATCCTTTTCAACAACTGCATAGCAGTGGACATCACAATTCCAAAAGCCTATCGGCTAGGATGGCTAGTGAGCCATGACTTTCCTGATTTTGAACTGACTTTGCCAGTCATTGGGCCCATTCCAGCTTCAATGACACCCGAAGGGTACACAGACGACACACTTCGCACAGCGCCCTTCAAAACCATCTCCATCGCCTCAGTCATGCCGATGGACAAAGATCAAGTATGCAGAACGGAACTGACGGAGGACCAACACCTTGCCGTATACACAGTTTCCAAAGAACCTGCATACGAGACTGATGAAACAGCTGCACCTACGCCTGCAAACACAACAGGCGACTCACCCACAGAGGAGCCATATCCTGGATTTGAGTCCCAAGTTCAGCAAATTTTAAAAGACGCCGATGCAATTAAAGAGGACGCAGATCTACAAAGACTCAGACAAGTCCTTTACAAATTCAAAGCGTCATTTGCCAAAGACTCTTTAGATTGTGGTCTCACCCACCTGCACACCGTGCGCATCCCAACGCACCCTAAGGCTCCTCCCACCTTCGTCAGGCAGTACAAGATCCCCATCGCCTCACACGAACCAGTGCAAGAAATCATTGACTCTATGCTTGAAAAAGGTGTAATTCGCCCATGCAACAGCACCTATTCTGCTCCTATCTGGCCGGTAATCAAACCAAACGGCAAGTGGCGACCCACCATCGACTACAGGAAACTGAATCAACAGGTGCCACTGTCACGATGGCCCATGACCCAGCTGGAGCAGGAAATACCCAGAATCAGGGGGGCCACCATCTTCTCTACACTTGATGTGGCCTCGGGATTCTGGACCATACCAGTGCATCCAGAAGACCAGCACAAGCTAGCTTTCACGTTCGGTAACAGACAATTCACTTTCACCAGGTGTCCATTCGGCTATGCTAACTCACCCGCTGAGTTTAACATCTTCCTAAACAAAGCATGCCCCGATGCAAGAATGAGAGGAAATCTCATCTATGTAGACGACGTGCTGATGAAGAGCACAACAGTAACCGATCACCTGAAAGAAATAGACTATGTTTTGAACCAGTTATCCGCTGCAGGCGCTAAGATCGCCCTCCACAAAGGACAATGGTGTCGAACCAAGGTCAACTACGTGGGACTACTGATCGGGTCACAGGGCATCGAACCACAGTCCAGCCGCATTCAAGCTGTTCAAAACATCAAACCACCCACCAACGTCTCAGAACTGAGAAGTTTTCTGGGAGTGTGCAACTACTCACGGCAGTTCATCGAAAGCTATTCAGACATTGCAAAGCCTCTGACTGCCCTGCTGAAAAAAGACTGCCCATTCGTCTGGACAACCGTCCAGGACGATGCCATGTCTGAGCTGAAACGTCACCTGTGCACAGCTCCATGTCTGACATACCCCGACCCACAAAGAGAATTCTACTTAGAAGCTGGATTCTCCAACCACTGTCTCAGCGCTGGCCTGTACCAACGACACGATCAAGACAAAAGAGTAGTTGCGTATGCCAGCAAGACACTCCTCCCACCAGAGACTAAATTCTCAGACTGTGAAAAAGCACTGTTTTGCACTGTATGGGCCATTCAAAGATTCTCCAACTATATTGGAGCTCAGAAAGTTATCATAGAGACTTGTCACCAGCCTGTCATGTTCCTCAACAGCCAACGCATACGTGATGGCGTGGTCACCAATTCCCGCATCGCCACGTGGTTGATGGCCCTCCAGGGACGCAACGTTGAAGCAAGATATGCTCAGAACCACAAGTCAGCACTAGGCAACGGCCTGGCTGCCTGCCAGAACTGCTCTGATAACGCACCACCTGCAACAGCTACTGTGGAAGGACCACCACAACAGACATGTCACAGATACTTCGACGACAATACGTGCCAAGGTATGCCCACAGCCTACGTCGATGGATGCTCCTTCAACCAAGAGGGCATCCGCCAAGCAGGTGCGGGTGTGTTATGGGTAAATGATCTGCCTTGCCAACCACAACACTTCAAGCTGGGACCTCAGTCGTCACAATATGCTGAGGTGGCAGCCATTCTAATAACTATGCAAATCGCAGCGACCCATAACATCAAAGAACTCCTTATCTGCACAGACTCGAACTATGCCAGACTAAGTTTCACATGCCACCTTCCAGGTTGGAAACAAAATGGCTTTAAGACTTCAAACGGCAAGCCTGTCAAACACCAACACTTGTTTCAAGCATGTGATGACCTGACTACACAACACGACATGATTGTCTACTGGAAGAAGGTGAAAGGACACTCCAAACAACCGGGCCTCGACAAGGACCTAAATGACCAAACCGATGCCCTTGCCAAGACTGGCGCACTGCACGGTAATCTATGGTCACCTCCAGCCCAACCACCAGCCTTTGATGTGGCAGTGCTAACCCGCAGCAAACGAACTCTTCCTGCCGCTCTGCCCACCTCTCAGCCTCTCACTCTGACTCCGCAGATTTCAAACAACGACATAGCGGACATGCAAGCCTCTGACACGTCCATAAAGACTTTTCTAAACCACCTCTCTGACCCCTCCAACCACCCACTCACACCGTCTGACCTCGCTGACGACTCATGTCTCAAACGCCTGCATGACATCAAGCACATGTTGCGTGTGATAGACAACATTCTGTGGTATGCACCTGATGACAACACAGCGCCAAGGCTTGTGGTGCCACAGTGCCTAAGGGGGGTCATGTTAAAATACGCCCACGACGCGCCATGTGCTGGCCACCACGGCACCAGAGCCACTTATAAGACACTGAAGCAAGTGGCATATTGGCCCCGCATGCAAGAACATGTGGCGGAATATGTCAAAGAATGCCTAATTTGCTGCCAGTTCCAACCTGCAAATCCAAACCACAGAGCTCCGCTACAACGCAGGAGAGTCACATTCCCGTGGTCAGACCTCCAAATCGACTGGGTAGGGCCTCTGCCCAGGTCAACAAGGGGCAACAAGTACTTCCTCACAGTCGTGTGCCAGTTTACAAAATGGGTTGAGTGTCTTCCAGCACCCAACGACACCTCTCAGACCACGGCATACCTCCTGATGAACCACATCTTCTCCAGATTCGGATTGCCAATGAGTGTCAACTCAGACAGAGGTACCCACTTTACAGCTGAGATTATGCAGCAGATCTGGAAACTCCTGGGGGTCCAAGTTCAACTACACGTGAGCCATCATCCGATCTCATCAGGCCAAGTTGAACGGACGAATAGGACTGTGGTCAGTATGCTGAAAAAGTATGTGGCCGCCAACCAGAAAGACTGGGATGTGAAACTCCCGCTGGTGCTAATGGCCCTCAGGGCCACTCCACAAGACTCAACTCAGGTGTCTCCCTTTGAACTAATGACGGGACGACAGATGACACTGCCGCTGCACCTGTTGTATCAGCCAGGAGACTCCAGTCTCATCACAGCCTGCACCACTCACCAGTACCTCGATGAGCTGCACCGGCATCTGAAAGCAACCTTTGCTTTCGCCCAACAACAGCTTCAAAAAAGTGCCGAGGGCCAGAAAGCATACTATGACCGGAAAGCGTCACACCAGGAATTAGCCGTGGGTGACAGAGTCTGGTATTACAGCTTCGCACAGCCATCACACACAGCCTCCCATCGGCTGTCCAAGAAATTCCTGCCCCATTGGACAGGACCGCACAAAATTGTTGATAAACTTTCTCCGGTGGCGTACCGAATCCAATTGAGTCGGGGACAGAAAGACCCAGTGCTCAAATGGGTCCACCGCAACCAAATTAAAAGACATTCGGCTGCTGGCAGAGAAAGGCGGGGAGGGGCCAATGCAAACTAACCTGATTACCGTCCTAGGAGCGAAAAGACTGTCCTGCCAAACCAAGGACAACTCTCGCTGACACACTGCCTCTCTCTCTCTCTCCCCCTTTCTCTCCACGTCTCCCTTTTACCTCTACTAGGATGCTGCTGTGGTTCGCCATCCTGTGCCTTCAGTCGACCAGAGGGCAACCGCCACCTGATGTCATCGCAACAGGCCCGGCGTCAGGCATCGTGTTGAGGGAGCAACCAGGTCTCTTGATAACCAACTGTCGGACCCACACCCAGAAGGTGTATGTCCGACTCGATCCCCGCAACGTCTACAGAGCACACTACCCCAGCGCAGTAGCCCAGTACAGCTGGGCCGGTGCCCGATGGACAGAGGATTCCCTTGCCCACGCGGAGGCCGATGTCAGGCACATGCTAAACCAACTTGAAAAGATGACCGTCACCCAAGCGGAACTAGGCGGACACAACCGCCGCCCCAAACGGTTCCTGGGAGCTCTACTCGGAGCCGCAGCAGCGGTGGGAACCCTGTTCAACATCGGTATGTCAAGCGTTAACGCAGTTAACCTAGCCACCGTGAGACGACATGTGGCTGAAATTCAAACCGAGATTCCCCAGTTAAAAGAGCAGCTCACCTTGCAGAGTGCCTCCCTGCAGACCGTCGGAAGGACCTTGAGGGGAACTATAGTCGTTCTCAACACCCACAGCGTCCTGCTGAATCAGACTGTGAACTCCATGAAACAGCTGTTCACTGTTTTTCAGAATGACTTTGCCCAAACACAGCTGGTCACCGCCCTGATGTCGGATATGTTGAGAGAAGTGAGTTCCTCCATTGACAGCCTGGCCATGGGTAGGATCCCACCCTAGCTCATACCTTTGAGCCTTGTCCAAACTGTGCTGGCTTCCGCTTCACCACGCCAGCTGATCCGCTCCAAGTACACCTGGCCTACTCTTTGGGCAGCGCCATCCCACTCTATGTCGACTCAGAGCAGAGAGAAATGGGATTCCTCCTGAATCTACCCATCATCGAGTCAAACCGAATTTACAGACTAAAGGACATTGTCAATGTCGGGTTTTGGAAAGGTAACACGCACGTCAAGATCCGAACCCCAGATGTGGTAGCCTACCACGACAGCGATCCACAGCTGTACCTGGCCCCAAACCTGCACATGTGTACACTGACTAAAGACATTCATTATCTCTGCCCTAGCAAACCCTTCCTCAGAGATAACACTGATGGAATCTGTGGGTTGCAGGCCATGTCCAGCGACAACCGATGCCCTGCTGAAGCCAAGCCTCGCATGCAAGTGGAAGAAACACGAGCAGAGATCATTGGTGACCGGTGGCTTGTTAATACTCCAGTACTCACCGCTACTCTGACGTACGACCAGCATGACACCGCCACCCGTGTCAGCCTGCTCAACCAAAGCATGTGGATTCAAGTACCTAAAGGGGCCATCCTCCACGTAGATGATCTGGCATTGTATCATCTCCCGAGCCACGAGTACGAAACAGAACTAGAAATCCCCTCCTTCTTCAAGGACCACAACTTCACCCTGGGTCCAGAACTGGAACTGGAAATTGAGACAGGGGGGTCACAACTCATTGACATCGCTCCTCTCGACTCCGCACTACAAGCTTTGTCTCGGCAGCCCACCCTGACTGCCTCACCTGTTGTCCGAGCCTGGACCGCCGCCGACACGGCGCTGTGCCTCTCTATGGTAGTCGGCCACATCCTAACACTGGGCGTGGCTTTCCTCCTGTACCGGCGACTCAATGAAATGCGAGAATCTAACGTCAGGCTTACAAAAGCCGTGTCCGGAGGCTTCCGGCGAAACCCCCGGAAAGAGAGTAACACGCTAGAGGCTGCCAGCGACCTCATTGAGTTAAGCCCTCAGCCCTGATAATCACCTGCTACCCGAATTCATGATTCACCTTCCATCTTCCCATGCAATGATTGTCGGCAGACGATGTCTCCCCAGAGACTTCATCTCCCGAAAAGGGGGGACTGTAGAGATTGAACGGACAATCATTAATTCTCTTTTATTAAATCCTTAACTCGCAAGAACAAAGAGCCTTAACTAACCACATTCCAACGACCATGTGGTCAACTGATACGGACTTCTCTTAACCAAACCAGGCGTCTCAAAGTCTGCGACGAGATTGCCCTTCTTGGTCATTTATGTTGATGAATGTCTTGAATATCGTTACAAACAGCGAATTCTCACTCTTAAGACAACAAACCGGCCTTGATTTACTCCCCCCTGGCGGAAATCGGGCGGGAGAAGCGAAAAACAGATGTTTCCATTGTCTCCTCTCACCACGTGTGCTCGATACACATCCACCCAAACACACATGCAGGAAACATGACTTTTCATATATTAAATTGTTACTAAAACATATCCGATGTGTCGAAATACATGTAGGAGAGCTGTAATGTGTAAACGTGTCCTAAGAATGTCATCATGCGTGTAAGAGAATTATAAAATGCCTGTACGTATGCGTTAAGAGGTAACTCTGCAGTATTATGTCTGTGACGTGTGATGTTTGATATCGTTACAATCCTCCCAATCTGATCTATCTATTAAGCTGTATATCAATATCGTGAAATGTATAATCACAAGTATATGTTTTCCTTTTGAAATAAGCTTAATCTTCTCCTTGGTCATTCGAGGCAAATCACCCTCTGGCGACACTGGGTCTGGATAAGAGCTCGCCTATTGACACCTTTAGGATAAGAGATGGTTTACACAAATGGCCATAAAAATTCGGACCTAGGTTGGTCAAACAGAGTGCTATGACTTAACACCCATCTCTGCGGAGAGAATGAAGCCAGATGTGTGAAATGAAAACGCACACACATATCCACGCTCGCAACCACGGATACACGCACACACACACACCTATGGACACGCGCCGATGCATTCCTTAGGGAAAACCCAGAGAAATGGGTGATTCTAAGAGAAATATGATATATTCCTGTATTCTGGTATATCCCTTTTTGTGTATCATGCCAGTTAAGATTGTTAGTTGTGTAGTTAAAACTCTAAGGGCCTGTATAAAGAGCCTAAGAGCATATATTCACTTGTATGTGCGTCAAACACGTCTTTCATGATAGCAAATGAAAGCTCCCAACGTGGTCTAACTAACCATACAAACGAGGTTCCGTTAAAATGTACTCTGCTATGTTTTTCCATCTCTGTAATGTTTTTGACCATATTCATAACGGCCATAAATCCGAAAAAGTTGGGCGTTCCGACAAGACAAAGGCCACGGAACCCCGCCAAAGCGAGAAAGGATCATTGGAGAGTTCTCTCCAAAGTGGGCGTGGACTCTTCCCGGTAAAAAGCCGTGCAGCAGTTCATTCCCTCAGTCTTGCGCTGTGTATCCTGCTCCCAGATGTAACCTTCGTGTGTTTTCTTTTGTTCATGTTTTTAGTTTGTCTTTGTTTCATTTTGCGTATAGCTAATCTGTTCTCCGTGTGGTTCTCGTCCTCCGACCGAGTTACCCACGTGTGTTTCGTCAGTCTTCCAGCATCCCGGTGATAAGACTGCCTTTGCGCATACAGAACTGTTTTAGGACGTTTGAATTTCCCGCGAAACATCCACGCTCGGAAGTATCAAAGAAGTCCGCCTTCCATCTCCAGGACGCCGCACGCTCTCTCCTACACAAAAACAGGTCTGAATGCAAGTGTTCCATCTCAAATTTAGACGCGTTAAAGTGTGTATCCTGTGGCTGTCTCTGAGGGTCTAATTGTGCTAGCAATTGTGTTTTCCTTATGTTTCTACATTTCTTTTATTATTTGTTTTAGTTTACTTTGTTTATCTATATCTTTGTTTTACCAGTAGTGTAGTTTTGTTATTAAAAACCTCAGTTATACCTTATTGCCTCTGTTGTTGTTGACCACATAACAAAGCCGCTTTAATATAAAAGATCCTAAACGCTACAATCTGATATTGTTAAGTGCACTAAACAGTGTCAGTAAAGTTAAGCTAAAATAGGCCACAAGCTATTGATAACTTTCAACCGAACAGCACGGCGGACGTGCTGACTGAGAAAGGGGGTTTCAATTGCTTTGGTAATTTAAAGATCAACAGCCATCGGTCTGTGTAGGATGTATATTCCTAATTAATCATAAATTCGTTGTGTTTAATTGTTATATACATAACCGAATCAGACGTGTGCTGTATAACCCCTCGTGGGTAATTTATGTACGTAAGGACTCGGTTCAGACTATATTCGATAATTTGTTGATCATAGATTAATAACTGTTGAATATTCTTCCCCGAAATTAAAATTGACTAAAAAGCTTATGAACCTTTGAGCATTCCTTACATATGTTACAATCAGGGTTTGGTGAAACCAACTGCCGGTGGATGTGTTCAATTTTCTTATTAAAAAAGAGCATAAATACTTCACACAATTCTGTTGAGTTTATATGCCAGTTTAGACACTCAGGTGGCTTTAAAATAGTGTTAACCACAGAAAATAGAGATTTTTGGTTTCCTAAACCAGATTCAATTAAACCTGCATAATAATCTGATTTCGCTGTGGAAAGTGCAGTCTTATAAACTTGCATGTGATCAGCATACAAATCCTTATGAACTACAAGTCCAGTCTTGGAATACAAGCCTTCTAATTGTAAAGACTAAGGGCGGATCTAATCCGTGGGGAATTTGCATATCATAATTAATAATTCATAATTAATAATTATTCATACATGTTTGGATTAGATCAGTCTTACATGTTAATAAATCTCCCTCTAAGGGAGGATGTCCTTTTACCTGCATATTTAACTGTGTATCCTTGCATTTTAACTACAAGTTGATTACAGTTAATTACACTGATCACGTCTTACAAAACAGGCAAAATTAATTAGCTCAATTGCCAGAATAATATTGTGGGGATCCACAATATCATCTTACTTTATAGGATTCAGGAAACGCAATTCTCTGGCCAGAAGAATTGGGTTTGCTGCCCTATAAACACATACTCTTTAAAGTATCTTTAATTGATAAAGCGAGTAGGACCTGTTTGCACTTAAGGGACTTGAAAATGAGCAAAGTAAATGAATCAATCAAATGAATATAATGGATTTAATAAAGGCATGTCTACTTATATATTTACTACAGTTGTCATGGAATATATATATACATATATATTTACAAACATAATAGACATACAAAACACAATAAGACATCAATGAACGAGGAAGTGTGTGAGATATAGAGATATGGATAAATTACACGCGTGAGAGCTAGTAAGAGAGAGAGAGATAGGGTTACTTTCACCTAGACAGTCAACTTTCCTGAAACAACACGAAAACACATCTTAAGGCTTCTTAGAAGCTCTGTAAAAAAGATATACTTGCAAAACTGTAATCTTGGTCACTCTGTGTCGCGTCATTCCTGCACGGCCCTGTCGGGCCGCGTGCGTGAGCGGAGTCCTTTGTGTGGGAGGAAGCGTCACGTGGTGCTGCTTGGCGCGCGTGTTGAACGGAGAAGTCTTTGGGGGTAACATTACCAACGGAGAATAGTTCGGCTAAGTTCGTTTCACTTCGTGGAAGTGAACAGAGTCGAATACGGAAAACAAAACTTTGACTAACAAAGAAAAGAAAAATAAAGGTTCCCAAAGGGGAAATCACGCAGTTACATCTTTGTATGGCTGGTGAAGAAGCGCGTCACGTGGTCACGTGGTCACGTGCGCGTGCTTCTGGTTCAGAGAGAGCGCGCGTTGGTTTAAAGGTCCCTTGTAGCCGGCTTTGCTGAAGAGATATGTCCCGCGGTGTTCTTTTCACTCGTGGAATTAAAACACGGGGACTTATCTTAAGACTGAAAAACACAAACTAACTAGAACACATAAAAGAAAGGGCGAAAGACTCGCCTCGAGACGAGACGTTACATTCTGAAACCAGGACGAGCACGGAAGAGCGCAGTAAGATCTGACTCGGAGGGAGGTTCAGTTCTTCTTTAAAGGAACCTTCTGAGGTGCGAACTGGCCAATGGCATTCAACGAAACTTTTGGCGGCAACCTCGGCTTTGTCTTGTCCGCGTTCGATTTATGGCCGCATTCACAGGTTTTACAAGCAGTCAGAATTTGGTCAGAATCATTCCAAAGATGATTAAACATAGTAAAATACATTTTACGGCTTGTTCAATTACATAGATGACCTCGTTAGATCACAAAGGTTCGGAAAATAGGAAGAAAGACGTATAAGGAGAGTTATATTGCAGAGTTACATTAAAAGCATAATTAAATGCCCTTGTAGTTCGTTTAGAACTACCATACACTCCCAGATCCCTTCATAGGGCCTGGACAAATCGTCAAACATAACATATCAAATATATCTCAGTAAAGTCTTTAAATGAGTGAATTAAAGCTTTGTGTATGTGCGTTTTCAGAGGGGACTCTTTGACCGCATGGCATTCCTTTCTCTGCAGAAAGGAGGGGGTTAGTTTGATAAGGTCTGCTTGAAGCTCGAGCCACAGTCATGAAGTGTTCTGGTGAATCTCGCAGGACATTTGAATATGTCAGTTCATTGGGTGTTTAAGAGAGAGAACCCTCAAGATTTCTTATAACACCCCTGTGTCACAAAGTTAGCGAGATGTAATGTAAATCAACAAATGGGGAACGAGGATTGGAGTTTATCGAGACTAAACATGCTACACAGTGATTTCTGTTTCTCATAGTATGCAAGTCATGTCTCAAACATTAACCCATTAGAGTTTACAAGGCCACACAGACCAAACAACATAAAGGAAAAATCATGAGATGGAACATTGGATGCATGTATCACATGGTTATATATATATATATATATACATAGAATATATAGGTTTAAACCAGGGTTCGTTTATTCTTCTCAGCAAGAATAAGGAGGAATCACACTCTCTGGGACATTCCAAGGGGTAATAAAGCTCAGTCTTGTAACAGAACACCCCGTTCTTGGTGTGTGTGTGGGAGAGAGTGTGTGTGTGTGTGTGTGTGTTTTTCCAAGTTCCAGGCCTTTTGGGGCTAAAGGCTTTGGGATTTTAGCATGGGGGTATTTAGTTATTCAGATTCACCTTCGCCCAGTCCTTACATAATCAACGCCCCTTGACTTTTAGCAGACGAAGATTAAATGGAAACAAGGGTGCAGAGTTGACAAACGAAACAGTCCTGGTTTTCATTGGGGCTCAAGTGTCGAGAATCATTTGAAGGTTGTCATTTTAATACTGGATTAAATCATCAGAATTCCATGAATGGTCTTTGTAGGAACGTATGGACAGACATTCCCCAAGAATTGAGGGATCAATGTTCTTAATATTACAGAATGTGATTGTACGACTCAAATTAGGCTTAAACACAGATAAAGAGACACCAGCAAGTGGTCTGACAATGATAAGTCAGAAGTAGTGCAATTTCCAGGAATCACACCTGAACAGCAGACCAAGTCAAGAGTATGACCTTTTGAATGAGTTGGAACATTGATAAATTGCTGTAGTCCAAAACTATCTAGGCATGATAAAAACTCTCTAGAACATGAATTTTCTGTATTGTCCACATGGATATTAAAATCACCAACCAAAACCACGTTTGGAGAGAGAAGTTAAAAATGTTGAAAATTCCTGTTGGAATACAGAATTGGCCTTCTGAGGCCTGTATACGATAGCAATGATAGTAGGTCAGAATCCATTGATTTGCAAAGCAACAGATTCAAAGGAAGAATAATCAGTTTCAGGAAGAGTTGTAACTTTCCATTTTTCCTTACATAGTACTGCAAGCCCCCCGCCCCGACCAACAGTGCGTGGTTTACAGATAAAAGCATATCCTGGAGGAACAGTGTGGTTCAAATGGTAAAAGTCATTACTTCTTTGTAAGACAAAGTAAGTCTCAGTAAGACAAAGAAAGTCGAACTTACGATCCAGCAACAGATCATTCACGAAAGGACCTTTTGTCACAGTGTCTGGTTGTGTTTCCCTGGGTTATCACTAGAGGTCCTCGTTTCCACGGTGTCATTCTTGATTAACTACATTTCCCAGCATTCTGTTCTGCCACTCATCTTATCATTGCACACAGCTGTTTCCCGTCACCTTGTTAGTTCTGTGTGTGTATATAACCCTGTCTGTGTTAGTGTTTGTCATGGAGTCCTTGTCGATTATCACACCACTTCTAAGGTCTGTTCTTTGTTTCTTGTTTTCTTGGATTGTTTATATGGATATTGACCCCTGCCTGGACTGTGTTTTGAGTACGGATTTCCCTAAATAAATATTGTACTGCATCATTGGATCTTCTGTGTCTCTGTGAGTGTGGATCGTGACAGAAGGACTCCATCATGTCAAGATCCAGCAGTACAGGGTTCCGTGTTCCCTCCCAGACTAATGGGAGGAAGGGTGCAACTTCGAGCGGGACTTCTCAAGTCAAGGAGGAGGCACCACGTATGAACATTTTTCAATGTTTTGCATTGTGGGCTCGGAGGACGGAGGAAGTTTCACCGGCAGAATCTCCCGCGCCCCTTTTCACCGGACCCAAGGACTCGTTTGAGGGAACCCGTCTGGCCAGATTTTCTGGGACCCGCGGAGGTCGCAGGAGAGGAGGTGAGTCCCGACATCATTCTCCACTTGGGTCCCACCTTGACCCTGGGCTGGTGAGGTACAGCCCAGAGCTCCATTTGCCGCTGATTCAACCCGGCCCAGAGCTCTGTTCACCGCAGCTCCCGGCCAGCACAGAGTCTGCACCTCACCATCAGAGACGGCGGAGGAGAGGGAGGAACTCCAGTCTCCCCAAGAACCCGGAGGTTGTGTCCAAGCTGCTCGCCATGCCGACGCCACCCCAGCGACCTGGTCCGTCTGCCGAACCCGAGTTCCACGCCAGCTCTACTGAGCCTGCACTTCACATCAGTCATGACGAGCCAGAGATGCTTCACGTCCCGTCTGCCCAGCCAGAGACTGTTCACGTCCCGTCTGCCCAGCCAGAGACTGTTCACGTCCCGTCTGCCCAGCCAGAGACTGTTCACGTCACGTCTGCCCAGTCAGAGACTGTTCACGTCACGCCTGCCCAGTCAGAGACTGTTCACGTCACGTCTGCCCAGCCAGAAACTGTTCACGTCCCGTATGCCCAGTCAGAGACGGATCAGGAGAGACCCATTCTCGCAGCCGGGGGTATACTTATGGACTATTTGGAACGTCTGGCTCGGATCCTGGACATGTCGGTATCTGCTGTTCCTGAGCCGGAGGCAGTGTCTGCTGTTCCTGAGCCGGAGGCAGTGTCTGCTGTTCCTGAGCCGGAGGCAGTGTCTGCTGTTCCTGAGCCGGAGGCAGTGGCTGCTGTTCCTGAGCCGGAGGCAGAGCCAGTGCCCGTTCCTGAGCCGGAGGCAGAGCCAGTGCACGTCCCAGAAATGGAGCCAATGTTTGTTCCAGAGCCGGTGCCTGTTCCAGCGCCAGAGCCAGTGTTTGTTTCTGTGTTTGTGTCTGTTCTTGTGACTGTTACAGTTCTTGTGGCTGTTCCTGAGCCGGTGTCTGTCGCTGTTCCTGAGCCGGTGTCTGTCGCTGTTCCTGATCCGGTGTCTGTCGCTGTTCCTGAGCCGGTGTCTGTCGCTGTTCCTGAGCCGGTGTCTGTCGCTGTTCCTGAGCCGGTGTCTGTCGCTGTTCCTGAGCCGGTGTCTGTCGCTGTTCCTGAGCCGGTGTCTGTCGCTGTTCCTGAGCCGGTGTCTGTCGCTGTTCCTGAGCCGGTGTCAGTGTCTGCTGTTCCAGAGCCTCCGCCCTGGCCGCCCGAGTGGTCGTCTCCACCCTGGTCTTCACCGCCCTGGCCCCCCAAGGGGTCTTCACCGCCCTGGCCCCCCGAGGGGTCTTCACCGCCCTGGCCCCCCGAGGGGTCTTCACCGCCCTGGCCCCCCGAGGGGTCTTCACCGCCCTGGCCGCCCGAGGGGTCTTCACCGCCCTGGCCGCCCGAGGGGTCTTCACCGCCCTGGCCGCCCGAGGGGTCTTCACCATCCTGGCCACCCGAAGGACTGTCGTCTGCTTTGCCCCGGCCACCGACTAATTCGTTACCTCCTGTTCCCCTTCATGGACCCGGGCCCCCGTCCCTCCCTCTGATTCCCCACAGCTCCACCCCCCCTCCTGGACTTGTTTTTTTTCGAGTGTTTTCTGTCGTGGAGCGTCTGGTAGCCGCTCCGTAGAAGGAGGGTTGTGTCACAGTGTCTGGTTGTGTTTCCCTGGGTTATCACTAGAGGTCCTCGTTTCCACGGTGTCATTCTTGATTAACTACATTTCCCAGCATTCTGTTCTGCCACTCATCTTATCATTGCACACAGCTGTTTCCCGTCACCTTGTTAGTTCTGTGTGTGTATATAACCCTGTCTGTGTTAGTGTTTGTCATGGAGTCCTTGTCGATTATCACACCACTTCTAAGGTCTGTTCTTTGTTTCTTGTTTTCTTGGATTGTTTATATGGATATTGACCCCTGCCTGGACTGTGTTTTGAGTACGGATTTCCCTAAATAAATATTGTACTGCATCATTGGATCTTCTGTGTCTCTGTGAGTGTGGATCGTGACAGAAGGACTCCATCATGTCAAGATCCAGCAGTACAGGGTTCCGTGTTCCCTCCCAGACTAATGGGAGGAAGGGTGCAACTTCGAGCGGGACTTCTCAAGTCAAGGAGGAGGCACCACGTATGAACATTTTTCAATGTTTTGCATTGTGGGCTCGGAGGACGGAGGAAGTTTCACCGGCAGAATCTCCCGCACCCCTTTTCACCGGACCCAAGGACTCGTTTGAGGGAACCCGTCTGGCCAGATTTTCTGGGACCCGCGGAGGTCGCAGGAGAGGAGGTGAGTCCCGACATCATTCTCCACTTGGGTCCCACCTTGACCCTGGGCTGGTGAGGTACAGCCCAGAGCTCCATTTGCCGCTGATTCAACCCGGCCCAGAGCTCTGTTCACCGCAGCTCCCGGCCAGCACAGAGTCTGCACCTCACCATCAGAGACGGCGGAGGAGAGGGAGGAACTCCAGTCTCCCCAAGAACCCGGAGGTTGTGTCCAAGCTGCTCGCCATGCCGACGCCACCCCAGCGACCTGGTCCGTCTGCCGAACCCGAGTTCCACGCCAGCTCTACTGAGCCTGCACTTCACATCAGTCATGACGAGCCAGAGATGCTTCACGTTCCGTCTGC
Organism: Semotilus atromaculatus; assembly: GCA_031834385.1. NCBI lineage: Eukaryota > Metazoa > Chordata > Actinopteri > Cypriniformes > Leuciscidae > Semotilus > Semotilus atromaculatus. The sequence continues at coordinate 11,843,824 of JAULUF010000025.1, read as the reverse complement.
CCAGCCAGAGACTGTTCACGTCCCGTCTGCCCAGCCAGAGACTGTTCACGTCCCGTCTGCCCAGCCAGAGACTGTTCACGTCCCGTCTGCCCAGCCAGAGACTGTTCACGTCCCGTCTGCCCAGTCAGAGACTGTTCACGTCACGCCTGCCCAGTCAGAGACTGTTCACGTCACGTCTGCCCAGCCAGAAACTGTTCACGTCCCGTATGCCCAGTCAGAGACGGATCAGGAGAGACCCATTCTCGCAGCCGGGGGTATACTTATGGACTATTTGGAACGTCTGGCTCGGATCCTGGACATGTCGGTGTCTGCTGTTCCTGAGCCGGAGGCAGTGTCTGCTGTTCCTGAGCCGGAGGCAGTGTCTGCTGTTCCTGAGCCGGAGGCAGTGTCTGCTGTTCCTGAGCCGGAGGCAGTGGCTGCTGTTCCTGAGCCGGAGGCAGAGCCAGTGCCCGTTCCTGAGCCGGAGGCAGAGCCAGTGCACGTCCCAGAAATGGAGCCAATGTTTGTTCCAGAGCCGGTGCCTGTTCCAGCGCCAGAGCCAGTGTTTGTTTCTGTGTTTGTGTCTGTTCTTGTGACTGTTACAGTTCTTGTGGCTGTTCCTGAGCCGGTGTCTGTCGCTGTTCCTGAGCCGGTGTCTGTCGCTGTTCCTGAGCCGGTGTCTGTCGCTGTTCCTGAGCCGGTGTCTGTGTCTGCTGTTCCAGAGCCTCCGCCCTGGCCGCCCGAGTGGTCGTCTCCACCCTGGTCTTCACCGCCCTGGCCGCCCGAGGGGTCTTCACCGCCCTGGCCCCCCGAGGGGTCTTCACCGCCCTGGCCCCCCGAGGGGTCTTCACCGCCCTGGCCGCCCGAGGGGTCTTCACCGCCCTGGCCGCCCGAGGGGTCTTCACCATCCTGGCCACCCGAAGGACTGTCGTCTGCTTTGCCCCGGCCACCGACTAATTCGTTACCTCCTGTTCCCCTTCATGGACCCGGGCCCCCGTCCCTCCCTCTGATTCCCCACAGCTCCACCCCCCCCTCCTGGACTTGTTTTTTTTCGAGTGTTTTCTGTCGTGGAGCGTCTGGTAGCCGCTCCGTAGAAGGAGGGTTGTGTCACAGTGTCTGGTTGTGTTTCCCTGGGTTATCACTAGAGGTCCTCGTTTCCACGGTGTCATTCTTGATTAACTACATTTCCCAGCATTCTGTTCTGCCACTCATCTTATCATTGCACACAGCTGTTTCCCGTCACCTTGTTAGTTCTGTGTGTGTATATAACCCTGTCTGTGTTAGTGTTTGTCATGGAGTCCTTGTCGATTATCACACCACTTCTAAGGTCTGTTCTTTGTTTCTTGTTTTCTTGGATTGTTTATATGGATATTGACCCCTGCCTGGACTGTGTTTTGAGTACGGATTTCCCTAAATAAATATTGTACTGCATCATTGGATCTTCTGTGTCTCTGTGAGTGTGGATCGTGACACCTTTATCAGAGATTGATAGAATATTCCATAGTCCAAATGAAAGATCGTTCTTACCGTTGATAGAGGTGGTCGTCTTTGTTGGCTTGACTAAAACACTGTGTGATAGAATATTTCCTATTCTATCAATCCAATTTCAATTTCATGAAAGTAAGCATTTGATAAGACTGATTGGCTGCAATGTAATTAGGTTGAGCTGTGTCCTGTGTAGCAAATTAGCTCAAAAGGGAAATATATATATATAATTAATCATAACGTGTTATGATCAATTATTGCCTATATATTTAAATCGCCCAAAAAAGGGAATGCATAGTCAAGTCAAGTCATCTTCATTTATATAGCACTTCCAAAGCTGCTTTACAGTGATAATAGGAAATTAAAGTAGCAGAGATTGTTTTGGCTTTATGGAAGCTCTAGAATAAAGTTATTTTCCAGCTAAAGTTAGTTTTAATTGATTCACTTCCGTCACAACGATCATTAGTTATTAACTTAGGGTCCGCTAACACGACACCGTTTTAACAGAAAACTCTTAAGTTCTCTCTACACAAACTTTAAAAAACGCGAACCTGTGAGACACTGATGGCGTGCACATGGGTATTAATAGTTCATTCTATAGGTATGTGTTGTGGAAATTTTAATATTGGCTGATTAAATGAATATGGCATTGGAAAATGCCATGTGGTCTCTGTACTCCTGAATGCGGGAACGGAGAGCTTCTTGTGTTTCTGCTGTTGTGTTTGTGCAGCTGGACAAACTGCACTGCCGGTGGCAGTAAGCATTTCGGGTAAGAGACGACTAAAATATTTTCTTTTGGGGTAAAATATTTTTCTTTTGGTGTAAGAGTGAACATGAACCATATTGACTGAGTTTGTCTCTTTGGTACGAGCAGAGGAGGTTTTGAGGGAGAGATTGATCTGACAAAATCAGACCGGTCTCTACAAAAAACTAAGCTCATGTAGATGGACGGATGTGGATGCGACATACCATAGTTACTCGTGTAAGTGTACGGGAAGAGACACGACTGAAGTACGGGTTTATCGGAAATCCTGATTGTAAACGAATTCATCTAGTAAAAGCGGGAGGAGGAACCGCGCTTGAGTTAATCTATGTAAAACAGCGTACGGAAGAAACGCGCTTGAATTAATTCTTGTAAAAGTGAACGAAAGAATCACGCTTGATTGATAAGGTGCTTGGGAAAAATAGTAAACCGTCTTTACAGAAGCAAATTTGCTGCCCTTGTTGTCGGTTCAAGGTGACAGAGCCGAATCTGTTAAAGACGTTTACAGATTATTAGACGCGCGTCGAAGGAAAATCCAAGAGAGGAGATTCAGTCAAAATGGGGTCATCTAACAAAAACCTAGGTAATTTTTATACACCAGTTTTCGAAAATGAAACCGAGATTGTCTTTGTACTGAGAGCCATGAAGCTGAACCACGATCTCGACTGCTCTCCGAGTCCGATCCCAAGACCAGTACAAAAAGCAGCACGAGACGCACAAGCGCGAGCAGCGACAGAAGCAGCAAAAGCAAACAAGCCTAAAACTAAACAAAGGAAGGTAAAGAAATGGCGGTGCTTTGTATGTGCTTCGAACAACCATACGTTCAGGGACTGTACCATATGCAGACTTTGCAAGAGAGATGGGCATTGGAGCTATGCGTGTCCGAATTTGAAGTCGGATGGGAACGGAGAGCAGGAGATGGTCTGGTTCGGAGGGGGAGGCGATTGTGTCCGCAAGACAGAGAAGTAAATTTTTTTAATAACACACACACACACAAACACACACACACAGACACGTAGGCCTATACTGATTTAAACTATGCTATCTGAAAGAAAGATTCTGTTGTAGGCCTAAATCGTTGTGTGTTTTGAGATAAGAGTGAGCGAACTATACTGACTGAAACTGTTTTCTATGGTGCGAGATCAAGAGATTTAAGGCATAGACTGAGGCAAGAGGTCCTCGATCAAGAAATTGAGACCCTTAAACAGGTTAAGAGATTTTCTAAACTGAGGCTGAGTCAAGAAGTTTTGACCGAGAATTGAGCTCTCGCAAAGGTGGGAAATTGAGACCTACGAACAGGTCAAGAGATTTTGCCACATCAATTGTTAATTAGGGCTAACTGAAATATTGATTTTGGGTAAACCATAATTAACGACCCCTGGCCGATTTTAGATTAAGAAAATCGGATCTGTCTGAGATATCTGACAGATTATTAGGCGCGTCGAGGGAAAACCCAGGAGAGATAGCGTTCAGCCAGTATAGGATCACCTACAGTTTTACACACCAGTTTTCTTTGTGTGTGTGTTTTGAGCAATGTAAATACCAACGCATTCTCATCCTAGGGCGTCATATCTGACACTTTTGACATTTCGTCTAAATCCAACGCGCATGGTACCCTTTAGCGTTGTAGAGATTTTAAGGATGAACCAAACACAAATTAATCAAATTAATCTCTCATGGGATTCATTCAAATGTGATTCAGCATTCCGGATCTGAGCACCACATTCCAAAGTCACAAGACGGCTCCAAATTGTCTAGAAAACCCCCCAGAGAAGACTTTTATGGCCTTGCAGGCACCCAAAAGATAAGCCTAAATAGGAAGAACGTTGTCAATGTTTTACATTTTGGCAAGACAGATCTGTTCAGAAATGGTCAAACAAGAGGCCCTAACCAGAGGTCATCTGACCCCTGCGACTAACAGACTACGTCTTTCATAGGACCAAGGTCCCATGAGAGATGAACAACACAGCCTTCAGCAGGAACTCTGCCTGACCTCAGACCGGAATGCCTTAAACCCCATAAACTTTACATACACACTTTACATATCAAAATCCACAGAACAATGCTCAGTGGACTTATAATCAAACATCATAATTCTTGTTGTTCCTACAATTCATGTTTGTATTATGCTTAGATCACATATAAATCATGTTATTGCTATAACTACTAGATGTGTGAATGAAAGAGTATCGTGCTTCCAATCAAAAGAATCGTATGCCCTTAATTCAAAAGATGGCTTGATTGAAATCTGTGTAAAATGTTTTGTATGATTATAATAATCTATGTTTAAACTGTGGTCTCTTGTTCTCTGCTAAGTGCTGGAACCCAAGCAGATCCCAGATAACGATAAGTAGGAACTCAATCCACCCCCTAAAATGATGCTATTGTCTCATTGGTCAGAATTCTCCAAAAGAGGTTGGGCCAACTTTTCAGTTAAAGACCCGAACCGAGGAGTTACAGTTCGGTTCGGTGTTAAATTAAGTTGGTGCCTCTCTCTATCAACAGCAAGAGAGTGTTCCCGTTCATGCTTCTCTCTGAAAACAACAAAGAGCGTGTTCGCACGCTTACATCGACCAGACCAAATTAGACCAGCAGACAAATAACCCATCAAGATCGGGGTTAAAACAGCTCATTCAAGCCATCTAACTCGTCTTACTTTCATTTCTTCCTTTATTTTCTTTTTCGTTAAAAGTCTCGGTTCTAAGTTAAGCTTTGCTGCAAAGTTTCGTTTAAACGTTTCGACTGCAAAGCCCTTCCAACTTCAAAGACTTTCATCCATCCGCCAACACACCACGTGATTGGCTGCCCAAGATCTCGCAGGCATGAGGAGACAGCCAGCCAAACAATGGACACGGTGAACCCCCTACACACCGACGGAAAGGGGGTCCCCAAAACAACACGGACAAGCAAGTACCTCCAGACTCTTAACTGAACTGGTGCATTAATATAACATTGAATAACCTGCCTAAGAAACGATAGAAGGGTTAAATTAATGACTGATGGTTCGTTCAGGTCATGTCTTATAAGTGCACATAGAAACGTGAGATTTCACCATCTCACTCTGAAAACTCATTCTTTCTCACTCTCTTTCTTTCTGCAACTCGTATGAATGTGCGTGTGTTTGTGTTAGATATTAGTTTTATGTTTTAGGATAATCAATAAAGTCTTGTTTATATTTGAAAAGATATTTGCCTTGTGTTATGCTTGCACATTTAATGTCTTGTACTGTCGATCTAAAGTTACCTTGCTAATACATAGTGTTTCACTATAGATTGGATATTTATATCTGTGCCAAGGTTATAATTACGGCCCGTTCAAATGAACTCTAAACGAGTCATTTGCTCGGTTCCATAGTGATTCGGTCAAGATTCATTGCAAATCGATGAATCATTCCTTTTGAGCTAAATTGGCCTTCCGGCCCCCCTTAAATACATTTTATGTATATTATTATTGATGTACATTCGTTACAGCGTCAATATAACACGCACAGAAATGGGTAGGTTTAGGTCTGGTGTAGGGTTAGGGTTAGGTTGAGAACGGGCTGTAAATACTTGAGGAGCAGTGTTTCAGATGAATGTTTGCAGAAAAAGTGAAACGTTTTTATAATGTGAGCAGACTATAATGCAGAAAGAATTAGCATTTAGGGAAAGATAGTAGGAAAATTTGGGTTTTTCCTGATAGAAGTTAACATGCACAGCTGGAAGCTGCAGGGTCAAATGCCTTCTAAAAAGATCAGTGAGATGATAACAAGTCAGTCTGGATACTTACTCAGTGTAGACCCCAGAGACCAGTAAAAAGTTAGTTTGATTTATACAACTCATTATAATATAATTTATATTATGACCAGATTGTGATAGATTTATATTATATTATAATGGCCAGGAATAGCTTTAGTCTGTTGATGAAGAAGGCAGGTATAAGAAAAGAAAGAATTTGCATGTAGGATAGATGGTAGGAAAATGTGATTTTTTCCACACAGTAAGTTGTTGGATCGAAGCAAATTGAAAAGAATCAGAATGTAGAAATAGAATGTAGAAAGATGGTATATGCATGTAGGGAGCAAGAAGGCAGGGACACTACTAGTGTTGGATTGAAGAAGATAAAAGAGAACAAATATAGTAGAAAACTATATGTAAGGAAAATATCTGATAGAATTTTTGGAACTATTTATGAACGCCTGTTAAATCAAATTAAGTTGAAATGAAATGAAAAATGAGTTTCAGAATAAAATAAAGCATTGAATATGATTAACAGTGATATGAAAAGTTGTATCAAGTAAAATGGGAAAATTCTATATTTTAATGATAAAATAATGATTGAAATAATTATATGAATGCGCTTTATTGTATTGATGTTATGAAAACAAGGGTATTGAAGAATAGATTGCCATATTTTTAGAGTTGAAGGTGCAAGCAGCTATGATAGCCGTCTGTGTAATTTAGAAATAATGATAATGTTGAGTTGAATCTGCAGACTTACCATTTGTAGAAGAATAAGCCTTGAAAGCCAGTGTTAATGAAATTGATGACATGCTAAATTTCCTTATACTGTATGAATAGTAACTGACCAGTCATGAGACAAAGTATGAGACAGAAGAGAGCAAATGCTGTAAGCAGCTCTGCCCTGAAGCTCTCACTTTAAAGGAACACTTCACCCGTGGGAACATTAATCTTTATTGATAGTGGGTCATATATGTAGTCGAAATGTACCAAAAATTTCGAATTTGGTGCCTTCTGGACAGAGTAAAGACAGAAAGTAACTTCAGGGCGAATTTTTATGGAACACCACAACTCCCACAATGCACCACATTGCACAGCTCCGCAAGCCACTCCCACTAATCCAGAACAACGCCTATGAGGTATCCGCCTATCAGATTCAGAGAAAGCACTATTCCGTCTACAGCTACCGCCAGAGTTTGAAATTCATTTCACAGAAAAAATATCTAGTTTGTTGCCGAAATACTCCTCGTTACTATTTATTTAGAAATGGTTAATTATTGCATGGTACCGGGATGTTCAGTCCGAACAAGGAAAGGACAAAAAGTACTTTTTCATTACCTACCGAGAGATGCAAACAGTGGCTAAGAGCGATTAACCACCCGATGTATTCGCATGACTGCGCGCCACGTTTGTATAAGAATATAATAGAATATAAACACTCACTTTACTGTCAGACGTCCGTTTGTCCCTGCAGGCTTTGGCTGTCGTTTCCAGTTCACCTTTGGGATTCTGAAGTATGTCTCCAGAACGCCGCTGTCCATATGCGGTGCGAAACTAGGATGGTCCACAACACAAACCTCCTTGCCCGCTTCAGAGATTTCGTCCAGGAGAAATTGGCATCTTTGAAATTCTTTGCAACATACGGACTCTATCTCTGTGTACACAGGCACCACCAGTCCGCCCCAGTTTGAGCTAGTCCGGGCTCCTCGTCCGCGACAGGCAGGTCTTCTGCCTCGGCTGCAGGAGCCGCAGCAGCCGCCTCATGTTCCTCCATCAGCTTCAGCTGCTCTTCACTATATTGCGGCTCGTAAAGATAGCCACGAACATCGGATTCGAGCAGCATATTTTCAAAATCCTCTTCATCCATATCATGTTTTGTTTCTTCCGTCATAACCTCCTATCTCCACAGCGCTTGTTAGCTTAGCTTCCAAACAAGATGGCGGATATTGCTTTCTGTATCTGCAAGTGAAGTCCCACCCACTGATCTGTAATAGGTCTGTAGCGTGAGTGGGTCCCTCCCCCTGGATAAATGATGAGCTAGTGTTTGTAGTCTTACCCTTATTCAAAGAAATGGGACTTCCTGCTTTTTATGACGCAAAATGACGATTTTTACGTCATAAAAAGCAGGAAGTGGAACAATTAAATCCTTATTTCTCCCATCTCAGGGGAAAATAAGGGAATAAACCATGACCATTCGAAAATATGACTGGGTTTCTAAAGATACAAAGTCTAATGCAAATGGGTGAAGTGTCCCTTTAAAGAGATTTGCAGATGATGTTTTTGTAAAAGTTTGATTCTGATTGGAAAGATGAACAATAACTTGAATGGCTCTAAACAAAGAAAGTGCCAAAATAATACAAATTTGAAGACAATTATGTGTGAATATGGGTTAGAAAGCAGATTGATGTTAATATGATGAAATTAAAGGTTTCATTTAAGAAAGAACAGGAGATGAAAATAAGGTCATAAAATTGAAGACAGTGAAGCCCGCAGGGGGGTCAGAAGACCACTATATTATGTATTGTTTTGACCTCACAAAGGTGAGAACAGTAAAACGCCCAGGAAGGGGGGTCAGAGGGACCATTGTATTTAAAAAACCTGCTAAAATCTGGTTACACTGGGGTTGATATAAAATTACAGATAAGAAATGAGTTGCAAAATACTTTTAAAAGTATTGCTAATTGGAGATTGGTAAACTCCTAAGAGAAAGCATAGAAGTCAGATACTAAACTATGGCAATTGAGAACCGGACAACTAAAATTTAGATGAAATTTGAAACATTACTATTTTTATAAAGATAAAATAGGCTAAACAGTGTTAGGGGATTAACAGTTGCTAGATGTAAAATGTGTTAAAAAGGCATTTGATTAAACAAAAGCTTGTTAGTGTTGACCAAGAAATGACTAGAAGCTGAATGTGTTGATTTTAGAAGATAAGCTTGTGGTTTGGCTGAAACAGTTTGCATATCTGAATCTGTGTGTGTTGGGGCTGAAGCTGCCAGCACGACAGATACTCTATCTGAGTTGAAATTTGTAATGTCTAAATTCCCTGTATGGGAAAGAGAAAACTATTAAAAAAAATTATGCTTGTATTGAAAATACATGTAATTCATGGAAAACATGCCTTAAGATGGGCTAAAGTTAAAAAGATGACAGATAAAAAGTCTGAAGTTAGAAGTTTGAAGGAAGCAGGAAGTACCAGTCCTGAATAATTCAAGAGTCTCTCTCTCTCTCTTTCAATGACAGCTAAAAGCTGTTATCTGAGCCTGTGTTATAAGTGATAATAAGCTATTTATAGTAAAACACAGGGTTTTCAGTTGAAAACCATAGATATGGAAATGATAAAAGAAATCATGTTAGAGGCAATTCAGAATTGATCAATTCAGAGGACAATTTGTAAATACTTTAGGAGCAAAACTGAATGATTTTAAAGAAGTCTTTAAAAATAATGCAGACCTTAAACGAAAGAAGTGACATTTTTGACTAGGTTATTCTAGGACCAGTAACTTCTTTGTCTGATCTAGCCTCCACCATGACCCCGTCTACAGATGAAGTACACTGAATGTACAGTTGTGATCTAAGTTCACTGAGTATAATCTAAGCAGCTAGGTTGCTGCTTTTAAGATGGTTAATGGATTTAAGTGATTAAATACTGTTGTTGTTAACCTGTCTCCCTCTGCGAACACTATCAGACAATCCGAATGGCTCTGGTGACTCTTGAATGCACCTTTCTTAAAGCTCCAGAAAACAACTGATTCTGTTGAAGAAAACTATCAAAGATTCTGTGATGGCGGTCACCATGCGGGCACGAGGTGATCATCTGACGATGGGTACGACTCTCTTTGGCCAAACAGAGGGCAACCTAAGGCAGGAGATCAACCGCAGATGCTGGGCATCTCCTGAATGGAGATGTGTTATGTGAGAAAGGTATGAGAGTTGAGCAGGACGCTGTTATGGCCACCAGCGTCCTTATCGTTAGGGGGGATGAGCTGTAAGGAATTATGGCAGTCTGCCCCATGAATACAAAGTTCCTCTATACCACTCACCAGAAAACCGCATCCAATGCATGGCTTGTTTTTCATTGTGACAAATGCCTACAACTATGCCAGGGGACAAAACCCTGAAGAAACTAAGATTATAAATAAAGAGCTGATGACAATGGGCTTTCAAGAGCCAGCTGAGACCACAAGATAGATGAATGCAAATTTATCTGTTGTGGAGACAGTGACAAAAAATTTATGATGCTAGTTGCCTTAAGGGCAAGGAAAATGCAGAGATGTCAGGGTATCGGGACAAAGGCATGGTGGTTGCTTAAGATGAGGACAACTCAAAAGTCTGAATAACAATGGTCAAAGGTTAGTGTAAGGAATTTACATTCTGTCTAAATTACAGTCTAAAGAAAAGGGTGTTGAAAAGAGTATTCAGTTGTTCAAGAGAGAGACAGAGAGATTGATTGAGTGGAAAAAGAGGGGATGGTACTCTGTGTTTTTCTGTTATAATTCAGCCAAAGCTGAAGAAATGTATGATACAATGAACCAAACCAACACAGCTGACTCTTTCTAAAATCAAATGAATAATGAACCTTTAAAAGCTTTGAAACTGGTTAAGAGGCCATACAAAAATTAGATAAAAGCTACAGGAAAGGGTAAGGTTCAAAATATCATTTAAAATGCAAAATCTTTTTAGAGAAAAGATATTAATAAGAAATATGAGCGGTTCATATTTAGATGTGTTTGATGGTGACTGCAATTTATGTCTTGGTAAATGTGAGTTTAGAGGAACCTCTGGAAAGAGTGTTTTATCATTACAGATGGGTTAAGGCGAATTACAAATTGAGTTAATCTGATCATAAAGCTTTATCTGTTAGTCATTCATTTTGGTCATTTATGACGTACAGTAGATTTGAATTACTTTCTGGATCAATTTAAGTATTGATGGAAACAATACAGAGAATTTTGTGATAAAAGTTGAAAAAGTTATAGATGGCTGATAGATCAATAAACAAATTCGTAGATTTGATTATTAAATCGTAGATTTGATATTGTTTTGAAACAATACAGTGACACAGTGGCTAAATAAATATTAATTTATCAAGAGAACCCTTAACATTTATGTGAACGTATGTGAACAAACAAGGAGAATGACTTATGACCGACTTTGACAAAATCTGGACTGACGAACACCTCGACAAGACGGCAAGAATTGATGACTTATGATTGACTTAAGAAACCAACAACAGGTCTGAAAAACAGGATACGCTCTGAGACTGGGGACCGATTGACCTTAAAATACTTTGATAAGATGAGATTGTGGCTTTACACAATAATTTTTACAGAGACAGAGAAAGATGTCTGGAGGAAAGATGGCTGAAGGAGAATGCTTGGTTTAGGGGTGATGACAAACCATTATGATAAAATTGATACACAAGTAGAATTGTGCATCAAAAGAGGGGAGGGGTTTGCTGAAAGCCATCGCACTAAATGCTGAGAGTCGTACAAAATGTCTGTTTGTAAGCATGCTAATGACAAAGATTGTTTCAGCAGGGAAAAGCCAGAGCAGATGCAGCAGCAAAGGCTTTGGGTACAGATTTGTACTAAACAGTGCCTAACATTGCGCAGCGACTAACAAAAAAAAGTATTTTGAGATGATCATGATGATCATGACACCTGGAGAAAGATGCGGATCAACTGATGTTTACAGTTAACCGAAGAATCTGTTTTTGTGATGTTTTTATGATTTTATTTGATTGAATCAAACTAGGTATTGATACAGATACAATGATTCGATTGGTGCAAATGCTTTCAGAAAAAGTAGAAGAAAGTACGGTAATAAGTTATAAAGACGATCTATAATGAAAATACTAGGGTTAATTTTGAATAAGTAAATTGGTTAGCAACTTTTCTGGAAAGATTTTAATTAAATAGGTTATTGAACAGAGCTCACTAAGTAAAACCATTGCCTGATTGAATTAAAAGTTAATTAGGAAAATCAAGGTGATATACGAAGATGGCCGTGAATTAATGATTAATGTGTTGTTATGATAATATTGTTATTTATGGGTGAATAGGACTCTGTTCAATTGGAAAATGACAGGGTATTCCAACGATGAACAATGTTATACAAACACTAAAAATAACGGAAATTACAGTGTAAAGCTGTAATTGGGTTAATTTTTTTTTTTATCTTTATTTTTATTTAATTTATTTTTATACTTTTTATTATTTTTCTTTATTCCTACTATGTTTTAAACTTTGTCTGAAATGACTGAGGATCTGGTTTTCAAACAGGGAATGCGATAACATGTTTATTATACCCATATTCTTAGCCCGGTTTCGACAAAATGTTTTACATACAAACTTTTTATTTTTAAAATTTTCAATTCTAAAATCTTCCTTACAAAGTTCAAGTAGAATGATCAGGTATACGAAAAATCAGACATTAAGAGATGGACGTGGATTGATGTTAATGTGTTATTCTGAGGCTGTTCATTTGGATGAACAAAATGTGATAATACGACTTAAAATTTGCTCTATTGATTTTTTATTATTATTATTCGATAATCTGAATTATAAAAAAGGGAGGATTTGTTGTGGAAATTATAATATTGGCTGATTAATGAATATGGCATTGGAAAATGCCATGTGGTCTCTGTACTCCTGAATGCGGGAACGGAGAGCTTCTTGTGTTTCTGCTGTTGTGTTTGTGCAGCTGGTGTGTGTGTGAGGCACTCAGCAGGTGGTTGGGCAGTGACTTCAGAGGTGAGAAGATGGTCGTTCTTTGACAAGAATAGTATAAAGACTGCTACCAGCCCCCCTGCTCACTGTCTCACCCCGTCGGCAGCTGGTCTGTATGGTTGGATGAGAACATTCTTGCAAGAATAAATATTTATTTTAATACAATTTGGAATCCTGTCTCTTAACGTGATGCTCTTTGTTTAATTATTGATTTTGCCACATCAGTATGCGCGTTTGAATATATGTGCGCAGGCATGTAGTCTTTCCCTAAAAAAACATGACGTGACTTGTCTGGCCTTAAAATTTATAATACAGAATTTTTCGCTTCGGCGTAGCCACGTGAACCGGGAATTATCCAGACAACAATTATCTGTACAGAGGTAAAGGGAGGGAGGCCTTCACAGGGGAGGGACTAGCTGACACTTCAGGACTGTGTTGTCTATAGTGTGTTATGTGTATGCTAGGTCAAAGGGATGTGTTTTTAGTCTAGCTTTGAACTGACAGAGTGTGTCTGCTTCCCGGACAATGTTAGGAAGACTGTTACAAAGTTTTGGTGCTAAATAGGAAAAGGATCTACCGCCAGCAGTCGATTTTGATATTGTAGGTATTATCAACTGGCTGGAATTTTCAACTGGCTGGAAGTACTGGGGAGCTAAACCATTTGTAAAAAATCAGCAATATTTAAAAATGTATACAATGTTTAATAGGGAGCCAATGCAGTGTTGACAGAACCGGGCTAATATGGTCATACTTCCTGGTTCTGGTAAGAACGCGAGCTGTTGCATTTTGGACAAGCTGTAATTTGTTTATTCAGCGTGCAGGGCAACCACCCAGTAGAGCATTACAATAATCTAGCCTTGATGTCATGAACGCATGAACTAATTGTTCCGCATTTGTCAATGAGAGCATATGATGTAATTTAGATATATTTTTAAGATGTAAAAATGCGGTTTTACAGATACTATTCATGTGACTATCAAATGAAAGATTGCTATCAAAGAGCACACCCAGGTTCCTAACTGACGATGAAGACTTGACAGAGAAGCCATCAAGTGTTAGACAGTATTCTAGGTTATTACGTGAGGACGTTTTTTTGTCCAATAATTAGAATTTCTATTTTTTCAGAATTAAGTAGTAGGAAATTACTAGTCATTAATTTTTTTATATCAGCAATGCATTCCGTTAATTTTGTGAATTGGTAAGTTTCATCAGGTCGTGAAGAAATATAGAGCTGAGTATCATCTGCATAACAGTGAAAACTAATGCCATGCTTCCTAATGATATCTCCTAAGGGTAGCATGTACAGAGTGAACAGCAATGGTCCTAGTACTGAGCCTTGTGGTACGCCATACTGAACTTGTGATCGATAAGACATCTCTTAATTTACTGCTACAAACTGATAACGGTCAGATAAGTATGATTTAAACCATGCTAATGCAATTCCACAAAGGCCAACATAATTTTCGAGTATTTAAAAGAATGTTGTGGTCAATAGTATCAAATGCAGCACTGAGATTGAGTAACACCAATAGCGACATACAACCACGATCGGATGATAAGAGCAAATAATTTGTGACTCTAATGAGAGCTGTCTCAGTACTATGGTACGGTCTAAATCCTGACTGAATATCCTTGCAGATATAATTTCTTTCTAAAAAGGAACATAGTTGTGAGGATACTGCTTTTTCTAGTATCTTTGACTCAAAAGGTAGATTCGAGATCTAATTCTGTACGATCAAGTTGCGTTTTTTAAAAACATAGCCAGCTTAAAAGTTTTTGGTAGTGACAAAGTCGAATTAATGATATTGAGAAGAGGATCTATGACCTCTGGAAGTCAAGTCAAGTCAAGTCACCTTTATTTATATGGCGCTTTTTACAATACAAATTGTTTCAAAGCAGCTTTACAGAGATAACAGGAAAACAATGTTGTAATAGTATTGTTAAATTCAAAATTAAATGTTAAATGTCCCCAACTAAGCGAGCCAAAAGCCAATGGCGACAAAGGCGAAGAGAGGCGAAAAAGGCAACAGTGGCAAGGAACCAAAACTCCATCAGGTGACAGAATGGAGAAAAAAACCTTGGGAGAACCCAGGCTCAGTCAGGGGGCCAGTCCTCCTTTGGCCAACGAACGAACAGTGTATGATTATGAGTTAGGCAGCAGAATGTCCGGAGTCAGATGTGATCAGAACTTTCACGATATTTATCCAGTTCCCTATCGGTCAGTCACTACAACGTAGGTCATGACTGACCAATAGGAATCTCGCTAGAGAGGCCATCTACTTCGAGTGAAACTAAACAAGCCAATGCACATTGGCATGCAATCATTTGTATCAGCTGCGCGACCTCGTTAGCGCGGGTATATAACGAGCAGCTGGTGATTGCACTGTAGCTTTTTGCTTCGGAGCCAAGCACTTCGTATGCTGACTACACAGAGTGAATCTGCAAGCCTCTTCTGGATCTCTCCACTTTGGTGCGGGCGTGACAGCAAAGCAGCGCGAGCGGTCTTTTCTTCTCTCTCTCTCTTTTTTGTTTTTTGTTTAAAAAAAAAAAAACTGAGCAAAAACAAAAAAGCTGTTTTCACAGCTGGTAAGGTGTGCGTGAGAGCGCTCAACAGCTGTTTTCATGGCTGGTAAGGTGCGCGTGAGAGCGCTCAATAGCCGTTTTCACGGCTGGTAAGACCAGCGAGAGAGAACAGCGCACAGACAGGTGCACATTCCTGTCTGTGTTCACGGTGACCGTTCCCCTGCGTGCTTCAGCACCAATGAGAGCAGTCTCTAAAAGAGCTAGATAGTTCGCGTCTTTTTCAAGATGACGTTCTATCTGTGTGTTTCTGGATGTGGTCGTTACCTGGGGTCACGGGATGGTCACGATCGCTGCCTCGTGTGTCTGGGCCTCGTACATGCTGAGGCAGCGTTCGTGGATGTGTCATGTACCCATTGTGGGAAGATGACCATCTCGGAGCTGCGGTCGAGACTCTCGTTCCTGCAAAGGGGCGGAGTCCCCGTGCATCTGCCCTCGGGCAGTAACATGGGTGACCTGAGGATCACGATGAGCGCGCTTCCTTCGGGGAACCAACCCCCTAGGAACCCTCATGCCTCTCACGCTCCGCAGCCAGTTGAGTTACCAATCGAACGTGCTGGTCCATCCTTGAGGTGCGTACCAGTCGTTTCTTTTTGGTGCTCCCCGCGATGAACAGATGTCGATCGCTGCATTGGAGGGTGGGTCAGACTTCTCCGCGGATGACGACTCGGCCGAGTCGGACCCAGAGAATGATGGCCATGCTTTCCCGGGCCGCCAACAGGATCGGGCTCGAGTGGAACCTCCATCGTGTCCCGAGCCCTCGAGGCTGGATGATTGGTATCTCGGGGTGGTGCGCGCTGGTTCTCAGCAACCCACCCCAGTGCCTTTCTTCCCGGAAGTGCACGAGGAGCTCACAGGGATGTGGATGGCACCTTTTACTGCCAGAAACCGTCTCGGTGGCTCCTCCTCCCTCACCACCCTTGATGGCCGGGCAGCTAAGGGATACACGCGCATCCCGCCAGTGGAGCGGGCCGCTGCAATGCAGCTGTGCCCTAACTCCACTTGGTGCGAGGAACCGTGTCTTCCTTCCCAGGCCTGTAGGTTCTCGTCGGACCTTTTTTCGACGAGGCTTACAAAGCCTGTGGGGAAGCTGCCTCTGCCATGCACGCCATGACGTTGCTGCAGGTCCATCAGGCCAAAGCACTGAAGGACCTGCACGAGGGTGGTCATGATCCACAAGTTCTCCAAGAACTCATGCCGCAGCGGGCCTCGTGCTTCGTGCGAAGAAGGTAACCGTGTGGTCAGTGGGTCGTGCGATGTCCACCTTGGTGGTCCGGAACGCCATCTCAGGCTGTGTCTGGCCGACATGAGGGAGACCGACAAGCTCCGGTTCCTTAACTCCCCCGTGTCCCAGACTGGCCTCTTCGGCGACGCGGTCGAGAACTTCGCCCAGTAGTTCTCGGCTGTACAAAAGCAGACAGAGGCTATCAAACACATTTTGCCGCGGCGGTCAGCTGCTGCCTCTAACCCACCGTCCGCGGCTCCTCAGTCTGCTCGTCGCCGGGGGCGTTTCCTGTTCTGCCCTTGTTCCCGTGCCGCAGCAGCCTCTACCCAACGGCGCCGTGGAGCCAGTGGCAGGCAGGCCGCCCCGCCCGTCCAGGCCCACGCCATGAAGGGCGGAAAAGCCATAGGTGAGTGGCCCCAGGACGGGCAAACCAGGGATGATTGGAACTGCTCTCCAGGAGACGGTGACCTCACTGCTCCCTTCCCCGGAATAGGGCCGGGTGGAAACATTTTCTGTTTGTGTTCCGCCGCTGGCCTCAAAACCAGCGGTACCCAAATTCTCAATAATAGAGCAGTTTCCTTCATCTCTGGGTTTGAAGAGGGTACTCTCTCTCCCGGAGAGTAGTGGGAGTAAAGAATCTTCACCACTCTCATCCACCTCTTCTATCACCAGCGGGCAGCTGAGTGCGGTCCGAGAACGCCACCGAGCCGCCTCCTGCACCTCCTGCCCTGTGGAACCAGGTAAGTGTTGCACAACACACTCTGACCCTGCTACGGGCCGCCTCCCAGAGAGAGCCTCCCGAGCCGCGTCCCTGTGTTCCACCTCGCTGCCCCACCCCGGGTACGCCTACGGTTCCTTTGGTCCCGCTCGTATGGTCTTGCGAGCCCGCTGGCTCATTCGAACCGTCAGGCTCGGCTATGCGATTCAGTTCGCCCGGCATCCCCCCAAGTTTCGGGCCATCCACTCCACTACAGTGTGAGCAGCCGATGCCCATGTCTTGTGCGCGGAGATCGCAGTCCTACTGGTGAAGGACGCGATAGAGCCGGTCCCTCCAGCCGATATGAGGTCAGGGCACTACAGTCCCTACTTCATTGTACCCAAGAAAGGTGGTGGGTTACGACCGATCTTGGACCTGCGTGTTTTGAATCGGAGCCTCCACAGGCTACCGTTCAAAATGCTCACGCAGAAATGCATTTTTCCGGATGCATCCGTCCCCGAGATTGGTTTGCAGCGATTGACCTGAAGGACGCGTACTTTCATGTCTCGATTCATCCTCGACACAGGCCATTCTGCGCTTTGCGTTCGTGGGTCGAACATATCAGTACAAAGTCCTACCCTTCTGGCTGTCCCTGTCCCCCCGTGTCTTCATGAGAGTCATGGAGGGGGCCCTTGTTCCCATGAGAGAACAGGGCGTTCGCATCCTTAACTATCTCGACGACTGGCTCATACTAGCACACTCTCGAGATCAGCTCCGCGAACACAGGGACCTCGTGCTCAGGCACCTCAGCCAGTTGGGTCTTCAGGTCAACTGGGAAAAGAGCGTCTCCGTGCAGAGGATCTCTTTTCTCGGTATGGAGTTGGACTCGGTCACACAGACAGCGCGCCTCACAGAGCAGCGCGCTCAGTCGGTGCTGAACTGCTTGAACACGTTCAAGGGCAGGACGGCGGTCCCACTGAAATTTTTTCAGCGGCTCCTGGGGCATATGGCAGCGGCAGTAGCGGTTACCCTGCTCGGCTTGCTTCATATGAGACCGCTTCAGCACTGGCTTGACGGCCGAGTCCCGAGATGGGCGTGGCATCACGGCACTCACCGGGTGGCGATCACACCGGCCTGCCACCAGACCTTCAGCCCGTGGTCAGACCCCTCGTTCCTTCGGGCAGGAGTCCCCTTGGAACAGGTGTCCAGCATGCTGTGGTGTTCACAGATGCCTCTGCCACCGGCTGGGGTGCCACGTACAACGGGCATGCAGTGTCAGGGGTGTGGACGGACCCCCATCTGCATTGGCACATCAATTGCCTCGAGTTGCTAGCAGTACATCTCGCTCTGCGCCGCTTGAAAAGGCCGCTACAGGGCAGGGACGTGCTGGTCTGCACGGACAACACTGCGACCGTTGCGTACATCAACCAACAAGGTGGTCTACGCTCCCGTCGCATGTCGCAACTCGCCCGCCATCTCCTCCTCTGGAGTCAGAAGCATCTGAGGTCACTTCGAGCCATGTATGTCCCCGGCGTGCTCAACCGTGTGGCCGACGAGCTATCACGAGCCGTGCTCCCAGGACAATGGCGACTCCACCCCCAGGTGGTTCAGCTGATCCGGAGAGAGTTCGGGAGGCTCAGGTAGACCTGTTTGCCTCCTCAGAGACCTCCCATTGCCAGCTGTTTTGCTCCCTGACCGAGGGAAC
This sequence comes from Semotilus atromaculatus, assembly GCA_031834385.1. Lineage (NCBI taxonomy): Eukaryota > Metazoa > Chordata > Actinopteri > Cypriniformes > Leuciscidae > Semotilus > Semotilus atromaculatus. Next base: position 11,824,938 of record JAULUF010000025.1, on the reverse strand, counting down.
ACTCGGCATGGACGCACTGGCACACAGCTGGCCCCGGGGCCTCCACAAATATGCGTTTGCCCCAGTGAGCCTACTTGCGCAGACACTGTGCAAAGTCAGGGAGGACGAGGAGCAGGTCCTTCTGGTGGCTCCCTATTGGCCCACCCGGACTTGGTTCCCAGAACTCATGCTCCTTGTGACAGTCCCTCCCTGGCCCATTCCTCTGAGGAAGGATCTTCTGACTCAGAGACGGGGCACCCTGTGGTACCCGCGTCCAGACCTCTGGAAACTCCATGTCTGGTCCCTAGATGGGACGCGGAGGTTCTAGGTGACTTACCCCCTGAGGTACTTAACACCATCACTTCAGCCGGGCGCCGTCCACGAGACGTGTTTACGCCCTGAAGTGGAACCTGTTCGTCGAGTGGTGTTCTTCTCGCCGAGAAGACCCCCAAAGATGTTCGATAGGGTCTGTGCTTTCCTTCTTGCAGCAAGGGTTTGAGTGAAGACTGTCTCCCTCCACCCTCAAAGTACATGCTGCCGCTATTTCAGCTTATCACGACCACATAGATGGCAAAACAGTTGGAAAGCACGACCTGGTTGTCAGGTTTCTTAGGGGGGCGAGACGATTAAATCCTCCTCGACCCCCCTCCATACCCTCTTGGGATCTTTCCCTGGTGCTTCGAGCACTTCAGGATGTTCCCTTTGAGCCTCTGCAATCAGTAGACTTTAAGCTTCTTTCCATGAAGACTTTGCTGCTGGTTGCACTGGCCCCTGTCAAGAGGGTAGGAGACCTGCACGCATTTTCGGTCGACGAATCGTGCCTAGAGTTTGGACCGGGTGACAACCATGTGGTATTAAGACCCCGGCCTGGCTATGTGCCCAAGGTTCCTACCACTCCCTTCAAAGACCAGGTAGTGAACCTGCAAGCGCTGCCTTTGGAGGAGGCAGACCCAGCCCTGGCTTTGCTCTGTCTCGTTCGCGCTCTGCGTATGTACGTGGACAGAACTCAAAGCATCAGGACCTCAGACCAGCTCTTTGTCTGTTACGGAGGCCAGCAGAAGGGAAAGGCTGTCTCCAAGCAGAGGATGGCCCACTGGATAGTGGATGCCATTGCCTTGGCTTACCAAGCTCAAGGCATGCCCTGCCCGCTCAGGTTGCATGCACACTCCACGAGAGGCGTTGCATCCTCCTGGGCGCTGGCACGTGGCTCCTCGCTAACAGATATCTGTAGAGCTGCGGGCTGGGCGACACCTAACACGTTCGCTAGATATTATAGCCTACGTGTAGAGCTGGTCTCCTCCCGTGTTCTCACCCTAGACGGTAGAAGCACAGTGAGACCCAGCTCTGTCGGCTTGCTGCACCCTACTGTGCAACCGTATTACTCCAGAGTAAAACCTGTTGAGTCCTCCAAAACCCAAAGCAAAAAACTACAGTGCAATCACCAGCTGCTCGTTATATACCCGCGCTAACGAGGTCGCGCAGCTGATACAAATGATTGCATGCCAATGTGCATTGGCTTGTTTAGTTTCACTCGAAGTAGATGGCCTCTCTAGCGAGATTCCTATTCGTCTCCGTTCCCTCCCTCAGGGAACGAGGGTTACCATATGTAACCGAGACGTTCATCTGGTTGGAGGTTGGGTCATCCGGCCGGTGAGAAGATGAGTGTGTTGAGGGGTCCATGGGCCTTCACAGTGTTGATGGGGCTGGCTCATCAGGGATGCGTTGTCGTCGTGTCCATGTGATGGTCTTTCCTCAGATCTGGATATGGCCTGGATCCGGCGGTTCGCGGTAAACCTCGGGATAAACAGAGAGACTAATATTAGCGTAGACGCCATCCTTCTTATGATGTACAAAGTACATCAGGAATTATGGGAAGTTTTCCCGGTTCCGGCTGATCTAAACTATGCAGCCTAACATTGAATTATAGAAATCTATAATGTGTTATGTGTATGCTAAGCCAAAGAGATGTGTTTTTAGTCTAGATTTAAACTGACAGACTGTATCTGCTTCCCGGACCGTGTTAGGAAGATTGTTCCAAAGTTTTGGTGCTAAATAGGAAAAGGATCTACCGCCAGCAGTCGTTTTTGATATTCTAGGTATTATCAACTGGCCAGAATTTTGAGATCGCAATAGATGTGAAGGACTATAATGCGTTAAGAGCTCGCTCAAGTACTGGGGAGCTAAACCATTTAGTGCTTTGTAAGTAATCAGCAATATTTTAAAATTTATACGATGTTTAATAGGCAGCCAATGCAGTATTGACAGAACCGGGCTAATATGGTCATACTTCCTGGTTCTGGTAAGAACTCTAGCGGCTGCGTTTTGAACTAGCTGTAGTTTGTTTATTAAGCGTGCAGGGCAACCACCCAGTAGAGCATTACAATAATCTAGCCTTGATGTCATGAATGCATGAACTAATTGTTCCGCATTTGTCAGTGAGAGCATATGACGTAATTTAGATATATTTTTAAGATGGAAAAATGCGGTTTTACAGAGACTAGACACGTGACTTTCAAATGAAAGATTGCTATCAAAGAGCACACCCAGGTTCCTAACTGACGACGAAGACTTAACAGAGCAGCCATCAATTGTTAGACAGTATTCTGGGTTATTACGTGTGGCAGTTTTTTGTCCAATGATTAGAATCTCTGTTTTTTCAGAATTTAGTAATAGGAAATTACTGGTCATCCAATTTTTTATATCAGCTATGCATTCCGTTAATTTTGAGAATTGGTAAGTTTCGTTAGGTTTTGAAGAAATATACAGCTGAGTATCATCAGCATAACAGTGAAAGCTAATTCCATATTTCCTAATGATATATCCTAATGGTAGCATGTACAGAGTGAACAGCAGCGGTCCTAGTACTGAGCCTTGTGGTACGCCATACTGAACTTGTGATCGATAAGACATCTCTTCATTTACTGTTACAAAATGAAAACGGTCAGATAAGTATGATTTAAACCATGCTAGTGCAATTCCACTAATGCCAACATAGTTTTCTAGTCTATTTAAAAGAATGTTGTGGTCGATAGTATCAAATGCAGCACTAAGATCAAGTAACACTAATAGAGAGATACAACCACGATCGGATGATAAGAGCAAATCATTTGTGACTTTAATGAGAGCAGTCTCAGTACTATGGTACGGTCTAAATCCGGACTGAAAATCCTCGCAGATATTATTTCTTTCTAAAAAGGAACACAGTTGTGATGATACTGCTTTTTCTAGTATCTTTGACAGAAAAGGCAGATTCGAGATTGGCCTGTAATTGACTAATTCTGTAGGATCAAGTTGCGTTTTTTTAACAAGCGGTTTAATCATAGCCAACTTAAAGGTTTTTGGTACGTATCCTAGAGACAAAGATGAATTAATGATATTTAGAAGAGGATCTATGACCTCTGGAAGCATCTCTTTCAGTAGCTTAGTCGGTATAGGGTCTAGCATACAAGTTGTCGATTTAGATGAATTAACAAGTTTGCAAAATTCTTCCTCTCCTATAGCAACAAATGAATCAAAATGTTCCTCACGGAGACTACAATGCACTCCCTGATGCTCTACTGTAGTAGACGGTTGCATAGTTATAATTTTGTCCCTGATATTATAGATCTTATAAGTGAAGAAGTTCATAAAGTCATTACTGCTGTGTTTCTTGGAAACTTCTGGGCTTGAAGCTTTCTTTTTCGTTAGTTTAGCCACTTGTTCAAATAAATACCTAGGATTATGTTTATTTTCTTCTAATAGGGTTGAAAAATAATCCGTTCTAGCATCTTTTAATGCCTAAGCAATCGAGCTCTCCTTCCATGAAATCCGAAATACCTCTAGTTTTGTTTTCTTCCAGTTTCGCTCCATTTTTCTGGCTGCTCTCTTAAGGGCCCGGGTGTGCTCGTTGTACCATGGCGTTGGACTATTTTCTTTAATCTTCTTTAAGCGCAACGGAGCAACTATGTCTAAAGTGCTGGAAAAGAGAGATTTAAACGTTTCTGTTGCAATATCAAGTTCTTCTAAGCTATCCGGGATGCTGAGATGATGAAACTGATTAGGAAGATTATTAATAAAGCCATCTTTAGTGGCAGAAGTGATAGGTCTAACATATTTATAACACGGAGTCGGCTTTGCAGCCTTGGCTAAATGTAATTTACACGAGACTAGATAATGATCTGAGATGTCGTCGCTCTGCTGCAGAATTTCAACGGCATCAACATCTATTCCATGAGATAATATTAGATCTAGAGTATGGTTACGACAATGAGTAGGTTCTGACACGTGTTGTCTCACTCCAATTGAGTTTATAATGTCTTTAAATGCCAATCCCAATGCATCTTTTTCATTATCTACATGTATATTAAAATCACCAACAATTACGACTTTATCGGCAGCCAATACTAATTCTGATAGAAAGTCCGCAAATTCTTTGATAAAATCTTTATGGTGCCCTGGTGGCCTGTATACAGTAGCCAGCAGAATTCTCAAACGTGATTTATTGTTTACACTATATATTTTTACATTAAGCACCAACACTTCAAAAGAAGTATATTTAAAACTAGATTTCTTAGTGGTTTTTAAAATATTACTATAAATTACAGCAACACCTCCCCCTTTGCCTTTCGGACGAGGCTCATGTTTATAACAGTAATCTTGCGGAGTGGACTCATTTAAAGTAATGTAATCGTTTGGTTTTAGCCAGGTTTCTTTCAAACACAGCACATCTAGGTTATAGTCTGTAATCTTATCATTAACTATGAGCGCTTTTGAATTAAGGGATCGAATATTCAACAACCCAAGCTTTATCGTTTGATCATCTGTATTATATCTGTTTTTTATTTGCTTAACATCAATTCAATTTTTAACATTAGAAAGGTTTGGCAGTTTTTTTGGATTTCCAAATTCGGGGAACAGACACAGTCTCTATATAATGATATCTAGGTGAAAGAGCCTCTATGTGATGGGATTTATCTGACCTTGGTGACGCGAGGCCGCTAGCAGACGGTCGGTTTAGCCAGTCTGTCTGCTTCCTGACCTGAGCCCCAGGTTGTCATGTTTTATCTCTAAGACTATGAGCCAAATTACTAGAGAGAAGAGCAGCGCCATCCCAGGAGGGATGAATACCATCTCTTTTCAACAGGTCAGGTTTGCCCCAAAAACTTTTCCAATTGTCTATGAATTCTATATTATTTTGCGGACACCACTTAGACAACCAGCCATTGAGTGAACACAATCTACTAACTATCTCATCACTCCTTCGACCAGGAAGGGGGCCATAGCAAATTACAGTGCCTGACATCGTACTTGCGAGTTCAAACACCTCTTTAATATTAATTTTGGTGATCTCTGTTGAAGATTTTATTATTTGGAAATCAAGTTGTCATGGCACACATTTGTTTTTTATTTCTTAGCACCATCTTGTGGTAGTTTGGTGTTACAAGAAAAGAAATTGATGACTGTAAGATATTTTCTTAGTGGTTGGTTTAGATCATGTGACTCGGGTTAGAGGTTAACCAGGAAATAACCGCAGTGTTCCAGTTTCTTTCCATGCGGTTGGACAATAAGGCATCTTTCTGTTTCCTTTACATTTTTGTGCCTCGGAAAGGCTTTGCCTGTAAGTTTGCTACCTTTTTTCAGTGTTTACATGCATGTATGTTTATATATATATATTTGAAATTCAATAGTTTGAGTTTTAAAACAAACTAGCCTATTTATAGTGATGGCAATTTGTTAACAATAACACTAGGCAGAGCTGATTGTAGCCTTTGGTATGTGCTCGGAGAATATTCGGAAATTTATTTGTGTACATTTTGAGAACATTTTGTAACAAGACATTTGTTATCTTTGTATATTTCAGTTTTACAAAAATGAAAGAGAAAGAAGAGGAAAGACTATAACAGTAAAACTTTCATCTTTACTCCTGCGTCTGCCCCTTTTCTGACTCATGTTAGCTATCTGTCAGTGTTGCGTAGATGGAACACGCATCTAGGACAGAATAGTAAAAAGGCAACCGCACAGTGGGCACTAAAGTTCAAGGAAAGCAAGCTCTAACTCCATCATTCCTCGTTCATCATCACGCTCTGTTCTCCTGGACGGTATTAGCAATTCATGATGGCGGAGAAAGCTACGGAGGTTGAGGAAGCTACAGAGCGAAGTCAAGCATTAGAAACAAGATCTATAGCCTCTGCTTCGACTAATAGATCTAGAAGCTCATCGGCTAGCATAGCTGCTGCCAGGGCTCGCGCTAAACTGGAAGCTGCACGGGCCAGGACTGAATTCCTTAAAAAAGAATCCGAAATCTTGATTGAAAAGGCTCAACTGAAAGTTACAGAGGCACGCATGGAAGCGTCTCTGTCAGCTATAAAGCATGAAAGTGAGGTGGCAGCAGCCATCGCTGAAGCAAAGGTTTTGGAGGCGGCAGCAGATAGTGAACTCGGAGAAAGGATTTCTGATGTGAGAGAAGTTTCTGATCGCACTCGTGATTACGTCACGAATCAGTCTCAACTGAGGTTATTGTCACATGCTGGAGATGAACCATGTCAACCACCTCTAAATCCTATTGTCCATGTGTTGGGGCCTGAAACACCCCCAAGGCAGCATCGCTCAGTAGTTTGGGATGTCAGAGATTCCATCAATAAACCTGATACTGAGCGTATTACACAGCATCTTCAGAAGGCAGAGCAAACAACTTGTCATAAATACCAAGTTCCGCCGTTCACTTCTACTCCATTTAAGACAACACCACAACCATCGTTCAACAATGACACTAATGTGAGTGAGGTCGCCAGGTACTTAGCACGCAGAGAGCTTGTTAACTCAGGTCTCTTCAAGTTTGACGATCGTCCTGAGAATTATTGGGCGTGGAAGTCATCTTTTGTCAACGCAATTGAAGGTTTGCACCTGTCAGCTGCTGAGCAGTTAGACCTTCTGTCGAAATGGTTGGGAGAACAGTCTTCACATCATGTGCAAAGGATAAGAGCTGTGCACACAGGTAATCCAAGCACAGGCTTGAGAAAGGCTTGGGAGCGCTTGGAAGATTGCTATGGCTCTCCAGAGATGATTGAGAAATCCCTCTTTGACAGGATTGATAGCTTTCCAAAAATCAGCAACAAAGACGCGAAAAAACTTCGAGAACTTGGAGATCTTCTACAGGAAGTGGAGTCTGCGAAATATGAAGGCTACCTACCCGGACTTACTTATCTTGACACTGCTCGTGGTGTTGCTCCCATCGTGGATAAGTTGCCGTACAGTCTTCAGGAGAGGTGGATGGCTCAAGGTTCTCAGTACAAAACAGCATATCAAGTCGCCTTTCCTCCATTCTCATTCTTCTGTGATTTTATCTGCAAAGAAGCTCGAACACGCAACGATCCAAGTTTTACTTTGTCTTCAGGAATCCAGTGTGTTTTGAAACCAGAGCAGCCATTCAAGAGACAAATGAAAAGCCCAGTCTACACTCACAAGACGGAAGTGTCATCAGGGACTGTGAGTCAGACAAGCAGCTCAAACTATGAGTTGAATGATGTGGATAAGACCTGCCCAATTCATAAAAAGCCCCACCCTCTCAATCGTTGCAGAGGTTTTAGGATCAAACCGTTGGATGAGCGCAAGACTTTCCTTAAGGAGAAAGGTGTTTGCTACAGGTGCTGTGCTGCAACCACTCATCTGGCTAGGGACTGTAAGGCAGCTATTAAATGTAAGGAATGTGGCAGTGATGCTCATATCGGAGCGCTTCATCCAGGACCGCCGCCTTCAAATTTATTTGATTATGGCGGGGAGGGAGATATAGACAAGCCTCAACCTGCTATTACTTCCAAGTGTACAGAAGTCTGTGGTTACGGCAAATGTTCACGGTCCTGCTCTAAGATTTGCCTGGCTAAGGTTTACCCAGAAGGCCACCCAGAAGGAGCAATCAAGCTTTATGTGATCTTGGATGACCAGAGCAATAGATCGCTTGCTAGAACCAAGTTTTTCGACTTGCTGCATGTCAAAGGAGAGAACTCAACATATACTCTACGTACCTGTGCAGGTGTGACAGAGACCGCAGGAAGAAGAGCTACAGGTTTCATTATAGAGTCTTTAGATGGAGTGACGAAGGTGAAATTGCCAACGTTGATCGAATGCAACAATATGCCGGATGACAGGGCCGAGATACCAACACCTGACGCAGCACGTTGGCACACTCATCTAAAGCCCATCGCTCATTCCATACCTCCTTTGGATCCAGAAGCCCAAATTCTTCTTCTTTTGGGTCGTGACATCCTTCAGGTTCATAAAGTACGGGAGCAACGCAATGGACCTAATAACGCACCCTACGCGCAAAGGCTAGACCTAGGATGGGTTGTAGTGGGAGATGTCTGCTTAGGAGCCGTGCACAGGTCTGCAGCACTTAGTGCTTACCGCACCCATGTACTTGATAATGGACGTCCTTCTCTACTTCCTCCATGTCCCAACAAACTCAATGTCAGGGAGAAGTTTGACATCAAGCCTCTGCCTGAGATATCTCTGGCGCACGGCACCTTCATCTTTGATGACTATGCCATAGGGGATACCATCTTCGAGAGGACAAAGGAGGATAATAAAATTGGATTGTCTATTGAAGACAGGCGCTTTCTGGACATCATGGATAAAGAGATGTTCATGGACGAGAGCAATAGTTGGGTCGCACCACTCCCATTCAGAACACCTCGACAACGACTCCCTAATAATCAGTGGTGGAAAGAGTACTGACAAATTGTACTTAAGTAAAAGTATTGCTACTTAAGTAATAATTTACTTAAGTACAAGTAGAAGTACTGAAATAAAATATGACTCAAGTAAGAGTAAATAAGTAGCTTGCTTAAAAACTACTCAAGTAACTACGTTACAAAGTACTTTAGTATTTTTCTATTTTTACCCAAAATGGGGAGATGATAGCGAAATGGAGCACTAAACACTCTCATGTCATCTGTTTCATTCATACTGGAAGCCCAGTACTGATGCATAGAAGCCTATTAAACTTTTGACATTTCAGGAGATGCCTTATATGGATATAATAACATGCAAATAGTGATGTTTTAACTGATGAAACATGAAGACAAACACATTATAGCTATAATATATCTGTGTTCATCAAACTATCTCAGGTATTTTCAAAAGAATGATGTATGTCTTTAAAGGGATAGTTCACTCAAAAATGAAAATTAGCCCATGATTTACTCTCCCTCAAGTCATCCTAGAATATGACTTTCTTCTTTCAGTCGAATACAATCAGAGTTATATTAAAAAATGGCCTGGCTCTTCCAAACTTTATAATGGCAGTGAATGACTGGAGAAAATTTGAAGCCCAAAAAAGTGCATCCATCCATGATAAAAGTGCTCCACATATAGACTACGTTTACAAGCTGTCAATATTCGTGTTATGGTCGGGTTAAGGACACTATTCGGGTTTCTGAAACATTTTGAATAACCCGTTTACATGGGTGAGCACTGAGCAGAGAGAGCTACTCCTGTATACATGGAATTTGTAATCGATTGGCAATATCCCGACGTAAACGGCGACGCACGGTTAGCATCTGGACGTACGGACAACCTTAAAGCTGCCGTCGGCAACTTTTTTTTGATCATATTCAGCGAATTCGACACTATATTCTGACAGAACAACATAAATAAAGTGGTTTTAGAAAAAAACCCGAGCTTCTAACTCCACCTGGAGCGTGTTATTTGTTTTGCAAAGATCCACCGCTCCCGGTTCATTGTGTCCAATCAGCGCAGGGGGGTGTGAGATATGACTGTCAATCACAAGTCGTGCATGCACTCGTCAATCACATGCGTGTGCCTGAAGTTCGCGCAGTAGCGAATAGTGATGGCGCAATAACGAGCACGAACTCGGTGGGAGGGTATTCGTTGATAGTGGGGGAGGGGCATGAGAGTTGTAAACATTCAAAATTTTTCCTAAGTCCACTCAATCAGCCAGAGTTGCCGACGGCAGCTTTAAGACGCAATATGCGTCAGTTCCGATTCTTCTTCCTGTATCCAAAGACAACAACAACAGCAGCAGCACGCGGATAATGGATAGTTCGGGGCAGATAGCGATTGCCTTTGAAATAGATCGAAATTAATTTCCTCCTCGCTCCAAAAGTATGGTGCTGTGCTGCGTCTCGCCATGTTTACCTCTACTTCTTGTTTACTTCCGGTATACTGCACGCGGGTTTTTGTATGCGCCAGACGGAAGTTCCTCTACTCAAAAGACCAAGATTCCTTGCGAATAGAACATGCGCAGAACACAATCAATGTTCCTTTTGATGGGGATATGCCGATACGCGTTAACATGACCAAATATTCGGGTTAGAAAAGGGGTACCCCAGGTATAATATTCGGGTTTTTAAAAACCGGTATATGAGCATATTCGGGTTATTGCCGGTGTTTACATGGCCGTGCGCGACCGGGTTATTGCTAATATTCCGGTTTTGAACGGGTTATTGGCTGCATGTAAACGTATACCTATATGTATACGCTATATGCTTAGTCATAGACTAGCCTAATAGCTTTCTCTGTTATCAAGAGCAATTTTTTATCACTCATTTTGAAAAGTAAGTCCAGGTAAGATCATTTGATTTGAATCATTTCATAATTGAAAGCAAAGAAGGTTAAGTGAGAGGTCCGGTATAAAAAAAGGTGAGATTTGTGAATAAAACAGTTTAATAAAAAATTAAGTGGGGTATGGTTAACATGTTAAATTAAATTATCTTTTTTTCGTTGTACCGAAAATGTGCTGGGAGCCCACTGTTGCTATAGAAACGAACTACACTTTTACATGCATCTGATTGACAGATAAATCATGCGATCTTATTTCAATGTTTTTTCTGCTTTGTACTAAGTTTGCTTCGTATATTTAGTTTTACTGTATTGTTACCTAATTGTTACCAAGCTTTACCATTAATTGAATTGTGTGCATGTATTTTAGACACTTACATTGTTCTTGCTCCGTCTATAACTGCATCCATGTTATGAGCTGAGCTTTTTTATTTACTTCAGCCTTTAACTGCTCGGTGCTCTGGTATTATCAATGGGATGACCCATTTCAGTAGTTGCCATAATTAAATATGAGCAGAATACTCACTTGTTACATTCACTGAAATATTGAAACGTTAGCGCTACTGATTCAAAACACGAGCGCCAGTGAATTAATGTCAAAGCGCGGTTTGAACGCCCCGCCCCCCAGCCGAACTGGAAGTTTTGATTGGTTTTGCACCCGAGTCAGACCTGTCTGTTATTGGCTGAACTGCTTCAGATATGTCTGTTATTGGCTGAAGCGCAGGGCTCCACCGCAGTAGTTTGAAAAGCGTCTGTCAAATGACAGCTTACCCTGTTGCTCTGTCGGCACCTTTGTCAAAGTACTTTGTACTTTTTATAAAAAATAAATGTAGAGAAGTTGAATACTTTATTTTTATTTTACTCAAGTAAGAGTAAAAGTACCACAATTTAATTATACTCAAGAAAGTAGAAAAAATCGAAAAATCTACTCAAGTACTGTAACGAAAGTATTTGTAATTAGTTACTTTCCACCACTGCTAATAATAGAGAACAGGTATTAACACGACTAATCTCCCTTTTGCGGACATTGGAAAAGAAGCCTGAGATGAAGTCTCATTTTGTTACCTTCATGCAGAACATCTTTGATCGTGATCATGCCGAAGTAGCCCCTCCTCTCCGAGAAGGCCAGGAATGTTGGTATTTACCTACCTTTGGGGTGTACCACCCACAGAAGCCCGGTCAGATCAGAGTTGTCTTCGACTCCAGCGCGCAAAAACAGGGCATCTCCTTGAACGATGTTCTTCTCTCTGGTCCTGACTTAAATAATAGCCTCTTGGGAGTCTTACTGCGTTTTAGAAGGGAGCTGGTAGCTGTAACTGCGGACATCGAACAGATGTTTCACAGCTTCATTGTGAAAGAGGAAGATAGAGACTTCCTTCGTTTCCTTTGGTTCAAGGATAATGACACCAGCAAAGAGATCATCGAATACCGCATGAGGGTGCACGTGTTCGGTAATAGTCCATCTCCTGCTGTAGCCATTTATGGTCTCCGACGAGCAGCGGCTTATGGTGAAGAGGAGTATGGTTCAGACGCTAAACACTTTGTAGAAAGAGAATTCTATGTTGATGATGGACTTTTGGCGTCACCCACTGCTGCGGGAACAATTGATCTTTTGACTCGAACAAAGAAAATGCTGGCCATTTCGAATTTAAGACTGCACAAGTTTGCTTCTAATAGCAAGGAAGTAATGAACGCATTCCCGACCGAAGATCATGCGAAAGGACTTAAGGATCTCAACTTGGAAGTTGACCCTACTCCAATCCAACGTAGTCTCGGACTTAGCTGGGATGTAAAGGGGGACACATTCACCTTTCATGTAACTGACATTAAGAAGCCCTTTACTCGCAGAGGGATACTGGCTACTGTCAACAGTCTCTTCGACCCTCTGGGGTTTGTTGCCCCTATCATCATTGAAGGGAAATTCCTGCTACGAGAGCTCTCAGGTGAGGCTTTTGACTGGGACTCTCCTCTCCCTGAAGATAAGGAAGAAGCATGGAATGCATGGAGGAAATCTCTACAAGATCTAAAACAGCTGGAGATTCCTAGAACATATGTTTATTCTACTCTCTCAACAGCTCTGAGAAAGGAACTCCATATTTTCTCAGATGCTTCTGTCAAAGCAATTGCAGCAGTGGCATATCTTCGTGTCATCAATGGTGAAGGAGCATGCCACACCGGGTTCGTCCTAGGGAAGGCGAAATTAGCTCCGCAAGCTGCTCATACCATTCCCAGGCTGGAACTAGGAGCTGCGGTTTTAGCTGCAGAGATGGCAGAGACAATCATGAACGAGCTGGACTTCACTCTAGATGCTGTGGAGTTTTACACGGATAGTAGAGTCGTCCTGGGGTACATCTATAACCAAACAAGGCGTTTCTACGTATACGTAGCCAACAGAGTGCAGCGTATCCACAGAGTGTCAAGCCCAATGCAATGGCACTATGTGTCTACTAAGCATAACCCTGCAGACCACGCCACCCGCTCTGTTCCAGCAGCTCTGTTGGGCATCACTACCTGGCTTACAGGACCTGCCTTCCTGTCGCAAATGGATCAGAATCTGTCTCCGGTGGAGAAGGAATTTGACCTTCTCGGGCCAGAGTTGGACACAGAGGTTCGTCCTCTTGCTACTACTGTATCCGATGATTTTCCTCTTGAATGTCAACGATTCGAGCGATTCTCTTCTTGGAGGTCATTAGTCAGAGCCATAGCTTTTCTCATACATGTCGCTCAGACTTACAAGTCGTCTGACGATAGAGAAAGTGCCTGTAGATCGTGGCACTATTGTGCTAAGCCTCGTACAGTGAAAGAGTTGTTACAAGCAGAGGAAGTTGTAATCAAGAGCGTTCAGAGGGAAGCTTACCAAGAAGAGCTTACATGCATCGTGAAACTAAATGAAATTCCAAGGCACAGCGCTCTGAAAAAACTGAACCCTTACGTAGATAGTAGAGGCCTTCTCAGGATAGGAGGTCGGCTTAAAAATGCAACTCTGGATCTCAAAGAGAAGTTTCCTTTGATTGTTCCAGGACGCAGTCATGCTGCGAAGCTACTTGTGGAGCATTACCATGATCGAGTCAAGCATCAGGGTCGTGTGTTTACTGAATCAGCTATCCGCAATGCAGGGTATTGGATTGTTGGTGTTAGGAAGCTTATCAACAGCATTGTACACAAGTGCGTCATATGCAACAAGCTTCGTGGGAAGGTAACTGAGCAGAAGATGGCGGACTTACCCATTGATCGCCTGAGCACTGAACCTCCCTTCACATATGTTGGTCTGGATGTTTTTGGACCTTGGACAGTCGTCGCAAGGCGCACGCGAGGAGGACTAGCTCAAAGCAAAAGATGGGCTGTTCTTTTCACTTGTATGAGTATCCGTGCCATACACATTGAGCTGATTGACTGCATGGATTCATCCACCTTTATAAATGCCTTGAGAAGGTTTTTTGCTCTGCGAGGACCTGCCAAACAAATCCGATCTGACTGCGGGACCAATTTTGTGGGAGCCTGTAAGGAGCTGGAAATTGTGTTAAATGATCCTCAAGAGCCTAGTGTGAGGAAGTACCTGGGTGGAGAAGGTTGTTCATGGGTCTTCAATCCACCTCACGCATCCCACATGGGAGGAGCCTGGGAGCGAATGATAGGAGTCTCCAGGCGCATACTAGATTCTATGTTCCAACAGATCAGTCCTTCCTGCTTGACACATGAAGTGTTGACTACTTTGATGGCAGAGGTTACAGGAATTGTCAATTCAAGACCCCTTGTTCCTATTTCCACAGACCCAGATTCACCTTTTTTGTTGACTCCAGCCATGCTCCTAACTCAAAAGGGTCATACACTCCTCCCACCTCCAGGTGACTTCAAGGAAGCCAATCTCCATAGACAGCAATGGAGAAGGGTACAACATCTTGCCAACACTTTCTGGGGCAGATGGAGGCGTGAATACCTCGCAACGCTTCAAAGTCGAAGCAAATGGCAAGAGGAACGACGAAACCTAAGAGAGGGCGATGTTGTCCTTCTTAAGGATGCTCTAAGTAAGCGTAATGAATGGCCTATGGCTCTTGTAACCAAGATTTTCACCAGCAGTGACAAAAGAGTCCGAACGGTCGAACTAAGAGTTGCAAAGAATGGGACAATCAAGACATTCCTCAGACCTATATCAGAAACAGTTCTGCTCATGCCAACAGAGGACTGATATTTTATGAGGTCTTATGTGAACATTCTCAGGTTATATAGTGGTATTTAAATAATACCAGACGGGGAGTGTCATGGCACACATTTGTTTTTTATTTCTTAGCACCATCTTGTGGTAGTTTGGTGTTACAAGAAAAGAAATTGATGACTGTAAGATATTTTCTTAGTGGTTGGTTTAGATCATGTGACTCGGGTTAGAGGTTAACCAGGAAATAACCGCAGTGTTCCAGTTTCTTTCCATGCGGTTGGACAATAAGGCATCTTTCTGTTTCCTTTACATTTTTGTGCCTCGGAAAGGCTTTGCCTGTAAGTTTGCTACCTTTTTTCAGTGTTTACATGCATGTATGTTTATATATATATATTTGAAATTCAATAGTTTGAGTTTTAAAACAAACTAGCCTATTTATAGTGATGGCAATTTGTTAACAATAACACTAGGCAGAGCTGATTGTAGCCTTTGGTATGTGCTCGGAGAATATTCGGAAATTTATTTGTGTACATTTTGAGAACATTTTGTAACAAGACATTTGTTATCTTTGTATATTTCAGTTTTACAAAAATGAAAGAGAAAGAAGAGGAAAGACTATAACAGTAAAACTTTCATCTTTACTCCTGCGTCTGCCCCTTTTCTGACTCATGTTAGCTATCTGTCAGTGTTGCGTAGATGGAACACGCATCTAGGACAGAATACAAGTAATTTAGCTATATAAGAATACACAATTATTTCCTCTGTGTGTGATTTTGGATTTACTCTCTGTGTGTGCTGTAACAAGGCCTAGAATGCTGAGACAACAGAGAGTGCTATTTCAGTATGTCACATGGTACAAAAGTATTTCTCAAAATATCTATATGTATGTATGACCTTTTTTGGAAAGGATCAATGGCATATATGTGAGAAGCTGAGCAGAGCTCGGGAGTGGTCTCTGGCAAGAGGCCCTCGGCTTTGTTCAATTGAATAAAGTCTAATTATTTTCTGTTATCATGGATCCCTGAGAAATCATTGACCCGAAAAGATTGAAACCACAACATTTGGCGCCCAACGTGGGGCATGGAAGGAGCTGAAGGAACCATGATGGGCGTCACCGTTGACTGGCACAAACAGCAGTGGCCACTGTACTTAGAGGTGAGCAGTTTTTTGCTTTTTCTTCAAGTTTGTGCGAGTCACCGGTTGCCCGGAAATGGTAAGAAAAGCTTCTCCAAATTAAAATGAAAAAGGGGTCTATGATTAACAGAGATAATTGTATGCATTGTCTTTGTATGTCTAGTTCGTAATAGCGCGGGGGAGCTCCCAATAGTCTTTGCCAGTGCTTAAGTAATCCTGTGTGGATTGTTTGAATTACTGGTACTGCTGATTTAGCGCAAAGGTTTTGTCGTACGAACGCAAGGATTTGTATTTACTGATAAGGATATCAGTGTATCTGTGTTTTCTTGTCAAGGTGGCCTAGATGGATGACAGGTGTACTGATTAAGGATAATCGGTTTTATGTTTACTTGTTAAGGGTAACAAGTCCAATGATAAGGATATCATTGTTGATCTGTGTTTCTTATTAAGGATAATGGGATAGCATGCGCACAGATGTTTAGCCTGCGGTTACCGCTGTTCAAGATGAACAGGTCTGCTCGGGTAGGCTTTAAAGTTTTATATAGTTTCACTGTGTTAGTTAGTGTATCAGTCATGTATTGTTATAAAGACAGTGAGTAACACTGTAAGTAGAATATATCTTTTGTGTGTGTGTCTGTGGGATCCTGTGTCTGCTTGACTGTGACTGTGGGTAAAAATAGGTGACAAGGAATGTGTGTATGAGCTTGAGAGACAAGTAATGAATAAATGAGTATTAAAAGTAAAGGAAAAGTAAAGGAAAACAATTGTTTCAAGATATTAACTATGAGATTATTATAGTATGAAATCAGTTATAAAATATATATTTAATTAATAAATATAATGGAAGATATTAATAGATGGATGGATAAAAATGCACGTGCTTAATATGTTATATCTTATATCTGGAGATGTCTAAAATTTGTATCTCATTATCCCTGAAAACAGAATGGGAAAAAAGTATCCCATTGCAGATAATTAAGTGGGTGTTAAGAAGAAATGACCTGTGCAATGTGTTGAAGGATAGCGAGATTGGGTGACCACGGTTAAACAATCTATTTTAGAATCGTAGTAAATAGGAATTATTGATTCAATATGAAAGAGTAATTCCTTGATGTTGGCTGAGGAACATTTCATTCACCATACATGATTATTTTGAACACAGCATGCAAATATACACTCACCGGCCACTTTATTAGGTACACCTGTCCAACTGCTCCTTAACACTTAATTTCTAAGCAGCCAATCACATGGCGGCAACTCAGTGCATTTAGGCATGTAGACATGGTCAAGACAATCTCCTGCAGTTCAAACCGAGCATCAGTATGGGGAAGAAAAGTGATTTGAGTGACTTTGAACGTGGCATGATTGTTGGTGCCAGAAGGGCTGGTCTGAGTATTTCAGAAACTGCTAATCTACTGGGATTTTCACGCACAACCATCTCTAGGGTTTACAGAGAATGGTCCGAAAAAGAAAAAACATCCAGTGAGCGGCAGTTCTGTGGGCGGAAATGCCTTGTTGATGCCAGAGGTCAGAGGAGAATGGCCAGACTGGTTCGAGCTGATAGAAGGGCAACAGTGACTCAAATAACCACCCGTTACAACCAAGGTGGGCAGAAGAGCATCTCTGAACGCACAGTACGTCGAACTTTGAGGCAGATGGGCTACAGCAGCAGAAGACCACACCGGGTGCCACTCCTTTCAGCTAAGAACAGGAAACTGAGGCTACAATTTGCACAAGCTCATCGAAATTGGACAATAGAAGATTGGAAAAACGTTGCCTGGTCTGATGAGTCTCGATTTCTGCTGCGACATTCGGATGGTAGGGTCAGAATTTGGCGTCTACAACATGAAAGCATGGATCCATCCTGCCTTGTATCAACGGTTCAGGCTGGTGGTGGTGTCATGGTGTGGGGAATATTTTCTTGGCACTCTTTGGGCCCCTTGGTACCAATTGAGCATCGTTGCAACGCCACAGCCTACCTGAGTATTGTTGCTGACCATGTCCATCCCTTTATGACCACAATGTACCCAACTTCTGATGGCTACTTTCAGCAGGATAATGCGCCATGTCATAAAGCTGGAATCATCTCAGACTGGTTTCTTGAACATGACAATGAGTTCGCTGTACTCAAATGGCCTCCACAGTCACCAGATCTCAATCCAATAGAGCATCTTTGGGATGTGGTGGAACGGGAGATTCGCATCATGGATGTGCAGCCGACAAATCTGCGGCAACTGTGTGATGCCATCATGTCAATATGGACCAAACTCCCTGAGGAATGCTTCCAGCACCTTGTTGAATCTATGCCACGAAGAATTGAGGCAGTTCTGAAGGCAAAAGGGGGTCCAACCCGTTACTAGCATGGGGTACCTAATAAAGTGGCCGGTGAGTGTATAAGAAAGAATGAAGTCTGATTTTATGATAGGGAAAATTATTTAATTGGATTATACTAAGATAATCAAAGATAGATTATTGCTGATATTGCAAAGAAGAAATAGCTTGCTTTTTTCTGCAACGAAGAACTTGCTTTACTAAAAATACAATGGAGGAACTGCTGTTGTCAACCAGTGAGATTTAGAACTAGGAAAAAGATGGTTAAATCTTTGGATAATTTTTGGGAATATAGATAAAGAGCTAATAGCTCGAGGACAGTTTAAATTAGTATTTGTAAAAGTCCAATTTGATCTATGCAGTTCTCTGAGTGTTCAAATTTCAGATGGCTTCAGTGTCGAATGGAAGCAACAAGAGGGCAAAGGTCAGAGACACGACTGCAGAGAGAAGACTGCAGAGAGAACAGGAGTGGGTGAGGGGATTTCATCTCCCTCCTGAAGTTGACCACTTTCTGAAAGCTCAGCATGGAAAAAGACTGATTTAATGCTGAAAAAGGTGAAATGTTCATTTGAGACTTTCCTGAGGACAAAGAGAAACTTCTGAGATGCAAAACTGTGGCAGAATCTTTCAATGCCCAAGCGGAGAAGAGGCAGAACAACAACAGAGCCTAAACCAGGCCTATGAATGACATTATAGGCTGACGACACATGCAGAGCGACAGCCAAGAAGGTTATCTAAAAACAGAAGAACTGACACCCCTCCACAGGTCTGAAAACCTTATATAATCACTCTAAAGACTGCTTCAAATTTGGTTAATAATTATGTTAACTTTATTAATCTTGAGTATTCACTGGTCTCAAAGCAATTATTTTATATTCTCTGCTAAACTAACCCTCTCTGCTCTTTCAGTAGGTACAAGTCCAGCCATTTAAGAAAGAAAATACACTGAAAGAGAAAAGCAAATGCTCAACTCAAACAGAGGCTGGATTTGGTATAGTGAGGGCTATTAGATTAAACAAATATAGGGCTAAAAGTATGATATAATTATTATATGACAAAGATAAAGAAAGACACAAAATGTCAAAGAATGATAATATTGTTGACAAAACAAAGACACTGGTCACTCCATCTTGTTTTGGTAATTTTCTAGAGATAGAGTGGAGGAAAAAATAAATATAAATACTCCAAAAGTAAAAATTATGAAATCACAAACATTGTGAAGAACTGGGATAATGAGATGGAAATGTTATTGGCCATGCATGGATCCAAGATTATGCAGAGATCTCCAAGTTTATTTAAAAAAAAACAGCTCATGAGCAAAAACCAAAAAGAAAGGCAGGCCTATTACTCTAAATTACTTATTAGAATTTGTAAAAAGAAAAAAGGGTTTATAACAGCGGACTTAAACAGAACCTTGCGACCATTGACACTTCTCAATAGTGTTTGACATAGTTGTGTTGACCTGATCAGACCTTGTGGCTAAAATGATCAGTGCCGCATTTAGAGCACAACCTGCAAGAATGTATATGCTGGCCAGTGTGTGTGAGAGTGACTGAGTATGAATGGATTGAGAAATGGTGTTTGAAGAAACACTAAGGCAAATCAATTACTTTGCCAATACAGCTGTATTTAAAATGTAATTTGTGGGCCCACAGGGTAAATTCTGCCCAATAAAATAATGATCATGGATGGATTTGGTTAATTTCCTGGTCAAAACTGTAAAAGAAAATGGTAAAAAACAGTGCCACATTTGCGTTGCGTCTAACACATCTGACTTTCACTTGCAGAATATAATGGAGGAGTTTAACAAATCTGATTTTCTTTTCAGCATGGTGATGGAGCTGATTCTTTGTCAAAAGAATGTAATAATGTAACTTTTGTACAGGTGCCACCAAGAAGGACAATGGGAGAGATGAGCATATGATTGAAATTACATGTTGTTGTCACTAACAAAACTAATTAAGTTTTAATTCACAGATAGCAGCAGCTTAATTCCAGGAAGGTTTCTGGGACGAGTCTAACAAAATGAACCATTGACTGTGCTTTGTAATTTCAGAAGAGTGACATTTGAGTCCATTCCTCTCAACTTAAAATACACCAACAGACTTCAGCAACCCCCACCCCCCCCCACCCCCACCCCCACCCCCCCACACACACACACAACAGGGAGTGAGGGATCAAGGACATGCTGACAATGACAGAGAAGTCCTTTACAAAGACTAATAACATCACCTGGTAAAAGATGTAAAGATGACAAGAGAGCCAACAGATTGATCAAATCATGAATGGAAAAAGAAGACAAACTTGACCAGAAAGGCAGAAATAAGAAGAGCTGTGCAAAGAAGACAATCAACAGAGATGAGTAAAAAATCTAAGAAGTCAACATCAACCAAACCTTTGCTAAAACTGAATGTTTAGCCCTTGAATAGATTTGGTAGCAACTTAATAATAACCCCAACAGAACAAAATTGATTGAAGGAAAATAAATGAAAGCAATGTAGAAATGATGATAACGAGAATAATACTAATAATACTAATACATGATAACGATTAATTTAAGAAATTGATATAGCATAGTGGGAATTAAGACAATTCATGAAGGAAAAATTAAAACTAAAAAAGAACTTTTAAAATAAATCTTAATGGGTCCTCAGATGTAATTGGGCAATAAAAGGGTATACAAAATTAATTTAAGGTTACAGTTGAAATTGAAGCAAGTATTAACATCGGGTATTAACAAACATTAGATTTTGATTTATAAGATTATGAATTGATTCAATATGCTATTGACTAATTATAAATATATATCAAATAGTGTTAAAAGAATGACAACTTCAGTTGGAAGTTATTAATTTAATAACAAACAGGCCCTTATGAACAGTTTATATGGTACCAGAGGAGGGTCCAAACAGGTATTTGATGTTCACATTAAGGACAAATTGTTGCACCAACACTATTGAATATTTTCATTCCAGATGCGCATAGTTTCACGATGCGCAAGGAGGGAATGAATAAGAATGAAAATTAAAATTAATTGTAGAAGCATTTAAGCATTTATTCCAGAGATATTGAGGATTAAAATTAATTATATAAAAGCAATGAAATCAACAGAGGAGGGTCAGGAACAGAAATTAAATCTCTAACTTAGATTGGAAGTCTATCAAAAATAAGGTCAGATAATGGGTCAGCTAAACAGAAGCATTGAAGACTAAATATAAATTGTATACGAATACAAGGAAGTTTCAATAATAATACGTTATAAAGCTTTATGTTTGAAATAGGTGAGATAAAAACGTTGAGATTGTTAGATTTATTTAGGTATGCAGGAAAATAAATGTACAATGAATATGTAAGATAGTGCAAAAAGTTATAAGAAAAGTTAAAGAGTTATCTTTTCTAAGTATCTGATGAGTTTATTGAATGACTTTTATGAGGTAAATGTAACATTGCTCTGAAGCTTTCTTAGTTTGAGTGATTACATGAGACATAATTAAGTTTATTCATGATAGTTCATTTAGAAATAAGCAGAAAAGAAGAAAAAGTATTCAGTTAAGGTAGTTTTAAACTGAAGAGCTATAATGAGAAGGAGCTGCAACACGTGAGATTAAACATTTTAAAATGGTATTTGTTGTTTAAATTTGGTAATAAAGTAGACAGAATTTGAAATGTAAAACTTTATAACGAAGCATATTGAGATTTAATGAGTAGAAGGTGCACTAAAATGATATGTTTGTTCATCAACTAAAAAAGACTGACTAAAAGATTGATTTTTGAATTTAAGAATTTATCCAGTCCTATTTTGAATAAAAATTCATAGGGATCACGTAAAACAAAAACGCAAAAAGAATCAATTATTAATATAATCAGCAGAGATTTATTATAATGCTTTGTCTGCATTAGGAGGAAAACAATTACATGAAAAAGTAGAATGACTTATATTTAGAGATTGGTGTTGCACTTTTACCAAATAATACTGTGCAAAGAGGAAACATTTAGCAAATACGATTGAGATAAAAAAGCTTAAAGAAAAAAATTAAGGAAAACTTGATTTAAGTTTGAAGGATTATGAGTCATGTTTTTGAGTTGCAATATTAAGAGTGGGTTATTATTCTGTTGTGTACTTTGCATATTGAGATTGCTAATTGTCAAAACCCTGGTTAAGCAAATAGGAAGTGCTAAACAATTTTAGGATAATGAAAACTAATTTGAGAGGGCAACCAAATTGATATTTCAAACATTGGATGTTGATTCAAGTACCTCAAGAAGGAGGACGAAGAAGATGATGATGAGCCAGACCCTGGGTGTATGTACTAGCCTGCCCTCTCCCCAGTGGTGACCCTCTACGACACGTAAAGGGTCTGGGTCGAAGCGGAAAAAAGACTACACCGCAAGAACACTTTTAATTGTATAATGGATATTTATGTTTGACATATTCTACATAACTGTGATAATAACTGACAATGCTGAACCAATTTCATCCTCGCACTTGTAACAATGTTTAAATTGTTGTTTGATTAGGGAGCAGAGAATCTTTTACTTTTTCCATTGAAAGAAAAGCAAAACAACTGAAAGAAAGAAAAATGTATGGAGAAAGATGTTTGGTTCTTGTGCTCCTCCGGAGTATGGTGGCATAATCCAGTCATTGTAAAGGATGGGTGACTTGATTTAGTCACTAGATAGCATAACTGAGGGGGCTGGATTTTGAAACTACACTCTGGAAAGGGATAGTGAATGTGGGGCTTAGATAAAGCCCCAGAGGAGGGAATGTTGAAGATTTTATTATTTGGAAATCAAGTAATTTAGCTATATAAGAATACACAATTATTTCCTCTGTGTGTGATTTTGGATTTACTCTCTGTGTGTGCTGTAACAAGGCCTAGAATGCTGAGACAACAGAGAGTGCTATTTCAGTATGTCACATGGTACAAAAGTATTTCTCAAAATATCTATATGTATGTATGACCTTTTTTGGAAAGGATCAATGGCATATATGTGAGAAGCTGAGCAGAGCTCGGGAGTGGTCTCTGGCAAGAGGCCCTCGGCTTTGTTCAATTGAATAAAGTCTAATTATTTTCTGTTATCATGGATCCCTGAGAAATCATTGACCCGAAAAGATTGAAACCACAACATCTCCGACTGGCGAAGTCGAACATCATTAGTGCCGACGTGAATAACAATCTTAGAGAATTTACGATTAGCATTAGCCAGCACTTTTAAATTTGCTTTGATGTCAGGCGCTCTGGCTCCCGGCAAACATGTGACTATGGTGGCTGGTGTCTCTATTTTCACGTTCCGTGTAATATAATCGCCAATTACCAGGGCACAATCAACATAATTCTCAGTGGGTGTTTCACTGAGTGGGGCAAATCGATTTGTTATGGTAATCGGAACAGAAGAGTGGTTTTTTGATCCGCGACTAGAGCGATCTCTCACAGTTACCCATCTGCCTGGCTGCACAGGCAATAACTCAGCCGGAACCGAATCATGTAAATGGTTCACTATGCTAGGCACATCCAAAGTAGTATCTAAGGCTCGAGCACACTTACTATCCTCAATTAAAGTTTGGATGCGTGTCTCTAATTCTGAAATCTTCTCCGTCAGCCTGACTGTCTCCTTGCATTTATCACATATAAACCCTATATTGCTGACGGGGAAGGCTATGGTAAACATGTGGCATGAGGTGCAGGTGACAATAACAGGACAAGACATTACTCACCGTGTTTGTTGACTGATTCTTACTCACCTAGGCTTTTTATGAACTCAGAGGCGCGGGCGCGCACGAGAAAAATAAGTAAATAACTGAGCGCACGGGCGGCGCGTTAACAGGCTAACGAGATACAAGCGTGTTGTGCTAACAATAACGGAAGCTAGCGATGTTAGGTTAGTCTGAGATATTAGGTAAACTGTATTAGTAGTATAAACACTAGAAATTATCGTAAATGTATGGTTCAAAACAGAGAGAAATACGAGGCTTTAGATGGAGCTTACAGCCCCGGAGCAAACACACTCACACACAGCAGGCAGCGAGGCAGACAGGAGCAATCGATCAGGAAGCATCTCTTTCAATAGCTTAGTCGGTATAGGGTCTAACATAGATGTTTACCCAGGGGGCAAAGGGGGTTTAGCAAACATGGGCTGCTGTAAAAGGTTGTCATATAAAAAATAAATCTATGATGTCTGAGTATCCCAACCTGGGTGGACAACCCGGTCAACAAGCTGCTGGAAACTTATAATTAGGGTCAAAACAATGATGCCTCAAATTCTGCTTTAACTCCCTGGAATCACCCAATGAATAAATAGGGTAAAATTTTTATCTAGCAGATATCACCATGAAACTTTCCCAGTTCATTAACTAGATTAAGATGAGAAAAAAATGTATTACAAGTTTTCTGTAATTGAATGTTTAAATATGCAAAATGGACATTCTCTAATTAAATATGCACTAATTAGCATATATTTTAAAAGACGAAATCTGAGTGTTGGATAAAGCCAGGTTCAAAATTATTGTTTCATTGTGTTCACATATTAGATGGGGAAAAAAATACTGATTGATTTATGGATATCTACTTTTGTTATCCTGTAAATCAGAATATACTGTCAATAGCCTTAAAAAATGGATTTTCGCCATGTTTTTTGGAATAAAATGTCATATAAATCAGGCTAGGAATAATATATTTACAAATCCCTCTGCAAATGTCTTCATAATATAACTAGGTACAAGACTGGAAAGTTTGGTGTATATATGTGCTACTGAAGAGGAGTTCTCTTACGAGAGTACTCATGTGTTGCATAAGCTAGCTTACGCTACGGGAAAAAACTCTTTTCTCGAGAATACTGAAGCCAAAATTATTCTTATAATTTGTATTCATTTAAAACGCATTTGCTGCAACAAGCAGACCTAGGCGAAGGCAGCTCCCGTGGCTGGTCACGTTGAGGAGGGATCTCCTCTCTCAGGCCGGGGGTTCGGTTTGGCACCCACACCCCGAGCTGTGTGCTCTGCACGTTTGGGGCGTCAACGGGTACCGGTTGATCTTCCAGATGCCGTGTTAAACACGATTACACAAGCTAGAGTGCCCTCTACTAGACGGCTTTATGCTTCCAAGGGGTCAGTGTTCTCAGACTGGTGCTTAATCCACGACGTGGATCCACACGATTGTGGGGTACCCGAGGTTTTATCCTTCCTAAAGGAGCTTTTGGATAAGGGCAGGTCCCCATCCACGCTCAAAGTGTACGTATCGGCCATTGCTGCGTTTGTGAGACATGCGCATGGCCAGTCACTGGGTAGGAACGACCTTATAGTTCTCTTCCTTAGGGGAGCCAGAAGGATGAACCCTCCTCTGCCCCCTTCGGTTCCCGCATGGGACCTTTCTCTGGTCCTAGAGGCTATGAAGGGTCACCCGTTTGAACCTCTACAGTCTGTGGATCTAAAGTATCTCTCTTTTAAAAACCGCCTTCCTGACAGCTATCGCCTCAGTCAAGCGGGTGGGTGACTTGTGAAATGTAGAAGGAAAGGCCCAGCCTGCCTCCATACAAATATCTGGACCAGGCCCAGGAAGAGCCCCTCGTGGAATGAGCTCAAACACCCAAGGGGCAACGGAGGCCTTTAGATGTATAAGCTAATGAGATAGCATCCACTATACACTGTCTACCTGGAAAGGCTCTGTTTCGAGGTAGCTAAGCCTTTAGTGCAGCCACCGAAAGAAACAAAGAGCTGTTCCTACTGCCTGAAGGCAGCTGACCGTTCCACATAAAATCTCAACACCCTGACGGGGCAGAGGACACACTCACTGTCAGAACCAGAGAGGGCTGCCAGAGAAATGACCTGCGTTCTGAAAGGAGTGGAAGGCACTTTGGGGACATAACCATGTCTTGGTTTGAGAATAACTTTGGAGTCATTAGGCCCAAATTCAAGGCACGTCGCACTAACAGAGAGCATGTTAGTGCGACGTGCCTTGAATTTGGGCCTAATGACTCCAAAGTTATTCTCAAACCAAGACATGGTACCAAATCGAACCCCCGGCCTGAGAGAGGAGATCTCTCCTCAACGGGACCAGCCACGGGAGCTGCCTTCGCCTAGGTCTGCTTGTTGCAGCGAATGCGTTTTAAATGAATACAAATTATAAGGATAATTTTGGCTACAGTATTCTCGAGAAAATAATTTTTTCCCGTAGCGTAAGCTAGCTTATGCAACACATGAGTACTCTCGTAAGAGAACTCCTCTTCAGTAGCACATATATACACCAAACTTTCCAGTCTTCTACCTAGTTATATTATGAAGACATTTGCTGAGGGATTTGTAAATATATTATTCCTAGCCTGATTTATATGACATTTTATTCCAAAAAACATGTCGAAAATCAATTTTTTTAAGGCTATTGACAGTATATTCTGATTTACAGGATAACAAAAGTAGATATCCATAAATCAATCTGTAATTATTTCCCCATCTATATGTGAACACAATGAAAAAATTATTTTGAACCTGGCTTCAAATTTCGTCTTTTAAAATATATGGAAATTAGTGCATATTTAATTAGAGAATGCCAATTTTGCATATTTAAACATTCAATTACAGAAAACTTGTAATACATTTTTTTCTCATCTTAATCTAGTTAATCAACTGGGAAAGTTTTATGGTGATATCTGCTAGATAAAAATTTTACCCTATTCATTCATTGGGTGATTCCGGGGAGTTAAAGCAGAATTTGAGGCATCATTGTTTTGACCCTAATTATAAGTTTCCAGCAGCTTGTTGACCGGGTTGTCCACCCAGGTTGTGATCCTCAGACATCATAGATTTCAATTTTATATGACAACCTTTTACAGCAGCCCATATCTGATTTCCTAAAAAAAAATGGTGTTTTGCCCCCTGGGTAGTTGTCGATTTAGATGATTTAACAAGTTTCGAAAATTCTTCCTCTCCTATAGCAATGAATTAATAAATTTTTTCCTTAGGGAGACTAAAATGATGCGATGCTGTAGTAGACCGTTGCATAATTATAATTTTCTTCCTGATATTATCAATCTTATAAGTGAAGGAGGTCATAAAGTAATTACTGTTGTGCTTCTTGGAAACTTCTGGGCTTGAAGCTTTATTTTTCGTTAGTTTAGCAACTGTTTCAAATAAATACCTAGGGTTTTCTTTATTTTTTTTCTAATAGGGTTGAAAAATAAGCAGATCTAGCAGCTTTTAAGGCCTCTCTGTATGCAATCGAACTCTCTTTCCATGAAATGCGAAATACCTCTAGTTTAATTTTCTTCCAGTTTCACTCCATTTTTCTGGCTGCTCTCTTAATGGCCTGAGTGTGCTCGTTGTACCACGGCGTTGGACTATTTTCTTTAATCTTCTTTAAGCGCAATGGAGCAACTGTGTCTAAAGTACTGGAAAAGAGAGAGTTAAAAGTTTCTATCATAATTTTGAGTTCTTCTAAGCTATCTAGGATGCTGAGATGATGAAACTGATCAGGAAGATTATTAATAAAGCAATCTTTAGTGGCAGAAGTGATAGGTCTAACATATTTGTATTACGGAGTCGGCTTTGCAGCCTTGGCTAAATTAAGTTTACACAAGACTAGATAATGATCTGAGATGTCATCGCTCTGCTGCAGAATTTCAACAGCATCAACATTGATTCCATGTGATAATATTAGATCTAGAGTATAATTACAACAATGAGTAGGTCCTGACATGTGTTTTCTAACTCCAATAAAGTTAAGAATATCTTTAATTGCCAATCCCAATGCATCTTTTTCATGATCTGCTTGTACTTTAAAATCACCAACAATTAGGACTTTGTCTGCAGCCAGTACTAACTCTGATAGAAAGTCCGCAAATTCTTTGATAAAGTCTGTGTGGTGCCCTGGTGGCCTGTATACAGTAGCCAGCACAAATCTCAAACGTGATTTATCATTTACACTATATATTGTTACATTAAGCACTAGATCACAGTGAGTATACATCTTATACTTCAAAATAATTATATTTGAAACTAGACTTCTTAGTAATTTTGAAAATATTACTATAAATTACAGCAACACCTCCCTTTCAGAGGTGTTTGCCTTTGTTGTGGTTTCAATCTTTTCGGTTCAATGATTTCTCAGGGATCCATGATAACAGAAAATAATTAGACTTTATTCAATTGAACAAAGCCGAATGACTCTTGCATCAGAATCACTCCCGAGCTGTGTTCAGCTTCTCACATATATCCCAGTGATCCTTTCCAAAAAAGGTCATACATACATATAGATATTTTGAGAAATACTTTTGTACCATGTGACATACTGAAATAACACTCTCTGTTGTCTCAGCCTTCTCCTCTTCCAAAGTCACTCCAGCATTTTAGGCCTTGCAGGCTTTCAAAGTCACCCCAAAGACAGAGAAATAATGGTGTCTAAATTATAGCTAAATTACTTAATTTCCAAATAATAAAATCTTCAACATTCCCTCCTCTGGGGCTTATCTAAGCCCCACATTCACTATCCTTTTCCAGAGTGTAGTTTCAAAATCCAGCCCCCTCAGTTATGCTATCTAGTGACTCAAACAAGTCACCCATCCTTTACAATGACTGGATTATGCCACCATACTCCGGAGGAGCAAGAGAACCAAACATCTTTCTCCATACATTTTTCTTTCTTCTCTTTCAATGGAAAAAGTAAAAGATTCTCTGCTCCCTAATCAAACAACAATTTAAACATTGTTACAAGTGCGAGGATGAAATTGGTTCAGCATTGTCGGTTATTATCACAGTTATGTAGAATGTCAAACATAAATATTCATTATACAATTAAAAGTGTTCTTGCGGTGTAGTCTTTTTCACTTCCTTCGACCCAGACACCCAGGGTCTGGCTCATCATCATCATCTTCTTCGTCCTCCTTTTTGAGGTACTTGTATCATTGTCCAGGAGTTGTAAATATCAATTTGGTTGCCCTCTCAAAATAGTTTTCATTATCTTTTTTCCGCATTTCAATTCGTTTAACCGTGATTTTTCAACTAGTGATCTTAATATGCAAAGTACACAACAGAATAATAACCCACTCTTAATATTGCTACTCAAAAAACATTCCTAATTTTGTAAACCATGACTCATAATCCTTCAAACTCAAAATCAAGTTTTCCTTAACTTGTGCTTTAAGCTTTTTTACTCAATCGTATTTGCTAAATTTTTCCTCTTTGCACAGTATTTTTTGGTAAAAGTGCAACACCAATCTCTAAATATAAGTCTTTCTACTTTTTCATGTAATTGTTTTCCTCATAATGCAGGCAAAGCATTATAATAAATCTCTGCTGATTAGATTCTTTTTGCGTTTTTGTTTTACGTGATCCCTATGAATTTTTATTCAAAATAAGACTGGATAAATTCTTAAATTCAAAAATCAATCTTTTAGTCAGTCTTTTTTAATTTATGAATAAACATAACATTTCAGTGCACCTTCTATCTCATTAAATCTCAATATGCTTCGTTATAAAGTTTTACATTTCAAATTCTGTCTACCTTATTACCAAATTTAAACAATAAATACCCTTTTTAAAATGTTTAATCTCACATGTTGCAGCTCCTCATAGCTCCTCAGTTCAACCCTAACTGAATACCTTTTCTTCCACTAATTTCTAAATGAACAATCATGAATAAACTTAATTATGTCACATGTAATCACTCAAACTAAGAAAGCTTCAGAGCAATGTTACATTTACTTCATAAAAGTCATTCAATAACCTCATCAGACACTTAGAAAAGAGAACTCTTTAACTTTTCTTATAACTTTTTGCACTATTTTACATATTCATTGTACATTTATTTTCCTGCATACCTAAATAAATCTAACAATCTCAACGTTTTTATCTCAACCATTTCAAACATAAAGCTTTATAACTTATTATTATTGAAACTTCCTTGTATTCGTATACAATTTATACTTAGTCTTCAATGCTTCTGTTTAGCTGACCCATTATCTGACCTTTTTTTTTTTTTTTGATAGACTTCAAATCTAAGTTAGAGATTTAATTTATTTTCCTGACCCTCCTCTGTTGATTTCATTGCTTTTATATAATTAATTTTAATCCTCAATATCTCTGGAATAAATGCTTAAATGCTTAAACGCTTCTACAATTAATTTTAATTTTAATTTTCATTCTTATTCATTCCCTCCTTGCGCATTGTGAAACTATGCGCATCTGGAATGAAAATATTCAATAGTGTTGGTGCAACAATTTGCCTTAATGTGAACACCAAATACCTGTTTGGACCCTCCTCTGGTACCATATAAACTGTTCATAAGGGCCTGTTTGTTATTAAATTAATAACTTCCTACTGAAGTTGTCATTCTATTAACACTATTTGATATATATTTAATTAGTCAATAGCATATTGAATCAAATCATAATCTTATGAATTAAAATTTAAATCGAATATATGTTAATACCCAGTGTTTAATACTTGCTTCAATTTCAACTGTAGCCTTAAATTAATTTTGTATACCCTTTTATTGACAAATTTCATCTGAGTAGCCATTAAGATTTATTTTAAAAGTTCTTTTTTTAGTTTTAATTTTTCCTTCATGAATTGTCTTAATTCCCACTATGCTATACCAATTTCTTAAATTAATCGTTATCATTTATTATTATTATTATTATTATTTTCTTAATTTGTCATTATCATCGTTTTTACGTTGCTTTAATATATTTTTTTCTTCAATCATTTTTGTTCTGTTGGGGTTATTATTAAGTTGCTACCAAATCTATTCAAGGGCTAAACATTCAATTTTAGCAAAGGTTTGGTAGATGTTGACATTTTAGATTTTTTACTCATCTCTGTTGATTGTCTTCTTTGCACAGCTCTTCTCATTTCTGCTTTTCTGGTCAAGTTTGTCTTCTTTTTCCATTCATGATTTGATCATTCTGTTGGCTCTCTTGTCATCTTTACATCTTTTACCAGGTGATGTTATTAGTCTTTGCATAGGACTTCTCTGTCATTGTCAGCATGTCTTTGATCCCTCACTCCATGATTTGGGGGTGGGGGGGTTGCTGAAGACTGTTGGTGTATTTTAAGTTGAGAGGAATGGACTCAAATGTCACTCTTCTGAAATTACAAAGCACAGTGACTGGTTATTTCTGTCAGAACTGTTCCAGAAACCTTCCTGGAATTTCTGGAGATTCCTTGAGCTTCTGTCATCTGTTAATGAAATCTTCATAAGTTCTGTTAGTTCTGTTAGTGACAACAATATCTATTAAATCATCTGCTCATCTCTCCCATTGTCCTTCTTGGTGTTCCCTGTAGAAATGTCATGTGGGCTGAGTGGTGTCCTTTCTGCTTTCATTAACAGCAGGACTTTATATTCCTATTCATTTTCCATACGGTTTTGCTTTTTATCATCATAATTGCAATTTCTTTACATTTCTCATAATACATTTCCTATGTACTTTTACAATTAGTCAATTGAACTCAATTATCTCTGTCTTGAGTTCCACTATCAGCACTATTTGTTAGGCATCTTGGATAACACTCAACCCACTTTGCAACAAAACAAATTACAAGACAATATTTCATACTTTTGACAAAGAATCAGCTCCATCACCATATGCTGAAAAGAAAATCAGATGTTTAGTCCTTCATTATATTCTGAAAGGAAAGTGATGTGGTAAGCGCTGCGCAAATGTGGCACTGTTTTTAATTGCCACTATAGTTTTGACCAGGAAATTAACCAAATCCATCCATGGTCATTATTTTATTGGGCAGAATTTGCCCTGTGGGCCCACATTAAATTTAGGATACAGCTGTATTGGCAAGATAATTGATTTGCCTTAGTGTTTCTTCAAACACCATTTGTCAATCCATTCATACTCAGTCACTCTCACACACACTGGCCAGCACATACATTCCTGCAGGTTGTGCTCTAAATGCGGCACTGATCATTTTAGCCACAAGGTCTGATCAGGTCAACACAACTATGTCAAACACTTCTGAGAAGTGTCAATGGTCGTGGTTTAGTTTGAGTCCGCTGTTATAAACCCTTTTTTCTTTTTACAAATTCTAATAAGTAATTTAGAGTAATAGGCCTGTCAATTGAAATTTTTCAAATGCATTTTTTTTCTCATTTTTCCTATTCTTTTTGGTTTTTGCTCATGAGCTGTTTTAAAAATAAACTTGGAGATCTCTGCATAATCTTGGATCCATGGCCAATAACATTTCCATCTCATTATCCCAGTAATTTTTCTTCAATCTATCTCTAGAAAATTACCAAAACAAGATGGAGTGACCAGTGTATCTGTTTTATCAACAATATTATCATTCTTTGATATTGTGTATCTTTCTTTATCTTTGTCATATAATAATTATATCATGCTTTTAGCCCTATCTTTGTTTAATCTAATAGCCCTCACTATACCAAATCCAGCCTCTGTTCGAGTTGAGCATTTGCTTGTCTCTTTCAGTGTATTTTCTTTCTTAAATGGCTGGACTTGTACCTACTGAAAGAGCAGAGAGGGTTAGTTTAGCAGAGAATATAAAAGAATTGCTTTGAGACCAGTGAATACTCAAGATGAATAAAGTTAACATAATTATTAACCAAATTTGAAGCAGTCTTTAGAGTGATCATATAAGGTTTTCAGACCTGTGGTGGGGCTGTCAGTTCTTCTGTTTTTAGATAACCTTCTTGGCTGTCGCTCTGCATGTGTCGTCAGCCTATAATGTCATAAGGCCTGGTGTTCAGGCTCCGTTGTTGTTCTGCCTCTTCTCAGTTCAGGCATTGAAGTTGTTTCTGCCACAGTTTTGCATCTCAGAAGTTTCTCTTTGTCCTCAGGAAAGTCTCAAATGAACATTTCACCTTTTTCAGCATTAAATCAGTCTTTTTCCATGCTGAGCTTTCAGAAAGTGGTCAACTTCAGGAGGGAGCTGAAATCCCCTCACCCACTCCTGTTCTTTCTGCAGTCTTCTTCTTTCTGCAGTCGTGTCTCTGACCTTTGCCCTCTTGTTGCTTCCATTCGACACTGAAGCCATCTGAAATTTGAACACTCAGAGAACTGCATAGATCAAATTGGACTTTTACAAATACTAATTCAAACTGTCCATATTCCCAAAAATTATCCAAAGATTTAACCATCTTTTTCACTAGTTCTTTAATATAAAAATCTCACTGGTTGACAACAGCAGTTCTTCCATTGTATTTTAGTAAAGCAAGTTCTTCATTGCAGAAAAAAAGCAATCTATTTCTTCTTTGCAATATCAGCAATAATCTATCTTTGATTATCTTAGTATAATCCAATTAAATAATTTTCCCTATCATAAAATCAGACTTCATTCTTTCTTCTATATTTGCATGCTGTGTTCAAAATAATCATGTATGGTGAATAATCTTTTCCTCAACCAACATCAAGGAATTCCTCTTATATATTGAATCAATAATTCCTATTTACTACGATTCTAAAATAGATTGTTTAATCGTGGTCACCCAATCTCGCTCACCTTCAACACATTGTACAGGTCATTTCTTCTTAACACCCACTTAATTATCTGCAATGGGATACTTTTTTCCCATTCTGTTTTTAGGGATAATGAGATACAAATTTTAGACGTCTTCTGATATAAGATATAATATATTAAGCATGTGCATTTTTATTTATCTTTATCTATTAATATCTTCCATTATATTTCTTAATTAAATATATATTTTATAACTTATTTCATACTACAATAATCTCATAGTTAATATCTTGAAACAATTGTTTTCCTTTACGTTTCCTTTACTTTTAATACTCATTTATACATTACTTGTCTCTCAAGCTCATACACACATTCCTTGTCACCTATTTTTAACCACAGTCACAGTCAAGCAGACACAGGATCCCACAGACACACACACAAAAACTATATTACAGTGTTACTCACTGTCTTTATAACAATACATCACTGATACACTAACGAACACAGTGAAAAATAACTATAACTACTTGCTGATTCACTTCCCCAACACAGCAAAAAACAATATAAACCTATCTACTTGCTGATTCACTTCCCCAACACAGCAAAAAACAATATAAAACTATCTACTTGCTGATTCACTTCCCCAACACAGCAAAAAACAATAACTTTAAAGCTATTCCATCCATAGATTTCTGATTCACTTCCCCAACACAGCAAAATCATATGAATTAAAGCTAAACATCTGTGCGCATGCTTTACCTGTCATCCATCAAGGCCCACTTGACAAGGTAAACACAAATCAATAACTGATACCCCTATCAGTAAGTATATATCCTGTGTGCATGCTTTTGCATTATTATCCATCAAGGCCCACTTAATAAGCAAACACAGGTCCTTAGCAGTACCAGTAGTTCAAACAATCCACACAGGATTATTTAAGCACTGGCAAAGACTATTGGGAGCTCCCCCGCGCTATTACAAACTAGACATACAAAGACAATGCATACAATTATTTCCTGTTAATCATAGACCCCTTTTCATTTTAATTTGGAGAAGCTTTTCTTACCATTTCCGGGCAACCGGTGACTCGCACAAACTTGAAGAAAAAGCAAAAAACTGCTCACCTCTAAGTACATTGGACACTGCTGTTTGTGCCAGTCAACGGTGACGCCCATCATGGTTCCTTCAGCTCCTTCCATGTCCCATCTGGGTCGCCAAAATGTTGTGGTTTCAATCTTTTCGGTTCAATGATTTCTCAGGGATCCATGATAACAGAAAATAATTAGACTTTATTCAATTGAACAAAGCCGAATGACTCTTGCATCAGTATCACTCCCGAGCTGTGTTCAGCTTCTCACATATATCCCAGTGATCCTTTCCAAAAAAGGTCATACATACATATAGATATTTTGAGAAATACTTTTGTACCATGTGACATACTGAAATAACACTCTCTGTTGTCTCAGCCTTCTCCTCTTCCAAAGTCACTCCAGCATTTTAGGCCTTGCAGGCTTTCAAAGTCACCCCAAAGACAGAGAAATAATGGTGTCTAAATTATAGCTAAATTACTTAATTTCCAAATAATAAAATCTTCAACACCTTTCAGACGAGGTTCATGTTTATAACAGTAATCTTGGGGGGTGGACTCATTTAAAGTAATGTAATCGTTTGGTTTTAGCCAGGTTTCTGTCATACACAGCACATCTAGTTTATAGTCTGTAATCATATCATTAACAATAAGTGCTTTTGAAGTAAGGGATCGAATATTCAGCAACCCAAGATTTATCATTTGTTCATTTGTATTAAATCTGTTTTTAATGTGTTGAACATCAATTACATTTTTAAACTTAGATGGGTTTGGAGGTTTTTTGTATTTCCTAATTCATGGAACAGACACAGTCTCTATATGATGATATCTAGGTGAAAGAGGCTCTATGTGATGGGATTTATCTGACCTTGATGACATGAGACAGCTGGCAGACGGTCAGTTTAACCAGTCTGTCTGCTTCCTGACCTGAGCCCCAGATTGTCATATTTCAGCTCTAAGACTAAGGGCCCTATTTTAACGATCTGAAACGCAAGTATCAAGCCCAAAGCACAAGTAACTTCGTGGGCGGGTCGGGTCTTGGGCGCTTTTGCTATTTTACCAGTGGGATAAATGACTCTTGCGCCCGACACAAGTTTAAAAGGGGTTGGTCTGAAGTAGCTTCATTATTCATAGGTGTGGTTTGGACGTAACGTGAAATAATAAACCAATCACAGCGTCATCTCACATTCCCTTTAAGAGCATGATGAACGTGGTGCGATTGTTCCATGGCGCAATACTATTATAACGGCGCATTTATCAGGCGCGCTTCAGAATCGGTTCACAGCCGAGGAGATCGATGTTCTCATCAGGGCCGTAAAAGAAAGAGAAGTGACATTGGGGATGGGACAAACCCACCCAAATTAGCTTTGGTTATACATGCATATAATAATTTGGGTAAATATGTAAGCTTTATGCCCATTTTTTCCCATCGTCATGGACACAACAATGATTTCCCTCGTGTTTTAATATTTTTCCTTATGATAATGTATAATTTGCAAAAAGGAAAATGCACCTGTGTAGATGAGAGAATCATCTACAGTGTATGCGCATTGTTCACACTCTGTATTATGACCAAGCATGCGTGCTTAAAATAACATCTGAATGTACGCTCAACGCGCCACTGACTTTAGACTAGTTTTTTCCTGGTCAGTGGCGCAATTGTTTTCTGGAACTGCAAAATAGCACCAGGGATTGTTTGTGCCGGAACACACCTGCTTTTTTGCGCTGAACCGCCCAGGGAGTGCAAGTTCATTCTCTAGTTTGCGCGCGCGCAGAGAACATTTTTGTACCCTAACCCTAATTTTAAAAATGTCAGTCCTTGTTTACTTAGTATAAACCCTGATTTATGCAAAAAAAATAAAAAAAATAGAATAGAATGGAAACGTACAATTAATTTATTGATTAACAACAATAACAAAACAATAAGAAATCTCAAAACAAAAGGGACACATAATAGTTACTCCACCTCCCCAGAAAACCACAACACACAAGTTTCCCAAATGAGGTCAGTGGCAGTGGCAGTTTTGGCCTGCACTACCTCTGCAGGAGCTCGTATCTGAACTGAAGCAGGCAGGGTTCGATCCTTTCATGATACGTTCATGCGTCTGTCAAGTGACAAATGAACGAAAGACTCGGAAGGTAAAGTAATTATTTTTTATGTTCCCTGTAAATTATTTTTGACTGAATTATAATGATTTCTTAATTCAGAGTATGATAAAGACTGCGTAGATGGATGTGTTCGGGGAATTTGCCTGTTAAAAGTCTAACATTTAAAGCCCCTTAAATGAACGAAATGACTCGAAAAAAGATTAGTTCATTTTAATGAACTAGATTGAACAAGCGAGTCAGTAAAATGATCCGAACTTCCCATCACTCAGGTTGCCATTCAGTCTTGTTTAGGCCAATAACTGAAAATGTTCACTCAGCATCCGCATTTGAGTGTGGCAGGCTCAACACAATCTGGGAAACCTTTGATAATTTGAAGAATTTTAAAATGCCACTTGCCCGGTTTGCCAAAAACGTAATTTGTACCATGAGCCTATTTTTATTGAGCAATTAGCTAGCCCATATAATGCTTGTCTAACGTTTGCAACTATAGTTGAAGTCTGTAGCCTACTCTCGGCACACAGACTAGGCAAGGCTACGTCTATTGACAAGGCACACCATTTTATTATCTGCTTACCTTGATTATCATCCGAACTTTCAAACGCGCATCAGTGGGCTCCGACTCCGAACCTGTGCTCTGAACTCTCTCTGAACTTCTCACATGCAACTGACGTATCATCAGGTGCAAGGTTTTCAGCAAATCAACGATCAGAGAATACTGCAGTGAGAACATTGTAGGTAGATGTTACAGCTCTGGGCCTTAAACTCCTCTCCTGTTAATACGCTGTGGTCTAGTCTAGTCAACAAAAAATTAACGGATTGAGAGGGGAGAAAAATGGATTTTGCCATGACATTTCTTGCGTGTGCGTGAGCGTGAGATTAATACTGAAAGCGTGAGTGTCAAGCGAGATGCGTGAGAGCTGGCAACCCTGATCTTAGAGAGTTTACGATTAGCATTAGCCAGCACTTTTAAATTTGCATTGATGTCAGGTGCTCTGGCTCCTTGCAAACATTTGACTATGGTGGCTGGTGTCTCTATTTTCACGTTCCGTGTAATAGAATCACCAATAACTAGGGCACATTCAACAGTATTCTCAGTGGGTGTGTCACTGAGTGGGGATAATCTATTTGAAGTTGTAATCGGAACGGAAGAACAGTGTTTTGTCCCGCGACTACAGCATCTTACCGTCACCCAATTGCCCTGCTGCACGGGCTCTACTACAGCCAGAACAGAACAATGTATAGTGTTCAATAAGCTAGTCGCATCCAAAACAGTATCTAAGGCCCTTGCACTCTTACAATTAACCTCAATTAAAGTTTGGATGCATGTATCTAGTTCTAAACATCTTCTCCGTCAGCCTGACTATCTCTCTGCATTTATCATTTAAATCCTATGCTGTCAGAGAAGACTGTGCTATACATGTTACATGAAGTGCAAGTCACAATAAGAGCAGAGAGAAGATGACATTACAACATGTTTGTTGACTGATTCTACTTACCACAGCTTTGATGTATGTGTATATATATATATATATATATATACACAGCGGATTATAATTAATTATGAATGTATAGCTTGGCTAGATCAGCTTTCGGAATACCCTTTAACAGAATTAACTTCAAATCGACTGATCTGTTGTCCACCGAACCAACAGTACAATCTTCTTATCAACTCTCAAGAAAGATTATTCTTTTTATCAACCGTCAAGAAAGGTTAAGAAGAAATTCTTCTGGCCATGAAGAATAACTTTCCTGTTCTATTAGATTACTAACTAAAGTACTCAGCAGTATAAAAGGTTGTAGCTGAAGATCAAAACATTTAAGTGACTATGATCGGTGAGCAGCAACAGAGACAATCAAGCGTATAATGTTTTTTAATAAATGAAACTACGAAAACATACACTGTTATAAAATACCTATAAATTTTACAGTAAAATACTGGTAGCAGGGTTGCTAGCCAGTTACTGTAATTTTTACAGTAGTCAGTTCTGTAATTTAATTTACAGTATTTCCCTGTATTCTCGGATTACAGTATAGCTGTATTTGTTAAATTGCTGTTCCCTTTCGAGGGAACTCGAACTGCATGGAATGACACTTTGGGGGAAACATCCTTAGCGTAGCGGCTCTGAAGCATGAATGAAACTAAGCCAATCTTGATTGGTGTTGCGTCATGACGTAATGTGTGACGGCATAAGCGGAAGCTACAAAAAGACATCGGCACACAAACAGAGTTAGCTTTCTGCTCTTCAGCAAGCGCTCTGTGTCAAACTGTCTGTTTTATTTGGTGTTGTTTGTCCAATAAGAATTGTCCCAAATAAAGGCTGGCAGTTGATTAAAGGTCTGCACTGCAATACAGAATCTAGTGGCTCGGATCTCGCTTTTGCAGAGACAGCGCGTAGATTACGGGTCTACTTTCCAATAAAGATTCTGTGTGGGTGCGAGGCATGCACAGTCAGCTCCTGAGGGTGCTGGCTGTGTTCATTGTTAAATATCTCGACGCGTAAATCCTTGCGCTGTCGGATGTTTCAGCCTCGCACCTGTTGACTTTCTTCTCGAGGGATGAAAGCCAAATATATATTGTAACGGTTCGAATCTCACGTTTGCAGAGGCAGCGTGTAGATTAAGAGACCGTAAATAAAATTAAGACAGTATTGTTTGGTGATTATGGCTGCATTTAATTCTATGAAATAAAAATTATGAAATATCTGACTTTAAGAAGTAAGATATTTTAATTCAACCTACCATCCAGACCTTGTTTCACTTATCCAGTGTTTATGGCTTCATTTAATTTTGAGGAATTAAAATGATGAGCAGCGAACGTCAAAAACGAGACGAAAAAAGCAGGGCTGTCCCCCCCGTGAAGGAATGAGCGAGAATCGCTCCTTCGCGGAGCCCTCAGGAAATCAATGTTTGTATCCAGCATCAAGAGTGCTTCGGAACACATCAGTTTTCAGCGAATGCACGCTGCAGTGTCTGCCACAAGGGCTTTGCGGCCAGGCAGTGTTCGTGTCCGCTCATCGGAAACTGTTTTCGATTATTCCCTGCCAGTCCTCCGCTTCAGGGTGTCGAGAACGAACCCGAAAGAGCCTCCCCTCTGGGGAGCCCTCAGGAAATCAATGTCGGCCTCCCGCTGCCAAGTGCACTTCGGGCCGCATCGTTTTCCAGCGAACGCATGCTGCACTGTCCGCCCCACAGGCCTGCGGCCAGGCAGTGCTCACGTCCGCTCATCGGAAAATGTTTTCAATTATTCACTGCCGGTCCTCTGCCTCAGTTCCCAAGAAGGATGGGGGGTTGCGTCCAATAATAGATCTCAGGCACTTGAATCAGTCTGTCAGGAGGTTCAGGTTCAAGATGCTCACTATTCCCATCATCGTGAGCCAAATTCAATCCGAGGATTGGTTTGTCACGATAGATCTGAAGGACGCATATTTCCACATCCTTCCATCTCACAGGAAGTTCCTGAGGTTCGCTTTCGGAGGCAAGGCGTACCAGTATCTGTACGACTGTCGCCACGGTGTCCAGGGTAAAGCTAGGCCAAGCCATCACTGTCAAACATTTTCAGAGGGTGTTAGGCCTCATGGCAGCAGCGTCCAACATCATTCCTTTTGGCCTGCTGCACATGAGGGCCTTGCAGTGATGGTTGAAAACCAAGGGGGAACCCTAGGGGGAACCCATTCTGCATGATCAGATGCCTTCGTTCCCTATCTATGTGGAAGAAAGCTTGGTTTCTCTCCCAAGGTCCTGTGTTGGGAACGTCATGTCGCCGGAAAACCGTTTCGACAGACGCCTCCCTCATGGGCTGGGCCGCGGTCATGGACGGCCGCTTCACGACAGGCCTATGGCAGGACCATCATTCCTCCTGGCACATAAATTGGCTGGAGATGTTGGCGGTTTTCCGAGCTCTGAGGAGCTTCCTGCCGGACCTCAAAGGTCATCATGTCCTTGTGAGGTCAGACAATATGTCAGTAGTGGCCTATATAAACCATCAGGGGGCCTATATAAACCATCAGCATCAGATCCTCCTGTGGTTCCAGGGAAAATTGTTGTCTCTCAGAGCAACATACATTCCGGGAAATCAGAATCAGGGGGCAGACATCCTGTCGAGACAGGGGCTGAGGCCCGGGGAATGGAGACTCCACCCCGAGGTGGTGGAGTCAATATGTCAGAGGTTCGGCCCAGTGGAAGATTAAAGATTAAAATCTGTTCTATTTGCGTCTCGAGAGACGATCCACTGTCCACTGTGGTTCTCCCTGACACATCCAGCCCCGCTGGGGTTGGACGCCATGGTGCAGACGTCACCGAGGCTGCATCTGTATGCATTTTCCCCGATCGCTCTGCTCCTGGGAGTTCTAGAGAGGGTCCGTCGCAACGGGATCAGTCTACTGCTGGTAGCCCTGTTGTGGCCGGCCCGAGTCTGGTTCTCCGACATAATATCACTCCTGGACGGCCCTCCGTGGGACATTCCCCTCAGGAGGGACCTGTTGACACAGGCAGAGGGCTCAATATTTCACCCTAGGCCGGAACTATGGAAACTGTAGGTCTGGCCCCTAAGGGCACTCTACACCTGGCACTCTTGTGCTCTCGTCCTAAGTGTGCCTGTGAGCAGCTTCATACTAGGGCGGGCAGGGCGCGTTGTGGCATAGTGGGTACTCGTTCCCCCAAAGTGTCATTCTACGCAGTTCGAGTTCCCCCGAAAGGGAACGTCTCGGGTTACGACTGTAACCCTTGTTCCCTGAGAAAGGGAACGAGAACTGCGTCCCTTCACCACGCCTTCCCCTGCCTGGGAGAGCTTGCTTCATCACAGAAGCTAACTCTGTTTGTGTGCCGACGTCATTTTGTAGCTTACGCTTATGCTGTCACACATTACGTCAGGAAGCAACCCCAATCAAGATTGGCTTAGTTTCATTCATGCTTCAGAGCTACATTTAGATACGCTAAGGGCGTTTCCCCCAAAGTGTCATTCGACGCAGTTCTCGTTCCCTTTCTCAGGGAACAAGGGTTACAGTCGTAACCCGAGACGTATTTTTTACAGTAAACTACTTGAGGTTGTATTTGTATATCGAGAGGAAGTACGTAAAATTTAGTATATTCAATATATTTTTCTGATTGCTGCCTATTAATGACTGGCAGCTGAATTCTACATTTAAACTATTAACTGCATACGTTCTAAACTATTTTTAACTGCATAAAGTGCTGTATAATGCATAACTTAATTCACCTAACAAAAAAAATGTGACACTTGTTAATCTTGAAAAACAGTTCAAAATGTATTTAATATATAACTTACAAATCTGAAAAAAACTTTACCCCAAAAACTTTACCCCAAATTATTATCATATTACTTTGTATTATTTAAAAAAACTAAAATTAATGTACATGAAATTAAAGGGTTAGTTCACCCAAAAATGAAAATTCTGTCATTAATAACTCACTCTCATTTCATCCCAAACCCGTAAGACCTTTGTTCATCTTCGGAACACAAATGAAGATCTTTTTGATGAAATCAGAGAGCTTTCTATCCCTCTATTGGAAGCAACACAACTTACACAGTGAGTAATTAATTGCAGAACTTTCACTTTAGGGTGAACTAACCCATTAAATGTTTTTTAATTCATTAAAACATATATTACACATAATTTCACACAAAGAAGAAAACGGCTAAATGCATTACTGGATAACCACAAGTTGACCAACATGGTCATAATCAAGCGGTTCTAAAAACCACAAGGATGCTGATGAGTTTTCACCACTTCTTGAACATACCACGGCAAAACAACAAGGCCCCTAGTGAGTCAAACTTTTGGTCCAAAAAAAGACTCATCACAGGATGCAAAAACTGGCTGGAAATATTAAAAAGAACAGAGGACAATATATTAGATAAATTACAAACATAATGATTAAGTCAGAGACAGAAACAGTCAGAGACAGATAGAGGATGACAGATACAGTCAGAGACAGATAGAGGGATGATGACAGATATAGTCAGAGACAGATAGAGGATGACAGATACAGTCAGAGACAGATAGAGGATGACAGATACAGTCAGTGACAGATAGAGGATGACAGATGCAGTCAGAGATGCAATAAAAGAAAAAAAAGTTTGTGTATACATCTACTTACATTTTAGAAATTCCACTGAAAATCCATCAATTTGCAGAGAAGAGTGGCAACATGTGGGTTCACTGCAACCATTTTTTTCTGCACCATTTGCCCTGTCATTTTAGATGGCACTTTTCCTTTTGACGACTTTGTTCCTCTCTCCGGATTAATGTCTACAAAGCGCCTACAGGGTCATGAAACAGATAATATGTAATTAAGGTTGGTTTTAGTTTATGCGGCAGGTAATCATGTTTTTGAAATTGGACCATATGCTAGATTTCCAAGGAAATTGTAGATGTCCACTAATTAAAACATCTGATTTAACTCATTAGTTTGCTGGTGTTAAATAGGCAGACATATGCTAAATCATTCACCCTGAAAAATGCAATCTCTTCTCGAGTCATTTTGAGAAACATTAAAGGCCTAAAAAGATATAACACGTATAATATGAATATGAATAGATATAATATAGATATAAACATAATATTCTATGTAGATAGTGTCTACATAGATAAAAGGAAAGTTCAGATAAAACATAATCTACATATGTAAAATGCTGGTAATGAAGTTGTTAGAATTCAACCATTACCTTTGAATGAACTCCAAGGTACACGTTGCCTCCTCCTGGTACTCAAGATTGAATATACAATATGCACCGAACAGAGAGGCAAGGCCAGACAGGAAGCTGGGCTGAATACCCTCACACACAACCTCGCCAGCATTAAATAGTCAGCATCCAGTGCCCATTCTGGTAAAATGCCTTGTGCACCCTGTTAAAAAAAAACATTTGCCAGACGATAAAACAAACACAAATATCTGTAAATTTAAAAAGGATATTACCGTATATTATAAATGAACTAACTTTATAAAATACACTAATATTGTGAAGATAACAAAGTCACACAAATCCACACCTAGCTGGTTACCATTCTCCCATTCAGTTCAGTTCAAGTTTATTTATATAGCACGTTTAAGAACAACCATAACTGACCAAAGTGCTTAACAAACAAAACAAAGTGCTTATACGTTAACACTTTATTTTGATAGTCCACTTTAGACATTTAACTAACCATAAGTAACGTTTCAACTACATGTCAACTAACAGTCATTAGAGTATTAGTAGACTGTCAGGTTAATCTGCTGACACTTTATTTTGTTGGTACCCCAACTGACATTCAACTGACTATAAGTAACTTGGCAACTACAAATCAACTTATTCTCCTAACCCGAACCCTAACACCTAACCATAACCTAACAGTCTACTGACAGTCTACTATATTTACTAAATACTCTGAGAGTTAGTTGACATGTAGTTGAAAAGTTATTAGTAATTAGTAGAACGTCTAAAGTGACTATCGAAATAAAGTGTAACCCAATATACAATACAAAATATACTTGTTCATTCAGCGACGCTCCGTGAGCGGGCTGACAGCAAGGCCTTAGCAACGCGTTTTCATTTCTGCGCCCATGTTAACAGACGACTGTCTGCCATAAAATAATCACGACCTGTGCTAATTAACACGAAGTTCCCGTGAATACCCACTGGTGTCATTGAAGCATGATGTTCAAAATCTAGGCACTCAGGTTCTACCCATAGATGCTATTGTCATGATTCTGCCATCCTGTTATTGATTATTCCTAGTCTTGTGGCAGGATCGTGACAGAACCAATGTTTTGTGTACAAGCACTTGGCCAATT
This sequence comes from Semotilus atromaculatus, assembly GCA_031834385.1. NCBI lineage: Eukaryota > Metazoa > Chordata > Actinopteri > Cypriniformes > Leuciscidae > Semotilus > Semotilus atromaculatus. The sequence goes on along the minus strand of JAULUF010000025.1, from coordinate 11,780,381 downwards.
GTTTGGCCAAGTGCTTGTGGTGTCTCGTCCCGTTACCCCGCCCCCTTGTTATCCTCGTCTCGTCATTATTGTCTAGTCAGTTTCACCTGTCCTCGTCATTAGTGTTCCCTTTATAATTCCCTTGTGTTTGCTGTCCTGTGTCGGTTCATTGTTTGACGTTGTGTGAGTCTAGCTGTAAGTAATTCATTGAGAAGTCTGTTATTTGAGAAGTTCTGTTCCTGTCTTTATTTTGTTCCTGTCTTAGTTTCTAGTCTTAGTCTGGTGTGTTCTACCCTGTCTTGTTTTGCCCCCTCGTGGGCTTTGTTTTCTGTTTTGTCATTAAATAACCTTTTGAAAGTCATCTGCTGTCTGCGAGTGGGTTCATCCTACCATCCACATAACAGAAATAGTGCCATGCATGCAGGAATGTGTGAAATCCTATACAGTGGGCACGTGAGTCCTGGATTACAAATAGTAATCGCTAATATATAGTCTACCTTCATATACTTGTTACATGTTACACGTTCATGTTACAAAACATGAAAAAAAATAACTTACCACAGTTGTGTGTGAATCATTCGCCTTGCCGCTACCCGAATCACGACCCTTGAAAATCCCACGACGATGACTCTGTAGATTTGAAATTTACAGCAATATTCCGTAAATTTGAGTCAGACCGCCATGGGACCCCAGAATGCATTGCAGTTTACAGCAAAATGCTATATTATAAAAAAACAGCCAGCTGCTGTAAAATAATGCTGTAATTTTTTCAGCAATTCATTACAGTGAACTACACTTAAAGAATACATATATACAGAATAATGAAAAGTAAAGAGAGAAAGAGAGAGAAGATCAAAGAATGGCAAATATCACAAACAGTTTAACCTTAAAGGGGAAATGAAGCAGTCAATCAAGTTTACATGATTTACAAGATGGATTTCCACTATAATCAAAAATTATATAAGAAACATGACAAATGTAAACATGCAAAAGAAAAAAGTGAAAAACCGTTATACCTTTCGCGACCAGGGCGCCGCCATTGTGCAGTATTCTAACCTGTGACTTCACGGGGTTGGTTGGCTGAATGGGTTTAGCACTGCAGAATAACGTTGGTAACGGTGGGTGGGGGGAGCATGGGCTGGAGGGGGGCGTTTATCCTTAGGGAGAACATGCCTCCCCTTTCACCGCGCCTCCACGGACCTCCTCCTCCACTGCTCTACTCTGTACACCTCCCTTTTTAATGTTCCTCATGTTAGATGGCCAACATTCACATTCCTATTTAAGAATTAAGGTGTGCTGTGTGGAGGGCTTGAAGAGGTCCTGCACTGTTGCCCCCCACTTCTTTTTAATGCATCTCATTTCATACATTTAATCACACAATCGATCAATAGGTAGGGAAATGGGTGGTGCTTGAGGTTGTTCTGAATAAGTTCTACCCCCTTGCGCCGCACCTCTTTTAATGCACTTAAGACTTAATTTAGACCCTAGAAGACATAACACAGGGATAGTGGGGTCGGTAGATGAGCTGGGCCGTCAATAGAACCGCAACTGAAGGCGGGGGCAGAGGAGAGCAGAAGTGGAGAGTTTTTTTTTTTTTTGTCCTGTCAATTACTGTTCTTATTTGTTTCATGTTGAATGTGTGATACATACTCTCTCTCTATATATATTTTTTATAATATCAAATAATCATTGTATACGGTACATTTTATGTCTTTTACACTTTGTTTGGGTTTTGTATCATGTGTAAGGTTTTGCAATAAAAATTTTTTTAAAAAAGAATAACGTTGGTAATGTAATATAGCACATTACATTATGTATTATTTGTATCTGCTATCAATTACAAGAGGGTGAATAATTTCTGTCAAATTACAGAATGGCTGCTGTGTAGTGATGATCTCACTCAAAAGTTATTGACAGTAAAACATATGAATAACGTGGTCTCGCGCATCCAGTCGCTTCGCTTCTGAAATGCTCCTAGTGCGAGTTGGCACCAGGGGAGACGGAATAAAACCTTGCCGGAGCAGTAACGCCGCAGACGTGTGCAGTGACGCCCGTTTCACGTCCGTTTCACACATACTCCGTTTGCAGTGCGTATTTTTTCCGTACCCATGTTAACAGGTTAGAGCTTTCACACTGCACGCGGGTGCGTCCGGCGATCCGTTCCAGGAGCGGTGCGTATACAGCAGTGCAGAGTAGAGGTCGACCGATTAATCGGTCGGCCAATTAATCGGCCGATTTTTTGCATTTTTTAACATAATCGGCATCGGCCAATATCCAAGTATATCAAGCCGATTATTAGGCAGGCGCATCTGTGGGCAGCCTAGTGTTGTCGTGGAACACGTGTTTGACGCACGCTGCTGCTAGAGTCATTTTCCAGCCGAGTGAGCAGACTTCATCCAGTGCCTAAGGAGCTAACTAAGTGCCTTGGAGAAAACGATAAGGATTCAATTCTTATAACTCCTTTATATTTAATTAAAAACGTTTGATATGTTACTGCTAACTTCGAGAAAAAAACCTGAATAAGCGACATGACATTCGGCTACTTTGGATCGTAGTTGAAGTTGCATTATCACAGTAGAAGAGTTGCTATCATGTCACAATAAGTAAGCAATAATTTTGCAATTACAGAGTGAATCTGAGACTTTTATTTGTTCTGTTTGTGTGTCTTATATTTGAGAGGGTTGTCACTAAGTAATAAAAGAGTACAAGTAATAAAAAAGAGACCAACGCACTATAGGCTAGTGACAGACCGGCTTTGCTTTACTAGCGGGTGCTAATACGGCACTGGAACCTTAAAGTTGCCATATGTAAAAATTTTGGTAAAAATATCCAAAAAATGAGCTACACGTATCAAAAGAATGAGAAGAAATAAGTGCAATGATGTCATTAAAAAAATTACAAGTTATAGTGCTTCCGAGATATAAACCTGAATTAGCATGCTAAATTACTAGCCCCGGCCCGGCCGGTGTCATAATACCAGTTTCGGCCATGGGAGGCGGTATGCGGGCAACATACATAACCACCAGCCAAACTGCAACACACGAATAACTCGCACGGCTTGTGGGCGTACTTGAACCTGATGTCAATCGTGTAAAGGACAAAAAAGGACTTTGGTACAGCCCACTACTACATTTCAGTTCAGGGAAGAGTTCAAAAAAATGATTGGTTGATATTATGTATGAGGAATACATTTTGGTAAGTTGCAGCATACTGTATCTTTCAACAGTGGTCGTGTTTTTTTACTATTAGCTAGTAGAGATGATCGGTTCATGTGCGCTAGGCGTGCATTACATCTCTAATCTCTAAAAATCTCCAAATGCTCCACGTGAAACTGCGGTCTTACTATCGTGTCAATTGATTTGATTAATATGCGCGAGGGAGAGAGAGAGCAGGACCGCGCTCGTGTTGTTTGAAGACGTGAGAGTGCACGCGCGCAGCCGGGGCTCGCTCTCTCTCTCTCTCTGCTCGTAACGCGCCCTGTCAAGCGCAGCGGCAGCAGTCATTCTATTCTATCCCTCACCGATCAAAATAGGCTTTGGCGGGACAAAGCGGACTATTTGACGGTTTTAGAAGATTAACCCGAAACTAAAAAACAGACTAGAGTAGGCCAACTTTCTGGAGGTATACTGCCCCCATCTGGTATGGAATATGTGGAGAATTAATAGATTTTTTTGACATAAGGCACCTTTAACGACCGTTATCTACCGCACCGAATATCAACGAGGATTTCTGTGCTTCAGTTCGGTGCTACTGTTATGCCAGTGCTTCTCTTGGATGCTCAGAAAACGGACGTTAGAATAACAGAAACATCGCTTCGCTGCACGTGACGGTAGTCAGCATACCGTTAGTTAGTAGCTGGATTAAACATGGTTAAAATGCTGGCCAAACAGTGTAAAGTGTGACTGTATTTCACCGTAGACTAAAAGGTCCAACAAAGATGCCGTTGTCTGAAGAACAGACGGATGGTGCGTTGTGGTGCATTTAAAGTTTTTGTAAAATATAATTTTCCCATCTGGTGGTTGTTTTTGTCGTTCAACAGCAATTTACTAGTGAAATACGTTATTGTTATAAATTAAATGAATTAAAATATAATAAATATGGGTAACACTTTATAATAACTGCATGCTATTAATCATTAGTTAAGCATGAGTAAACAGTTAATTCAACATTTATAAAGAATTCATAGACATTAATAATGAGTTTATAAATACAATTATAAAATGCTTTTTTCTTGATTCATAAGCCTATCTATAATGTGTTTAATAATTGTATTTTCATACTTTGTTAATGATCAATTAATAATTTCTAAATTAAGTATAGCATTATTTACAAACCAGTTATTTAAGAGTTGTCAATGATTCATAAGATCACTTAAAAAGTGTAAGTAAATGGAGTAAATTCAGGTAGTTATAAAGCATTTAGTAGTGGTCAGTTAACTATTTTTGTGAGCTCATCTAAAGTGAGGACTATTCATGCCTTGTAAACCATTTACAGAGGAGATTTAAAGGCTCATTTATCTTCTAAACAGAAAAAAGAAACAAATACAACACAGTGATACAGAACATAGAAATATTAACAGCCTTTAAATCTCCTTTGTAAATGCTTTACAAGGCATAACTAGTCCTCACTTTAGAAGAGCTCACAAACATAGTTAACTGACCACTACTAAATGCTTTATAACTACCCGAATTAACCCTGAATTACAGTATAATTACATATTAATAAAGCATTTATTAACACACTAAGTAACTATTACTATGTCTGAATAATAAAATGTATGAATGTAGATTTAAATAGTTTATTAATAATTTACTTACACTTTCTAAGTGATCTTATGAACCACTGACAACTCTTAAATAACTGGTTTCTAAATAATGCAATACTTTATTAATGATCAATTTATCATTTCTAAATGAAGTATGAAAATACAATTATTAAACACATTATAGATATGCTTTTAAATCAAGAATAAAGCATTTATAACTGTATTTATAAACTGCTTATAAATGTCTATTAATGCTTTATAAATTATGAATTAACTGTTTACTAATGCTTAACTAATGATTAATAGCGTGCAGTTATTATAAAGTGTTACCTAAATCTTATATATAAAAAACTATTTAATCATTTAAAGTTTTTTTTCCCCTTTTTTGTGATAATTAGGTTATGTCCATTTGGCTTTGTCCGTCAACAAACAAACCAAACAAACCAAAAATACATGTTTCAGGACAGTTTTTGGGAAGAGGATAGAAACGTTTTTAGCCTTGTATTACTTACAATGCACTGAATTATTAGCTGAATTATGAAACATTTGTTAGATTTTATATCTATACCTATCTATAAAATGACTTGAAGATGATGTCAAGATACTATACAAAAATACTAACATAACCTTGTATTTTCCCCCTTTTTTACAGATGTCTGAAAAGAAAACCACCCCCTTATGGCAGCGCTTCAGTTTTCCTTGACAGTTTATTTTCTTCTTACCCGTTTCGTTTATTTAATATATTTTTATACATTATTGATACAATTTATATATGTTTTTACATTATACATTTTTAATTTAAGTGTACAAGTGCAGATTGTTCATTATTCAAGTGTTCAATAAATGTTTTAATCTTATCAAATAAATGTTTATCTTTCAAATAGAGGTTAAAAACAAGCACATATCAGCCAAAATAAATCGGCAGCATTAATCGGCCATCGGCCGACCCGGATTTCAAAAGATCGGCATCGGCGCGACCTCTAGTGCAGAGATCGTTTACACACGAGTCTTTCTGCTGTGCTGCACGAATCACAAATCACATTTCACAAATCACAAATCACATTTCACAAATGAAAATGTAGTAATTTCATCATAAATGCATTTAATTAAATAAAATTGAGTAATCTCATCCACCATACATGCATTTAATTAAATACTCCTATATTTCACAGTCATCTTTTTACTTTAAGACCGGGGTAAAACAAGGAAAACTACAATTTTCTTCAACAAGGCGACATAATGAAAGACACTCGTCTCATTCGTGGAGGTGGAAAAAAAGTTCTTTGTGATGCAAGATTGATTGTATAAAGATTTAAATTGTGAAAAAGAAAAGGTATGAGTGTTGTTTTTGTCAATTTTAAGTTTTAATTTAAAATGTTTGCGATTTTAATATGTAGCTAGGCTACATGGTTCAATATGTTACCACTTGCTTGAGCAACTTCATATATAATCTATATAGAAGTAATGCATTGAATTGTTTACATTAGCCGCGTTTCCACTGTCGGGCCCGGGCCGGGCCGTGCTAGTGCGTGCCAGAGCCAGTCGCGTTTCCACTGTCACTTCCGGGGCTTGATCGGGGCTTACTCAGGGCCAACGGCCAGGATTTCTGGCCCGTCGAATACCTTGGGCCAAAGCGGTCCAGCTCGGGCTAGAGGAGTGGTTACGAACAGAGGCGGGGTTTACCTGAGTCTGGAGACGACAGCGCCGGATGATTCTGTCAGCATTAAATAGCCTACTTTTACAATAATTTAACTCACTTTCATGTTTGAATGCCCTCTGTTTGTGATCCGATGTAAATTCTGATCACCGTATAAGGTAGAAATATTTATAGACCTAACGTTATGCGATGCAAAAGACTATGCGCGTTAACCATTACCATAGTAGGCTAAACATAGTAAACGCTTGAAGATACGCAGAGTTAAAAAACATGGTGAACGTTTGAAGAAATCAGATAAATCATAAAGGCTATCACAATCATGTTTTTATTGTATCTGTCAGATAACCTCGTCTCTTTATACCGGACTATCATAAAATAAACTAATAACTAAAGATAAACTTTTTCTCTGACTGAAAATATCTGTAGCCTACTGGGAGTCGAGAGAGTGCTAAAGCTTCTCAGGTCGTATTTTTGGTTGCATATATTTGTAGAAATTATCATAGGCTACTTTCTAAATGTGATGTAAATCTGTGTCCTGTAATTACCAAATTAACAGAAACAGACGCGACTGAAGAAGTAAGTGTCCTCTTTCTTTTGTGAAACCTAACGGTGATTTATTTCTGTGTGACTAATGTGCAATTTTGACATAGGCCTACATTAATTCATGATCAATGTATCACTTTTTATTGTAAATCTGGTAAAACATTGATGCTTGGGTTTTAAAAATTCAAGCAAACAACAAAAATGTCAGCAACCGGTCACTTTTATCATGTATGTGTCACGGTTCATGGATTCATTGACTCACTCTCGCTATGTGTGTGCGTGTTGAGTGAATGGGCGCGGCTTATCAGCACGGCTCGTTATCTCCGCTGATGAGCCGATCAGCGCCAGCTGTTCTGAATGAGGATGTCCTATATATTTTTTGTCATTTCGTCTTGTCTTTGTCAGATGGTTGTGGAGGTCTCCGGTCGTCTCACTATCGTTTCTCCTCGCTCCAGTTCCTGTCTTCCTTTGAAGTGGATTCTGCCCTGTTTGGAGGATCATTGCTGTTCCGGTCTCGTCGTCTGCCCACGGAGACCTGCGTTGCCTAGCCCTGTGATCCTGCTGTCTGTCTGCCTTTTTATCTGCGTCACCTCTTTTCTTTGTGTTAATAAACACTATACCCACTTGCTATTGAATCCTTGACTGTTCCTTTGTGCCGTAACAGTATGTTTTGCAATGCACGCTGTTTCCAGTGATTTCTTTCTGATTAGTTTTCTGATAAAACTTCCATTTGTTGGTGAAATGATGGGTTAGTGTGACGTTGTTCCAGAGAGGCGTGTTACGGGCGTGTTTTAGTGAAGCACTGTGGAGCTTCTGGCCCGACAGTGGAAACGCAGGCCAGGTGCTACTGGCCCGAGGCTATTAGCCCGGCACGGCCCGTTTTAAAGCCCTGGCTCGGCACTGGTCCGACAGTGGAAACCCGGCTATTGTGTTTAAACGTGAAAGGTCTATTAAAGAGTGTGTGTACAAAGATAATTGCACTGGTGACAACTTTTTTTAAAATAAAAGTTGCTGATAACTTCTGGATTTGAAATACAAATAGTGAGTAAATGTGTTTGTGGTACAGCCGCGGATCAGTTACGCACTGCAAACGCAGTGTGAAAGCACTATAGCACTGCTGCTCCTGTACCGCGCACCGAAAGGTATAGCGGTCTTTTACTTTTATATGTTTACATTTGTCATGTTTCTTATATAATTTTTGATTATAGTGGAAATCCATCTTGTAAATAATGTAAACTTGATTGACTGCTTCATTTCCCCTTTAAGAGCCAGCAAAGAATCAAATCACCTTAAGGCAGGGGCAAACAATCTTAAACGCATCTAAATATCAATTCACGAGTTCACACTTACCAATGATCAGAGAATAAAAATGGTTATGCGTATTTGGCGTGCTGTCCGGGGGGAGGGCTCCGAGCTCGGAAATTGGGCCCGAACCCAGAGTACTCCCCCGTATCTCTGTTTAGGGATAACTAGGCAAGTGTGAGGAGATGGGGTGGTGGAAGGATGCTGAAAACTGTTGAGGAATATGGGTGAGTTGACTGTGTGTATTTATAGGCTTTATTTGTGCTGATTGAGTGGACCAGTTGATTACTGATTGCTGACAGCTGGCTGACTTGATTGTTTGATCATTAGAATGTGTTCCTCCCGAACCTTGTTAATAAAACATCAATAGAAAAACTTGCATGGGTTTTTGGTGCTGAGCAAGAATGCGTGTGTGTGTGTGTGTGTGTGTGTGTGTGTGTGTGTGTGTGTGTGTGTGTGTGTGTGTGTGTGTGTGTGTATGTGTGCGTGCTCGTGTTTATATTACATTGTGGGGACCAAATGTCCCCACAAGTATAGTAAAACCTGAAATCACCTACATTGTGGGGACCAGTCAGCGGTCCCCATGAGGAGAACAGCGTATAAATCACACTAAGTAATGTTTTTTGAAAATGTAAAAATGCAGAATGTCTCCTCTGATGGGTAGGTTTAGGGACAGGGGCAGTGTAAGGGGACAGAATATATAGTTTGTACTGTATAAAAACCATTACGCCTATGGAGAGTCCCCACAAAGATAGCGAACCAGACATGTGTGTGTGTGTGTGTGTGTGTAGATCATCGGTCCATTGTTCGTGAACTCAAAGCGCTCTTTGGGTTCTTCCGGGGGGTGCGTCGTTTGTGGGAAGATTTGAACGAGCTAAACTCAAGAGTCAGTTTTGCCGGAAAATCAGGAAGATGTTGTCTCATCTGAAGGAAAAGAAAATGAGCCAGCAGGGAAGAAAGAAATTAGGGAAGATGAGCTATTGTCATTGTCCTTTAATTAAGGATATTTAAGTCCACACCTATTTTGGGTGAAATGACCAATAGTAGTTAGAAGCTTTTAGAGGAAGAGAGTTTTTTTTTTGTCTCCTAACATCCTAACTTGTTTTATGATGGTGTCAGAATTGGTAATTTTTTCTCCAAAGGATGGTAAAAATAGTATAACACATTTTATCGTAACATACTATACATTGTTAGAGTGTAACGAGGGGAATATTTCAATACCAAGGAAGATATGGCTGGAAGATATTTAAAGTAGAGATACATTCTTACACTTGAATATAAGCACTTAGAGTTTATATAAGGTGGGGGACATAAATACACACAGGGATATATCTTTATATACATTTACATATACATTCTGGGATGACTTAATTATGAGTTAAATGGAAAGAATGTCTGTCTATGTATATTGGGTGCGTTTCTCCAATGTCCATGCCACATGGCCTTTTGTGCTTGCCGTGAGTTGATTAAGATATTTTTGAACCTCACAAAGTAGCTTTGAGGTGTCTCTGTTTAGCATCTGAAAAACAACTAAAGTGACAATGTGGGCAATTCGATCCAGACTCACTGGCGCTAGGCCTGTGACATACATGAAGAAATCCAAAAGGTTAAAAGCTTTCTTAAGCTTAGAAGCAATTAATCATCGTGATTCAGTCCAGACACTACAACTGCGGTAACAGAAATCTTAAATGGCACGGTACCATAAAATTTTGGTAGGCCTAGGTTTCATAAAAGCAAAGGTAGTGTTAGGAAATGTGATGTTTAAGTTAGCTAAACAGCTAGCCAACACACTTGGCCACATTGTGGTAGAAATGGTGGATAACATGTAAGAATCAGTTTAATGCCCTCAAAGCCAGAAAAACAGGGCTGTATAAGTAAAATACAGCATAACAAACCAAATGAAAAAAGTTAAGCTGTAGACCTGACAGTTTTATTTCAATGGTTGTGTGAGGCTGTTTATTTGTTACAGCCTAAGGTAACCTAAGGTAACAATGCTGACGTATCAGAGCTGGTCTCATTCCAAAACCAGAATTTTTTTATTGAGCCAACCATTCTTACCTATATTGGCCTTTATTATAGAGATAAACTATTATTATTTTTATTATTATTTGCAATTTCCTGACATTCAAATTGAGCTTTATCTTTATATCTTTACGGAGTGCAATAGAGTTCAAAACAGTGTCTTTTTTTTTTTTTTTTAGCAGCCTTGGTTTCTGAAATATTTTTTCCTATTAAATTTTCCACTGGAAATTTGAAAAAAGTCTTCATTAAAGAGTTTAAAGCCATGAACCAAACAGCCACAAAATAACAACACTACAAACTTTGATTTGAAGCAAAAAAAAGAGGGAAAAAAAAAGAGGGACAAATCTATATGCATCCCAGGCATTGCAAATTACATAATGAATTTAAAATAACATAAATATAAACTATTAATTAAAAGATGTTGATTGTGTATATATAAATAACATTATATATATAATGCATTGCACAATATGCATATACAAATGGTCAAGTGCACATACACATGCTTTATGTGAGTGGGTGGGCACTAAAGAGATATTTTTTTACAATTACCTTATTTTTAAATTCTCTGATTAGTGGAGATTTCTTTTAAGAAAGAATTCCACAGTTAAAAATTACTTAAAAAATAAGTTGAAATAATGCGACCTGACCGCTTCAACAAAACCATATACCAGTGATTAACAACCTTGTAGCTCACAGGTCTGTCTCAAAAGATTCACAAGTTGTTTTTTTAAAATTCCCTATGGAAAGAATAAATGGGATTTTTGCTTCCGGAACCCGACTGTTGCACTCTATATAAGCATTGTAGGATTTACAGGCCTGCTAAACACTTTATCCCAATACAAAATCAAAGATTTGTAAAAGGTTTCTGTTCAACAGTTTATGTGTACAGTGGGTTATCTTTTTATACAGTCAGTTTATAGCCGCATCTTCAGAGTGTTCCTAATAACGTGCTTTTCAGCTACAAGTGCCGCCAACGCCCAAGGAACAGCATATTCAAGTGTCACCAGGCCTATGAAGTTATACCTAAATTCTGAGTAGTCCCAAGGACATGCTCCGAAAAGCCTAAGCAGATACCCCCAGCTAAACTCCCATAGATAGATGAATAGAGTGTAGACAGTCACCCTGACTGGTAGTGGGCAGTGTTTCTTCTGCAGTGTCACACTTAGACCTTCCATGTAGAAGATGGCAGAGCTGTATATAAGGAGCGCCCAAAGGCTTGTGTGGCCTGATAGTCTGTGGTCATGGGTGTAGTACCAATCCCAAGATGCTGTGAATGCCACCTCACAGAGGCACCCATGTAGGGCGTAAATGTACAGTCGGGCGAGAGGGGAGAGGGGGGAGGGTGTGATCTGCTCAGAGACGTCTGTGTTGGCACCAGTGTCTGCAACAGAAAAAAAGCCTATTGTTAGCAAAAGTAGATGCACCAGTGGCGAGGCCACATAAGGGCCAGGTGCAGCTTTAAGTTTTACAGTGATTATTTATTCTACGTTAACAACAACATAGTCATCTGTGTGTAAACAATTTCTACAAAATGAAGAGATGATTAGAAATTAAATCGAGCTATAAAGGTTCAGTGTATCCTTCCTGCACACCACTGGTGACACACCAAACACTTATGGCTTTGAGAAGAGCTCTGCTTTCAAAACAAGCTTTTCCAGTAAAGAGCTACTTTTTCCCAACGATTAGCTGTGCAGCACAGCAATCTCTGTTTTTTATATCACATTTGTATAGGCATACTGATGAGCGAGTGGAGGTAAACCACGCTGTCAGCTCTATCTCGTATATAGCGCTGGTAAATCCGATTTATTCTATTGAATCGGTTCGTCTTAAACGGTCCTCTCATGTGTAGCTTTGGAAAATCTGATTCATTCTAGTGAATCACTTTGTTTGGAAGGTCCCATATGGAATGTCAAGTTGTGAGAAATGTTTTTCTATATTTCAGCTCTGTCCAGAGTTAATGCTTTGTCGACACATTCCTTTTGTCTGTATGTAAGTCAAACATCTGTTTCATATTAAGGAAGGAGTGGAAGTTCCCCCTCCCTTCCTATTTCTTTCTGTGCATTATGTATGGTAGAAAGCCTGTTGGAACTTGGACCGCAAGGAGCTCGAGGAAATCTAACCGGATCTTTACCAAATATAGGATTATTATATAAATATTATATAACGTATATATGATATCTGTATGAAGTCATATATGATCTTATTGGTTAGAAGGGTATAACTCCCTCTATATTCAAACTATATATTCTGTCTGCCACGTATTGGAAAACTGAGGTATCTTTCTTGCTTCCCAGCGCTGGTATTTTCTGTATTGTTCATTCACAACTTAATAAAAGGACGGAGAGAAAAAGGCACTTCGTGGTTGGAAGATTTTCCTTTCTCACACAAGTCTAATTAAATATTCCAGTTTAATAATATAGCAGTATTCTAGTTTATTATTTGTATTATTATTATTATTATTATTATTATTATTATTATTATTTTTAGCATAGTATAGGCAAAGTGTGTCTTGTTTAGGCCTATAACAACAAACAAAAAAACAAAGTCTTTTCAACATAATTTTGTCTAACAAACTTTAGAATTACTGGATATAATATAGTATAACATATACTTGGATAAAAGTTTTTTGTGGCGAGCAGGACGAGGCCGAGGGTCGTGAATATAATGGCCCGAGGCCGGTGGTGTGATTGATGACGAGCGACAACTGAGCGACGCACCGGTCACGTATCTCTCACGGAGGAGTGGAAGCATTAAAGGAGGAGTGATGACAGTAGAGATCGAGAGAGACCAGGCCTGGATTTTATGTTGTGTTCTGTTATGTGACAGTAGTCGTCCGTGAGGCCATACTGTCTTTACTTTTATTTTGTATTCATTTATTTTATTAGTGAAGTATTTGAATGTTCTCCGGTTCCTGCCTCCTTCTTCCCAAAACGAACTGCATTACATTTATATTTTGGATATAAACACTGATGTCAACGGTAGTGGTCAAAATAGAGTAGGCCTAAATAGCTTCAAATAGCCTGAAGATTGCAACAATTACATTGTTACACCAGTAGGTGGCGACAAGTGACTGTTCTAATTTTTATTTAACAATTTATTCAAGAGATTCATTAAAAAATGTTCATTCGACCAGTAATGAAACAATTGAAGTATTTATGAGTGAATTATTGAATCATTCATTCCAACCAATTTTTTAAAATATATATATATTTTTTTTTTTAAATATATAGACTGCAGCAATTATCATTTGTGTAATGTAACGAAGTAATAATACTTTGTTATAGTACTTTTTTTGGAGAATCTGTACTTTACTTGAGTTTTTATTTTTCTGTCAACTTTTACTTTTACTCCACTACATTTCCTAAATAAAATGTATACTTTTACTCCAATACATTACAATACAATACATTTCCACAAGGCATATTCATTACTTACTACAAAATAAATTTGGAAAAACACAAACTGCAAGCAAGCATGTGCAAAAAAGTGCTTGCACAACTGTAATTGATTTCATTTTCCGGGTTGCATCCGTTGCTGGAGTGGCTGGGAAGGGTCTGCTGTCATTATACAGTAGAAGAGAGGCCTCTAGAGGCAAAATAAAAACTATCACCGATGGTAGAGTTTGTTTTGACACTTGATGTTGTGACTATGGAAGCTTATGAGTAGCAATATTCAATTTGAAATGTAATATGCAGAATGACAATGCAATATGTAAAATGGCAATGCATTTCTGCATTTAAATTTTCCCATAAATTTGTGCAATGCTTGGTGCAAAATGAAAATTCAGTTATATAATTTACATTTGCTATTTCATACACTAGATTTAAAAATATGTTTAATCCCTGAAGGAGGGAACGGAGGACGTAGTCGACGTCGACTGAATGGGGATCACGCTAGGGAGCCAATCGTCTTCGATTACTATTGAACAAGCCAATGTTATTGGCGTGCGTGACTCACATCCCACACTCCGCCCCCGCAGCGCGGGTATAAGTAGTAGTGGCGAGGGAACACTACCTCCTTCAGGGAACGGTGGGTTGCATGCACAACCTTTCAGTTCCTAACACTAGAATATCTGTCAGCGAAGCACTCTATGTCAACGCCTAGGCGGGAGCATACACTCACCACCTAAGTGGACACGTGCATCTCGGAATTTTCACCAAGATGAAGGCAACCACTAATTTAGTGGGCCAACCTCGCTTGGAAACAGCCTTCCCTTTTCCGCTGATTTCTTTAACAGACAAGAGCTTGTCTGAGGTCCTAACCTTAAGCTCTGTGCACGTATAACCGCAATGAAGCGGACGGACAGAGAAGCCAGGGCTGGGTCTGCCTCCTCCAGGGCAGCGCTTGCAGGCTCACTACCTGGTCCCACCTTTAGGGCGAGGTAGGAATATCACAGGCACATATCCAGGCCGGGGTCGTTGAACGAAAGTGAGCAAGTCCTTACCCTCTAGTAGAAACCAGACGAGCGGGAGAACTGTTTTTATAACCGAATGTTTAACTCACTGCCTGCAGTGGCTCAGGGGCGGTCTCTGAGTGCAGTAGCACCAGAGATAAGGCCCAAGAGGATAAAGAGGGGCGCAAGGGGATTTATTTCCCTTGCGCCCCTCAGGAACCTGACGATCAGGACGTGCTTCCCATGCTACTGCATGATGTGCGGCAAAAATAGAGGTCAAAGCCTTCACTCCAACCCATCTTGCAGGAAAGAGAGCACTGAAATGACCGAACGTTTTCAGGATCTCCTCATGGAGAGAAGACTCACTCAACGAATAGGTTCCACGTCTATTTGGCGTAAGCACAACTTCCAATTCAGGAAGTGCTCTCGCAGAAGTGATGGTGAGTTCCAGATTCCTGCAATAGCTACCTGAACCACGGCGTCCAAATTTAGGACCGGCCTGAAATACTCCAGGGGTCCGAACGCGGGTGCCATCATGCCCCGTCCCTAAGAATGTTTTCAGGGGAAGTCAGGAAGGGCTGTCGAGGGGAGAACTAGGTCTGGTTGGGCCAATAAGAGGCAACTATCAAGACCTGCTCCACTCCTGACTTAGCACAGTACGTGCAAGCGACATGCGCGCACCAGACAGGAGCCTTGCTCAACACTAGGTGTGAAGAAAAAAATCACTGATTTGAGAGGGCGCCAAGCGACAATGAATCACATAGCCGCTTTAGAAGGCTCACTGGGGAACGCATTTCTGCGGAGCCCTGGGGTCAGCTGGGAGCCAGTGTCTGTCCAAGGGATGTTCGCTCGGAAAATACAACTGGCAGAGGAACGAATCCGGAAAGGCAAACAGATGTATCTGTGCATCCCCGAAGTGGTCCCTGCCCAGCTGGACCGACTGGGGATGGAGTTTCCACTTCCTGGCCATAGGCTGTCATGAGGCTCGTTGGCGGTACGATTGAGCAACCGGAAGAAATAGTGGAATGAAGCGACCTCAGAAGACTCCAAGGAGGAGGTGACGGGCTTGTAACATGCGAGGGAAGCGTAGCGCAACGGTCACAATGTACACAATGGATGCCAAGACCTCAGTTACTGCATGCCCTTTGTACGTGGCCCCTCAGTGGGTATTGATGGACACTCAATCTAAGAACCGTTGGTCTGGAGAAACAACAGGTCTGTTACGGACTGAGGCTTTGGCAGCAAGCCAGGGTGCTTTCACACGGAGCGTGCCGCTCTGCCATGGTCACTTCGGGACTCGGCCGGGAAGTCAGTGCTGAAGCGGGATTCATAAGGAGGAAGCAGAGTGGCTACATATGCCCCAGGAGCCTCTGAAGAGCATTAACATATCGGCTGGAGGAAGAGGCTACCTCGTGTCCTTCGCCAGCAGACTGCAATGGGCGCACACAAGACAGGAGCACTGCTCAACACCTAGGTGTGATGAATATCACTGAACTTGGGCGGAAGCCTATAGCAAAAGGGAATCGCAAGCCGAGTCTGATGGAATAGTTTGCCATCTGGACCGGTTTGGGAAGCGTTTTTTGGCTTCCGCAAACCGGGCCAGGGTCCACAGACGTACCCGAGGTGGGGCAGCAAGGACAGGGACCCGGCTCGGAAGGCCCGAAGGCGGCCTGAAGCAGGGTCTGAGTGTGGTGCATGACCAGGGATGCATGAGAAGGCGGATGACCGGGTCCTCGAACCGCACCCAGCTGCTGTGCTGGCAAAGAAGAGGGGGCTGAGGGGTGCAAGGCTTTACAGGGTCACACACAACCAGACTTGCCGTCTTGGGACCCAGGAACAGAGGAATCCTAGGTTGAGACCGACCAGGCCAATCTGGGAAATTAGGGAGACCAGGAACCAAACCTTGTCCGCATCCGCCATATCAACCAGCCTGAGCCAACAATGGCGCTCCTGAACCACTAATGTGGACATCGCAGACCGATCACGCACACCATGACACTCATGCCCCAGAGGGCGAGGGCGGATGCAGAGCGGTGCTCACCTGTAAGCGCACGGTCTGGTCTACCCTCGTGCATGTCCATGAGTGCCCTGGCCTGATAGACCTGTAGCAACTACATGGCACGCAAAAGAGCTTGCCCACAGCTTGCCCACTGTGAGCTTTGTAAGTCCTGCCCATCGGCTGAAAACTCACAGGCCTTAGGGGGGAGACAAGGATCCGGACACAGATGCACCTACCACTCAGGCAGTTTTCGTCAGTAAAAGTTGCTGTCCACGACCTAGTAAGTTCTCCATGCATTTCGGAAAAGAAGGGTACTGGGGCGGCGGGCTGAGAACCAGCATGGCCCGCCCAGAGATACCAATCATCCAACCGAGACTGAACAGGACACGGTGGAGAGTTCCACTTGAGCCTGGCAGCCTCGGTGGCCCGTTTCAGCATAGCTGACAATTCTGGATCCAGCTCGAGCAACATTATGCTCCCAGAGGGACGCAGTCGAGTCATCATCTCCAGAGGCCAGCTCACCCGCCGATGCTGCAATCGGCGTCCTGTTCTCTGGGGGAGCCCCGGGTAAAATGACTGGCCCATTGCAGATGGACCACGGGGGACTCCAACAGCTGCGGTGGAAGGGAGGGAGTGAGGAGCCCACGGGGAATGGTTACCGGGCGAGACATCCAGCACTATCCTCCTATCACCCATCCCACGCGGCACCCATGGGGCGGGGCGCGGTAATGGGGACTCGCGCTTTGCGGACGAAGGCGAGTCTCGATCTCAACACCACGACAGTCATATTCCCGCAATGGGAACATTAACTGTCCACAAATACTGCTTCAGCATGCTGTAAGCCCAAACACGTGATGTGCCACAATTGTCCATCATAGCCCAAACAATTGTGACCATCATAGAGGAACAGGGAACGACCGCATCCAAAAACGCACAGGTGGAATGACATCTTGAAAAAGATGCAAACGCACCCGTGTTGCTCTTTCAGCAACTTTCAACTAGTGCGTGCATCCACTTCCGTATTAATACCCGTGCTGCGGGGGCGGAGTGTGTGATGCGAGTCACACACGCCAATTCCATTGGCTTGTTCAATAGTAATCGAAGACGATTGGCTCCCTAGCTCGACGTCGACTACGTCTGACGTTCTCGACTGAAAGGGAACCTCGGCAAAATAGGCTCAATCGTTTTTACTTCGTTTGTGCTGTTATTTTTGTTTTGTTTGTGCTGCTTCGGTTTTTTAGATATTAAAGGAGTGGTATAATGCCCTTTTCACAAGATGTAAAATAAGTCTTTGATTTCCCCAGTGTCAGGGTGTGTGCAGGCAGAAGAAGACGAGGAAGGCAAAAAGGCTCCAATGCAAACATTTACTAAAAATAAACTCAAAACAGGTACAGGCAGGCCAACTGGCAGAGAGTTTTCACACACAATGGTAACATAGATGATAACACAGATGTAACCATAGACGAGAACCGATAAAGACAAACTGAACAGAAGAAAACGAAATACAGATACCAATGAACAATAATGAGGTGAGGACAGGTGACATGGATGATGATGGCGAAGAACAGGTGGGTGATTGAGGGAGTGAGTTCAGGTGTGGAGACAAGGAGGATTCTGGGAAGTGGAGGCCAGGGCGGAGCAGATCCCTCGGGCAACCATGGCGGCGAGGACCCTTCGGGGCGACCATGGCGGCGAGGACCCCTCGGGCGGCCAAGGTCAAGTCAAGTCAAGTCACCTTTATTTATATAGCGCTTTTTACAATTCAAATTGTTTCAAAGCAGCTTTACAGAGATAACAGAAAAACAATGTTGTAATAGTATTGTTAAATTCAAAATTAAATGTTAAATGTCCCCAACTAAGCAAGCCAAAAGCCAATGGCAACAAAGGCGAAGAGAGGCGAAAAAGGCAACAGTGGCAAGGAACCAAAACTCCATCAGGTGACAGAATGGAGAAAAAAACCTTGGGAGAACCCAGGCTCAGTCAGGGGGCCAGTCCTCCTTTGGCCAACAAACGAACAGTGTATGATTATGAGTTAGGCAGCATAACGTCAGGAGTCAGATGTGATCAGAACTTTCATGATATTTATCCAGTTCATCTGGTTGGGTTGGGTCATCCGGCCGGTGAGGAGATGAGTGTGTTGAGGTGTCCATGGGCCTTCACAGTGTTGATGGGGCTGGCTCATCAGGGATGCGTTGTCATCGTGTCCATGTGATGGTCCTTCCTCAGATCTGGATATGGCCTGGATCCGGCGGTTCGCGGTAAACCTCGGGATAAACAGAGACTAATATTAGCGTAGACGCCATCCTTCTTATGATGTACAAAGTACATCAGGAATTATGGGAAGTGTTCCCGGTTCCGGCTGATCTAAACTATGCAGCCTAACATTGAATTATAGAAATCTATAATGTGTTATGTGTATGCTAAGCCAAAGAGATGTGTTTTTAGTCTAGATTTAAACTGACAGACTGTATCTGCTTCCCGGACTGTGTTAGGAAGATTGTTCCAAAGTTTTGGTGCTAAATAGGAAAAGGATCTACCGCCAGCAGTCGATTTTGATATTCTAGGTATTATCAACTGGCCAGAATTTTGAGATCGCAATAGACGTGAAGGACTATAATGCGTTAAGAGCTCGCTCAAGTACTGGGGAGCTAAACCATTTAGTGCTTTGTAAGTAATCAGCAATATTTTAAAATTTATACGATGTTTAATAGGCAGCCAATGCAGTGTTGACAGAACCGGGCTAATATGGTCATACTTCCTGGTTCTGGTAAGAACTCTAGCGGCTGCGTTTTGAACTAGCTGTAGTTTGTTTATTAAGCGTGCAGGGCAACCACCCAGAAGAGCATTACAATAATCTAGCCTGGATGTCATGAATGCATGAACTAATTGTTCCGCATTTGTCAGTGAGAGCATATGACGTAATTTAGATATATTTTTAAGATGGAAAAATGCGGTTTTACAGATACTAGACACGTGACTTTCAAATGAAAGATTGGTATCAAAGAGCACACCCAGGTTCCTAACCGACGACGAAGACTTAACAGAGCAGCCATCAATTGTTAGACAGTATTCTGGGTTATTACGTGTGGCAGTTTTTTGTCCAATGATTAGAATCTCTGTTTTTTCAGAATTTAGTAATAGGAAATTACTGGTCATCCAATTTTTTATATCAGCTATGCATTCCGTTAATTTTAAGAATTGGTAAGTTTCGTTAGGTTTTGAAGAAATATACAGCTGAGTATCATCAGCATAACAGTGAAAGCTAATTCCATATTTCCTAATGATATCTCCTAATGGCAGCATGTACAGAGTGAACAGCAGCGGTCCTAGTACTGAGCCTTGTGGTACGCCGTACTGAACTTGTGATCGATAAGACATCTCTTCATTTACTGCTACAAACTGAAAACGGTCAGATAAGTATGATTTAAACCATGCTAGTGCAATTCCACTAATGCCAACATAGTTTTCTAGTCTATTTAAAAGAATGTTGTGGTCGATAGTATCAAATGCAGCACTAAGATCAAGTAACACTAACAGAGAGATACAACCACGATCGGATGATAAGAGCAAATCATTTGTGACTTTAATGAGAGCAGTCTCAGTACTATGGTACGGTCTAAATCCGGACTGAAAATCCTCGCAGATATTATTTCTTTCTAAAAAGGAACACAGTTGTGATGATACTGCTTTTTCTAGTATCTTTGACAGAAAAGGCAGATTTGAGATTGGCCTGTAATTGACTAATTCTGTAGGATCAAGTTGCGGTTTTTTAACAAGCGGTTTAATCATAGCCAACTTAAAGGTTTTTGGTACGTATCCTAGAGACAAAGATGAATTAATGATATTTAGAAGAGGATCTATGACCTCTGGAAGCATCTCTTTCAGTAGCTTAGTCGGTATAGGGTCTAGCATACAAGTTGTGGATTTAGATGAATTAACAAGTTTGCAAAATTCTTCCTCTCCTATAGCAACAAATGAATCAAAATGTTCCTCACGGAGACTACAATGCACTCCCTGATGCGCTACTGTAGTAGACGGTTGCATAGTTATAATTTTGTCCCTGATATTATAGATCTTATAAGTGAAGAAGTTCATAAAGTCATTACTGCTGTGTTTCTTGGTAACTTCTGGGCTTGAAGCTTTCTTTTTCGTTAGTTTAGCCACTTGTTCAAATAAATACCTAGGATTATGTTTATTTTCTTCTAATAAGGTTGAAAAATAATCCGTTCTAGCATCTTTTAATGCCTCTCTGTAAGCAATCGAGCTCTCCTTCCATGAAATCCGAAATACCTCTAGTTTTGTTTTCTTCCAGTTTCGTTCCATTTTTCTGGCTGCTCTCTTAAGGGCCCGGGTGTGCTCGTTGTACCACGGCGTTGGACTATTTTCTTTAATCTTCTTTAAGCGCAACGGAGCAACTATGTCTAAAGTGCTGGAAAAGAGAGATTTAAACGTTTCTGTTGCAATATCAAGTTCTTCTAAGCTATCCGGGATGCTGAGATTATGAAACTGATTAGGAAGATTATTAATAAAGCCATCTTTAGTGGCAGAAGTGATAGGTCTAACATATTTATAACACGGAGTCGGCTTTGCAGCCTTGGCTAAATGTAATTTACACGAGACTAGATAATGATCTGAGATGTCGTCGCTCTGCTGCAGAATTTCAACGGCATCAACATCTATTCCATGAGATAATATTAGATCTAGAGTATGATTACGACAATGAGTAGGTTCTGACACGTGTTGTCTCACTCCAATTGAGTTTATAATGTCTTTAAATGCCAGTCCCAATGCATCTTTTTCATTATCTACATGTATATTAAAATCACCAACAATTAGGACTTTATCGGCAGCCAATACTAATTTTGATAGAAAGTCAGCAAATTCTTTGATAAAATCTTTATGGTGCCCTGGTGGCCTGTATACAGTAGCCAGCAGAATTTTCAAATGTGATTTATTGTTTACACTATGTATTTTTACATTAAGCACCAACACTTCAAAAGAAGTATATTTAAAACTAGATTTCTTAGTGGTTTTGAAAATATTACTATAAATTACAGCAACACCTCCCCCTTTGCCTTTCGGACGAGGCTCATGTTTATAACAGTAATCTTGCGGAGTGGACTCATTTAAAGTAATGTAATCGTTTGGTTTTAGCCAGGTTTCTGTCAAACACAGCACATCTAGGTTATAGTCTGTAATCTTATCATTAACTATGAGCGCTTTTGAATTAAGGGATCGAATATTCAACAACCCAAGCTTTATCGTTTGCTCATCTGTATTATATCTGTTTTTTATTTGTTGAACATCAATTAAACTTTTAACCTTAGAAAGTTTTGGCAGTTTTTTGGATTTCCAAATTCGGGGAACAGACACAGTCTCTATATGATGATATCTAGATGAAAGAGCCTCTATGTGATGGGATTTATCTGACCTTGGTGACGTGAGGCCGCTAGCAGACGGTCGGTTAAGCCAGTCTGTCTGCTTCCTGACCTGAGCCCCAGATTGTCATGTTTTATCTCTAAGACTATGAGCCAAATTACTAGAGAGAAGAGCAGCACCATCCCAGGAGGGATGAATACCATCTCTTTTCAACAGGTCAGGTTTGCCCCTTGAAGGTGGTGAAGACCCTTCGGGCGGCCAAGGTGGTGAAGATCCCTCGCGGCCATGACGGTGAAGACCCCTCTGACGGCCATGGCGGAGAGGACCCTTCAGGCGGCCATGGCGGAGACGTCCCTTCGGGCGGCCATGGTGGAGATGTCCCTTTGGGCGGCCATGGTGGAGACGTCCCTTCGGGCGGCCATGGCGGAGACGTCCCTTCGGGCGGCCAAGGTGGTGAAGATCCCTCAGGCGGCCATGATGGTGAAGACCCCTCTGGCGGCCATGACGGTGAAGACCCCTCTGGCGGCCAAGGTGGTGAAGACCCTTCGGGCGGCCATGGCGGAGACGTCCCTTTGGGCGGCCATGGCGGAGACGTCCCTTCGGGCGGCCATGGTGGAGATGTCCCTTTGGGCGGCCATGGCGGAGACGTCCCTTCGGGCGGCCATGGCGAGGTTTAGAGTTTACTTTACTTTACTTTACTTTACACTTTATTGTCAGACGAGTCTGAAATTTTTCTTGCATAACAGTGTATGTTTACAACATCTAACATACATTCTACATCGACATACACTTACACATCACATATTATACCTTCAAAATAATACAACATACATACAACGTACATCTAACATACATTCTAAATTGACATACATTTACACATCACATATTATACCTTCAAAACAATACAACACTTATACATCTAACACCTTCACAGTACTCTTGATCTCTGACTGAATGTTTTTGTTCAACGCTAGGATAGCCTTGTGCACAAAAGAGTGTTTCAGCCTTACTTTATTAAATCTGGGCACTCTATACCTCCTCTTTGATGGTAAAAGTTCAAACTCTTTATGTAGAATATGCATAGGGTTAGAAGTTATAATACTGGCTAGCCTTAGCAAGTTGTTATGATAGGCTGAGTTGTAAAGCTTCTCAAGGGGCTGACCTACAATCTTTGAGCAAATTTTTAATTGATTACGCAGCTTTGTTTTCAGCATAACAGACAAGCTTTTATACCAAATAGAGTTGCAATATTGCAGTATGCTCATTATCACAGACCTATAGAACAATAGAAGAATCTGTTTTCTTACTCCAAATGATCTAAGACGACGAAGAAAATAGATTCTCTGCTTTGTTTTTTTACATAGTCTGTCAATGTGATCTTTCCATGACAGCATATCGTCTATAATCACTCCTAAATATTTATATGTCTTAACCGATCTAATTTCCTCCTTATGAATAAAAACAGGCATTATATCGGCCTCAGACCCAAATACAATCTCCTCAGTTTTATTGGTATTAATGACAAGAGCATTATTCTCACACCACTCAATCAGTTCTCAACGGGTCGGGTCGGCTTATTGATTTATTAATCATCGTATGATTTATTAATCATCGCTGCTGTTCACCGTAAAGTAAGTCTGGCTGCTGCGTGCAACAGGCATCGTGGGGGCAGACCTGACGCCGCTGCGTGTACGCCTTTAGCCTGGAGAAGAAGATGGAGTTGGTGAAAAGTAAACTTGCTGCAGGTGAATTCACCGTCGCTACTACAGGAGTGGGAAAACCAAGTGGAGTGAGAAAGCACTGTTGATGCTAATTTGCAGACGTTCTAATGTTATATAACAATTCGGATGAAAATATTATCTAAATCTATATATTCCCAGCGTGGTGAGTAACATTTTGTTGTTTTATAAGTATATTGATAGACAGTGTTGGGAAGGATACTTTCAAAATGTATTTCGTTACAGAATACAGAATACATGCCCGAAAATGTCATTTGTAACGTATTCCGTTACGTTACTCAATCTGAGTAACGTATTCTGAATACTTGGATTACTTCCACATTGAATTGCATTTTATAAGTGAATGCGGAATGGTGATGCGGTGGTGACGCGTTGTAACATGTGGCGCTGCCAATAAAGCACCTAAAAGCTGTCACAAAGAACCGGCAAAAGTAATGATTATGAATAGCCTATGTAAAATATAGCAATAGACATTTTAATTGTTTATTAATAAACAAGTGTTTTCTGTGTAACTGTCACCTGCAAAGACGAAGTTGACGATGCTGACTCGCGATCTTTGCAGTATGCTATAGTGAACGCGCCAGAGAGAAATGCGCTTTTCATACGGATTACATCAGCAGAGAGCAGTCTGTTTTCTTTCGTTTTGAATTGTTCTGTTTAAAAGTAGACATGTCTGTGAGTGTAAGGCAAGTATAATCTTACGCTAAGTTTCGGTTCATTTATGAGACAAGCTCCAGTTCACGCGCCAGCGCCTCCATGTCGTGATTATATATTTGCTATATTTACTTCTTATTTATTAAATCCAGCCAATTGGTTGATGAAACATTTATTCAAATTAAGATACAATTAATACAAAACGAAATTCACTTTAAAGAAAGGCTTTGCTTTCTGTTTGAGGCCTCTGGAAAGGTTTTAAAGCAGTCTTTTAGTGCCGCTTTCAGAGCGCGCACGTCTGTAACATTGTTTTTTCCTCATAAATGTGAACGCGAAAAATTTAATAAAATGAATATTTTATGTTCTGTGGAGAGCCAACCCTTCTTCATACGGTGGGTAGTATTACTTTTGGTTTCAGCAGTGTAATTCACAGAAGTAGGCTAGGCTACTAAAAATATTTTGCCACCTAAAAGTTAAAGATTTTTTTGTGTCACGCATGTTTATTTCCCTCAAATTAAATAGAAAACGCATGTGTAGACAGATATTTTTCTAATGTCTGGACTCCTTTATTAGGGAGTATGGATATAAACGGACGTTTTTAAGTTCGTAAATGCATTTTCTGAGAATTTCTATTTCAAGTTATTTCAAGTTTTGACTGCAAATGTCACATTCATAACGCTGGAATTGCCCAATTTCAAATTATTTATTTTGTAGTGTAGGTCTACATATTTTATAATGTTAACTTCAAATAAGTGGTAGCATTAGATCTGGACGGGAAGGATAACTCTGGGAGTTGGAAGGGGTGTGTCGCATGCCGAGTTGCCTTAATTTATTTAGAGAGTGAATAAACTCATGAAACAAAGAAGTATCGTAATGTAATCCCTTGATTTCAACAATGTAACTGTATTCTAAATACCAACTATTTAAATTGTAACTGTAACGGAATACAGTTACTCATAATTTGTATTCTGAATACGTAACGCCGGTACATGTATTCCGTAACTCCACAACACTGTTGATAGATCTATGTAGATCGCTAGGCCTATTTGCGATTAGCGCCTAAACGCCTAATGCTATTCATTTGTTTATTATGTTTGGTTAGACATTTACAGTTTAAATTGCATATTGAAATATTTGTGCAATATGTGTTGCATTTATTTGTTAAACAAAGTTTAATACATGTTTGTAATACAGCGACTGTTTTAGATATCTGTATTGACAGTTGTATATCACATATGTGACAATGTTTCATGCTAATATGTGATATTTGCTTGTAAGGGATATCTTCGATTTATAACAGAATACTTTAATGTTTATGCTGATGTTATAATGTTGGGAGCAATTTATTTGGTGATGTAAGCATTACTGATTGATTTCCATTACACTAGAGTAGATGTTAAAACTTCATGCTGATTTGTACTCGGCTTTCGCCAAGATAAGCAACACTAAGACGTAGCTTTACAGTAAACTATGCTTCTCCATCCATTTACGCTTCTTTCCATATGAGGGTGTGACTCCCCTTCTGTCCGGCGTTAACGGCTGCAGTGTACTTGGCGCGTCAGCACACACGACGGCTGCAACTACAGTGTGGTCTCCCTAGTGGACCAGCACGACAACCGTCTGGATTGAGCCGAGTAGGGGACATCTCTAGGGTCTTCAAGTGGGCACCTTCCGTCCTCAGTGTTTCGTCGACTAGCCCACGACACCTCAAGAGGGCTCGACAGTGACTCTGGCATCCCAGAGTCACCCCCCTCCGTCCCCCACTCAACTCAGCCCAGCTTACTGACCTCTACATCCCTCCTGCTGCTGAGACCTAACCACAATCTCACAATCTCTCCGCAACCCAACCATACGCGCCAACCTGTTTGACTAAGGCTGTGGTTCCGTATGGCATACCACCTACCGCAAAACACAATATCTGCCCAACCACCCGTCATTCACGCAATATACACAGGAACGTAATGACTATAAATACTATACAACCTATACAAATAAACCAACAGACTCAAGTTTTTCAAGAATTCTACGAAACCGTAGTGTGGCGGCCTGTACACAGCCAGCTAGAATTTTTCCGTCTCAACCACAGCCAGTTGCTGCTCCTTTCTGCTGCTTCAGATAAGTTCTTTACTGTGCGACGCAACTCTTGGCCGCTGAATCCGACGTCTCTGAGGAACCGGGTTGTAGAGTGTGCCACAAAACCTCGACAACCCACTTCCACTGGATAAACCTGGACTCTCCATCCTCGCTGTTCTGCTTCAGTGGCCAAATGAGCATACCGCAGTTTCTTCCTCTCATATGCCTCATCTACAGCATCCTCCCATGGCACTGTTAACTCTATCAGTTGAACAATGCGTGCTGATACAGACCACAAAACAATGTCTGGTCGTAGGTTAGTGGTGGCAATCTCAGGTGGAAAAATAAGCCGTTGATCAAGATCAGCCAGCATCTTCCAGTCCCTAGCAGCTTCCAGTTGTCCTGGGCGAGAATTGGTGTTAACACCTTTTCTTGGTGGTTGCTCGACTGGGCGGAGGAATATTGTCTTTCTGCGTGTAATGTTTTGCTAGAACAGGCGGCAACTTATTGGTCATACTACTGAAGGAAAACAAATTTATTAAAGGTTTAATTTAGATTTCCAATACTGTAGAATATAAACTGAGGAAGTTTATTAGTGTTCTAGTGTCTCAGCATGTGAAATGACCTGCTGAGAGGGGTCTCCTCCCCTTGCCTTTTGTCAGTGCGGGAAGGTCTGCTCCATCCTGTTCTCCTGGCTCAGCTAATTTACATGCTTTGTTTTGATGTATCCCCCTCAAGGAAATTCCACCCCCTTGAAATGAATATAAGCTAAAAATGTATCATGTTTTATTTAGACTTGGGATGACGCTTGGAAGAGACTACAGCAAATCCAACTCATCTGCAATAAAGAACCTGCAAAAGATACAACCAAGTCTCCTGGTTTTCGCTTCTGAATCTTCTATACTTTAGAAGAAATAAGTTTACTACAGATGGTGCCGTGACCCGGATAGAATTGACTTCACCTAAATCCAGATCAAGCTCAAAGATCTGACTGCATTCCAGACTGAATCACCTGAATCCAGATTTGAAACAAAGATCAACAAAGCTGAGTGAGTTCTGACTGAGTTCCAGAAACTTCGACCTCAACAAAGATCTTAACAAAGAATGAACATTTCTGACTGAAGTTCCAGCTGGAATCTTTCCATACAAACAACGATTTGGTGAGTTTCACTCTATTCAAAGAACCATTGAAGACCAGTACAAATCTCTGCGCCGTCAGAAGAACAGTTATCAGACAGCTGTAGTGTTTGGTTAACGAAATTACCCTTTAAAAGTTTTTCTTTTAGAGATGAAAATCATCCTCAGTTTTTTTTTAGGCAGGGAAGTTTTTTAGATATCCTCTACTTTGCTAGAGAAGATTTATCCTCTAAAAGTTGAAAAAGGTGAAATATCCATTTTCTTTTGTAGGGAAGATTAGCGTAGCATGCTAATAGTTTGTGATGTGTTGGTAACAAGGACGATTTAACAACAGTTGATCTGTGTTAAACAAGTGTAGCCTCTGTTTGATCAGAGAAGTTGTTCGTGTTTGTGTGATAACAAAGAACATCAAAAAAAAAAAAAAATGGTTAGAAGGAATGCTAGGTTGGTTCCAACAAATCAAAAAGGTGGACTAGCTACTCCTTTATGGACAGACAGTGAGTTCAAGTCATTGTTAGGAGAACAGATGGACTCCATAGTGACTGAGTCAGTTAGATTGGATTTGACAAAGAAATTTGGTATTGATCCAGACAAAGTTTGGTCTATTGAAGAATGCAAGAAGGTGTTGGGTGCATGTATCAGAAAGAAAAACATGAAAGGCATTATCTGTTGCCATAGAGAATATAGCTTATCCATTGCACAAGAACATTCTAGGTGTATTGATAAGTTAAATGAACAAAACAAACAATTGCAGACTCAAGTGTCCTGTTTCAAGACAAAGGTCGGCCATAACCAGGCCTCAACCAAATGTGACTCTGAAGACCAACAGTCAGATGAAAGCTATCTTGATTTACAGTCTTTCTGTAGACTAGAAAACACTAGAAATTCTGGTTTGATAGATAAAGATGTAAATGCAGTTAAAGTGTGTTGAGCAAGACAAAAGGCTCAGAATACAAAAGGGGTTGATACAGTTCCATCTGTAACCCCCATACTGCAGCTACAAGCAGTCAAATTATCTTTAAATCCTAAAGACATTGAGAGAATCGCTGAAAATTTGCCATCAGTGCAAAGAAATTTTTCTGAGTTTAGGAGAGAATTGTCCAAAAAGATGCGGCTCTACGCTATGTCTCTAGCTGAAGTCACCCAGCTAATATCACAGATCTTGACTGAGTCAGAATTCAATGAGTTTGAAAATGCTGTTATTTCTGAACTACAACATGCAAGTAAAGATGAATTGAGAGAGGGAGTTTTGAAAATCCTAAAGAACATTGTTGGGCCTAAAGTGGACTGGTCAAAGATAACACATTGTGTACAGAAGAAGAATGAAACTGTTTGTGAGTACACAGAGAGATTGTGTCCGTCAGCTGCAGCATACAGTGGAATATCAGACACATCAGAGAAGGTGTTAACTGATAATGGACCTTTGGCTCGCGCATGGTTTCATGGTCTTTTGACAGAGCATAGAAATGCATTGCCTTTTTTAGACGTCACATGGTCCACTAGAACCCTGCAAAGTAACCTAGACAGGTTAGCTACTTGGGAAAGAGACTCGGATGTCAGGGCAAGAGTAAAAATTGCAGCAGCCTCCTTTAAGGTCAACACAGATAACCAACCGAAACGTAAATGTCCTAAGAAAGAGGGAAATTGTTATTACTGTGGTAAACCTGGACATTGGAGAAAGGAATGTAGAAAAAAACAAAAAAAATGTTAGAGAAGTGAACAATATTACTCAGCTTCTGCTCAATCTGCTTGAGGCCCTGAAGCAACCCCTCCCATCATCAGTAACCACGTTAGGCAGCTGTTTTAGGTGTTAACGATTCAGGCTGTGAGTGCTTAATTTCCCCAGTAACTTGCTACAAAGATGAAAGACTTATGTTTGTTTTAATAGAACAAAAGGAAATTGACTGTCTCAGTTTTCCTTTGGGGGACACTGGTTAAGTAAACTCACAGCCTTAAATGCTATTTTACAGCACAGGCCTTTCATCAGTAATAGTGTTAGGTCAGACTGTAAATGTAAAATGCCCTCATGCAGTGTCCACACTAATGCCGAACATTGTTTCATCCTCATGTGTGATGTCTGCAAATGACTGAAGTTTTGTTGGAGGATGAAGGAGAAATGAATCACGATTGTGTTCCGCTTACGTACACACCAACAGGGATAGGGTAGGACACACGAATCAGTGAAGAACCCAGGGAAGAACCGGAAATGCAATAGGCAATCGGGGGCAAAACCCTGGGCGAAGACTCCCTCATAGGCCTCCCCATCCATTTAGTCCATCCTCACTTCACTGTTTTCTTTTAGGTGTCAAAATAATTAAGAAATAGGGAAAGAAGGAACGACAATAGCAATAGACTCGGAAAAGAACACAACCCTATAGTTTTGAACAAATACTGCTCCTGTCTTTTGTTTTCTCTCTTCCTCTGTGCAGGTAACACTTGATGGCTGACCAGAGACCCATACGCACCGACCTCCTCATATGCGTATGAAGACACAAACTCAAGAAATCTAGAAATCAACGAGACCCACTGCCAACTATCACAAAAGGATAAAGAAAAGAAAAAAAATACACAACGCAGAGAGTGAGACCCACATACGGAACCTTCAGTTATCCATCAACATGATCAAGATTGTCGTACTACTACTAACCATCGCACAAAATGTAGACTCCAGAATCCTTGTTTGCTGGAAAGAACGTTGCAGGCCACACCCGAAGATGGCTGCAGTCCATAACTCACTTGTGCACAAACATGGTGGTCCAACAAGACATTCTTGATCTTTCAGCAAAATTTACACCAAGATGACTGAAGATAATTCTTCATGGTTCAGAAACTTGATTGATCACGAGAAAATCACAGTTCCAACCAGAAAAGACTCACGGACCCTAAATTGCATGTTTTGTTTCTGTGTCAACAGACAAGCTATGTGCCTGTAACGATTACAAGTTGCAAGAATGAATTTTTAAGTGTTTAAATTTGTATACAATGTGGGAGTTTTCTTTTTAACTCCCAAAGGGGGAACTGAAGGAAAACAAATTTATAAAAGGTTTAATTTAGATTTCCAATACTGTAGAATATAAACTGAGGAAGTTTATTAGTGTTCTAGTGTCTCAGCATGTGAAATGACCTGCTGAGAGGGGTCTCCTCCCCTTGCCTTTTGTCAGTGCGGGAAGGTCTGCTCCATCCTGTTCTCCTGGCTCAGCTAATTTACATGCTTTGTTTTGATGTATCCCCCTCAAGGAAATTCCACCCCCTTGAAATGAATATAAGCTAAAAATGTATCATGTTTTATTTAGACTTGGGATGACGCTTGGAAGAGACTACAGCAAATCCAACTCATCTGCAATAAAGAACCTGCAAAAGATACAACCAAGTCTCCTGGTTTTTCGCTTCTGAATCTTCTATACTTTAGAAGAAATAAGTTTACTACACTACGCTTGCCTTCCAATGCTAAAGCCAAACATCGCAGTACTTGGTCATGGCGCCAAGTAAACCGACCTTGGCTAAGAGCCACCTTACATCCTGTCAAAATGTGCCTTAATGTGGCAGGTGATGAACACAAAGGACAAGAGGGATCCTCTCCTACCCAGAGGTTTAGGTTCTGCGTGATGGGAGAACATCATATGTTGACCTAATAAGGAAACTGATCCTACTCTCTTCCATTGACCAAAGGTCTTTCCAGCCCATCTTGCGTTGTTCCACACTCTCCCATCTCATCCACTCTCCCTGCTTGGCCTGGGAAATGGCCTTTATACACCTCATCCTCTCCTCCTGCTTTCGCACCTCGTTGACTACCAGCTTCCTCCTTTGAGCTGGGCCTGCCTTGTGCCATTTAGGAGGAGCTAAACTGAGCCCAAAACCCCCTCTTCCATGCTGTACCTGTCCCACGATATCTCCAATTTGTTTTTAACACAGGGGCTGCCTCCCTTACACATTTGTCACGTGACTCTACTAATGTCATTTCCAGTCTGACCTTGGCACACTTAAACTCCTCGGTTAAAGCAGAGACTGGCAGCTGCAATATTCCTTTACTATAAAGTCCCACTCTGCTGAGGCAGCGTGGAACTCCCAACCATTTCCTGATGTATGAACTTATTAACGCTTCCAGCTTATCCACTGCTGTCAAAGAAACCTCGTACACAGTCAGTGGCCACAGCAACCTCGGCAGTAGACCAAACTGAAAGCACCAGAGTTTTAGTTTGCCTGGAGGAGCACAGCTGTTTATGCTCTTCAACCCTTCCACTGCTTGTCGTCTAACTTCTCCCACTCGAACTGTGTCCTTTAGATCTCCATCGTACCATCTCCCAAGGCTCTTCACTGGCTTCTCAGAAACTGTTGGTATTGCCTCAACATTAATGAAGAATGTTTTATCTACTACCTTTCCTTTAACTATCGAGATGCTCCTTGATTTAGAGGGCTTAAATTGCATTCGTGCCCATTCAATATTATCTGTTAACTTCCCCAAAAACTGATTAGTGCAGGCTACTGTTGTAGTCATGGTTGTCATGTCATCCATGTATGCTCTGATTGGTGGTAGTCGCATCCCAGAAGCCAATCGCTCTCCTCCTACTACCCATCTTGATGCCCTAATGATTACTTCCATTGCCATGGTAAAAGCCAGTGGAGAAATAGTGCATCCTGACATTATTCCAACCTCTAAGCATTGCCATGCAGTGCTGAATTTTGGAGTTGAGAAACTAAATTGCAAATCTCCAAAATAGGCTTTCACTAAATTTGTTATTGACATTGGTACTCTGAAAAAATCAAATGCTGCCCAAAGAAGCTCATGTGGCACTGACCCATATGCATTGGCCAAATCCAGGAATGTCACATGGAGCTCCTTCCTCTCCTTTTTAGCTGACTGAATTCGTTGCCAGATAACATTGATGTGTTCTAAGCATCCTGAGAACCCTGGAATGCCCGCTTTTTGAACTGAAGTGTCAATGAAGCCATTCTTTAATAGGTAGGTGGACAATCTCTGGCCAATAACGCTGAAGAAAATCTTACCTTCAACGTTTAATAGTGAAACAGGACGAAACTGACTGATGCTTGTAGCATCTTTTTCTTTAGGTATAAAGACACCACCTGCTCTGCGCCATGCTCTAGGTACAACCTGTTTTTCCCATGCCACTTTTAACAATTTCCACAGAATTCGCAGAACTCCTGAAGCACTCTTGTACACTCTGTACGGAACTCCATTAGGCCCTGGAGATGATGAAGCCCTTGCCTTTCTCACAGCCTGCTCTACCTCTTTCCACTTAGGTGCACAGACCTCCATTTGGTATTCTGGTGGGTTGATAGGTGGTATGTCTGATGGAATTGACATATGCTCATGCCTTTTTGCATCTGTATGCGTTTCCTCCAAATATCTCTCTAGCTCAACCCTAGATGCTTTTAAAGTGCCATTCTTCTCACTGGTGAATAACTTCCTCACGAATTTGAATGGGTCTTTATAGAAATTAGCCCTCGCACGTTCCTTCTTTTTGTAGCGTTTCCGTAGACGCTCAGCTCTGCGTAATGTTGCCAGCTTATCTTTTATGTCCCTTTGTAAGAGATTGAGTACCTCCTTCTGACTTTGTTCTGCTCTTCTCCATTGCTTCCTCAGCTGTCTCCTTTCTCTAACTAACCCTTCAATTTTCTGCTGCCGTCTAGACATTCCAGGAGTAGTTTGTACTTTTTCCTTCCTTTTTTCCACACCAAACCTCTCACTTCCATATGCGTAAATGATGTCCCCAAATTTATCCACCTTCTTTTCAACTGTACCAGTTAATCTTTCCAATGCAAAGCATAGATCTGTGTTTACCGTGTCCCATGCAGTTTTCTCACAAGCTCTTGGCCATCTAACTCCAGGCCTATGCCCGTTGAGGTTATTTTCTCTCTTATGCTGGTTAGTCTGACCGGTTTCACAAGTATGAATATGTTCATCACTAACTGTGCAAGCCCTCCTCTCCTCTATGACAGGGGTGCTGATATCATGCGAGCTGTGGTTTGCTTCCTGTTGCTGGATTTCATTCGACTGACTTGAATGACTTCGTAAGAAGTTCTGATCAATGCGAGGCCCTTGTCCCTTCTCCCTCAAGCATTTCA
Source organism: Semotilus atromaculatus (assembly GCA_031834385.1). NCBI lineage: Eukaryota > Metazoa > Chordata > Actinopteri > Cypriniformes > Leuciscidae > Semotilus > Semotilus atromaculatus. The sequence goes on along the minus strand of JAULUF010000025.1, from coordinate 11,746,652 downwards.
TTTTCCCTTGATGAACCTTCAAACCCCTGACCATTGTCGCCTTGCTCCAGCCACAGACACAAACTTGGAGTTCAATGACTTTACAAACTGCAGATCTTGAACTAGTCTTACTCTCTTTAATTGTGAATTGTGAGTATTAATATTAATATGAATATGTGAATATTAATTGTGAATTGTTTTGTGTTTGACCACACAAACTAAATATGCACATAACTCTCAACTACAACTAAATAACAACGAAACTTAATGTGTGTGAGTTCTGCACAAGAGGAATAAAAGAAAACCAAAACCAAAATCCATGTTAATGTTATCATTTTATGGGTAACAGGAGCAGTTCGGCTTAGATGCTGAAAAAGGGAAATGTGACTTCTTCAAGGACTCACTGGAATACCTGGGTCACATAATTGATGCGGAAGGTTTGCACAAGTCACCTAAAAAAGTAAGTGCGGTTGTCAATGCGCCAATTCCATCAAACATCACACAGCTGAGATAATTTCTCAGCCTGAGAACTCCGGTCAATTTTAACATTGAGCTCCTTTTTTGTACATTTGGAGTGCTGTCAATACAGAGAACAACGACAAAAATCGGCGTTGCCTACACCGTGTTATCGTCTTTTTAAATTTTGCTCCCTGTTGACTTAAATGGGGCAACTTTTAAACCTGCTTTTAGCCTCTTAACATCCTTGATTTGTCATTACAAGTGCACAGCCATGTGAGTGGTGTTATTAAGAGTGAACACGGTCAATCTGACTGCAGTAGATGTGAAAGATATGAATAAAAATGATGTTAATTCAGCCAGCTCACATACCCGTATTTTCTTCCTGTTTTCGGTCGAAGTCCACAGTAGTCGATTGTCGAGTTCGCGCGCGCGATCATCAAACTCAAAAACCTCCTCCGTGTGTTCAACATCTGATTCGGATGAACTAACCATTTGAGCTGATATTCTCAGAACACCACACAGCACAGTCATCGGCTGACAGCTGACAGTCAGAGTCTCCACTGTTGCTTAGTTACCAATGATCGCGCATGCGAACTCCACAATCGACTACTGTGGACTTCGACCGAAAACAGGAAATAAATACAGGTATGTGAGCTGGCTGAATTAACATCATTTTTATTAATATCTTTCACATCTACTGCAGTCAGATTGACCGTGTTCACTCTTAATAACACCACTCACATGGCTGTGCACTTGTAATGACAAATCAAGGATGTTAAGAGGCTAAAGCAGGTTTAAAACTTGCCCCATTGAAGTCAACAGGGTGCACATTTTAAAAACAGGTGTAGGCAACGGCAATTTTTGTCGTTGTTCTCTGTAGGCCTACTGACAGCACTCCAAATGTACAAAAAAATTTGCTCAATATTAAAATTGACCGGAGTTCTCCTTTAAACTATTACGTTTATTATAATATAATAAACTATTATAATATAAACTATTATAACATACCCAATCTGGCAAACATAGCGAATCCTCTGAACACCCTGCTGTGTAAAGGGACATTTCGACTGGCAGTGGTCTGCAGAGTGCGATGCTGCATTCAAACAGGCAAAAGAACAACTGGTGTCACAAAATGTCTTGACACACTATGACCCTCAGAATGCCATTCGGCTTGCATACGACGCATCACTTTATGGCATTGGCGCCATCATTTCCCACATGCTACCCAGCGGTGAAGAAAAGCCAAGAGCCTTCGCCATAGAGTTTGGGGTCAGAAAATTCCACCAGTATCTCTATGGATGGAAATACATGCTTTTCACAGATCACCGCCCCCTTACTACAATCTTTAGGCCACCAACGGGAATTCCATCTATGGCGGCAGGGTGGATGCAAAGGTGGGCATTACTTTTGTCTGCGCATAACTATACAATAGAGTACAAAAGAGCTGAGCATCATGCAAATGCTGATGGTCTTTCCCGTCTGCCGTTACAAGTAGAGCACAGTGAGAAAAAGGATGCCGTAGAGCTGCTTTACCTCGGACAGATGGAGAAACTCCCTGTCAGTGCCACTGATATCCGACGTGAAATTATGAGTGATCCAGCCTTGTATACAGTCGTCGAAATGGACATAAAAGGGATTCCAGCTGTCAACCTGACTGGTAATATTGAAGTCTTACCTTTCATCTCCAGACGCAATGAGGTGTGCGTCCAACACGGGTGCTTAACGGGGGAATGAGAGTCGTTGTTCCCCTCAAGCTGCGGAAAAGAGTACTGGAGGAACTGCACACTAGCCATCCAGGAATTGTCCGTATGAAAGCCATTGCTCGCAGTTATGTGTGGTGGCCTGGTATTGATGCTGACATTGAACTGTGTGTAAAAATGTGTCAGTCCTGTCAACAAATACAGAAAATGCCATCCCAAGCACCCCTCCACCCATGGGAGTGGTCAAGCAAACCATGGGAGCGCATACATGTAGATTTTGCTGGGCCATGTCAGGGTCACATGTACCTAGTTGTGGTTGACGCACATTCGAAGTGGCCTGAGGTGCAGTTGATGACATCAACAACTGCAGAAAGAACTATTGAAGTTTTGCGGAATCTTTTCAGCCATTATGGACTGCCTGAAGTCCTGGTGAGTGATAATGGACCACAATTTGTCTCTCAGGAGTTTGTAACGTTCCTGAAGGCCAATCATGTGAAACATATCCGTTCCGCCCCAGATCATCCAGCAACCAGCACTGAAGATGTCTAAGGGCTCTTCTACTATTCAGAGACGGCTGGAAACATTCTTGCTGACGTACCGCGACACCAGTGGCGTATCCAGGACAGCCAAGATGGGACACAAAGCTAGTGTGGGGTGGCCATGGCATAGCGAAGTTTAATGCGTATCCGTACGCAGCAAAATTAAACTGCTCTTAACTCATCCTATAGAATAACATTTATCAGTCATCAGCTCATCATCTGTGTCACCTGTATTGTTACTTGTGTTTGCTTTACTAATTGAGGCACCATCTTGTGGTTACATAAAAACACAAATCCAACAGGATAAACCAAAATGCTTAAAGATAGGACCTTATTAAAAAGTGTATCTGTAAAAGCAAAAGAAAAACTAAGCTTGTAAGGAAAAAACAGAAATATTTGTTGTTCTTTACATGCTTAGTTTATGTTATTATTTAGCTTAGATATAATTTCTTAGAGATACTGGAATTTGAATTTCTTAGTTTGTTCTTTGCCAGGTGTGTTTTTATTTAACCACAAGAGGCGACTTAAATTAGTAAAGCAAACATGGGTAACAATACAGGTAACACAGATGATGGCCTGATGACTGAATAATCTCATTAGGATGCCTTGTGATGTTTGAAAATGTGCAAAAAGTGGTTTTCAACCCAGACAGTATTCATGTCCAAGGCCCTGATGAAGGTATAAATTGAAACGTTGGCTTTGATTCAGCATACATTAATACGTTTATTTAAATCAAACAGTTAAGACTTAGAATCATAAATGGTCAAGATGCTTCTAAATTAACTTATGACATTTGTGCCATTTGAATGCAATTTGCTCTGCCTATTTAAACGTCTAAAAATATGTGGACTGTGAAGATGAGCTAATTTATACAAAACAAAAAGTCATTTTTAAACAGCCCTTAAATCACAGAGCAAATAAATAAGTCACAGCTTGTTCTTGTGTTATAACTTAAATATAGACTTTCACACTATATTTCACACACTGGTTGGACAAAAATATAACATTAGCTCTATTGAACACACACATCTGCAAAAAAAACACTCTCAGTCTTCAGTCCAGAAAATAGCGTTTCATATTTCATGGCGGTGTAACGAGTGTAAATAAGGTGTGTCCTCTTTAAGAGCTGCGCGCGCGCCCTCTTCAACTGCCTGCACTCTTAACTTGGTTTGCAGGCTGCTAAGCTAGCTAGACTTTTTCAGGTTTCCTACACATTCAGAGGGAACTACGATATAACTAAACATTAAATTACCATACCTCTCAATCTACAGATTCCAGCGTTTTTATCATTGGTGTATTGTTGCTGTTGTAACTGTGTTTCCTCCTTTGGAGGAAAACTAATTGTATCCTCCTGTTTCACGGAGCAGCAGCAGCCAGCGCGCTCATCTCATGGGTCACCTGACCTGCATGGCCAAACGTCCGCTGAGCAGAAATCAGCTCTCACAGCCTCAGTACGACCATTACTGTGTTAGTTAAAAATGTAAAACTGGCCCTAAATCAGTTGATCAGCTGTCAGCATTGATTGACAGATTTTCTCTTGTTTCTTGTGTTGACGAACTTGACCAACTACCTATCAGATCTGGGGTGGCCACAGGGGTGGCCAATGAGCTTTCAGGGGTTGTTCCCAGAGTGCTGTATCAAGGCACCTCAGTGGGAAGTCTGTGGGAAGGAAAAAGTGTGGCAAAAAACGCTGCACAACGAGAAGAGGTGACCGGACCCTGAGGAAGATTGTGGAGAAGGACCGATTCCAGACCTTGGGGGACCTGCGGAAGCAGTGGACTGAGTCTGGAGTAGAAACATCCAGAGCCACCGTGCACAGGCGTGTGCAGGAAATGGGCTACAGGATCCGCATTCCCCAGGTCAAGCCACTTTTGAACCAGAAACAGCGGCAGAAGCGCCTGACCTGGGCTACAGAGAAGCAGCACTGGACTGTTGCTCAGTGGTCCAAAGTACTTTTTTCGGATGAAAGCAAATTTTGCATGTCATTCGGAAATCAAGGTGCCAGAGTCTGGAGGAAGACTGGGGAGAAGGAAATGCCAAAATGCCTGAAGTCCAGTGTCAAGTACCCACAGTCAGTGCAACGCATTCTCATCCTAGGGCGTCATATCTGACACTTTTGACATTTCGTCTAAATCCAACACGCATGGTACCCTTTAGCGTCAATATAACACGCACAGAAATGGGTAGGTTTAGGTCTGGTGTAGGGTTAGGGTTAGACCGCTAGGAGGCGCCTTCTGACCGATATATATCTGCGTCTCATATTGACGCTAAAGGGTGCCATGCGCGTTGAATGTAGACGAAATGTCACGAGCGTCAGTATATGACGCCTTCGGATGAGAACGGGCTGGTCAGTGATGGTCTGGGGTGCCATGTCAGCTGCTTGTGTTGGTCCACTGTGTTTTATCAAGGCCAGGGTCAATGCAGCTAGCTATCAGGAGATTTTGGAGCACTTCATGCTTCCATCTGCTGAAAAGCTTTATGGAGATGAAGATTTCATTTTTCAGCATGACCTGGCACCTGCTCACAGTGCCAAAACCACTGGTAAATGGTTTACTGCGCTCAATTGACCTATGGCTAAGCCACGCCACAAAACGCGATGAGCCAATCACAGTGCGCAGCTTACCCAATACACTCGGACATTCTTTGCTTCCACGTCCATTGAAATGCATTGCAGTTAGTCAGTTTTCACTCGTTTTTATATGTTTTTTCTTGTAATTTTAAGTTTAAAATGGTCAAACGGTGTGCATGGGGTACATGCAACTCCGTTACTAGTATCCCGAGAGGCTGGGTGACGGTGTGTATTATTTACCCTTTCCCAAGCCACATCTCAACCGCGATAAGGATAAGTATCTGCTGTGGATAAAGTTCTGCGGTAACTTAGACCACAACACTAACTAAACGTGGATAAATTAAACAAGGATGTCTACATCTCTTCTAATGTAGTCAACAACGTATATGAACGTTATCTTTAACATCTCTAACGTTAGCCTAACATTAGAAAACGTTAACATTAGCTTCTAGCTGGCCAGGTGGAAAAAAAGTATACTTTACTGTATTTGAAATATATTCCATTTGTCAATAGTACATTGCAAATATACTAACAAAAAATTTACTATCTTGAAATATATTAAAATTATATTAGCATGATGCTTTTTACCTATTTTTACAATACAACTTTTAACACACTTTAAAATAATTGTACTTTAGTATATTTTGTAAAAGTATATTGAAAAACAACCATACTTTTAACATATTTCTAAAAGGTGCACTATAAGTACATTGGTTAAAAATGCTTTGTTACACTTTTAAGAAATATGCTAAACACAAGCATACTTTTAATATATTTTTAAAAAGTGCATTATAAGTACTTTGGTAATAATAATATACTTAGTTACATTTTTAAGAAATATGCTAAACACAAACATACTTTTAGTGAAGATTTAGTGCATTTAAAGAAAACATACTTTTGTTGCTCTTACTTACAATACATTTTTGGAGTACTTTGTGTAAGAACATAGCAAAATGATTAAGCTTTTAGTGGGTTTAAAATATATAAACTTTATAAACACTTAGGCCTACTGCAATATATTTTAAATATGTATTTATCATTTTAATAGTTTAAATATATATATACACTCACCGGCCACTTTATTAGGTACACCTGTCCAACTGCTCGTTAACACTTAATTTCTAAGCAGCCAATCACATGGCGCCAACTCAGTGCATTTAGGCATGTAGACATGGTCAAGACAATCTCCTGCAGTTCAAACCGAGCATCAGTATGGGGAAGAAAGGTGATTTGAGTGACTTTGAACGTGGCATGATTGTTGGTGCCAGAAGGGCTGGTCTGAGTATTTCAGAAACTGCTAATCTACTGGGATTTTCACGCACAACCATCTCTAGGGTTTACAGAGAATGGTCCGAAAAAGAAAAAACATCCAGTGAGCGGCAGTTCTGTGGGCGGAAATGCCTTGTTGATGCCAGAGGTCAGAGGAGAATGGCCAGACTGGTTCGAGCTGATAGAAGGGCAACAGTGACTCAAATAACCACCCGTTACAACCAAGGTGGGCAGAAGAGCATCTCTGAACGCACAGTACGTCGAACTTTGAGGCAGATGGGCTATAGCAGCAGAAGACCACACCGGGTGCCACTCCTTTCAGCTAAGAACAGGAAACTGAGGCTACAATTTGCACAAGCTCATCGAAATTGGACAATAGAAGATTGGAAAAACGTTGCCTGGTCTGATGAGTCTCGATTTCTGCTGCGACATTCGGATGGTAGGGTCAGAATTTGGCGTCTACAACATGAAAGCATGGATCCATCCTGCCTTGTATCAACGGTTCAGGCTGGTGGTGGTGGTGTCATGGTGTGGGGAATATTTTCTTGGCACTCTTTGAGCCCCTTGGTACCAATTGAGCATCGTTGCAACGCCACAGCCTACCTGAGTATTGTTGCTGACCATGTCCATCCCTTTATGACCACAATGTACCCAACTTCTGATGGCTACTTTCAGCAGGATAATGCGCCATGTCATAAAGCTGGAATCATCTCAGACTGGTTTCTTGAACATGACAATGAGTTCGCTGTACTCAAATGGCCTCCACAGTCACCAGATCTCAATCCAATAGAGCATCTTTGGGATGTGGTGGAACGGGAGATTCGCATCATGGATGTGCAGCCGACAAATCTGCGGCAACTGTGTGATGCCATCATGTCAATATGGACCAAACTCCCTGAGGAATGCTTCCAGCACCTTGTTGAATCTATGCCACGAAGAATTGAGGCAGTTCTGAAGGCAAAAGGGGGTCCAACCCGTTACTAGCATGGGGTACCTAATAAAGTGGCCGGTGAGTGTATATGTTTACAATGTACCAACTTATAATGTATTAGAAACATTTGTCAACTATTATTAAGCATTGCAATAAGCATACGTAAAATTAATGTTGTTCACTTTTACTTGTTTGTAGGCTACTTGTAAAAGGCTTCTTAAAAGGCTGTTGTCCACTGCATGCTACGTTTGTATTACTAAAATTCCCACAAGGATTTCAACATCATATTATTTGAAATTGATCATAGATACATTTTCCAGAACTGTTAAAAAAAGTGTGTACTTGTTTAAATTCAAACAATAGCATAATACACGTGACTAGTCCTGATTGGTTCCAGAGCCGTTAAATGGTTGTGATTGGTTCTTATGATAATGAGCTCGCCTCGCACGTCACTCAGAGCCTCCGTTAATCAGAATATATGATGCTGTGCGTGGATGTTACTACTTGAATGTGATTAGATTTAGAATCCTACATTTAAACTGTTAAATATATATAGAGCGATCGTGTCTCTTTAGAGGACTAGGAGGAAACCACGCGATTCATATGGATTAGGTGATATTTTTTGTGATTAACTTTTTGAAACGTAGCGTTTTGAGAAAACATAGTGTTGATTTTATCCAGCTTCTTCAAGTTTGCATGACGTGTGATATTTGGAACCTCATTATGTTGTGATTCTAGGTAAGATTTGTATTACATTAACGTTACTTGTCTTTGCCAGTAGTATTTTTGACACAAAGTGTAACAGCAGGTCTTTTTCAGTTCAGCTACATTCAATTTGACCAATCAGAGCCAAAGTCGAGCAGACTCGAAGAGATGAAGATGCTGCCTCAGAAGTTACTGGTAAGTTTTAGTTGCTGTTTGCATAAATAAAAAGCTCACTGTTTAGTTTTTTTAATCTTAATAAATCTTTTAAAAATCTATGTGGCGACATTTGTTTGTCTTAACAAATATAAAACATTGTCCTATGCATCTGCAAAAAAAAACAAAAAAAAACATAATTAGTCATCATAACATGTACAACATTGCATTAACATTTTTATTTTCAAAATGAAGCTGTGTATTTCTGATTTCCTGAAAAATTGGGCTTCATTATGCAAATGATCTTTCTTTGAAAACTTTGGGGAAAAAATACATGTTATGAACATAGTTACTTTGTCTTGAGCTGACCAATAATGATAGTGTGTGTTGATTGGCGTTTAGAGTATTCAAGCTTGACAACCTTATTGCGTATGTATGCATGTATAATTCTTTTTTTTTTTCATATTAATATGTTATTTTTCAGACAGCTGCTATAGAAGAAAAACAGAAATCTGAGTGCAGAGACAAGCGAAGAAGAGAGTAGTAAGTATGGTTTGATCTCATATCACCTCTGTTATAGAGATTTTTGAATCGGGCCTATTGAACGGTGATCGACAGTTAGGAAAATGTTAGCAACTAACTAATTATATTATATTATACAATTTCAGGTGTCTAATTTGTGCTGCCTTTGAGTCATTCATGTAAAAATCTGTTTATTTAATTGTTTTGTTTTTTAGTAAAGTCACTTGTCCTAGTTGTCCTGGCATACAATATTTTGAACAATTTCTAATTTCCTTAAATCTTTAGATCTTTCTTTACAATAGACCGGTTCATGCGAAATATCCTAGGTTTTAAATAAACCACAATTATCAATATAAAACATATCCTCTAATACTCACAGGTTGCTTTATTGCTGCAAATAACTATATCAGTAACTTTTTGATTGAACTTTGCTCAATGTAAGTTGTGTTGGGCTTCTTCTAATGTTCAGTGTAACTCATAGAGTGCTGTACAGAGATGACAGACAAGAGGATAAAGCTTGATGAGGAGGATATAGCCAAAGCTTTTAAAGGTAAACGAGAAGTCAATGGAATTCTATGCAAATTATTATACATATATTCAAACATGGATACAAAAATGTTAATCATTGGTTAATGTTATATTAATTCTTCTTCCCTTTCAAAGATCTTCTGATAAAGCAGTCTTCAAATACTACAAGCCCCAGTTGCAGAAAATGAGTCGAACTCAAAGAAGTGATCGTCCACTTGAAGATGAAGATGTGACGTTTAAACTCTTGTTTCTTTGGTTCAGCCATTTGTAGGCCTAAGTTTGTAAATGCATTATTCACTTCTGCACATTATTTTTTTTTAAACTTATTTTTATTTTTTCAGGAAATTGCATTGTGATGCTTATTTAGTGATGTAAAATTCATAGTGTACTTTTCAGTAATACATGTATAACTGAAATGTTCTACACAAAAATTATAAATATAGCTCTGCCATAGCATTTCACTGATCTTTTTAATTTACTTTTATTCCTTTTTTTTACTCTTATGTAATTTACACAAGATACTATATTAAAGTTTTCTTGATTTTCAAAGTCTGTGTATGTCTTAATGTTTATATTTAATTATTTTTGCACTTTTAATATACACTGTAAAAAATTATCTGATGAAAAAGTTATGATAACTTATATATGTCATTAAATCAGACATAGAATAATGCGTTATGCAATTTCAACTCAAGTGTTTGAGTTTTCAATCTTCCAATTTAGGTTAATAAGTTACTTCAATGAATCACAAATTACAGGTGCCTGAATGAACTTGCCATTTTAAATTGAGTGGGGTACAAAGGTACGCGTGTTGCAGATTGAGTGGAGGACAGCTCTTTGCGCATGTGCCGGGGACTACAGACGAAGTCACGAGACGAACTAGTTTACGCGCCATCAAGCAACAGTCAAGGAATCAAACTTCAATCGCCCGCCGCCCGGGTGCCTAATTTTTCCAATAGTATCCAGCTGCAGACCCGCAGCACCACCAGCACCAGCGCCAGGACCGCCAGTGCCAGGACCCACCAGCGCCAGGACCGGAAGTGAGGGGCGGAGTTTACCGCCGAGTATCGGTTTCATTGTATTGTGAGTTACTTCCTGATCACGCTGTTGAAAAATAATGCTTGAAACTTATGGGCATTTTATATATTACACGAAATGTATACATTCATATAAATTTATACATGAATATAAGTGTATATTAATAAAAATGTATAATATACGTGTGTAATGTAATTTATAATTTACATTCTGCAAAACATAAAAATTTACACATAGAAGGTAGTTGTTAAGATTTTAATCTGGAACATGTTTATTTTTTATGTTTTTCGGGTCATCTTCTTAAAAAGGGTCCTTACCGCAACGTTACAATGACGTTAATTTTATAAATTTTTCCTTTAGTAATTTCTATTAAAAATGTAATATATTTAAACAGCTTTTTAAATACTGATATAAAAAAAATAATATACAAAATTGGGAATTTCATGTTTTTTTTTCTATGCCATGTAAAACATTTACAGTAACCTTAGCTGTCAATTGTTTCCATACAAACAAAAGATAACATAATTAACTTTTTATGACAGATGTTGCCATTTCAATTTGTTAATGATCTCAATTTAAGTGTATTATTTATTATCAGTAAATAATACAAAGGAATTTTAAGATGCTGTAAATGAATCTATATATTAAACAATTCCATTTGAAATAATGTCATATTGTAAAAGAATGAGCTAATTTTAAGTATCTCAGCATTGAAACCATGGGTGTGGGACATGAGCAAAAATGGTGTTTGGACATAAATGCTTCATAATTTTACATTAAATCATATTTTTTATTATCAAGGTGTGTATTGACACTACGTCTATATTTATGAAACATCAAATGACAAATGTTAACATAAATATAAAAAAATCACTCCTGGGACTTAAAGGTGCCTGTAGTTGCAGAAACACCCTTATATGTTACATTAGTTACAGTACAATAAGCATTTTAAAACGTTAATCTTGTGTAATGTAATTGTATAGTTATTCGTTTCATTGTATTATGAGAGTTACTTCCTGATCACGCTGTTGAAAAATAATGCTTGAAACTTATGGGCACTTTATATAAAATATCTTTTATTTTACAAGAACATGTGCAGCATGCATTTTTTATAAAAAAAAAAAAAAAAAAAAAAGAAGCCAACGATTCTTTTAATGTGTAATGTAGCCTAATTTATAATTTACAGTCTGCAAAACATAAAGATTTACACAAAATAGAATGTAGTTGTTAAGATTTTAATCTGGAACATGTTTATTTTTTATGTTTTTCGGGTCATCTTCTTAATGTAAAATTATGAAGCATTTATGTCCAAACACCATTTTTGCTCATGTCCCACACCCATGGTTTCAATGTTGAGATACTTAAAATTAGCTCATTCTTTTACAATATGACATTATTTCAAATGGAATTGTTTAATATATAGATTCATTTACAGCATCTTAAAATTCTTTGTATTATTTACTGATAATAAATAATACACTTAAATTGAGATCATTAACAAATTGAAATGGCAACATCTGTCATAAAAAGTTAATTCGTTATCTTTTGTTTGTATGGAAACAATTGACAGCTAAGGTTACTGTAAATGTTTTACATGGCATAGAAAAAAACCCCATGAAATTCCCAATTTTGTATATTATTTTTTTATATCAGTATTTAAAAAGCTGTTTAAATATATTACATTTTTAATAGAAATTACTAAAGGAAAATGTATAAAATTAACGTCATTGTAACGTTGCGGTAAGGACCCTTTTTAAGAAGATGACCCGAAAAACATAAAAAATAAACATGTTCCAGATTAAAATCTTAACTGTAAACTCCGCCCCTCACTTCCGGTCCTGGCGCTGGTGGGTCCTGGCGCTGGCGGTCCTGGCGCTGGTGCTGGTGGTGCTGCGGGTCTGCAGCTGGATACATCTCAATTTTTCTGTCAGACAAGACGAATCGGGTTGGCGTGAACAACTTCGCTATTGGTAAGTGTTTGTGTTTTGTAGATATTAAGAATGTGAGTTGATGTAGCCAGTAACGTGATTAACGTTAGCTATCGTTACCTTTTGATATGTGCAACAGTGATGTCATTTAAGCGAGGCACATTTCAGCGACCGTTAACGTTAGTTAGAACACGTTTGCTAGCAGTTCAGTCTTTTAGTTCAGTCAGAGACGGTTGATAAAGCTTTATCTGAGACGATACCAGTTTTCATTGTAAACTTTGTAAAACGTTGTAGAAAACTTAATTTCTGATAGACCGTATGTCAAGGCCAAATATACTAACGTTACCGTTCAAAAGTTTGGGGTCAGTCAGATGTTTTATGTTTTAAAAGAAGTATCTCCTGCTCACCAAGGCTGCATTTACTGGATTGAAAACAGTAATATTGTGAAAAATTATTCCAATTTAAAACAGCTGTTTTCTATTTGAATATATTTTAAACTGTAATTTATTCCTGTGATCAAAGCTGAATTTTCAGCATCATTAATTCAGTCTTCAGTGTCACATGATCCTTCAGAAATCAGGATAATGAGGATTTAATGCTCAAGAAACATTAATTATTATTATCAATGTTGATTGATTGTTTTTTTTTTTTGATTGATGAATAGAGTTCAAAAGAACAGCATTTATCTGAAATTTTGTAACATTTTGTAACATTAAACACTACCGTTCAAAAGTTTGGGGTCAAGTACGAATTTTAATTTTATTTTTTGGGGAAATAAATAAATCAATACTTTTATTCCTCAAGGATGAGTTAAACTGATCAAAAGTTACAGTAAAGACATGTATAATGTTAGAAAATATTCCATTTAAAATAAATGCTGTTCTTTTGAACTTTGAAAACAATATTGTACACAACTGTTTTCAACATTGATAATAATAAAGAATATTTCTTGAGCATCAAATCATCATATTATACTGATTTCTGAAGGATCGTGTGACACTGAAGAAAGGAGTAATGATGCAGAAAATTCAGCTTTGATCACAGAAATAAATTTACACACTACCTAAGAGAAGAGCCATCACACACACACACACACACACACACACACACACACACACACACACACACACACACACACACACACATGTCTGGTTCGCTATCTTTGTGGGGACTCTCCATAGGCGTAATGGTTTTTATACTGTACAAACTATATATTCTGTCCCCTTACACTGCCCCTGTCCCTAAACCTACCCATCACAGGAGACATTCTGCATTTTTACATTTTCAAAAAACATTACTTAGTGTGATTTATACGCTGTTCTCCTCATGAGGACCGCTGGCTGGTCCCCACAATGTAGGTGATCTCAGGTTTTACTATATTTGTGGGGACATTTGGTCCCCACAATGTAATATAAACACGAGCACACATACACACACACACACACACACACACACACACACACACACCCACCCTTAAACACAGAGATTGGATTAGATACACTCATGGGTGTTGATAAAGTTCTGTGGCAGCAAAATAGTGATGATGCAGGGAGGAGTGTGGAGCCGAATAGTGATGGGGAGGACGAGGGTTGGGTGGAATAGTGGTGATGCGAGGAGGGAGGGGTAGAACAATGTTGGGGGAGGAGAAAGGAGGGGTAGAATAGTGATGGGGAGAGGACCCAGTGCAACATACACTTCCCCAGATCTGAGAGGACACTGAAGTTTTCACCCTGGCAGTAACCTTCCAACATTGCACCTACAAACATGCACACTCACAACTGAAAGCCCAAGAAGACTATTTTATTAGCCTGAAAACAAGGTTTATGATCACTGAGACTTAAGTAGCTTTGCAGAGTATGTACTTCTTGACCCAAACATTCACACTATTTTTTTCTGCTTTTCAAGGCCCATGGTGAGACTGCAGCCATGGAGGGGATGCAACTTGGCCTGTTGATAGGCTATGAAGGTGACAACCAGGATGCCTTTCCACGTGAGGTCTTCAATGTGGCTGTTGTGGTTGAGGGGACTGTTGTGCTTCACAACTTCAAGGATGTGCCATCGAGCTCTGCAAACATCAGAGGAGCCCTGATTTTTTTGGGGTTTTTTTTTGGACTTGATACGTTTGCATTTGTTGGACTGAATATATTTAATGCTGAATATTGTTCAAATAAGGGGGTCTAAGTATTCTGTAACCAGCTGCAGTCTGAAGTTTTAGTTTGTTTGTGTTTTGGGTTCATCACAGCTGTTGGTATAAATCAGCTGGATCTGTGAGATTAATGTTAAAGGATTTGTTCACTTTAAAAAAAAAGCTTATAATGATAATTTACTCACCCCCATGTCATCCAAGATGTCCATGTCTTTCTTTCTTCAGCCAAAAATAAATTAAGGTTTTTGATGAAAACATTCCAGGATTTTTCTCCATATAATGGACTGTTGCCTTTGGCTTGCTCAGTTGGGGATATTCAAATTAATTAACCAATCGTTAATACCACTGATCAGCCCTACCAAACGTGGAATTTTTCCACTAAGAAACGAACATTATGTTGTTTTGATTGATACTGTGAAGCTGCTTTGATACAATCTGTATTGTGAAAAGCGCTATATAAATATACTTGACTTGACTTGACTTCAACAGGATCCGAACAGTTCAAGGTCCAAATGACAGTTTCAGTGCAGCTTCAATGGGCTTTAAACGACACCAGACGATGAATAAGGGCCTTATCTAGCGAAACCATCGCTCATTTCACAAATAAAGTTTAAAAGCACAAATGCTCACCTTGCTCTGTTCTGTGATGCGCGTTCTGATGATGTCACGTAATGTGCAATTACGTTGAAAAGGTCACGAACGAACGTCACGACGCGCATCACAGAACAGAGCAAGGCCAGCATTTGTGCTTTTAAAACTTAAACTTGTTTATTTATTTTTTAAATGACAGATGGTTTGTCTAGATAAGACCCTTATTCATCGTCTGGTGTCGTTTAAAGCCCGTTGAAGTGTCACTGAAACTGTCATTTGGACCTTGAACCGTTTGGGTCCTGTTGAAGTCCATTATATGGAGAAAAATCCTGGAATGTTTTCATCAAAAACCTTCATTTCTTTCCGACTGAAGAAAGACAGACATGGACATCTTGGATGACAGGGGGTGAGTAAATTATCAGCAAAGTTTTTTTAAAAAGTGAACTAATGCTTTAAAAGGTTTTTTAAATGTTTACATGCAGTGCAGACAACTGCAGGAAACACTTCCCATCATCCACCTTCTAAACACACACTGAGAAATACTTGTGGAGACTGTTTGAGATACCCACTCATAGTGTAAGCTCACACACAACCCTTCTATTTATCTTAGCCTCATGTGACCCACACCCAACTGAAGTTTGGTACCTAAAAAAGTATTGATTACAAGTTTGAGACGATTGCATGATTGAAGTGTTTATGTATAGCTTGTATTGGCTTAACATTGGTTTTAATAAAAAAATTAAGTTTTGTAATCAAATTTGTGTGTTTTTATAATTAGTTGTGAAGTTAAAACAAGGCATTCTTTTAGATCATCTTAACTTGATACCCTAATTCAAAGACATTACTTAATTGGAATTACTAAGTTGAACCCACTAATGGGGATAAGTGAACAGAATGCTCATTAATGAGTTCACTTTATTTTGAACTTGCATAGCAAAGTTGAAACAACAATAATTGTATAGTCATGTTGACTCGCAGAAGGCAATTCACAGCTTAACAAGAATCAAAATAATGAGTTGAAACAATTCATTAATCCATTTTGTTTTTACTTGAAATTTTGAGGCAGCTGCTTAACTTGTGATTTTAAGTAGAACCAAGTAGATATTTTTTACAGTGTACCGTTTTAGATACTGAATAAAACAGCTTTATATTAAGCTATTAGTGTAATGCTAATACACTTTTAATGCTGTTTAAATGTTCAATTATGCTTCACATTCATATTATAACTAGTTTAAGACATATGAAAGTATGAACTGCAAAGAAATACACTTAAATGTACTGGAAGTGGTTCCATTTTAGCATATTAAAATATAGTACAAATATGTTTCTAAGACAGTCATAATGAATTTGTAATGTACTTGTAACACAAATAAAGTACACTTTAAGCATGTAATTAGTCCCTACACAGGCATATACTTAAAGTATACAAAATATACTTTAAGTTGTTCCACTTTAGCACATAAAAGTACACTAAATACACTTCAAGTTGAGCTTTTCTACAATTTAATTACTACTAAAATATATTTAGTACAAAATTAGTTGTTCCAAAATAGCATGCTTCAAGTTAACTAATCATGAACACACTTGAAGTATAATGATGATTAGTGTGGCTTCAAGTACACAAAAGTATGCTAAATTTTAGTACACTTAGCACATTTATTTTTCACCTGGGTGCGTTGTACATCATGTCACTTAGCTTCATTAACGTATCTGTAAATAACCGAGATAACAAATGTTAGTGTCACAGGCCGGAGTGGCCGACCCACCACCACCTCTAATAGGTGTGTCACCTCGAGGAGCAAACCAGTGAAAAGGCAGGACAACAAGGGTAAAGGAATAAAAATATTTGCTTTATTAAGTTAAGAACAAGAATATTAAAAGTCAATCCGCGTATCTTCTCTAGGCTTCGAGTAACGGGTAGTAGTTCCTCTTCAATGATTACTGGACTCTGGGCAGATGGCTGCTCAGACAGCAGAGCTTCACAGTGGAACAAGGGCCAGGTAGGTGGCGGGTAATAACAACTCCTCTTCGGTGGATACTGGGCTCGGGGCAAATGGCCACTCAGACAGCGAAGCTTCACAGTGGAGCAACAAGGGCCAGGTAGGTGGCGGATAACGTACGACAACTCCTCTTCGGTGAGTATTGGACTCTGGGCAGATGGCCACTCAAACAGCGGAGCTTCACAGTGGAGCAGCAAGGGCCAGGTAGGTGGCGGGTAATGTATAACAACTCTTCAGTAGATACTAGACTCTGGGCAAATGGCCACTCAAACAGCGGAGCCTCACAGTGGAACAGCAAGGGCCAGGTAGGTGGCGGGTAATGTATAACAACTCTTCAGTAGATACTAGACTCTGGGCAGATGGCCACTCAAACAGCGGAGCCTCACAGTGGAACAGCAAGGGCCAGGTAGGTGGCGGGTAATGTATAACAACTCTTCAGTAGATACTAGACTCTGGGCAGATGGCCACTCAAACAGCGGAGCCTCACAGTGGAACAGCAAGGGCCAGGTAGGTGGCGGGTAATGTATAACAACTCTTCAGTAGATACTAGACTCTGGGCAGATGGCCACTCAGACAGCAGAGCTTCACAACGGGACAGCGTGGACCAGGTGGGTTCTCAAGTGGCAGAGCTTCACAGTGGAGCAGCAAGGGCCAGGTGGGTGGCGGATAACGTACAACGACTCCTCTTCGGTGGATACTGGACTCTGGGCAGATGGCCACTCAGACAGCGAAGCTTCACAGTGGAGCAACGAGGGCCAGGTAGGCGGCGGATAACGTACAACGACTCCTCTTCGGTGGGTATTGGACTCTTCGGTGGGTATTGGACTCTGGGCAGATGGCCACTCAGACAGAGCTACACAACGGAACAACGTGGACCAGGTGGGGTCTCGAGCGACGGAACTTCACAGTGCAGTGGAGCAGCAAAGGCCAGGTAGGTGGCGGGTAACGTATAACAACTCTTCAGTAGATACTAGACTCTGGGTAGATGGCTACTCAGACCAAGCTTCACTCTTAGTCTTTTGATGGGGAACACAGAGTCACTTATCAGTATACAACACAATCGAATTAGCCGATCTCACCAGTGTGGTCTAGACGGTGTCGGCCTCCTCGGAGCTCTCTGTCGACTCCGTTACTTTGCCCCAGAAAGCAGGAGGGACTGGAAGACCTCTCTGTTTAACACCTCTTCGATAGACATGGAATCATTTAAACAACATAGCTCAGCGGCCCCGGCATGGAAGGAAGTCTGCTGTGATTTGGAGTGGAAAGCAAAAACCCCAAATCCACACTCATACAAATTCACCAGAACACTTCAGGAACTCACTTGTGCTCACTTCCACAATTTGACTGCAAAATTTAACAGACTCACAGTGCACCCCAAGGCATTCCTCTCACCATCCAGTTGACATTTCCTCCCCAATAGATCGAATAAGCAGGGGCTGAACACGAGTCAGTTTAACACTGTTATTCACTGGCATCGAAGAAATCAGAAGATGTTTTGGTTAATTCCCAGCCTTCAGACACATGACTCAACCACCACAGTAGAAACTGTAAATCTTTATCTTCTCTTTAGAATTACAAAGATGGTACTTAACTGTCCCAGGTTGCCACAGTAATGATCAGAAGTCAATCGGAAGAAGAGTTGGAGCTCAGCCAAACCCACAACGCGTTTCCCACGATCCTCATTATTCATTCAAAGACGATATAGCTTAATTCTTCACCCACTTGAATTGATAGGAGTCTTCACAATCTCTGTCCCACTGCCTGTATCCCTCCGAATCCACCACCACCCTGTTCTCTCATCAAGAATGGCTTTTATAACACTCTCTCCTAATACGTGTCCCAATCGCGGATCATAATCCCACGCGCCGCCACCTGACGCGAGTTTTCTACTCAAGCCTCGCCCGCCGCCATGATCTCCTCACGGGGAACCGGAACCGTCATGGTGTTCGGCCGTCATTGTCCCCCAGGGGAACATATCCCCAAAAAGAAAGGTTCCGCCAAGACGCTTGTCCCCCGTGACATTAGCAATGTTGTGCTGAATGATTCATGTAAATACTGTAGCACCAAACTAACGGAGAGGTCCTCTTGGTAAATATGGTAAAAAGGCTTGTCCTGGAAACGTAAGGTTATGCAACTTAGACCTGTACATATTTAATTTGATAATGAACCATTAATTACATATTGAAGCACAATATTTTATACAACTTTATACCAAAACAACTGGGGAACTTAGTGTTTTTTTTTTAGCAAAACATGGCCTTTTCACTCCTCTTCCACATATTCAAACTATTTACATACAGTGTCAATAGACAAGAGGTCATGATATTCAAAAGGTTATTGATTTGTGTTGATTTAGTGTGAGTAATAACTCCTAATAAAATGCTATATGAAAATCATCAATTGCCTCCTGTGAAATGTCTCTAACTGTGAAATCTGCCATAGCGCCGTCACCGAATGTTGACTGTTTGTCCGAGTGAGTGGAGGGGGCGTGGCTTAGCCATAGGTCAATTGGCCTGCCAACTCTCCTGACCTGAACCCCATAGAGAATCTGTGGGATATTGTGAAGAGAAAGTTGAGAGACGCAAAACCCAACACTCTGGATGAGCTTAAGGCCGCTATCGAAGCATCCTGGGCCTCCATAACACCTCAGCAGTGCCACAGGCTGATTGCCTCCATGCCACACCGCATTGAAGCAGTCATTTCTGCAAAAGGATTCCCGACCAAGTATTGAGTGCATAACTGAACATAATTATTTGAAGGTTGACTTTTTTTGTATTAAAAACACTTCTTTTATTTGTTCAGATGAAATATGCTAATTTTTTGAGATAGGAATTTTGGGTTTTCATGAGCTGTATGCCAAAATCATCAGTATTAAAACAATAAAAGACTTGAAATATTTCAGTTGGTGTGCAATGAATCTAAAATATATGAAAGTTTAATTTTTATCATTACATTATGGAAAATAATGAACTTTATCACAATATGCAAATTTTTTGAGAAGGACCTGTAGACCCATGAGGCACCCCTGCTGGACTGAACTGTAATTAGTTATGTTAGTGAGCCTGTTCTGACATAGGGCAGAATAATCCCAGAACTGGCTTGAGGCAAGAGGCCGTCTATCCTCTACCTTTAGAGAAAAGAAAAAAAATGCATAATTTCTGTGTAGCTGAGAATGCATTGTTTTCTTTGTTTCTTGATGAAGAGGGGAGGAAATGTTACAATTATACAATTATGATAGAACCAGTATGATGTTGGACCATCTGGGTCTGGGAGAATGTTCTTCCTTAGGCATCGACACCTGTGTCAGCATTATGCTGAGCTGCTGTTGTCTGATGCTGGACTGTGTTGATGGTTTCATTTTGTATAAAATATTCTCATTGTCTGATGTGCATATCTTAATTCGTATTATTATTAACTGTACTACCCAATATTTTTGGGTTTTTCCTTACAAATACATAGGCCTGTTACTCTGAGATGATCACACAATATGACAAAGCTCCGTTGGTATTCAGTATTAGCTACCAAAAAATGTGACCGCTCTTTATTCATTACTGACTGTAATGTTCAATTAAGTGACGAATGTAGCTGTATAATCATAAAATATGAGGCAGACATGCAAGTCCCCTTTCTAGTCTATAAAGCATATTGATCAGTTATTTTCCTAGTTAATCGCTGTGCCAGGTTTTGCTTTGGTTGGGATACTGCCTAAGAATTCAGCTGCTTATGCTTGTGTTGATAGCAAAACTCACTTGGCTATGAGTGATATTTGGTACAAGGTAATTTTAATACATTAATGCAAATGAGTAAATGACCCAGATGTACTTTTTTTATATTAATGTTTTTAAATGCATCCTTTTGCATATACAATTAAGCAGTCATGTAGAATCAACCATCTGCTTAATTCTTTAAAACTAAACTCTAAGATCAACTTCACACTGTAGTTGAGGTGTAAAATGCTTGTTCAGAGGAAATACTTTCTGATATGAAATAAACTTGAAGTGTTAAACTATAGTGGAGATAATAGCTGCGATAAGAAGCACACATCTGCTCACCAAAATGACACGAGGGATAGATAATAATCTTTTATCTTTCATTCTGAGTATGTTCCATGAGAGCATTTTGACAAAGTGCAAATGTGTTAATTTGCCTCTGATGTTTGTTTTTGTCATGTCATAAAATATGTTAGGTTGATATGTTTGGACAAGCTCTGCAATTCATCACTCCAGTAGTCACGTCACGTTTATATAGCACTTTATACAATAGAGTTTTGTTAGAGTTTCCAAAAGCTTAATTGTGTTTTAACACAATTTTGTACTAGACCATACAAATAAGTGTCTTAAAAACAGCAGCGTTGAATAATTATGATATAGCTGTATTACAAAAAAAAATCCTATAACATTATATATTGAAATTATAATTTGCCAATAAACTGTTATAGATAGCTACAATTTTTAAAAAGCTGTAACATGGAGTCCACTGGAGGCAAGCTGTAGAACCCAAGTGCAGTTTATTTAGTATCCAAAAACAAGATCAAACATAAAACACAGGCATGGCATGGCGTGGCATGGCGTGGCATGAAACTCCAAACAAAACCATGGACAAGGACAAAAGGACATTTCACTTTCCACCAGTGGTTGCAGGAAAACAGTCTTGACAAAGTTGCAAGGCAAACATGAGGGCTTAAATATACAGGGACTAATGACAAGACAAGGGACACCTGTGCACACTCAAGACAATTAACATGACAACAATCAGAACATGACACAAGACAAGGGAACACATGGCAGGATCACATGACTATAACTGGGAATCACAACATGACAGACATGAAACATGACCCAAAACAAGACATGACAAAAGCTTACATTTGTAAATTATTACAGTCTCCAGGGGGTTGAATCATTTTGATTGCAACTGTACTTTTTCTTCAGTATGTAAAAAGAAAATATTTGTTGTAAATGTTGAAAATTTGTTGTAAAAATATATTTGAATATAAATTTAAAAGTGCCAGAATCTTTAAAACTAGAAAATGTATTAATATGTAACCCGTTAGAATACTATTCTTCAGTTAATGGGTCATCTCAATTTATTTCTTTTTATTTAGTTCTAATCCAGAGCTAAAAGGTGAATTAAATATACTTCTCAGTATAGTATGTGTGTTCCTTTAACCCAGGGAGGATTCATTTGTGTTTACTTCTTTGAGATCGCCGTGAGTGTTTTACTGCCTTTCAGTGTTGTTAATCTGCTGTTCAGGCGCATATACAGGCTGTTTAATTATCAATGCGCATATCTGCGAATCTGAACTGATAAGTTAAAGCAACAGTTAAACAACAAGACCAGGCACGTGCACAGGTAGGGCTCAACCTGTGCTGAGCACTTGCCCTTTTTGCCCTTACACTGCATTTTTTTTAGTGGTGGTGTTTTTTTTCTTCTTCAATAAATCAATGCTATTGGTCACCCTTTACGTCTGTCTGTCTGTTTTACAAATATTTAGCCAATGAAAGGGTAACACTTTAGAATACTGTATCTTACTTACTGCATAACTAATAAGGTATTACTGAAGAACTAATACACAGTAAAATCGGCAGTGTAAAAATTCCAGTGTTAAAAGTTATCAATTCCTAAAGAGTTAAATTAACAATCTACAATGTTAAAAAATACTCCTCTTCAGTGTAGTTACAGGGTGCTACGTTGTGTAATTTTATTTTTACACTGAAAGTGCAAAAAACCACGCCGAATTGTATTGACTCCGCCCCTCGATGACTGCTGTCTCGCAAGGGGGTAATCCATCCGCCGGAAACTGAAGCTTCCTCTGGGTGCCGCCATTGTAGCTGGCTATCACCTGCTGTTAGCATCCCATTGACTCCCATTCATTTTGGCGTCACTTTGACAGCAAATAACTTTACATCTGAGGCGTCCAAAGACTCCATTTGTCCATTATTTATTTCTAAAGAAACACGACAATGTATAAAAGGCTCCATTACATTGTATCTTACGTTATGGCCCCGTAGAAGCCGTTTTTGTAAAAATAGGTTAACGATTGCGTCATAACCAATCGACTCTCTGTCGCACAGTAGAGAAATTATCGTATAGACAGGAGGAGAAGCTCGCAGCAAATCGGGGGGACGTGATGGTAGGTTGAATTGCTTTTCTCTTTCTAAAATGAAATAGTAAATGCATTTGTTGACATTTTTAGTAAACTATGCTGGTGAACACATTTAGAAATGATTTAACTGCGCGTTTCTGTATCATTAAGGAACCTCATCAAGTTCATGAGATGCAGAGATGTAATGTTACAGACGAAAAAGTTTCTCATGCCGATTTAATTAAAATTGGTTGGAATGTGCTTACGATTTGTTGTGTAACGTTATTAATATTTAGCTTCTCTCATTTTGGTTTGTTGACACTGACAGCCTTCATGAAAGTAAGCATTCCCGCCTCCAGTCGCGCCAAGCCATGGGTTTATGGCAAGCTTGGCGCTGAAGCTGAGGAGGAGGTCTGAAGCAGTATTTAGCCTTTTTTTTTTGCGCAGATGAGAGAATTCTTCAAATGGTAATTTTATATTTGTTTTGTGTGTGTGTGTATAAAAGTAGCTGTGTTATACATTAAGACGCCCTCAGATCACTTGGACGTGGCTGTGGTTGCAAGAGGTAAAAACGATATAAATGCTGTTTCTCACACAAACCGCTCGTTTCGTGTCTTAGGCCATCAATGTGTATTGTGTACTTACATTTACGAGTCATTAAATCATGTTTAATTTGGACTTCTCTGTGCATGCTCTTTGAGGTGGTGACCATAGACCTGCATTATACGACTGACAGACAAGAACGGTTTGACCTAAAAATATCAAAATTGTAACTACAGCGGAAACAAAGACACCTACATCTTGGATGCCCTTGAGGTAAGCTAAACCATACCAAAAATTTATTTCAAAGTGACCTATCCCTTTAAATTTCCTTTTTCTCATTTAAACGATATAAATGTATTTAATAATTAGTTTCATCTCAATTAATTTTTACTATATTTACAGCCCTAATTTAAATTGTATTGCATTACTGAATTTTGGAAATATTAGCCTCAACTGACATATAATTTTTTTCAAATCCTTTTTCAATAGATTTGGTCCAGACCCCTGCAGTGTCAAGTGAAGGAAGCTCCTCTCATGAGAGAGCAACAGAATGCTGAAGATCAATCCAGAATTGTGAGTGTCATTATATTTTATTTTATGTGCAGTACAAATTTTAATACATGACGAATGAACATAAAAAATTGAAACCTAACTGGGCAACCACAGAATGCCTTTGTTCAGACTTGGAATTTACATGTGTTGTTGGTAGGGCTGTCACTTTAACCCTCAGAACGGCCAGCCTGAGCGCACAATAACAACCCCAACTCATCTAAAAAGTTGTGTCTGGAAATATTTTGGGTTCTACACACCGTAGATACCATTTCTCTCAACATTGACTCACAAAAATACCTGTGCGTGTGTTCTCCACCGCGGGGAACATCGTCAATAAAAAGAGCCGCACTTGATCCAGATCAAGTTGATAGATTGGTGTTTCTAGCAAACAATATTAAGGAATGAATTAGGCTAGGGGTGTTTCATACCGCAAGCGTCAGCGGCGCATGAGCAGCGCATTTTTTTTTGAAAAGCACACTTTTGATGGACAAAATAAAAAAATTTCACACACAAAGTGCCCAAAACGCACAGAATTTGCATGTCTAGTGTGTTTTAACAAGAACTGTAGTATGTCAGAAAAGAAAATGAAGACTCAAATGTTATAGATAATGTAGCCTACCCTACCATTAAACTTGTTTTTAATTATTCAGTTTGGGCTTTGAACAAACTTCAAGTCCATCAAGCTTATGACCAACTTCTAAAACAAATTTAACACAAGTCTTTCTAAAGAACTGCTTGCTTATATGTAGCCTGGTGTGTATACTCGCGTGCGTCTGCAGCTGCAGTGACGATGTAGTTGCGCTGATGCGCCACTCATGCTTGCAGTGTGAAACGGCCGGGGCGAGGCTCGTAGATATTCGAATATATTCTACATTGTTGGATATTTGATATCCGTTCGAATTTGATTTTTCTCAAAAGTGACAGCCCTTGTCATTGGTGATTGATGTCTTGAATGTCGTAATTGCATAGTGATTGATTTGTCGTCATGAATTGTGTAAATTCAAGATATTAAACTGCAAAAAGTTAAAGGGTTACTTGACCCAAAAGTGTAAAATTGTCTTTTCTCACCCTCATGTCATTCCAAATCCGGAAAGACTTTTGTTCATCTTCGAAGCTCAAATGAATGTATTTTAAAGGAGCTGTATGTAAGAAATTTATTTCAATTAATCATTAAATGGCCCTGAAATGTCACTAGACATTAAGAAATCATGTTCATTTCAAATACTTATATCACTGACAACAGTAGTCCGGCCAGGATATTGTCATTTAAAAAGTGAAGTTGCAGCCCTCAACTGATGTTGATGTCATTTTGTGTTTTGGTCTGATGCTCCACCCTCCGTCAGTAGTGTTGCGGCATCCGGGTTGCCAGCTCTGCTCTAGTTACCACAGCTGCAGCTACAAACGTGTTGGATAAAACATTTTTGGATCCTGCAGCCTACCTGGCAACCTCGAGTCAGATGGGAGGGGTAGGGGATACACCGCTCTACAGTAATTTGAAAGTGATTGCAGTACCGGTTTTGGCCACGATCTTACATACGGCTCCTTTAAATCTGAGTGATTTCTGTCCCTCCATTGACAGTCCACGCAACTACCATTTTGACGTTTCAAAAATAATTCGTCAACAACACGGGCTTGCACCCCCTGCTGGTGAGGTTGACTAACAGCAGATGGAGATTATGCTCGGTAATCTACTGCTTTTCCTGCAGTTCCTGGATGTCAATGTTGAATTTACTGTCGAATTTGAACCACTGAATTTGTGGAAGCGAATTTGTAAAGCGAAATAAAATGGACCAAAAATTGCCTGTTGAATATTATAGGTTGTATTTTTAAACAGTTTGAATATTTTGGAAGTGAAATATGAAAGGTGAATATAGATTATTGAATTTTTAATAATGAAAATGTGTTTGAAATGTTTTGAATTGAAATATTCACAGCTAAATATTCAACCATGTCAAATTTGAGCCAATAAAAAAATGTAAGTCCTAAAAATACAATGCATTAAAATGCAAGCATGGTTAATGCAATGCATATTTTTTTCAAGTAGTGCAATTCAACAGGCTTTTTGTTTCAAAAACATTTGCCATTATTTTACTTCCATATTCAAGGACCTGATTGACTCTGCTGTGAAAGATTATAAACTGATGATTTAGGTTAGACAGTTCAGAATAAGATTATCTATACGCGTTCATGCATTTTTTGCTGAAGTTGTCACATCTGTAATTTAGAATGGGGCAGCGATCTTGCATCAATTTGTCTCCTCCTTTTTGATTCCACCATCACCACAAGGCTGCAAGAGACCTGGAAAGATGTGCTCATATTAAGCTGAACAACACCTTGTTGTCTTCAAAAAGGTAAATTTGGGCATTTCTGTTACTATCTATTGTCTGCCTCAAAATATTGCCATTTGGGTTGACTGTATTGTGGAAAACTATAAAGACGGCCAATTGGAGAGCTGACTTTGATTTGTTATTTTTGTCTTTGGCAGAGACCAGCATACAAGAACACCTTGATTGCATTGAACCGACCACACAGCATACCTGCTCGCTGCCGGTGACAATAAACTCAAATACTACTACTACTTGCTCGCTGATGGGACAAAGAGGAACTGCATTCATGGATGCTACACAACTGTTGACAAGTAGTTTTCTGCAATCTTGTTCAAATCTGCCTGTCATATTTGTTCATGTCTAGGCAAATTGGATGATTTTATGCTTTTTTGTCAAATAAACAATATTAAGTGTAACTGTTACGCACCCTTAGACACAAAGTCTTTAAAGGGGCAACATTGAGGTCGTGATCAGAAGATGGTGTAATTAAAATGGCAAGAGACATCACGTAACAAGGTATTGTGAAAAATAAAGTACGGTTTATTGTACTATTTAAATATTAATGCAAAAGATGAACAATAATAATAAACGAACTTGTTTAAAAAAATTTGTTTAAACAATTTTAGGAAGTCCGAAAGTGGAAAAGAACTTCACTAACGCTTTGATGATAACGGGCGCGGTGATTTTCCTCAGTGGAATTGACCTATGGCTAAGCCACGCCCCCTCCACTCACTCGGACAAACAGTCAACATTCGGCAACGGCGCTATGGCAGATTTTCAGTAGGACACATTTCACAGGAGGCAATTGATGATTTTTTTATAGCATTTTATTAGGAGTTATTACTCACATTAAATCAACGCAAATCATTGACCTTTTGAACATCTTGTCTATTGACACTGTATGTAAATAGAATATTTAGTTATGTGGAAGAGTGAAAAGGCAAGCCTACATATTTTGCTAAAAAAAAGTCCCCCAGTTGTTTTGGTATAAAGTTGTATACAATATTGTGCTTCAATGTGTAATTAATGGTTCATAATCAAATTAAATATGTACAGGTCTAAGTTGCATACATTTCCAGGAAGCCGTTTTACCATCTTTATCAAGAGGACCTCTCCGTTAGTTTGGTGCTACTGTATTTACATTAATCATTCAGCACAACATTGCTAATATTTGTTATCTCGGTTATTTACAGATACGTTAATGAAGCTAAGTGACATGATGTACAACGCAGCTAGAAGCTAACGTTAATGTTTTCTAATGTTAGGCTAACGTTAGAGATGTTAAAGATAACGTTCAAATTCGTTGTTGACTTACATTAGAACAGATGTAGACATCCTTGTTTAATTTATCCACGTTTAGTTAGTGTTGTGGTCTAACGTTACCGCATAACTTTATCCAGAGCAGACACTTATCTCGGTTAAAATGTGGCTTGGGAAAGGGTAAAAAATACACACGTCGCCCAGCCTCTCGGGATACCTAGTGTCGGAGTTGCATGTACCCCATGCACACCGTTTGACCATTTTAAACTTAAAATGACAAGAAAAAACATAAAAACGAGTGAAAACTGACTAACTGCAATGCATTTCAATGGACGTGGAAGCAAAGAATGTCCGAGTGTATTGGGTAAGCTGCGCACTGTGATTGGCTCATCGCGTTTTGGGGTGTGGCTTAGCCATAGGTCAATTGCTTCTGGAAACCTAGTAGGCATGCACATTATGGTAAACAAAAACTGCAAACCAGATTTAGTTTTAGGCAATGGTCCAACACAGTCTCGAATGGCTCCCCAATAGCTGGTATGGGAAACAGTGGAGCAAGACGAATCACCTGGTTCGGCTTCCCAACAGTTTGACACGTATGACAAGTACGGCAGTACTGAGCAACATCTTTTTTTAAGGCTGGCCAAAAGAAGTGCTGTAAAATCCTATCATACGTCTTTGTAATTCCTAAGTGACCGGCAAGCTGATGATCATGCGCTAAACATAACACATGTTGACGATAAGGAGAAGGAACGACCACCTGATACACAACATTCCAATCTGAATCGTTTGTGTTAGAACACCACTTTCTCATCAATAACTCATTCTCAATAAAATAAGCAACTTTCTGATCTTTAGCTAAATCAAGAGAGACAGCAGAATTAAAAGCAGCAATGAGAAACTTATCTTCTTTCTGTGCAGAAATAATTTTCTCTCGTGACAGATATTTTTAATTCTGGTGCGTCAGACACATTTTCTCTCATGTTCTCTGACTGTGATTTATCTAGTTTTGATGACGTAACAGTACTCAATGATTCGTCACCAGCAAGAAGAGGGATAAAAACAGAGTCAGACAAATCCACCATATCACCCACTTTACGCGACTGAGCGCGAGTGACAGCGCATGCAGGAAAAACTTCAGGGTAAGTATGTGACACATCATCTGATTGACTAAACACATCTGGTTTTTCAACAACTTCTAACACAGGCAAGATTTTTCCTCCGGCTAGATCGTTTCCAAGGATAAAATCAACGCCCTGAACAGGAAGAGAAGGAGTAATACAAATCACTCTTACAAATCCCGTACATAACTCACTCTGCAAATGTATACGATGTAATGGCACAGTTATACAACTCATGTCAATGCCCTGCACTATCACACTTGAGCCACAGAAAGTGTCCTCAGACAATGTCCTATCTGTCCAGGGCCGGCGCGTCCATATAGGCGAACTAGGCAATTGCCTAGAGCGGCACTTTTGTAAGGGCGGCAAAATGTGTGCCAACCGGGAATGAACAATTCACAAAATAGGTTATAATATGATTTACTGAGCTTCCGGCGAGACGCGCCCCTGCTCTCACGAGTCATGATGACTGATTTGCTGAGCTTCCGCCGCCCAGCAGCGCCGGCGAGGACGCGCCCCTGCTCTCACGAGTTATGATTGGGTGATGGGAAGTTCGGGTCATTTTACTGACTCTCTTGAGTCATTCGAGTCATTTCGTTTATTTAAGTGGCTTAAATGTTATACTTTTAACAGCCAAATTCCCCGATCACATCCACCTACGCAATGTTGATCATATTCTGAATTAAGAAATCATAATGCAGCAGTAAAAAATTATTAACAGGGAACATAAATAATTACTTTACCTTCCCAGTCTTACGTTCATTTGGGTGATCCGTTCATTGCGTCACGTGACATACGCAATGAACAGATCGTTCATTAATCACCGATCAGGCACAGAGAATAGAAATGGAGGATGCTGTTAAGAGCTTTGCTGCGATGAAGGCCCGCCGTGCGCGCTTCTGAAACATAAGTTAAGCTTTATTTGCTCTTTAGTCGTCATTTAAGATGCTGAACCTGCTGATGATATAATGTGCTTGCGGACATTTCATTTGTGTGTGTTTTACGCACAGAAAGTGGTGTAAAGAGATTTGCAAGCAACAGTAATTTGAGGAGGTGAAATGTGATTATTTGGAAAAAAAACTGTCATGACTGCTGAAAGAAAAATGCCAGCAGGCATTTGCCTCCTGCATAAACTTTAATAGCCTATTGTTGACATTTTGGGCACGCGCGCGTTGCGCACTATTTACGTTATATGTAGGCCTATGGCTTATTGGTCTTTGTGTGTTGTTGCTGGTTTTGCGTTATATGTATATGGCATATATTGGTCTTTATGTGTTGTTGCTGGTTTTGCGTTATATGGCATATATTGGTCTTTGTGTGTTGTTGCTGGTATAAGTTGCAAATAGAGGGGCGGCACAATTGTTTTTCGCCTAGAGCGGCAGAAGTGCGCCCGCCGGTCCTGTATCTGTCACAATATAAGATTGCATTGCACCGGTGTCTCTGAGCATTCTTATTTCTTTCTGATCATGACAATTTCCCTTTAAAGAAATGAACCCTTTCAAAATAAAAGGTTGGTAACTGTCATCGATTTTCTCCACACTAGGTACACTAACAGTCGGCTTAACAGTCAAACAATCTGCGATCACATGTCCTTGTTTGTGACAATTAAAAATTCTCGATCCTCTCTAGCACGAGGTGGGCTGTTTTTAGAACGAAACGTTTGGTTTTTTTGTGATTGTTGCGGGCAAAAAAAATGCGATGGAATATGCGGAATATTTATGCAATTTTATGCTATGAAATTGCGGGAACTTGCAGAAATTGCGGGAACTTGCACAAATTGCGGGAACTTGCAAAAACTGCGGTTTGATGAAAAAGAGAAAAAAAAAGTGATTCCCCCAACACCCTGTTCTCACTAGGCTACTGCCTTAATGTAAAGAGTAATTTCTTATTACTCCTATGATAAGCAAGCACTACATCACAGAAAGTGCTGGGAATATTTAAGATCTCATCTTGTTTTATTTCAGACCTTGACAAACATGGCAAACTGACAAAACATTGATGAGTCAAACAAGTTCTGTAGCTTTACAAAAGGAATATGCTACAACTTCTGTAAAAAAGAATAAATAAAATATAAAAAATAAAATGTGCTTCCTGTTTTACAGAGGTAGCAATACAAAACAGACATCTTCTGTTAAAGTAAGTGCTTCCAATGCACAAAGTGCAATCTCTTACTGTAACAAATTTACATACTAATATACTTACAACGGTAAGGTTTTTGAAACTAGTATGATTTAACCCACTGGTAACAAAAAAGTGCAATCTTACAACTGAAAAGACTGGGCTTCATCATGGCTCATCGCGGGGTTTGCAGCTTTTCGATGATGTTCACGTCACGTAATTACGTCACTTCATAACGTTCCCATGGCAACAGGGGGACCGGCTGCTCGTGTGTGAAGTAAACGCAACATTTTCCACCTTTCTGCTAAGATATATGTGACTTTTTTGCGACGAAAATGCAGGGATTATTGAATCATGCAAGCTCTGCATATTTTGCGTGGAAATCAGCAATTATGCGGCGAGATTGCGGAGTATTTGAAAAAATGCGACCCCGCATAAATATGCGGACTTTGGCTGATTTTGCATTGAATTCAGCGATCGCATAATCGCGTTTTTCTGGAGGGACTGATAAGCACGAAGTATAGCAGACTTCATAGACTCATACTTTAAACTTTCTTCTAAAGATAAAGTAGAACAAACCTCTTGAGCTTTTCCAAACAATTTACACTGTAACAATAGAGACCAGACGTCTTTAGGCCATCGAAGAGAAGTAGCTATGCGTTCAAATGCATTGAAAAAAGAATCCACTTCTGATTCTCTAAACTGAGGTACTAAGGAAATGTGCTTACTTATGTCAAATGTTACCTGGGATGAATTAGACCGCGGAGGAACATCAGAGACCGGACCTGGATTCGACTGCACAGCCGAACGGCAGTGACTTTCATTGCGTCCAGATCGAGCTGTCGCAGCTTCACCTGAGTCTCCGCCTCAATCTCAAGCCTGCATACTTCCAAGCGCAGATTTAGCTCAGCTTGACGTGCCTGGGCCAAGCGGACTTTCAGTCTCTGGAATCAACAGAACTGGGAGAGAATGGATCATACGGTGGCAAGCCTGCCTTAACATCGGCCATCACCTCCGCCGCAGCATCGGCTCTACCGCTCCACTTATCCTTATCATCCACAAAACTGTGATGTGCCACTGCAACGTCACTCACACCAACATCTCCGCTAGCCTCCTCATCACCCACGGTATTTGACATAGGAAGAACATTGATCTCTCTTAAAGAGACACTTCACCCATTTGCATTAGACTTTGTATCTTTAGAAACCCAGTCATATTTTCGAATGGTCATGGTTTATTCCCTTATTTTCCCCTGAGATGGGAGAAATAAGGATTTAATTGTTCCACTTCCTGCTTTTTATGACGTAAAAATCGTCATTTTACGTCATAAAAAGCAGGAAGTCCCATTTCTTTGAATAAGGGTAAGACTACAAACACTAGCTCATCATTTATCCAGGGGGAGGGACCCACTCACGCTACAGACCTATTACAGATCAGTGGGTGGGACTTCACTTGCAGATACAGAAAGCAATATCCGCCATCTTGTTTGGAAGCTAAGCTAACAAGCGCTGTGGAGATAGGAGGTTATGACGGAAGAAACAAAACATGATATGGATGAAGAGGATTTTGAAAATCTGCTGCTCGTGGCTATCTTTACGAGCCGCAATATAGTGAAGAGCAGCTGAGGCTGATGGAGGAACAGGAGGCGGCTGCTGCGGCTTCTGCAGCCGAGGCAGAAGACCTGCCTGTCGCGGACGAGGAGCCCGGACTAGCTCGAGCTGGGGCGGACTGGTGGTGCCTGTGTACACAGAGATAGAGTCCGTATGTTGCAAAGAATTTCAAAGATGCCAATTTCTCCTGGACGAAATCTCTGAAGCGGGCAAGGAGGTTTGTGTTGTGGACCATCCTAGTTTCGCACCGCATATGGACAGCGGCGTTCTGGAGACATACTTCAGAATCCCAAAGGTGAACTGGAAACGACAGCCAAAGCCTGCAGGGACAAACGGACGTCTGACAGTAAAGTGAGTGTTTATATTCTATTATATTCTTATACAAACGTGGCACGCAGTCTTGCGAATACATCGGGTGGTTAATCGCTCTTAGCCACTGTTTGCATCTCTCGGTAGGGAATGAAAAAGTACTTTTTGTCCTTTCCTTGTTCGGACTGAACATCCCGGTACCATGCAATAATTAACCATTTCTAAATAAATAGTAACGAGGAGTATTTCGGCAACAAACTAGATATTTTTTCTGTGAAATGAATTTCAAACTCTGGCGGTAGCTATGTAGACGGAATAGTGCTTTCTCTGAATCTGATAGGCGGATACCTCATAGGCGTTGTTCTGGATTAGTGGGAGTGGCTTGCGGAGCTGTGCAATGTGGTGCATTGTGGGAGTTGTGGTTTTCCATAAAAATTCGCCCTGAAGTTACTTTCTGTCTTAACTCGGTCCAGAAGGCACCAAATTCGAAATTTTTGGTACATTTCGACTACATATATGACCCACTATCAATAAAGATTAATGTTCCCACGGGTGAAGTGTCCCTTTAAAGGGCACCTATTATGGCATTTAAAATGTTTCTAATATTGTTTTGGGAGTCCCCAACAACAGTTTTACAAGCATGCAATGACAAAAAACACTTTTGTTGTTTTATAATATGCATTTATTTTTACCTGATTTGCTCAGTGACTCCCATATGAATCGTTCAACGACTAATTTCTCCAAACCCCGCCTTTGCGTGACGCTAATCTGCGGTGATTGGTCAGATGACCAAGTCAGTTGTGATTGACAATGTGTGTATAAGTAAAATGTGTTTACAGAGATAATACTTCTATTGTTTAACACGGAGTACAGTGTACAATGCTTTTATCAATTACATTGTGTTATAATAATGATTATAGTGCACCGCTTTGTTGTAAAACATTCAAAATAAGAGAAGGAATTTAAGTTGAGTTATGTTAGCGACCATAGCCCAAAGTTCAGTGGTAAAAGCACATTCAGTCTTTGTTTGTGTAAGCCCAACGCATAAACATATTGATAATGCAGTACTACGAGGTATTGCTCTATTCTTTATGACAACTCCAATAACAACGACAAACACTTCACATTTCAATACAATTGGCATTGAAGACTATAGAAGCTGCGCTGTGCGTACACAACACACACAATAATTATTGGGCATGGTACATAAAACATAAAAGACACAATTATTAATATTAATAATACTCACAGGTTGTGATTCGGAGGAGGAAGCTGATCCAAATAAACTTGGTACTGAACCTTCCTTCAATATCAGCCGGCTCGCGAATCCACATTTTACAGCATTTATGTTTGTGAAGCAATCATCTTCCAAATGACGCGAACAAAGCACAAGGTCCGGGCTAACGTATACTTCTGTGGTATAGTTGTATATATGAACTGTAGCCACTTAGTCTTCAAATGCTCCTCCCTGGGCAGGTGAAAAAAGATCGCTTTTGCGTCGCACTTCAGAACACAGCATCTCGTCGCCATGATGTTTTCAAGTATTCCCTGGCGTCTACGAGCGCAATAAGGGGGTGTTTCTTATTCAAATAACTTGTCAAGTTGACGTCATCTAGATAGAGAAAAAGTATCGGTTGTCTATCGATTCATATCAGCGACTCAGAGTCGACTCTTACTTTTGAGAGACAATAACTTTGTATACGGTGAACTTTCATATTTAAAACTTTGCAGGATGTTTTTGTTCACTTAGATCTATGTTACACACTACATGAAAGGTAATTTTCAAAAATCCATAATAGGTGCCCTTTAAACGCTGTATCAGCTTACTCTTTATCTCACTCTTAAGAGCTTGTCTTCTCACAACAACCTTACATAAACTAACCTGTTCGAAAGACGGGTTGGCAATTAATTTTTGCAAGCTAAACATTTCCATGATGCACAACCAGCAAACGAGTACAAAAATACTACTCTGCATGAATATGCCGCCAAACTAACGTAACATCACTTACCACTAGCATACACACACACAACTGATCACAACTAAATTAATTTGAGATTAAAGATCCCGGACGAGCCCCCATAAAATGTTACGCACCCTTAGACACAAAGTCTTTAAAGGGGCAACATTGAGGTCGTGATCAGAAGATCGTGTAATTAAAATGGCAAGAGACATCACGTAACAAGGTATTGTGAAAATAAAGTATGGTTTATTGTACTATTTAAATATTAATGCAAAAGATGAACAATAATAATAATAATGATAATAATACTTGTGGACACAAAGAAAAATAAACAAAATATACAGATTGAGAGTTCAAAATAAATAACCCAAGAGAATAAGGACATAAATAGTGAAGCCAAATGAAAGAAAAGAACAAAACAAACTCTGGTTAACTAGTCCCAACCTCTTAGCTAACTAATAACAAAAAGAAAAGAAAAGACAGGGTTCCTCAAGCACAAAGCGCCCTCTCTAACTACTCTAACTAATAAACATAATAAAGGGGTGGCGTTCACTTCCTTACCTGGTGTTTGTATACATCGAGTTTGCTAGGTGTTGCTTTGTGTACGTCACGTGACATATTACCTGTCCGAATTACTCTTGGTAACCTCAAAACACGCCACCATGGCAGAAAGAAAAAACAGGACAATGTCTGTAACAGAAAATAACAAACATAAAAGCGACAAGCAGAGCGACAGAAAGAAACAAGCTGACATGCGTTCTTTTCAGCCTCCTTTTAAACTCGAGTGGGGAAACTTGATAGGCTGCGGGGGAAAGATGACGTCACGACGTAGATGATGATTGACATCTCTCTCAGCCAACAGTGGATGAGTGGTGACGCAAGCCTAAGAATGTGATAGAGAAAGAGAAACAAAAGAGAACACATATACGCGAGACCACAGGGACGTAACAGTAACACTTGACACTCGCTGTGTAATTTGTCTACACTGTAAGGTGCTATATTTGTTACAATATGTATTGTCAGAAGGATTTGACAGACTATGTATGGTTGAACTGTGAGTCCTGTGTATGTGACGTCATTGAGATGCGCGAGCACGTGAAGTAAAGTAAAAAGCACTGAGAAGCATGCGGTTGTGAGTTTCTTTATTTGTAGAAATAGAGTGAGTGTCAGACGAAACCGAGCATATAACATGGTGGCAGCGGTAAAGTACGAGACAAAAGTGAAAGATTAAGTTTGATATCGAGAAAGCAATTACGAGAGTCGAGTGCCGATCATGGAGGGTGCGTTTGGATTGAAACCTCCAGCAATTTTTGACAGGAATGCTACGTGCATACCCAAAGCTTGGAAAGCGTGGGAAGAGGAGTTTTCCCTGTACATGGATTTGTCGCTAACAGATGCGGACAACAAAACGAAGGTAAAAGTTTTCCAATATCTAATCGGAGAAACAGGAAGAGAACTGTTTCCAAGAGACCATGGAATGGCTGTTAACTGCGTTCAGAAATCATTGCAATCCGGCACCGAATTAAACTGTGGAAAGATTAAAGATTAAAGATTAAAAAAATCTCCAGAAATCAGATCTCAGGCGAAACGTTTGACAAGTATGTTACTGATTTGAAAGTGCTGGCTGACACATGCAATTTTGGAACGGCGAGAGACTCTCTGATTAGAGACAGAATAGTATGCGGCATAATGAACTCGCACGTGAGAGAACGTCTATTAAGAGAGACGGACCTGACATTGAGAAATGTGTGAGGATATGTAAAGCATCAGAACTGTCAAAAGAGAATGTGATGACTATTGAGGGTCAGAAATTAGAAGTACTGAAGAAAAGTTCAGAGAGTTAGACAGGCCCAGAGTGCCAAACAAACACAACCAGCTAAGTGCAAATTCTGTGGAAAACAGCATGAGTGGAAAAAACAGAGTTGCCCTGCTAACGGAAAGCAGTGCAGGAAATGTGGCAAGCTTAACCATTTTGCATCCACATGCAAAACAAAAGAGACAATGCGAAAGGTAATACACAGTGTTGCAGAAAGGGAAGAAGAAGAACCGTATCAAGAAATCCTAAGCCTTAATTCACAAAAGGAGGACAAACATGAAAAGCAACTATTTGCAACCATGCTGATAAATGACAGGGCAGTAAAATTTCAACTAGACTGCGGAGCCAGTTGTAACGTCATACCGATTCAACTGTTACACAGACACAGTAATGGAAAAGACAGAACAGATTCTGGTCATGTATGACAAGAGCACCTTGAAACCCATAAGGAAGTGCAGAATAAAAATAAGAGACCCCAGAAACAGAAAACTTTATCACGTGGGACAAGAGAGACATACAACGATAGTATGCTGATGTATTTGAGGGAGATGGATGCCTGGAAGGGAAATACAACATCAAGGTGGATCCTGAAGTTAAACTGGTGAGGCTTCCAAAGCAGAGAGTTCCGGTGGCACTAATGAAACATCTAAAAGATGAACTAGGAAGCCTGGTAGAGAGAGGCATCATAACTCAGGTGGAAAAGAGCACTGATTGGATTAGCAGCATGGTGGTGGTGAAGAAACCAAGTGGAAAATTAAGAATTTATATAGACCCAAGACCACTAAACAAAGCACTTAAGCGTCAACACTTTCCCCTGCCTACCATAGATGATGTTCTCGGGGGGGATGGGGGGGGGGGGGGATGGGGGGGGGGGGGGGGGGGGGGTGAGCACGAGGTCACCACCCGCCCGAACTCTGAAGGATATTCTAACACACACACCCAAACACACACACACACACACACATGTAAAAGTCTGTGTTATACTCAGAATATGAGCCATTGCCAACTGTATACGATATATCCCTGTATGTTTGTGTGTTTCCCAGTTTATATTCACTTCATGTATGACGTTTGTTTGAAGGAACGAACTTGCTTTGAAGGAACTAAATGCTTATAATATGCATGTATGTAATGCTCTATTTTTCTATGTATTTCTGTGACATGTTTGATATCTCTGTAATTCTCTCAATCTGACGGAGCCGAATTCCGATAGCAGAATGCAGTAATGTGCATTCTTTTACACATCTCATGGTTCTGGAGCCGAACGGCTCAATACCATCTCCTCAGTCCAGTGGGCATTCCCCCCCCACAGGACAAAGGAAACGTTGTCCTCATCAGAGTCTCCCGGACAGTCATGGGGGTTCGCGCAAACAGAGGCGTGAACCCAGTCTTTCCATAAAAAGACTGACTCCTGAGAGTTCCATGTTGAGAGTTTTTCCCTGTGAGAGGTATCCGGATGGCTCCTTAGGGAGCTTTACGCCGTGTTCTCTTCTTTTTATTTTCTTTCTCTTAAGTTTGTTTTTCCCTTTGTTCATTTCACCAGAAATGAACTTAGTCTGAATTATCTCTTTGGTAATTTACGTCAAAGACTTTTAAGCCTTCTTTGAAACTGCGCGCTCCAGACCGCAGCAAACCACGTGACGCTCCAACGGAACCCACAAAGACCAGCCGCTCACATGCGCAGCAGAGCTCAGCCTCAGACACATGAGAACCATTACAATGCAAGTATATTTGAATTACCGAGATGCTAGAGCATTAAGATTGTGTTTTTCGGTGTTGTCTCTTAAAGGTTAAAAATGTCTAGATGAAATTTGCCATCCTGAGAGATCCTACAGATCTCTCTCTCTCTCTCTCTCTCTCTCTCTCTCTCTCCAATCTCTCTCTCTCTCTCTCCAATCTCTCGCTCTCTCTCTCTCTCCAATCTCTCTCTCTCTCTCTCTCTCTCTCTCTCTCAATCTCTCATTTTATCTTCCTCTCATCCCATTCTCACTCCTGTTTGTTATTCGTCTGTCGCGTTAGTTTTACTGTTTACTGTACATACATGTATCCCGTGTTTAAATGTAGAATTCTGTATCTGTAGTTGCATTTTATTAAAGCCATTATATTCTTGATTGGTTCTGCCTAAAATGCTCATATTTACAAAGTCAATGAATTGTTTGATCTCGCTACAAAGCTTTACAATGCGTTACTATTTCGGTAACCTAAACTTTATAATAACAAGAAGGTGATATTTTCATGGCCAGAAAATAGCTTTTTGGAATTATAAGAAAGAGACAATTTTTGTTGGGAAATTGATAAGTTAGTCTTACTGCCGTCTGCTGGACAGACAGATTGTTTGATAACTAAATTAGTTCCTGTAAAAGTTGTCTCATATAATCGATCTGTAATGAGACTATTGATATATTAATGACGAACCATAACTCATTGTGGAGATCATTCATGTATCCAATCGATCTCTTTTCAACTTCGATAATTTAACTGTAAAATGCAATATATTAATCATATTTATGATTAATTATTAGAATTCCCTATATATAATTTGAGCTAATTTAATGCAGTAACCCAATGTTGCTACATAATGGTGGAGAATGCGGGCATTTCAAACTTTGTTTTATAAGCAAAATTCAGTTTCAATCTGTTTATATGGTTATTAATAATTTTGTGCATGCGCTCTATGAAATTTTGAACTTGTGAGATAAGTCGCAACGCGAACTCACTCCTAACTGACTGAGGCAAAAAGCCGAAGTCAGTAACGTTACATTTTAACAGCTGCTAAAATATGCATAGACATTTTTATCACTGTTAAATGCTGAGTACACTGCAGTATTAATATTACAAATGTCCTGTTAAGAGATGCACAAATCCCTCTGCAGGTGATACATTTTAATATTTTTAATAAAACCGCCTATTAAAGACGAAGAAATCTCTTTTTAGTGCGAGACGTAAATCTGATCAGAGCGAGACTCCTTTGATTCAGTAGTAGAAAGGCCTGATATTAAAATCGTTAGATAACGATAACTCCTGGTTCACGTTGACCTAGCTAATCATTTGTAAACCTAAACACAATTTACTCATAGTGCTGGTGATAGTTGTGTGTATGGGAGTAGCTACAACAGACGGAAAATTCCTGTTGTTCACATTTGTGTGTTTTTGCAGCGAAGAAATCCTGCTACACGCTCTTGTGCCATTTAGCACCGCAAAGGTCCTAAAACCTTTGTCTGTTCGTTTATTTCTGATTTATTGCAGAAAATCAGCGCGTGACGCGAGCTGAAAGCTCTTAGCTCTTGAATCACATTAAAAAGTGGTTGTAATTCCGCTGACTAAACACTAGAGGGCGTTTAGAAGTCTCAAATTACGCCCCGCCTTCTGACTTCAGCCTGCATGAGCGCAATTACGCCCTCTCGTGGCCGTTTCAGATAATGCTCTCTTACTGCTAAATTCCATATGACCAGTGAATTAGCCTGTCTAGATTCTCAATAATTATTTGCATATACAGCGTTGCTCGTGCGAATATTATTTTGTGTTAGACAAGTTTCCTGCTTTTGACTGGCACATTTACTTTGAGTTTGGTTCAAAACAAAATTTAAATTAAAACTTAAATTAAATTCCAACACAGCCAGAGAGAGCCCACTTGGAAGTCCACCTAGTGGCCATCACCCGCTAAGCCGGTTCATTCAGCTCTCCTTCCTCTCTTTTCAATTCTGTTGTGAATAGTTTTTATTTCCACTTTTCCCTTCTGATTATTGTATAATTATTGACGATACTTCACTGTTGTCGTTAATTATTATAGGATATCATCCTGATTTTTCAATTCCCTTACACGTGTATTTAAATTTGGTTTGAGGCCAGTTTGAACTTAAAATTTAAATTGTGTTGGTCTGTCAGCCACTGATATCCATTTGGAGGAAACAGCGCCACCACGTGGCCGTGTGGATACTAAATCGGTATCACTCTTTTCCCCCTTTTCACTCTTTTGAAGTGTGCATCTATATCGTCTTTCTCTTTTGATTATTTTATAAGTAGTACTGATACTTTAGTGTATCTGGACTATTATAGGATATCACTCTGATTATTACATTTCCTTACATGCTTATTTAAATTTAATTTCGACTTCGTTGATTTTGAATTTAAATTAAGGCGTCTGATTCAACCAGGTTCACCACAGGAAGGAAGTGCGCCCCCTTTGTGGCGAAAACCCACTACTACGGTCTGCCTCCTCCTGTGTTTAGACCTGCTTGACTTCTTTCTACTTTTATCTTCTGATTAATTCATAATTATTAATGATACTTTACGGATACCATTGGTCATTATAGGATATCAATCTGATTTTCCTTTTAATTCTTACCTGCTTATTTTAAATATAAATTTAAACAAGTGTTGAATTTTGAATTTGAATTAAGTGTTCTGTTCACCAGGTTAAGGCACAGAGAAGTACACCCCTGGTGGTGAAAACCAGCTACTGCGGCCCGTCTCTTCTCTTGTGTTTCATCCTGTCTTTTTCTATTTAATTTTTTTTTTTTCTTCTCTTTTGGGTTAGGTTATTTTGATAAAATACCATACTTATCATAATTTCCTTTTGTTTATTATTATTTAGTAAAACCTTTGACTCTTATTGCTACATAAACAATCAATCCATTTGGTTTAAACAAGCAAGCCTTAATCCACTTTACGTTTCACTTGTTTAACCTTTGTGTATAGGTGGCACTCACCAGAGCACGGCGGTGAGTTGCGGCATTCTCTGATTGGTATCCCGCGAGCGAGGTTACCCGACCGGCGGTACTGACGCGTGGCCGTGTGTGAGTTTCGGACACTTCCGAATCCCGTACCATCGTTGCGGCATGCAACTGTGACATCAGCAATTGGGCACTCCAAAGGTAACGTCAACCACGCTAGTCGACACACAAGGCAATGTTGGAATAATTACCCAAACCAGGGCCTGAAGAGGGGCCACTCTTTTTGAGGGTTCTGGGGAAAATCCACTTTGCTGTGCCGCCTGGCAGTTGACACCTCGGGGTGCCGGTTGTGTTTAAAGTCAGGTTGTTTGAGAGGGCGCAGCAAGGTACAGGGAGACAACGAAGTTGCCCGAGAACACTGCGGTCAAGTGTTGGGAACCGTCGGAGGGGTTGACTGAGCCGCGGATTCCCCCCCCAGAGAGGCCTCAATTCACCGCAGGTAAACTAAATTTAGTAAAACCCATTCCGCTTACTATAAGCCACAGAATACTAGATATCTCCCGGATATTTTAAGTGTTTGGCCCACCTCTTCTCCAAGCCACACCATCGTCCTAGGGTTTCTACCCCGATAGTCCCCACTAACCTGTAGGCCCTATCTTAAACCCTATCAATGGTAGTAGGCTTAGGCCTCCGTATTCTCCCTAACACTTCCAGTGCTAGTATTTATTCCAGTTCATTACAGACCTATTCATTTTCATTGTTTTGTTTCACTCTGATCTTTTCTATCCTTTGTTCTGTTGTGATTTGTTTCTTTCATTTCACCTAGAGACAGAACCTATGAGAGACACCAAGGAAAGCTAAATAACAGATCGACGACCAAGCAGCTAGCGTCAGCACCTGACCCACTAGGCTGCCGCCCTGTCAAAATCTTTATTTAAGCCCTGCACTAACCTAAGCAAATTGTCCAGACCTAACTGTCTAACTGTTTGCATCAGTTAGCCCAAAATTCTCATAAACGGCATAGCCCGTATGAGTATAGCTTGTTAACCGTAGAACAAAGCTTGCATTTTTGGCCTCTGTGTGTGTGTGCTGTGTTTCTCTCGCCTACAGTATGTTCCGTGCATCCAGTCCTGCATCCCACTGGGACAACCTCGAGATATGGCTGACAGCCATGACTACCGCTTTCCAGCCCAAGGACGCCGGTGACTCAGAGCCCCCAAGCCAAGAGCAGCGGGACGCCAACTTGGACAAGCTGACGGCCCACGGTCCAACCCAAAGCTACAAACACAAAGACTGGGCCAAAATCGTTGGAAACTTCGCACACACTCTTGTTGCACAGGCACGGCTCAACGAAAGAAACAGCACCAACCTGGAGCAAGAAGCCGCAACGCTAAAGCCTCAAGCGGAGGAGGCCCGGAGGAACCAAGCACACGCACAAAGTCGTCTGGATCAGCTACTCCTTGAGACCCACGACCAGCGCGGAAAAGAGGATGCAACAGACACAGAGCTCCAAGAGGAAGTGGAAAGACTTCAAAATGCCCTTTCTGATCTTCGTCTGGACACAGACCAAAGAGAGCAGTCGGAGGAAGAAACCAGAGAGAAACTCGACAAGAAACTCCAACGAGGTGAAGCTCTCCTAGAGAGAGCAAAGACTGAACTAAAAGAGAAAGACACTAAAGCAAAGGCCTGTGAAAAACACTTACAAGCGGCCCGAGCTGAAATCCATGAACTCATTCAGCACAAAGACAATATCATATACGAAATTGACATTGTTCACAGAGAGCTGAAACACTTTTATAAACTACAGAGTGACCGGGAAGGGGAAACACACACAACACAGTTTCCCCTGACCAACCGGCCTTTACCTTTCAGCCAAGAACCAAGAGCTGGAAAGGGGGGTGAAAGCCCACTTCTAAAAATGTCACCAGCCAGCCTCCAAGAACCCCCGTCAGCAGCGAGGGGGGGACAGCTCGTCCAGAGAACCCCTGCCACTAACCATGGCACGGCCCCGAAAGAACTTGACAAGCTGGCCAAAAACATTCCTACGTTCACTCCTGACACTGCAGGAGGCCACGACATGAACGCCTACCTGCGAGACTTAGACTTTCATTTACAAACTGTTGCCAACGTGACCGCTTGGGACAGCTTGTACCTGAATCAGACAACGGGCTGTTCACCGCCATGGACATCAAGCAAGCCCGACTTGAAACCCCTGTGGGGCTCCGACAAGCATACTTCGGAGCACAGAACCGATCAGGTATGGAAGAAGATGTCAACTTCAGAACTCTGTTCCTTCGAAACCTGCATCCCACAGTGAGTCATCACTTAGGCGTTCTGGCCTGTCCTCGGAGCATGTCTACCCAACAGCTACGAGACTTGACCCACAAAGCTTACACCAAACAAAAGACTTTATCTGTAAAGACTGTGAAAGACACCACCATTTGCCCTGTCTCTGAGCATTATCCAGAGCTAACTCTAGAGGGCGCCCAACCGCACCACAGTCACAGACCTTTCGACTGAGGGTCCAGACCATTCCAGGCCAGCAGAGGGCAGCACTACCACGATGGTGCTCATCCAAGACATCAGAGCGAACGCTCTGAAAGATTCTGGGAAGCAAACCAACAGCCCAGAACGAGCC
The DNA here is from genome assembly GCA_031834385.1 of Semotilus atromaculatus. Classification (NCBI taxonomy): domain Eukaryota; kingdom Metazoa; phylum Chordata; class Actinopteri; order Cypriniformes; family Leuciscidae; genus Semotilus; species Semotilus atromaculatus. The sequence continues at coordinate 11,702,585 of JAULUF010000025.1, read as the reverse complement.
GAGCCCCATCGACCAGATCATCGAGCCCAGACAGCCCAGAGCGGAACCCCTCTCGACATGCCACTGGTGAGCACAAGTCTGGACACACATCAGACGAAACAGTGCCGCCACGTCCGAGACAGCCGAGATCCTGAAGTTGCTGAAAGAGCTTCTTCACAAAAGACTTTCCAAAAAGGACAAAGGGACGAGCCTGACATCCTATGCCTAAGCATAAGACCTGCAACAGGCACACAAAACACTGCTCGTCAGCCACAGACCACAGAGCTAACTGTCACATCACATCACAACTGCTGTGACAGCAGCACCCAGCCATCACAGCTGACAGCTGCACAGCCTGAGCCCAACAGCACAACTTCCCGCAATTGGGATCAACATCCCAAAAGACCAGGAAATGCTGCTTTGTCTGTCTGTCTCCGCAGAGAACTACACAAGACTGGCCCTAACCACCGTCGATCACCACACCAGCCCCGACACCAAGACTCCTCGGGCACATGATCAAACAGGGTATGACCCGGAAACTCTTTGAAAGACTCTGAGAAACAAAATCGAACTCTTACATCTCAAACATGCGAGCTGACTGTGCAGTCATACAGCCAGAACGACATCCGGCTCAAACAGGTAGCTCACATTCACCTGACAATTGGTTCTTTTAGTTTGAAACACCCGGTGTACATCTCACAAATGGACACTTACCCCTTTCTGATTGGCAAAGATCTGCTAGAGCGCTTTGAGCCTTTACTAGACTTCAAACACCTGACAGTCTGGGCCCAAGTTCAAGAACCCCTCCCCCTCCAGTCACACAGGTCACCAAAGCCAGACTGGCCGGTCACAGAGGTCATTAGAACTACAACAAAGCCAGACTCCAAGGTCACAGAGTTCCCAGGAACCCCAGCAGCCATCCATGGGTACACAGCCTCAGCACCAAGTCAAGGTTCAAGCTCGCTACCCTGCACCTTCCAGCTCGCCAAAGACCACGCAATGCCCACTCAACGATGCGTGACCTAATGCAGAAGGCCTCTAACACAGAAGACCTCCTCAGAAAGAATTCCTAAAACCCCAATGATTTTGAACTGCAAAACCAGAAGACACTGCACGAACACAGTGCAAGACTCTGCATTATAAAAATTAGAATTTTACTGATTTAAAGAAAATCTTGAATGGACGTGTAAGCCTCACCTGCCAACAGACTATACACGACTCTTTTGAAACAAACATTTGCAACATGCTGGTTGAAATGACACTGCTAAACATTAGTTTCCATGACAATGAAGGGTTACAAGAAACACTAGCTCCAAATAGGGCATACGTCACCTTAACACCAGATTGTAGGAAAACCACCTCAGTTTTAAACTACTGTTAACCTACAGGTGTGCATTTGATCATTGCGATCCAAATAAAACACAACATGCGATACGCATTTTGATCACTGGTTGCTGGCTTGTCTAAATGCAGATAAAACAATAGCTGAAATTGACATCTCTACTGTAAGTGAAAGAGTCTTAGATTTCCAACTAATATTAGCATGTTCAACAGTAAAGCGTAAGTCTGTTTGACAAAGAAATCTCATCTCAGCAGCTTGTAAACTGTACCGATATCTATTCTGCTTTGGTTAAAAAAATCCAAATTGCAGTATTGCTAAACCTGTTTCTGACAAAGAAAGCTCAGTACAGTGTTATATGTACGTAGACCTGGGTGATGCTCCCCTTTCTACAATGTAAAGGCCTTACAAATTATTGTTAGATTGATGTAATTCACCTAAATTTTAGCTGCATCTACAAGCAGAGAGCTACCTAGCGATCAAAACTGGTCACTCGCTGAAAATGCAGTACTTATGCAGGAGATGGACGTAACTATATATGCTTAGACAAGCTTTGACTTACAGCAAATCTATTTCCTTACTCTGTAAACAAATAGAATAAGTTGCGTAAAATAAAGAGAAGAGTTCCATGAGTAGAATTAGCAAATGCCAAAACACATCTGCATTTTACTTAATGTAACACCAAGTTCTGGAAGGACTTAAAATATAGGTGCCTCCTGTTAACCCGTTTAAACATGCATAATTCATGTAAAATGTACAGACATTCTTCAGGGACTGTTGAATTGTTCTGACATGCTCTGGTTCCCATGACAACGACTTTTCACAGGAAGTGCTAACTTGTGATGTCACTTTGTAAACAAACCAGCCTAGGTGGCTAAGCTAACTTAACCTAGCATCCATCTACCTTAGGCTAAGCTAACTTAACCTAGCATCCATCCAACTTAGGCTAAGCTAACCTAACATAGCATCCATCCAGCTTAGGCTAAGCTAAATAATAACTTCCACAGCTAGCAGTTAGCATCATTTACTTGAACCCTTACTTACCGTTTGTGTTTACACAGTGCAAAGTATTCTAGAATGCTTTCTTTAACACCAGTTAGGGTTTCTAATTATTCACTTTCCGTGTTTGCAATTCCTCTTAGCTAAAGTTCACCTTCACTAGTTCAGGCATAGTCCTCGCTAACCGTCGAAGGCTACTTCGCAGATGCCCTGTTAATTAAACTTAAGTTTAACTACATGTAAACTGTGTAGCGAGAGAAGAATTCATATAGCAATAGGAATTTTCATCGGCATGTGACTACTCCTTTGATGGGACACACACGGTGAGGTCTCGAACACGCAACCGCTGTAACCCACTATGGAGTGTTGGTCCAGGCAAATCCAAAGTTTAGTCACTACTGCCACTGATTATTCCCTTAAGATCATTCCCGTTGTTTTGATCACTTTATTCCTTTTTGCTTTTAATTTTATTTAATTTTTTTTTTGCTCTTCTTTAATTTTTCATTTCTTTGACTTTGATAATAATAGCAGTCAGCTATTCCCTTGGCTATTCGGTCATCTATATTATTTAATTTCATTTCCTCTCTTGTTCAAACGTGGTTCCATTTCCCATAGGGCCCAGAAAGGAAACAGAGACACTTTTATTTGTGATTTTGTTTATTTTCAACAAGTGCACTCATTTTTGTGACCCTGCAACACAAGTAATTTCAACAATTACTAGGGCATAACTATAGGTCCTGAGGATTGATAATAAGCATAATTTGAATAGGAAAGCTGTCCTTTTTCCCCCTATTATTCACTTCGTCAAGCCGTAGTGAACCACTAGTTGAGTCCAGTGAAATAATTTAGTCATAAGAACCATCTTAAGTCATTTATTTCATCTCGGCTATCCAGGAAATGCTTTCGGAACCACATAAGTCTTAGCGTCCTAACACCCACAGCTAAGATAAGGATACAAGACACACTTCACTAGCTAGCTACAAGTGAAACACCTAGTTTATGCTACATACCTAGCGACCCAGTTAAACCGTGGTTCTGAACTTTTAGGGTCATGCATTAGTCTCTCACCGCAAGTGTGACACAATGTCACAGAGTCCCTGCTTAACCTGACCTTAACCTTCCAGCTTACCAATGGACATTGTGAGAAACCACCTCTCAGACCCCTCCAACCACCCTAGCACGCCGTCTGAACCCACCGATAACCGGTGCCCCGACACCTGCAATACACCTTGCACATGCTGCGTGCACAAGACAACATTCAGCGTTCTGCACCTGATGCCATCACTGCGCCACAGCTTGTGGTACCACAGTGCAAAAGGGGGGTCATGCCAAATGTATGCCCTATGACGCACCATGTGCTGCACACCGCAGCACCAGAGACACTTGCAAGACACCGAAGCAAGTGGCATATCGGCGTCCTCAAAGCGAAAAGACTGTCCTAGCCAACCAAGGACGACCCTCGCTGAAATATTTTCTCCCTTTCTCTTTCTCTCTCCCTTTCACTTTTACCAGGATGCTGCTGTACTCCTCATCACCAACGGCTGGACCCACACTCAGAAAGTGTATGCGCCACCTGATCCTCGCAACGTCTACAGAGCACACTACCCCAGCGCAAAAACACAATACAGCTGGGTAGGTGCCCGATGAACAGAGGACTCCCTCACTCACGCTGAGGCAGATGTTGAACACATGCTCAACCAACTTGAGAAAATGACTGCCACGCTAGCGGAGTTAGGTGGCCACAACCGCCGCTCCCAACGGTTCCTACGAGCTTTGCTCGGAGCCGCCACTGCCGTCAGAACTCTGTTTAACACTTGTATGTCCAGCGTGAATGCAGTGAACCTAGCCAACGTGAGGCGGCATGTAGCCGAAATTCAGACTGAGATTCCACAGATAAAAGAGCAACTCACAACATAGAGTGCGTCCCTGCAGACCATCGACAAGACACTAAAGGGAACTGTGGCAATTTTCAACACTCACAGCGTTCTGCTGACCCAGACAGTGAACTCCATGAAACAGCTGTTTACTGTCTTCAAGAATGACTTTGCTCAAACTCAGCTGGTAACAGCCCTGATGACAGACACGCTGCAGGGGGGTGAACTCCTCCATTGACAGCCTAACCATGGGTAGAATTCCACCGCACCTGATACCCTTAAGCCTTGTGCAAACAGTGCTGGCTTCCGCCATCACCACGCCAATTGACTCTCTACAAATACACCTTGCCTACTCGTTGGGTAGCGCCATCCCACTCTATGTCGACCCCAAGCAGAGAGAAGTGGGTCTTGCTCCTGAACTTGCCCATCAGGGAGTCAAGCCAAATCTACCGGCTCAAGAACATTGTCAATGTCAGATTTTGAAAAGTAACACTCACATCAAGATCTGCACACGTGGTTGACTTCCAGGACAGCTGCACAAAGCTGTCCCCAGCTCCGAATCCGCACATGTGCACATTGACCAAAAACATTCACTATCTCTGCCCTAGCAAGCCCTTCCTCAGAGACAACACTGACGGAATCTGCGGGCTGCAGCCCACGATCAGCGGCACACGCCGCCCTGCTAAAGCCAAGCCTCGCACTCAAGTCACCGAGACCCAAGCAGAGATTGTAGGTGACAGGTTGCTCGCTAACAAGGGGGTCACCGCCCTTCAAGCTGTGTCTCGACTGCCCATCTTGACTACCTCACCTGTTGTCCAGGCCTGGAACGCAGCTGACACTGCGCTGTGTATCTCTATGGTACTCAGTCACACCCTGACACTGGGCTTGGCCTTCATCCTGTACCATGGACCCCACGAGATGCAAACATCTACAGCCGAGCTCACGAAAGCCGTGTCTGGAGGATTCCGAAACCCTCGGAAAGAGGGTGCCACACCCAAGACCGTTTTGAACCTCATCGAGCTGAGCCCTCAGTCCTAACAACCATCCGCAGCATCCTCCTTGCATGATCCACCAGCCATCTGACTAATGTGATCGTAATGGTTTGACGAGGCCCACCTACACGGGTCCTGCCAACCCATCAAGGGGGGACTGTAGCCGCAACCAGATGGCTAAAATCCTGCTAGTTGATTGAATCACGGGATTTTTAATCAACTGACACAGCTCCACTCACTGTGGACGGACACACAAAGAAGTATGGTGTTGGACTTGAGTAAGTTACTGATTATAGTGCAGACACAGCGTTTTTCTCCAACGAGTAAACAAAGGGGTGCCTTTTTCTGATCACATGTGACCAAGAGGTGCCCTTCTGACTGAAGGACACCCTTCCTGCATGATACCTCACAAACAAGATGGGCATTGTTCCAACAAATAATCAACCACTATCCCGAACTTAAACTCACCATATGCACACCCATACACTCCCCGGAACGGGGGGGGGGTGGGGGGGGGGTGAGCACGAGGTCACCACCCGCCCGAACTCTGAAGGATATTCTAACACACACACCCAAACACACACACACACACACACATGTAAAAGTCTGTGTTATACTCAGAATATGAGCCATTGCCAACTGTATACGATATATCCCTGTATGTTTGTGTGTTTCCCAGTTTATATTCACTTCATGTATGACGTTTGTTTGAAGGAACGAACTTGCTTTGAAGGAACTAAATGCTTATAATATGCATGTATGTAATGCTCTATTTTTCTATGTATTTCTGTGACATGTTTGATATCTCTGTAATTCTCTCAATCTGACGGAGCCGAATTCCGATAGCAGAATGCAGTAATGTGCATTCTTTTACACATCTCATGGTTCTGGAGCCGAACGGCTCAATACCATCTCCTCAGTCCAGTGGGCATTCCCCCCCCACAGGACAAAGGAAACGTTGTCCTCTTCAGAGTCTCCCGGACAGTCATGGGGGTTCGCGCAAACAGAGGCGTGAACCCAGTCTTTCCATAAAAAGACTGACTCCTGAGAGTTCCATGTTGAGAGTTTTTCCCTGTGAGAGGTATCCGGATGGCTCCTTAGGGAGCTTTACGCCGTGTTCTCTTCTTTTTATTTTCTTTCTCTTAAGTTTGTTTTTCCCTTTGTTCATTTCACCAGAAATGAACTTAGTCTGAATTATCTCTTTGGTAATTTACGTCAAAGACTTTTAAGCCTTCTTTGAAACTGCGCGCTCCAGACCGCAGCAAACCACGTGACGCTCCAACGGAACCCACAAAGACCAGCCGCTCACATGCGCAGCAGAGCTCAGCCTCAGACACATGAGAACCATTACAATGCAAGTATATTTGAATTACCGAGATGCTAGAGCATTAAGATTGTGTTTTTCGGTGTTGTCTCTTAAAGGTTAAAAATGTCTAGATGAAATTTGCCATCCTGAGAGATCCTACGGATCTCTCTCTCTCTCTCTCTCTCTCTCTCTCTCTCTCTCCAATCTCTCTCTCTCTCTCTCTCTCCAATCTCTCTCTCTCACTCTCTCTCTCTCAATCTCTCATTTTATCTTCCTCTCATCCCATTCTCACTCCTGTTTGTTATTCGTCTGTCGCGTTAGTTTTACTGTTTACTGTACATACATGTATCCCGTGTTTAAATGTAGAATTCTGTATCTGTAGTTGCATTTTATTAAAGCCATTATATTCTTGATTGGTTCTGCCTAAAATGCTCATATTTACAAAGTCAATGAATTGTTTGATCTCGCTACAAAGCTTTACAATGCGTTACTATTTCGGTAACCTAAACTTTATAATAACAAGAAGGTGATATTTTCATGGCCAGAAAATAGCTTTTTGGAATTATAAGAAAGAGACAATTTTTGTTGGGAAATTGATAAGTTAGTCTTACTGCCGTCTGCTGGACAGACAGATTGTTTGATAACTAAATTAGTTCCTGTAAAAGTTGTCTCATATAATCGATCTGTAATGAGACTATTGATATATTAATGACGAACCATAACTCATTGTGGAGATCATTCATGTATCCAATCGATCTCTTTTCAACTTCGATAATTTAACTGTAAAATGCAATATATTAATCATATTTATGATTAATTATTAGAATTCCCTATATATAATTTGAGCTAATTTAATGCAGTAACCCAATGTTGCTACAACGCTAAAGGGTTCCATGGGCGTTGGATTTAGACGCTTTGTCAAAGTGTCAGAATATGACGCCCTAGGATGAGAATGCGTTGGTATAGATGGATCAGAATGCCCATGGGGATCAGCCCGGCTCCAGAAGTTTTCCAGCACAGGTTGACTCAGGCGTTGGAGGGGCTCCCAGAAATCCGGATAATAGCAGATGACATCCTCATTTGTGGGGAAGGCGATAATGATGAGGCAGCGGAAAAAGATCATAACGAAAAACTAAGACAACTACTGGAGCGATGTAGAAACAGAAACATCAAACTTCAACAAACTCAAGCTGAAACAGAAAGAGGTGCCATACATTGGACACAGACTGACTTCGGAAGGTCTAAAGATTGATCCAGAGAAGGTTAGAGCCATAGTGGAGATGCCCAGATCATCAGATGTGAAGGGACTGCAGAGATTATTAGGCATGGTGAACTATCTGTCCATCTCAGGATTGTGTCTGGAGGACCACAGAGAGCAGACACACAAAACATGAGTGTCAAGATTGAACAGTCTAATCAGAAGATCCATCTGGATGAGGGACATTCACTGACAGTACCAGACACACATACACACACACAACATTCAGATAACAGCTACAGAGTTGTAATAACCAGAGTTGGCAGAATAGTCAAGAGACCAACACACTTGAAAGATTTTGTTTAAATCTGTTTAATTGTTATTGTGAGACAGAAGAGTTACTTTGAGTATATGGTGTTATATTGTTGTTCTTAGTCACAAGTTTATTGCATACAGTGACCACAGTGCCATATATGTTAAAAAAAAAAAAAAAAAAAAGGAAGGATGTTACAATATGTTATATATTGTCAGAAGGATTTGACAGACTATATATGGTTGAACTGTGAATCCTGTGTATGTGACGTCATTGAGATGCGCGAGCACGTGAAGTAAAGTAAAAAGCACTGAGAAGCATGCGGTTGTGAGTTTTTTTATTTGTAGAAATAGAGTGAGTGTAAGATGAAACCGAGCATATAACAATATTAACACTGTAAATTCAACACTACAAACAGTGTACTTTTTACACTAGATAGAGTGTGACCATATATGATCCGGAGTAGTGTTAACACTGCGTTTTTTTACTATGAAGGTAATTCTTTATTAACACTTAAGTCACGACTGTTAACTACTAAGGAAGATGTGTTAACAAATCAGTATGTAATATAATTTTGTAATTGTGTTAAGTATCAGTTAGTTAATCAATAGCTAATAAATTCTGTCATACCTCCTGAAGAACTACTACTAATTATCTATTAATTAAGGTTCAAGAAAAATAACTAACTACTAATGAACAGTCATACACAATAGCCACTACAATAATCCTTTTTTTTTTTTTTTTTTTTTGTGGTCGATGAAGTACACAAATAAAGTACTTGAGTAAAAGTACAGATACGCCCCAATAAAATATTACTCCAGGTCAATTATAATTAGGCAATTTTCAAAATGACCTTAGTAAAAGTACAAAGGTAATTAATTTGTAAAAAGTAAAAAGCACTGATCAATGTTTTTTTTTTTTCTAGAAAGATAAGTGCAGACATTTATCTATAGGCTATGATCTGCAAATAAGCAAACTTTTTATTTCATTAGAAAAGCGTATCATAATGTATATTACACCTTATTATTATACCTTGTTTTTATACATTTGAAACTTCTTTTGCACCATTCAAGTTCCGGCAATATCGCGGTAGCCACATACAGTGATTTGGTGATACAAGAGCGCGGGCATTTGCAATTGCATCCTCCTCTGGAGAGTTCTCAGCGCCGCCGATTTGGTGCATTTCTTCGGCGAAATACAGATTTGTGTACGTTTTATTTAATCCATAAAATCATTACTCTGCTGTAAATCATTTTATTTTATGCAAGGCAACATACAAGGAAGCGCATGTCAGTTAGCCTATAGCTAGCGAGTTGGTATTTTTTGTGTGATGGAAACACCTGATAAAACAAATTATTTTATTTATAATTTGTGTTAAAATCTGTTCCCAGAGCTGTGCACTGTTATGGGCATGTTATGGAGTCAAGTCAAGTATTTTTTGATTCTAAAATGTTTGTTAAACGAGTTTAAATGTAGGCAGTGTTATATGTTAAAACGAAAAAAATGTTTGCTGTATTAAAAAATTTTCTCACCTGAAATAAAGGAAGATATCATGTAAACAAGTAATTGTCGTGTATTTTACAAAGGTTTAGATGATTGCCGCATACGATTTATTTTACAATAAGTTTGATTTTAGTCAGAAGTATGTGGTAATTCTTTATTAATTACTAATGGGTTCCCTATATTGTTACTTTAGAATACTGTTCCATGTTCTAAGTAATTCCTGACGAACTATCTAATAATTGTTTATTAATTACTAATAAGTTCCTTATATTTTCACTTTAGAAGACTGTTTCAGGTTATAAGTAGCCTAATTCCTGGATAATTATTTGATAATTCTTTATTAATTTCTAATGGGTTTCCTATATTTTCAGTTTCCCTCAGTCGTTGCCTCAAATACATAAATTTACTCAATGGCATTCTATGCTGAGGAAAACAGACACACACAGTACTGTATATAAAATATAAAAAATCTGAGGTTAGTTTTGTATGACTGTTCAGTAGTTACTTTTTAGTTATTTTTCTTGAACCTTAATTAGTAGATAATTAGTGGTAGTTCTTCAGGAGGTATGACAGAATTCATTAGTTAGTGATTAACTAACTGTTACTTAACACAATCATAAAATTATATTACATACTGATTATTTAACACATCTTTGTAGTTAACAGTAGTGAAGAAGTAGTTAATGAAGAATCACCTAGTTCGTCAATAATTCCTTATTAATTATGCAGTAAGTAAGATACAGTATTCTAAAGTGTTACCAATGAAAGTTCTTAAATAGAGCTTGTGTAAATCTTGTTGGATCCTCAAACTGTCTGTAAACCTGATAACGCCGCCCCCTCTATCGTGACTGAGTTAAATGAAGTTCTGCAGCAGCTGCACAGCAGACAGCAACTGAACGAAGTTTTGCAAGGGTAAACAAATACCTTGTTGTTTAAATAAGTTCTAAAACACTGTCAATAAAGGATCATATGTCTGAATGAGATATGTGGGACCTGAGAGAGAGGTCTAGCATTTGCCATCTAGTCTAGCAGTTGCCATTTGCCAATAAGCCTACATATAGTTCTCACGTAAATGCGTCTCTATAACACGCATGGTGTATTGTCGTGTAATATATACGCGAAAATGAGTTTTTACGTCCATATGAGACGCAGTTTTTCGCATGCATTTGATACGCAGTTCATTTGCGTGTAATACACACGCACCCCACACCACACCTAAACCTACCCTAACCAACCAATGCGAATCATATGCACGTAAAAACTCACTTTAGCGTATAAATTACACGACAATACACATGCGTGCTATAAAGACGCATTTAGTGTGATGGGGTTGCAATAGCCTACAATTATAGCCTGTATATTTGCATTAATCTTTTATAAAATTCGATTTTGGCCAAATGTATTGTATTTTACAACAGGAAAAACAACAGTTTATAAGCTATTGATGAAAATGTAATAGCCTATGATGCTGCCGGCACCATTTTAATGATGGACAAAATGCATCTGCGCACATTCGCTGGTCAAAAACTTTGTAACTGCATTTGAGTTTGACTTTTGTAAAATATTAACAATATATTGATAAGTAATACAACAAAATATAATTTGTTTTTACCATCACAAAATCATAAGCACATGTGCGCCCCATGCTGGTTCGAACCGGAACTTACACGAAGCAAAGCCAAGGTCACTTGATGGAGTTTTTCGGTTCCTTGCCACTGTTGCCTTTGGCTTGCTCAGTTGGGGATATTCAAATTAATAAACCAATCATTAATACCATTGATCAGCCCTACCAAACGTGGAGGTCGAACATTGTTATGTTGTTTTGATTGATACTGTGAAGCTGTTTTGATACAATCTGTATTGTGAAAAGCGCTATATAAATATACCTAACTTGACTTGACAAAGCGAATGAGTGATCCTCCTCACCTATAACATATTTAAGAAATTTCTAGTTTGATTTATGATTGCTGACACACTTAATTTATTAACATGTACTCATGTTATGTTAATAATATTCAATTATGGTTAATTCAAGGCACTGGTGTAGTGCAGGGTATACGCAGGTATACGGCGTATACCCACTTCTTTTTCAGTCGGCATTGCGTACACCCACTTCTAAATCCCCTCTGATGCGCATCATTTAGTAGCTAATCCAATCTCATGTGAATAAAACAAAAAAACAGTCAGGGTCATTTTTTTTATTGTAGCCTATATAATGAAAGTTGTGAAATAATTCCTCGGCAATGGCAACATGTTTGAGACCAATCAAAGCAAGCAGAATCAGAGTTCACAGTTCACAGAAGCGCGGGCCGAGCGCGAATCCCAAAGCGACGCATCACTTCAGTTAACGATCAGTGCGGGATAAGATGCAAGTAGCTAAAATAAACAGCTGTTCCCCTTCAGGGACTACCGCTGCGTGTAATCGCAGTGGGAACGCCCCCCAGCGTAGCGCGTCTGAATAAGGAATGAAATCAGTCAATGGAGAGAATGAGCGTACGGCGAGTGACGTCATCGACCAGGAAGCTATAAATATCCCCTGAATACACAAGCCGCCAGCTTCTGTTACTTCAGCAGCGCTCTGTGTGTGTCTGGAATCTGTCGATTGTGTTTGTCTGTTCTAGTCAGGAGTTTATCACTATATATATATATTTATATATAAAAAAAACAATATGAGAGAGCAGTATAGAAAGTGTGCTCCCCCCTGTACTCGATACATCACGGGTGGGGATTCACACGAGTTATGTGTTGCTTGTTTAGGAATGCAGCATGCCCAGTCGGCTCTCGAGGGGGTCGATTGTGTGCATTGCGAGCGTTTTCCTATTAGAACTCTGCGCTCGCGGCGATCGCTCTTCGAGGAGAGCGGTATGCTGCGAGCTCCCCAAGGCTCGGGTCCCGCTTCTGTTGAGGCAGAGCGGTGGCGCTTGTCTTGGGGTTCGCAGATGGATCTCACCGGCGACGTTGAGACGGGCCCCGCCCTATCTCAGCCATCTCCGGCGGGATCCAGTGCCTCTCACCCGGCTCTGGAAGCACGCGCTGCGGCGGTTACTTCTGCCCGGGTGGAGGCACATGATGATGTTGAACTGAGATTATCCAGTTCCGAGGAGCTGGATGTCGATAGTGTTGCATCAGAAGAAACGAGTTTGTCACATTATACTGCTAATGAGGAAGGGCTGATGGATGTTTTATCTCGGGCTGTTGAAAAGCTCAGCATTGAGTGGCCAGCTGATAGGCAGGAGTCTAGAAGTAAAAGCAAACTAGACGATAGATTTCTGTCTGCACGACCTCAGCCCGCTCGTCGGTGCCTACCATTTTTCCCAGATCTCCACGCTGAGGTTTCAAAAACCTGGGTTAGACCTGTTTCTAGCAGAATTTACACTAACCAGTCTAATGCTTATGGTAACATTATTAGTGCTAAAACTGCTGGGTATGTGACGATGCCGAAGGCGGAGGAGACGCTCGCTAGCTATCTCTCTCCTGCTTCGTCATCCTCACTTAAAGCACCGTCTCTTCCATCCAGACCTTTAAAAAATACATCTGCGCTCGTAGGGAAGGCTTACTCGGCGGCTGGTCAGGCGGCTGCATGTATGCATACTATGGCCATTTTGCAGGCTTATCAAGCCGACCTGCTTAAAGACGCTTGTGAGGGGGGGGAAATTTCTGCTGATATGATCAATGAGCTGAGGCAGACCGCTGATCTCACTCTTCGGGCCACCAGGGAGACAGCTAAATCCATTGGTCGGTCTATGGCAGCCATGGTGGCCACAGAAAGACACTTATGGTTGAGTCAAACCTCTATGAAGGAAAAAGATAAATCTTTTCTTTTAAATGCTCCAGTTTCGCCTGCGGGTCTCTTCGGTGACGCTCTTTTTTCTGTCACTGAGAGGTTCCAGGAAGAGAAAAAACAGGCGGCTGCTTTTCATAAATTTATTCCCCTCAAAGTACGGGTCGCTGGGGCTGCTGAACGAAAAGGGCAGTCCCAGCCGCCGAGTTCCTTTTCTAGTAGAGCGCAGCAGAAGCAGAGTGTCGCGTCTCGTGCCCCCCCGCAGAGAAACTGGAGGGACGAGGCGGGGCGCTCTCCGGCGCGGCCTTCTCGGTGCAGGACTGATCTGAGGACAGTCATTGTGGCCAGAAAGGCAGCGTCGAAAAAATCCTGACGTGCTGAACGTCAGGACTCTGAGGGTGGTCCCCATCGGGAAAGACTTGAGTTCACCACACAAAAACATGGTGCCCTGTCTTTCTCGATGCCCTCAGGGGTCTGTTCTACTAACCCTGCCTATACAGGGCGTAGAGAGACTCGGCGAGTGCTTCCCCGAGGGACGCTCGCCCCCTCCGAGGAGGGTTGTGGAGTGCTCAGACCAGTTGTTTCCTGCCAGTATGTTACGTTAGGGGCCTGTATGCAAAGCCCTTGTTTCGCGCTCAAAACGTTAACGGTCCATTCGGAAAGCACTGCTACTAGCTGTGACTTCGAGGAGAACTTCAGACATTCACAAATTGAGGTAAGTTGAAATATTATTATTTTTGGTAAGTTGCCAGAAAAATAACACTGCAGATTGTACAGTGGTCTGTATTTTTGGTTTGTGCTGTTTAATCTGATGTAGAATCTAACCAAAAGGAAAAACAGCGGGAGAGAGGTTGGAAAATAATTAATATATCACGATAGACTTTTATTCAATAACGGTGATATGAGTTTTAAACACATTTCCGATATTTCGATATACATTACAGTATATGATTACAGCGTTTCACTAGCTGCGTTTACATGGTTCGATCGGTATGAAATCAATCCGATTGATGAATCCGAACACGGTGTTTACATGAACGATAAATAAAGTAATCAGGTTGATGTGCTCAAGATTCAAGATATGTCACAAGATTCAAATCGGAAATTATTTTTTGACATGCGCACACTGCACGAATATGCCGCTGTTAACGCATAACTATTCTCCTCTATGTCTTTATTTGTTTTAAACAGCAGAGCAGACTTAATATTTATCCGTCTCTGGTCATGATTTGGAGATGATGAGCATGAACCGTTTTGCCGTGCTGAATATTGATCACGCAGTAAAACCCAGCGCCCAAAACCAGTCGTCTGTGGATGAGAATTTGAAACAAGCACTGGTGGGACGTTGTCCTGCTCCACTTCACACACGCTGAGTGAAATGACAATTTTAGAATAACGGGACGCTCATTTAAGTTATATGACACTTTATTCAACAGGAAGAACAGCTCGTTCCGTGCGTCAACGTCATTACGCTATATTTCAACGTCATTGCACATGCGCAGTCCTTTTAGTTTCGGTTTTCAATCCGATCAATTGTTTATATGTCCTCTCGATCGGATTACAAAAGGAGTAAACCACCCATTTCAATCCGATCGAAATTCCAACCGGATTGAGCTCAATCGGATCGATAAAGGTGTTTACAGGAAGTTTTTTAGTCCGGGTCCATGTAAACGCAGCAACTGACTGGCGTATATTCAAGCCGAACAGAAAGAGCCGCAACACATGGCTACGTGAGTGATGACATACACCACAGGCAGGAGCCCAGCAGCAGTTGGCTGTGCTCAGCAGACATATTATATATTGAGCACAGGCTGCGCTCCGGCTTGAGTCGGCTGCGCCGTGAACGCCAGTCTGTGAAACGCCGTAATCATATACTGTAATGTTTATGGATGTTTATGCTGAGCACAGCTAACTGATGTCTCCTCCCTGACCTGCTCTCTCTGTTGTAGTAATAAAGATTTCTTTTAAATATGTGAAAAACAATAATGAACACAAGTTCTGCACAGAGGATTGGGTTTATTCCTAGCATGAAATATAGTATAATTATAGCAGCCTTTAACTGGCTCAACATGATAACCAGTCATCATTTAGCTAACATCTGGATGCAACAGCATTACTCAATTTACACTCAATGTATTACTTTATTACTCGTCTTTTTTGCAAGGTTTTGCCAAATGTATCACAAAACTATCAGACCTATAACTATTAGATTTTTTTTAATTAAGTTATTTTTTAACATGACTGTTTTATTTATTTATTTATTTATATATTTTTGGAGAAAAAAAATGAGGGTCAGGCTCCGCTGCATATAGCGCATTTCTTTGTGCAACCACGTAACCATGAATTAATCTCGTTTTACTGCCACAAGAGGTGTCCAACTTGTAATAGCCTAAAGATCTCAATGAGGATACACGCTGTTTTTTCTATCCTCACTGCATTTAAATATAGCCTAACACTTAATTTTAATATAAAAATATCAATTATTAATTTAAAATCGATCGTTAATTCTCCTGATGATCGATGAAGACAATTTAATCGAATGCCCATCCCTAGTATTGACCTAAATTAGAAAATATATTGTGATACAAGTTTTGGCCATATCGTCCAGCCCTATCCTAGGCCTACTTGAGTTCCACAAATTGTAGGTTTTATCCTTACGTCAATTTATGGGGCATTTTAATCAGACTGAAAATCGTTCCAGGGCTGTAGGCTTTTTGCTCCAATGTAAGGCCATATTTAGTAATTTTCAGAGCCTTTCCGATGCAATCCGTTGCAGGAGGGCTTGCCCTAGCATGCTGTAACCGTCGTGCCCAGGGGCGGGAAGACACCATCACGCAAAAAATGTTTCAACTATTCAAACCCTGCCTGTTGTCTCCAACATTCAAACCTAGCTGTGAGCTGTTTGCGTGTTACGATTGAATTTAGGTGAATGCAAGTGAGTAGGCCTATGAATTCTACCTATTTGTACGGACTGTCACTAGTTTACCTATGACGATTGCATGTAGTTGCATCCATGCCGTGCACGGTGCAATTGCACCTCCCAAAGTTATCAAGTGTGCATACAAGAACGGTCTACATCCCCCTTCACGTGCACGGGTCGGGATATTCTTTAGCCTGCCACATCAGACTTTCACCAGTGGTTTTGCAACTACGAAATTGTTTGGAAACTTTGACAGACAGTTCTTTGGGCTGCCCAACTCATTTTCTCTCCCTCCTCACACATCGGCATCCGTGCTCTGACATTGATCTTGGAACAACTACGCATATTGCTGAGTGACACGTGAGCCTTGCTTATCGTGGACGCTTACACACACTAATGTCCCTGTGTGCTCTACGCGCATACACGCACAGACGCACACACACACACACACACACACACACACACACACACACACACACACACACACACACACACACTTAGTGTCATGTAAGCTGGTTATTTTATGTTCATTTGTTACTTATCTTTTTATTGATTGAAAGCTCCTGTTGAACACTGATTTGCTAAATTTTTGTCTAATTTCATTAAGGTCTTGCCAGCCAGGAGAGCGACAGGAGGAGGTGTACCCTGTTGTTCATAAATATGGCGTAAGTTTCCATACATCGACCTTAAAGTTTCCTTTAAATGCTCCTGATATGTTACAAGACATTGACAAATGATGTTAATTTCAAATGCTTATATCACAGTAGTTTAGCCAGGATATTCTCATTTCAAAAGCAGAGGTGCAGCCCACAACTGATATTGTTTACATTTGATATTTGATAAAAGTTCCCAATCAGGGAGAGGAGGGCTCTAAAGTATTCAGAATTTGGGTGGATATTTTATTTCACCCATTTTGCCCATTTTTGTCAATTTCTTACATATGCAGGGTTTTACCTCCATTGAGATTTCGGTGGTGGCGGCCACCGCGTTATTTTTTGCCGCCACCGCCTCACGATGAGGAAATCCAAAAATAAATACTTCAAGCGCTGTCTGTCGGGTGCGCTGGTTTATTCTTTATTATATTTATTAATTTATATTATTCTGCGCGACCCATGCTATTTCTGGATCTTACGGTTACGCTAGCACCCCCCCACCCCCATCGTAGCTATGATCGCACCACGCCGCGTGCTCCGCGAGGGGTTATCGCCATTCTCCTTTTTTGGCCAAGGAAAAACCTTGCTCAATTAAACTTGATTGTAGTATCAGTTTTGGCCACAATCTTACATATGACTCCTTTAAACAGACCATCGCAGATTGGGGATGAGTCACGATCTTTGGATATTGGAATATGTTATCTCTGAGCCCCAATTAATTTCACACACACGTGTGTGACAGTCAGCACGTCTTTAACTTAAACACCTCAATATGTCTGTCGGTTTTATAAAGTATAAAAGCTATGTCTGTTACAGATCCAAAAGAAAAATGGATTATGACGACAGTCGTTGGACTAAACGAAGACGTGTTAAAATGAAAGTACAGGAGCACTTGAATTTTTTGGAAGGCTGCCATAATGACGAGGACATTGTGCCAACAAATATGGATTTCATTGCATCAGAGGAAGAGTTGGAGTCTCATGGAAGTAACAATTCAAATGACGAGCAGATCTGTGGACATCATAGTGAAGAGTTGGGGTCTCAAAGTGATGAAGAATCACATTCTGAAGTTGTTTCCAATCACAGTTTTGAAGCCACAAATGATCAGACTGATTCGGAAAGCACAGTTGACAAATCAGACCCTTGTAGCTTTAGTGACATTAGAAGGAAATTGGGAGACTGGTCAGTAAATCACAATATTTCACATAGTGCCCTGTCAGAGTTGTTGCACTTATTAGTGCAGTGTGGCTTGGAGTTACCAAAAGATCCAAGAACTCTTTTGTCAACCTCAACAACCTACGAAATCAAAGACATCGGAACTGGATACTACTGCCATATTGGAGTGTCTAATGTAATCATTTCAGCGCTGTCACAGGAAGCACATTCCTCAGTAGACACTATAACACTGCGCATCAACATTGATGGTATACCCCTCTCAGGCAGCTCTAAACAGGAGTTATGGCCTATTCTGGTTAAGATCAAGGAACTTCCCAGAGCTAATGTTGGTGTCATTGGTATGTTTGCAGGCCCAACAAAGCCTCAATTGGTTCATGAATACCTGAAGGATTTCATTGAGGAGTTGAAGCTATTAATGCATGATGGTCTAGAATACAATGAAAGACATTACAATGTTGCTCTTCCAGATGCATTTATCTGTGATGCACCTGCTCGTGCCTACTTGAAATGCATCAAAGGTCACACTGGCTACAGCTCCTGCGAGCGATGTACTGAGTATAGGGTTCATTTAGGTACAGTTGTGTTTCCAGAATTGACTGCACCGCTTCGAACAGATTTGACCTTTAATCAGCAGCTTGATAGTGAACATCACCATAATGATATAGTCTCACCGCTACAAGAGCTTGGCATTAGAATGGTGTCAAGCTTTGTACTTGACTATATGCATTTGGTATGCTTAGGACATGTTAGAAGAATTGTACATCTTTGGACCAAGGGACCTTTAAGTAGTCGTCTTTCTGCTTCCACAATCAACATGATTTCTGATCACTTGGAATCAATCAGAGCAAATCTCCCACAGAATTTTTCACGTAAGCCAAGGTCACTTAGAGAATACAGAAATTGGAAGGCCACTGAATATCGGCAGTTTCTGTTGTACACAGGTCCTGTGGTACTGAAAGGACGCCTACCAACAAGGCTGTACAAAAACTTTATGATACTCTCAGTTGCAATGAGGATACTTCTCAGTCCAGCCTTGTGCTCTGAGCACTGTGAATTTGCAGGCAAGCTACTGAAATGTTATGTGACAAATTTTGGACAGATATATGGATCAGAGCAGCTAGTCTATAACACTCACTCACTCATCCATCTCGCTGATGATGCCAGAAACTTTGGTGCCCTAGACAATGTGTCATGTTTCCCTTTCGAAAACCATCTGGGGACTATGAAGCGGATGGTGAGACGGCCCCAAGGCGCAGTTCAACAACTCGTAAGGCGTCTCAGTGAAAAACAGCGTTCACTCTCCCTTAAAAGTGGAAAAGAGAGGGCAAATAAGCCTCTACAACCACATTTCTCAGGTCCGACTCTCCCTGATGTTCCTGTCCGCATGCAGTACATGAAGTACAGACATGAGGGCAATATCATTTCACGTCGTGAAGGCAGCAATTGTTTTAATGTTAAGGGCAAAGTTGCTGTGGTGCGGAACATTGTTGAGTTGGTATCGGGGGGTATGTACGCAGTCTGTCAGTTTTATGAAAAACAAGACAGCTTTTACAACTACCCTATTGAGTCAACGTGTGTGGGGATAAGAACAGTGACACGGCTGTCACACCAGCTGCACGGTGTGTCGGTCACAGATTTAACTGAGAGACTAATACTTCTGCCATTGCAGGATGGAGCTGTTGCATTTGTCCAATTACACAATCAGTAACCATTATGAACTTTGCAGCATGTCCCTGTACTGTATCGTCGAGTTTATTGACGAGACCCATGATGGCCAGTCTGTGGTGGATATAATTCCAACTTGTTGGATGACCGAAGAACACAATGAGTGTTTCTGGCCATCAGGCCGTAATGTAACCAAGGCTGTGAAGGACCGACAGAAGCCAGAGGAATCGTGGCCGAAATACTCCATCAGAGTACTTGGATGGGCAGGTAAGAGGTTCTTTCTGAATTTGACAAATACTCTGTCTGTCATCTATCTAGCTCAGTGTCAATAAGACATCAATTTCTATAAGTGCCAATAATGTACTTTTCAAATTTAGGCTGTAAAATTGTGATTTCTGTATTCAATTGTCTTTGTCTGAACCAACATCAGTCATCATAAATGGTAAACAATATTTTTTCATGTTTACTCAACTCCAGGCATTTGAGATTATTTAAGGTGCAGACACCAAAATTGTTTTTTTATCACGGTCACCATAGATTGCATACTAATACCCTTTTTCCTTTTGTTATTAAGACACTTTCGAGGCTGCTCGCCAAAAATGTAAAAAAGCGGAGGCAACGTCTGACTTACAGACAGATGGTGATGATATGCCTTTAAGGCGAAAAAGGAGGTAATGTAATATACAGAATATAATGTTTGTGGCGTTGCAGAATTTCTGGCATTAAAGGAAAAGTACTGTTTTTTTAACCTGTACTGTTTTTTTTAAACCTTGTTTCTAGCATGTGATACTTTCATAAACTTACCCGGGGAAGTTTGGAGTCATTTTTTGTCCTTCGGGAGATATTTTGATCCATGCAATTGCGTCCATTCCAGCAAAACGGTAGAGGTCGGGGCCAGTAACATTTCAGCCTAAATAAAACATTATCAGTGACGAAACGTCTTCTATTCACCATTATGTAGTTATGCATTGCTAGTGCTATCCCTCGATGACTTCGGAACAGCTTGTTTGTCATCCAGGCATTTTTAAAAAGATTTGTCAATACGAGCTGATGACGTCATTGCCGTTGGCCACCACATAATTATTTTATTTCAGCCTTGTACACTACATCCAATGGCCGGCTAACTTGCTACTGCTAGTTAAGTACAATATAGCAGAATATCCGATTTTGAGGATGTGTAGGAGATCTTCATTGTGCACAATTTTGTGGAAGTGACGTCATCGACGTCTTCTGTCAACCCAAAGCTATCTAGAGCTAACCTCAGGCTAGTTTGCTAAAAAAAATTTAAAAGCCCTGGAAGACAACCAAGCCGCTCCAAAGTCAACGAGGGATAGCACAAGCAATGTATAACTACATATTGGTGAAAAGAAGACGTGTTGTTACTGATAATGTTTTATTTAGGCTGAAATGTTACTGGCCCTGACCTCTACCGTTTTGCTGGAATAGCACTCATTGAGATGGATGTAAATTTCTTGCGAACGACATCAGGTGACTCCAAACTTCTCCGGGTGAGTTTATGAACTTATTTTGTTTCCTTTTAACTGTTTCCTTTTCCTTTAATTTCCATTTTTCATTTACCTCAAATATGGCAGTTGTTAGAAAAATGCTCTGAGCCACATACAGTGTAAAAAACTCCTTTTGGTGGGAATAAATCATAAAAAGCAATATCAATGCCAATATTTTAGAGTCCAAAACTAGATCAGTATGCCTCTAACAAACACCTGTAACAAAAACGGCTTTTTTCAGTGTATTCTGTTGTAAAAGTTTAAATGTATGCTTTTAACTGAATATAGAGCACCAAAACCCATGCTGGCTTCCAGTGAGGAGGAAACGGACATCGAGGGAGATGTCTTGCCACCTACCCCTCCCGAGGCGTTTGTGTCTAAGAAAGTGTGGGGTGCAGGTGAAGCCCGGACAAAAAACAGGGTTAGTGATTGAGTGTATACACCTACAATAGGTGTATTGGCCTACAAAAAAAGAAATGAAAATGTCCCTCCTTCGAGAAATGTAGATATAGTAGGCTATATGGTTAGGATTTAATTTAATTGATGCACTGACCCATCCATTGACTTTCGAGTGATTGTCCCCATATCGCCTAGCCAGTGTTCTTAAACTTTTTGTCAGAGAATAGCTTATCCATTCACAATTTAACGTGAATCTGCAGCATTCTGTCACAGAGGGGAAATATCTCTCGCTGAAAACGTAGCCTACGATAAGATACGTTGTCTCTTTGCATTCGATTGTTTATAAGGTGTGTCAGACAGAAAGTTCTGATATGCGGTTTCGATCATTCAGTAGGCTATATTGTAAGACATTAATATTGTAAGACACCTTATTCAAATCTTCATTTTCTCTTGCTCAACAATCTACATGGAGAGCATCTTGCGACCCATCGGAAACGTCTTGCAACCTCCTTGGGGGTCGCAATCCCCAGTAAAAGAACCATTGGCCTAGGCTACGTTTTGTCGCCCAATGATAGAGATGCTTAGCTCTGGTAAAAGGCTAACTTGATTTCTGTAGCCTAATCTTCCAATGAAAGCCGATAGTTATTGAAATGTGAATCTGCAGACTTGTATGATTTAATTAAAGCAACCTACACGATGGCTAAATTGCTGCATTTTGTATTTCGACAATGTAGCCTATATTTCGGCAGATTTATAAAGCTCCTTAACTTCTAAAGCTCCGCAACAGCCTTTGGTGATATCATGTAAAAAAGTAGGCTAGTCTAAGTATCCTAAGCTGAGACAGAACAATGTTCCCTGCAGCACAGAAGTCAGCATCAATCCTATTAAGCCAATCTAGCCGCATACCCTGCAGATCACCATTAACCACTCACAGTGCGCTACAAGACCCCGGTCTTTGACCTATGATGTGTTGGTCTACAGTAAATAATTCCATCATGTAGTAGGCTACAGTGGAGCAGTGTCAGTCGCAACATAATGATATTTTAGATATTCTATTAATGCCGCCTCGCATTGCTTCCTGTGTGCAATGGATTTGCATCCCCCCCCCCCCCCCCCGCACACACACACACACACATACATATATATTACTAATATATATTAGTTTTTAATGGTAGTGTTGTGTTTTTAATTTGGTGCAGTGTTACCGGTATTTCTTCCTCTTAGGATATTGAAATGGTGTTAAAGCTGTACTTCTGCTTTCAAATTGTGCAGAGGACCAGCCGCAGCCCTCGCGTATCCCAGATTGGACTCAGCAGCCATCATGTGTCCCAGAGGGGAAGCCGCAGTCCTCATGTGTCCCAGAGGGGACTCAGCAGCCCTCATGTGTCCCAGAGGGGAAGCCGCAGCCCTCATGTGTCCCAGAGGGGACTCAGCAGCCCTCATGTGCCCCAGAGGGGAAGCCGCAGCCCTCATGTGTCCCAGAGGGGAAGCCGCAGCCCTCGTGTGCCCCAGAGGGGAAGCCGCAGCCCTCATGTGTCCCAGAGGGGACTCAGCAGCCCTCATGTGCCCCAGAGGGGAAGCCGCAGTCCTCATGTGTCCCAGAGGGGAAGCCGCAGCCCTCGTGTGCCCCAGAGGGGAAGCCGCAGCCCTCATGTGTCCCAGAGGGGAAGCCGCAGCCCTCGTGTGTCTCAGAGGGGAAGCCGCAGCCCTCGTGTGTCTCAGAGGGGAAGCCGCAGCCCTCATGTGTCCCAGAGGGGAAGCCGCAGCCCTCATGTGTCCCAGAGGGGACTCAGCAGCCCTCGTGTGTCTCAGAGGGGAAGCCGCAGCCCTCACATTTCCGGGTGGCAGAGCAGGTCCCAGAGGAGCAGGTCCCACGGATCCCGCAGGGGAAGCAGCGCCCACGTCACCGGGAGGCGGAGCAGATCCCAGAGGAGCGGATCCAGCTGGGGGAGCAGCCCCAACGTTTCTGGGAGGGTGAGCGAGTTCACAACGCCTGATGTTACAATGCATTATGAGCTTGTAGATCTGCCATTTCAGTATTTTTATTAGTTTTTTTGTTTTCGTTTAGAGGTATTGAAATGTTCTTTAAAGTCAAAGTCAAAATTGTAAAGTCAAATTGTACAGGTAACCAGGGTCAGCCCAGCAAGACAGAGTCTGACCCCGAGAAACCCCTGTGGGTCCCCCACAAGTGGCCTCAGCATGAGCCTACTTGACGGCAGCCCCACCCCGTCTCCTGGCCACAGAGCAGCCCAGTTACTGCGTGGCCAAAGTTTAGCCCCCCAAAACATTGATAGAGCAATGTTCATCACACTAGTGACATTGCTAGAAGAAGTGAAGGACATACTGAAGCTGCATGGGCAGATGCTAAACACACTGCTCAAAAAAGATTCCATGCCAGTCATGGCAATACCGGATGGCGCTGTTTTCCCCCTGGCCAACGTTGAGGACGTTATCGCCATGAATGAGAAGTTCTCAGACCCTGAATTCATGTCTGCAGTGGTAAGTTTTTGGGGGCCGGATCCTCTTGTTTTCCTGTGTTTTCTTTTTCTTTCTTCTGACAAAATCCTTCCCATGCATAATGAAGTTCAAGTCCCATGCCAGGTTGCTTCAAAACTTAGCAAATGTATAACAAATCAACCATGTCTGCTACAACATTTTTCACCTAAATGTAGTCCCAATACAGAAGACACTTAAGTATACGTGAACATCAGTTCACTGCTGCATTGACTAATCTTAATTGCAAATCAGAAAAACAGTCCTTAGCTAAATAGACAAGTTATTAAGACCATTATACTTGTATAGCTACAGTCGGCAAAATTGTATACGCCCCAACAGCCTTGCTCCTGCCCCCGCCACGTGCACCATATTGGGGAAAACAATGCTGATTTGCCCATTGACTCGCGTGTTATAATAGCCATTTTTCCGAACGCAGGATTGAGGACCCACAGTGATATTTTCACTCAGCAACCAAGTGGGTTGCCTATAAATGCCTATTATAACACAGGAGTCACCCCTACCGGAAAGTGCCAAAATAACTTCCAGTCAAAAATATTGAGGGTGGACTTCTACACAAAATTATGCTTGATGAAAAATGTCTTCATTTCCCCATGGACATAATCATGGTCATTCTGTAGTAGATCACCCCCTTGAGGCAGTTTGACTGTGAAGCTCTATGCTGAAAAGGGAAAGACTGGCATTGTGAATATGGCCTATAGACCGTAACCTTGTAGGTTTTAGGGAACTGGTATTTTATGCTATCAAGCACATAATTGGTTTAACACACTTTTCAATATAATTATATTGAAAAGTGTTGGCTATGTAATGGGGACAGAGAATATTTTATGATATTTACTGACTTATTATGGTGTTTTCTTCCTGTGACTTTGAATGTACTGTGCTCTATTATACTCTTAAGGTTGCCATGGTTGCAGACATAGGGGGTTCCTCACTAGAAGATGCCACCAGGAGGATGATGAAGTTCCTAATGGTGCCAGAACTGCAACGGCAGTACAACGTGACTGGACGGATGGGCAAGCTGTGCTTCAAAGATCTGCGTCTTTTTGAAGTTTTCTATTGTAAATTCAGTTTTTTAATTGCTCAATTGAAACTTGTCTTTGGCCTTTCTTTTATTTATCCAAAGTTAAATGATACAGTAGTTTGTGGGGACACAAAAGTGCTCCTGTAAGTTTGCACACACTAGTAATACTAGTAACTAACTAGTAAGAACACGACCTGGCGCATTAAAATAATGCATACCAAGGGGTCGCTTCGGGAGAATTTATGAATGTTGATATATTCATGGAAACCGTTTCTAATGTCGCTCAAATCTGGTGCGCATTTGAGGCTAAATTTCAACATGTAATGGAAAAAGGGTTATAGGTAGGCATAAAACTCCATGGTAAATGTCACCCTAGGGCAAACATTTTAGATTACCACATGTGGGAATGTGTTTTACTTGTCTGAATGATTTGAAGAGTTGCAAGTTGAAGCAAAAACCTTAACCTTGCTAAATTGACTTATGCTCCTTTGTTTTTAGGTGCATTGAAGAGTAATGCAATGACTCAAAATGTGAACCGCAAAGAAGTGGAAATGGCGCTGGGGAAGTGGTTTACCGGCGCACGTGACCGTGGAGGGGAGAGGGCTGCAAGAGCCCAAAGAGAGAAAGGAGCGTCCACCACACAGACACCATGAGTGTATTTTTTATTTTGTGTATTTTTTTCAGAGATTTTTTTTTATATATATATTTTTGATTTATTTACCGGTATGTTGTGACATTTACATTGTTTTTTAAAGATTATGTTTGTTGTTCAATTTAACAATATATTTCTTGCAATTCAAAGCGTCAAGTGTGTAGAGAGTTTAAGGATGAACCAAACACAAATTAATCAAATGAATCTCTCATGGGATTCATTCAAATGTGATTCAGCATTCCGGATCTGAACACCACATTCCAAAGTCACAAAAGTGGCTCCAGATTGTCTACTCTGGCCAAGAAAACCCCCAGAGAAGACTTTTATGGCCCTGCAGGCACCCAGAGATAAGCCAAAAACAGGAAAAACGCTGTCAATGTTTCATCCTTAAGCAAGACAAAGCTGCTCAGAAATGGTGAAACGAGGCCTGACCACCAAGGGGTCTGACCACCTTTGACCTCCCTCCTGCAGCACCACTGCTGAGCAGGACAGAGATGTAAAACAGACCACGCTTTCATGGAACAGAGAGACTTACACAGACTTACACAGACTTTTCATATAAAAATGCATACAATCATTTCAACAATGCTTGACTGACCTGTAATCAAAATATATAACATAACATGATTATGTATTGGGTTACAACCCCTGTGTGTCTATTCTGCTTAGATCACATCTAAGTCATGTAATTGTTATAAATATTAGGTGTGTGAATGAAAGTGTGTCATGCTTCCTGTCAGCAGGATCGTATACGATAACCTGTTCTTAATTCAAAAGATGGCTTGATTGAAATCTGTGTAAAATGTTTTGGTATGATTATAATAATCTATAATGTTTAAACTGTGGTTTCTTGTTTCTCTGCTAAGTGCTGGAACCCACACAGATCCCAGATAACGATAAGTAGGAACTCGATCCACCCCCTAAAATGATGCCATTGTCTCATTGGTCAGAATTCTCCAAAGAGGTTGGGCTAACTGTTAAGTTAAAGACCCGAACAAAGGAATTAGAATCAGTTCAGAGAAACTTCTGGGTGTTCAGAAACTTCCATCCAGGGAGTTCGGTTTTGAGTTCGGTTCGGTGTTGAATTAAGTTTGCGCCTCTCTCTATCAACAGACAAGAGAGTGTTCCCGTTCATGCTTCTCTCTGAAAACAACAAAGAGCGTGTTTGCACGCTTAAACATCGACCAGACCAAATTAGACCAGCAGACAAATAACCCACCAAGATCGGGGTTAAAACAGCTCATTCAAGCCATCTAACTCGTCTTACTTTCATTTCTTCCTTTATTTTCTTTTTCGTTGAAAGTCTCGGTTCTAAGTTAAGCTTTGCTGCAAAGTTTCGTTTAAACGTTTCGACTACAAAGCCCTTCCAACTTCAAAGACTTTCATCCATCCGCCAACACACCACGTGATTGGCGGCCCAAGATCTCGCAGGCACGAGGAGACAGCCAGCCACGGACACGGTGAACCCCCTACACACCGACGAAAACGGGGGTCCCTAAAGCAACACGGACAAGCAAGTAACACTCCAGACTCTTAACTGAACTGGTGCATTAATGTAAAATTAAATAACCCGCCAAAGAAACGATAGAAGGGTTAAATTAATGATTGATGGTTCGTTCAGGTCATGTCTTATAAGTGCATATAGAAACTTGGGATTTCACTATCTCACTCTTAAAACTCATTCTTTCCTCACTCTCTTTCTTTCTGCAACTTGTATGAATGCGTGTGCGTGTGTTTGTGTTAGATATTAGTTTTATGTTTTAGGATAATCAATAAAGTCTTGTTTATATTTTGGAAAGATATTTGCCTTGTGTTGTGCTTGCACATTTAATGTCTTGTACTGTCGATCTAAAGTTACCTTGCTAATACATAGTGTTTCACTATAGATTGGATATTTATATCTGTGCCAAGGTTATAATTACGGCCCGTTCAAATGAACTCTAAACGAGTCATTTGCTCGGTTCCATAGTGATTCGGTCAAGATTCATTGCAAATCGATGAATCATTCCTTTTGAGCTAAATTGGCCTTCCGGCCCCCCTTAAATACATTTTATGTATATTATTATTGATGTACATTCGTTACAAGTGTCTTGTATTTATCTTGGACTTATTCATATTCATTCTTCGTTTTTAGTTTTTCTTAGATTGTTTCCTTAAACCATTTGGCATGGTTGGGCTTAGATAGGCCTTGCATGAATTGCCCAGTTAGGACCCACATAAGATGCTTACAGAGCCCACTTTAAGCCCATAGGGGCATTCGTGGTTGAATCCTGGTGCAAGCCCACTTTAAACCCCTTTAGGCAGGTGGGGCCCAAATGGGTCTGACATGAATTACCCAGTTAAGACCCTTACAGGTCCCACTTAAAACCCATCTGGGCATCCACGGCTGGCCCCTGTGTGGATCCCGGGTGCAAGCCCATTTTAAACGTCCTTTAGGCAGGTGGGGCCCAAATGGGTCTGTCATGAATTACCCAGTTAAGACCCATATAAGATCCTTACAGGTCCCACTTAAAACCCACCTGGGCATCCACGGCTGGCCCCTGTGTGGATCCCGGGTGCAAGCCCATTTTAAACGTCCTTTAGGCAGGTGGGGCCCAAATGGGTCTGTCACGAATTGCCTGGTTAAGATCCCACATAAGACCCTTACAGGTCCCACTTAAAACCCATCTGGGCATCCACGGCTGGCCCCTGTGTGAATCCCGGGTGCAAGCCCATTTTAAACGTCCTTTAAGCAGGTGGGGCCCAAATGGGTCTGTCATGAATTGCCCGGTTAAGATCCCACATAAGACCCTTACAGGTCCCTTTTAAAGCCCATCTGGGCATCCACGGCTGGATCCTGGGTGCAAACCCACTTTAAACCCCTTTGGGCAGGTGGGGCCCCAATGGGTCTGGCATGAATTGCCCAGTTAGGACCCACATAAGACTCTTACAGAGCCCATTTAAAGCCCATCTGGGTAGCCATGGTTGGATCCTGGGTGCAAGCCCACTTTAGACCCATTTGGGCAGGTGGGGCCCAAATGGGTCTTACATGAATTGCCCAATTAAGACCCATGCAGTACCCTTAAAGGTCCCACTTTTAGTACGTCTGGGCTTCCACGGCTTGCCCCAATGTGGATCCCGGGTGCAAGCCCATAATGGGGCCCACATTTGCCGCCCATGAAGCCCTCATCTGGGCCCCACATGTCATTGCTGGCTGGGAGGGCGCTGTGTCTGTCACTCGGGATGTTCATCCAGAGGCCAGCCTCGAGAGTTCCTGGCGGAATGGGAAATGCTTCCCACTGTTTCTCAGTGGGTCCTGAATATTATAAAGAACGGGTACGCTATTCAGTTCAGAACCCCACCTCGTTTCAGAGGGGTTCTGCCTACGCTGGTGGGCCCCGAGCAGGCTCTGGTATTAGAACAGGAGGTAAAAACTCTGCTACTAAAGGGAGCTATAGAACGAGTTCCTCCACCCAGCAGGGAGTTAGGATATTACAGCCGGTACTTCATCGTTCCGAAAAAAGATGGAGGGTTGCGTCCCATTTTAGATCTGCGTCTTTTAAATCGCATTGTAGGGAAGCTCAAGTTCAAGATGCTCACTCTCAAACAGATTGTGTTACAAATCAGATCCGAGGACTGGTTTGTCACGATAGATCTAAAGGACGCTTACTTCCATGTATCTATCCTCCCTCAACACAGGAAGTTCCTGAGGTTCGCTTTCGGGGACGAAGCATACCAATATCGGGTTCTTCCGTTCGGCCTAGCATTATCACCTCGCACGTTCACGAAGTGTATGGATGCAGCCATAGCCCCGCTGAGGCTGCAGGGCATCCGTATTCTGAACTATATAGACGATTGGTTGATTCTAGCTCAATCGGAACAACAGGCGGTTCGGCATCGAGATGTCGTTCTTGCTCACATCAAGAGTTTGGGGTTGAGGCTCAACGCCAAGAAGAGTGTCCTTTCTCCATTACAGAGAACCACTTTTCTCGGTGTAGTGTGGGATTCGACGACGATGCAGGCACAATTGTCACCTGCTCGTATTGCTTCGATTCTCGCCGCAGTAGAACAGGTCAAGCTAGGCCAGTCACTCACTGTAAAACAGTTCCAGAGGCTGTTAGGTCTCATGGCAGCTGCGTCCAACGTGATACCTTTTGGCCTCTTGGACATGAGACCGTTACAGTGGTGGCTCAGAACCAAGGGGTTCTCCCCGAGGGGAAATCCGCTTCGCAGGATCGTGAGTTCGCGACGGTGTCATCGCGCCCTGATCATGTGGAAAGATCCTTGGTTTCTGTCCCAAGGTCCTGTGTTGGGGGCTCTTTGTCGTTGTGTTATGCTAACGACAGATGCCTCTCTCACGGGTTGGGGGGCGATCATGAGTGGTCGCCCAGCTCAGGGTCTGTGGGGGGACCATCACCGCCTATGGCACATAAATTGTCTAGAGATGTTGGCAGTGTTTCAGGCCCTGAAACATTTCCTCCCAGACCTAAGGGGCCACCATGTTCTTGTCCGGACAGACAACACATCGGTGGTCTCTTATATCAACCATCAGGGGGGTCTGCGTTCTCGCCCGCTTTACAAACTGGCACGTCAGATCCTTCTATGGTCCCAGGGGAAAATTCTCTCTCTCAGAGCTATTTATCTCCCGGGGTATTTGAATCAGGGGGCAGACATCCTGTCGAGGCAGGGGCCGAGGCCCGGGGAGTGAGTCTTCACCCCGAGGTGGTGGAGCTCCTATGGGAACATTTCGGTCGTGCCGAGGTAGGACCGTCTCTCCACAGGGTTATCCCACTCTACACTGAAGGTGTATGTGGCGGCCTTAGCTGCTTACCACGCTCCTTCAAGTGGAGGTTCTCTCGGGAGACACCCACTTATATCTCGCTTCCTTCGTGGCACCTTGAGGCTGAGGCCTGCAGTTCGCACGAGGGTACCAGCTTGGGACCTGGCCGTCGTCTTAGAAGGTCTCTCCCTAGCTCCTTTCGAGCCCATTGAGGAAGTTTCGGAAAAGTTTCTTACTCTAAAGACTATCCTTCTTCTCGCTATCTCATCTCTAAAAAGAATTGGAGATATTCAAGCACTTTCGGTGGCTCCCTCGTGCCTGGAATTTGCACCTGGTATGGTTAAGGCCTTTCTCTGTCCGAGACCAGGTTATGTTCCTAAGGTACCAACTACTTTTGTTAGTTCTGCAGGCTTTCTGTCGTCCGTCTTTTTTGACGTCAGACCAGGAGAAACTTAATTTGCTGTGCCCCGTTTTAGATGCGTACGTCCACAGAGCTGCCCTGTGGAGGAAATTGGAACAACTGTTCGTTTGCTTTGCGTCACCTAGGGAAGGGTGTCCTGCATCTAAACAAAGGATGAGCAAGTGGGTGGTCGAGGCCATCTCACTTGCTTACGGTTCGGCCCATCAGCCTTCACCTTTGGCTGTAAGGGCTCATTCCACTAGGAGTATGGCTGCCTCTACAGCTCTTCTTTCTGGAGCTTCTCTTCAGGACGTTTGTGATGCGGCAGGCTGGTCCTCACCGCACACTTTCGTCAGGTTTTATTCCCTTGACCTTAGCTCCACTCCCGGGGCTCAGGTTCTCTCGTCGGTTTGTGTCTCCTAATGACACAATTTATTTGTCAATTTACACAATGGGATTTGGTCGTATGGGGATGTGGGTATTGCGTTCCCACTGCGATTACACGCAGCGGTAGTCCCTGAAGGGGAACGTCCCGGGTTACGTATGTAACCCTAGTTCCCCGAAGGGACGGACGCTGCGTGTCCTGCCATACTCTCGGCATCCCCTTGGGTCGCTTGCTTCAGTAACATTAGAAGCTGGCGGCTTGTGTATTCAGGGGATATTTATAGCTTCCTGGTCGATGACGTCACTCGCCGTACGCTCATTCTCTCCATTGACTGATTTCATTCATTATTCAGACGGGCTACGCTGGGGGGCGTTCCCACTGCGATTACACGCAGCGTCCGTCCCTTCGGGGAACTAGGGTTACATACGTAACCCGGGACGTTTTTTTCGATAGAAGTTTTAAATGACCGACAGAAATAATCAGTTTGATCAAAGACAGTGGAAATTATAAGCTCAACAACAACACAAGCACACTATTAAATATATTGCAATTAGGCTAATAAATATATTTGTATACGTTACCTCGAATGTGTTTGTATCATTCCGCTTGTCTGTGTTTGGGCAACTTGCATCATTAAGACAGAAGGTGGCGACAAGTGACTATCTTTATGAGTGAGCAATTGAACCATTGATTAAATGAACCGATTAGTCCAAAAACATTGATTCATTTAGGAAAGAAAAAGTAGCTGAAACTGATCTTTGATGCTCATACTAATTGCTCATATGCCTCTGGACACAGAAGGATTGCAATGGCGTTTGTTTGAAATGTAACATCTATGCAAAATAAACCTTGAAAACCTCATTTCTTATTCAAGGCCATTCCCGTTTTGAATATGTGATTGTGCATTGTCAACAATAAGCATAAACATTCTGCATTTCCATTTTGTGGATCATTCATTGGGACATTTAAACTGATTATCATGTTTAAGAATCTGATGAAATACTTCATGCTACTGCCCACCGACATGCTTTTAAAGCTTCTGTTGTCCATTTTTTTTGGCCTTCAAAACACCTTAAAATGCTCATGTTGAGATCAGGAAAATCAAAATTTTCTCATTTATGGGAACTCTGTATCTAAAAAACCCTGTGTATGGCCCTGATTTGCAAGAATATTGATTCTATGTCCTATTCTATTAATTATATTCTATATTATATAGTCTTGCATATTCAATATAATATGCAAGATTAGTCTTACATGTCACTGCTTATAACATTATAACATAGAGCGTCCATCCTTTGCTGGGACGCTTAAAAAAGTATTGGGGGCATAAATTAAGAGTATACCCACTTCTCCAGGCACCACTACATCACTGGCTCTAGGTACTTTATTTTTTTTTTAGAAGAAGCCCTTAAACCCATAAATCTATATGATCTATATTATTATTATGGTTGTTATTAATAGTGAATAAATCTAAAGCTTTTGAGACTATTATTTTGTGTTATTTGTAATTTGTCATTAAGATGTGACCATTTCTTCCTTTTATGTAGGCTTACTTAATAATCTTAATATATACAGTACTGTGCAAAAGTTTTAGATCAGTAAGATTTTTTATGTTTTTTAAAGAAGTCTCTTCTGCTCACCAAGGCTGCAATTATTTGATAAAAAATACCAAAAAAAAGTAATATTGTGAAATATTATTACAATTTAAAACAGCTGTTTTCTATGTGAATATACAGTAAAGTGTAATTTATTCCTGTGATCAAAGCTGAATTTTCATCATCATTACTCCAGTCTTCAGTGTCACATGATCCTTCAGAAATCATTCTAATATGATGATTTGATGCTCAAAAAACATTCATTATTATTTTCGATGTTGAAAACAGTTGTGTACAATTTAAAAAATTTTTTTTTTGATGAATAGAAAGTTCAAAAGAACAGCGTTTATTTAAAATAGAATATTTTCTAACATTATAAATGTCTTTACTGTAACTTTTGATCAGTTTAACTCATCCTCGATGAATAAAAGTATTGATTTATTATATTTCTTTCCCCCAAAAATAAAATTTAAATTCTTACTGACCCCAAACTTTTGAAGGGTAGAGTTTAATGTTACAAAAGCTTTAGATTTCAGATAAATGCTGTTCTTTTTTAGTTTCTATTCATCATAGCATCATGAAATAAAAATGTAAAAAACTGTTTTCAACACTGATAATAATCATAAATGTTTCTTGAGCATCAAATCATCATATTAGAAACCGCTGTTTTAAATTGTAATAATATTTCACAATATTACTGGTTTTTTTTTGTATTTTTTTATCAAATAATTGCAGCCTTGGTGAGCAGAAGAGACTTCTTTTTAAAACATAAAAAATCTTACCGATCTAAAACTTTTGCACAGTACTGTATATTTAAGAATTGGAGGGGGGTGCCCTTTTTCAGTTTCAACACATGCCCCTCAAAAGGTCTGTGCACACCCAGGTGAAAAAAAAGTGTACTTGAGTGCACTAAAAAAACACTTAAATACAAGAAAGTATATTTGTAGTATATTCTTACTTTTTGTGCTGAAAAAACTGTAAAAATTATACACTATAAATACACTAATTAAAAGTATATTTTTACTTAAGTAGTACTTAAGTGTAATTGCGAAAGTATATTAAATACCATTGATATTTTAAATGTATTTTTAGTGCAATTTTATGCATTTTAATATATTTCTAACAAGTATACTAGAAGTACATTGGTAATAAATATATGCTTAATTACACTTTTAAGAAATATGCTAAACACAAGCATAATTTTAATATATTTCAAACAAATGCACTATAAGTTGTTACATGTGTCACGAGTTTCCCCCCGTCACTGTGTTTTTGGTTCAGTCCTGTTCCAGGTTTCCCGCTCCTCGTTAGTTTTCAGTTCCTTCACTTGTGTCTAGTTCATTTGCCCCAACTGTGTCTTGTTCCTCTATTCTGTTCTCTGTGTATGTAAACCCTGTGTTCTCCCCCACTCCTTGTCGGTTCTCGTTTGTATATGGTGTGTTAATGTTTCCTGGATTCCTTGTCTGAGTTTTATTTAGTAAAGATTGTTGAATTGGATCTGTTGACTGCTGCCTCTTCATCTGCCTGCACCACACCCGTAAAAGAAGAACCGACCAAAAGATGGACCACTTTGCAGCAGTCAAACTGCTTTGTTTATAGCAGAAGGACCGATCCCTCGAGGAACATTTAGAGGAATTCCTCAGCCTAGTGCCAGCTACAACTTTCCCGGACGACTGCCTCTGCAGTTTCCTGCATACCGGCCTCAACACCGCCACCAGGGAGCAGCTGTCCGGAGAGGGCCCCCGATGGAGCTTCTCCTGATACGTGGAATGGATACTGGTGTCCTGTGATTCGCCGCTCACGGCGATGGGTGACGAGCCTGCCATCAGGTCTGTCTATGGACGTCAAGGGCTGGTGTCCAGCCAGGCAGATCCTCCATTAAAGGCCGCACGAACCGCCAAGAAGCCCGCCCAGCCGGGATCTCTTCCAGCCAGAGCCGCCATCACTGCTGGTGCACGCCTACCCGCCAGAGACTAAGCACACCACACGTGAGTCCACTCAAGAGGACACTGCATTTATGGTGATGTCTGCGGCGATTCTGTGTGTGTGGGCTACACACACATCAGTTCTGGCCCATGCATGCAGCCCTGCCGAGCCTGAGCTTCCCTGCAGCTCTGCCGAGCCTGAGCCTAAAACACAACTAATTTATTTCAAATATATTTTAACTATGTTAACAGTGCCTTTATAAAACACAATTAAATAATGGTTTATTTTCAAAGTAGTCATTTGTTTTTACACACTATTACTGTGTTATCGGTAGCATTTTCTGCCTAATTTATGCTAAAATTATACTGTTAAAATGTTAATATTGGTAAAATTGTCCACCATTGTGCAGTCACTTCATGTAGCTGTTGCTTTAATAAAATAACTATTTTAAAGTTAGATGTAATACTTTTGATAAAAGTAACAGTAAATGTAATTCATGTAAATGTAAACACCCATAGTTTAAAAGGATATACCACAGATACAATACAACACAGGTAGGCTATGTAATACAAACAGCATCTCTTTCTTGAAAAACACTTTAATTTTTTGAGACATTATTCACACTCAAGTCCAAACAGACCTTATAGTAGAGGTGGGGAAAAAAGAACACAAGTGGCAAGCTTAAACTAAAATTATTAAACTATAGCATACAGTACTTATCTTAAATATGAACAAAACACGATTTTCTTTTCTTTTTTAATTTTACAATCCTTTCCCAAACAAACCTTAGGGAAAACAAAAAAACAAAAAAACAACCAACAACAAAAAATAACTTAGTGTTTTTTTTTTCGACACAAAACTTTCGTTATTGCATTTTCTAACAAGGCAAATATTGGCTAAGAGACCTTTTTCACAGTCCGTGTGTCATCATATCTGATTTGTAATGTAAAGGATGGCTACATTACTTTATTTTCGCTTTATACTTCAAATTCCGTTAATCTTCGAAAGAAAAACTGAGATATTGTAATGAAACCCCGAGAGATTTATATCCCTCCGATAAACGATTTACCAAAACTGTTCACGTTTGAAAAAGTTAATCGCAAAAAAACATCACCTACTCCATATGAACCGCGTGGTTTCCTCCA
Source organism: Semotilus atromaculatus (assembly GCA_031834385.1). Classification (NCBI taxonomy): domain Eukaryota; kingdom Metazoa; phylum Chordata; class Actinopteri; order Cypriniformes; family Leuciscidae; genus Semotilus; species Semotilus atromaculatus. The sequence goes on along the minus strand of JAULUF010000025.1, from coordinate 11,666,583 downwards.
AGTCCTCTAAAGAAACACATCGCTCTTCTACTTTAACAGTAAATGCCGCTCACAGCCAATCACAGCCGTTCAACGGCTCAAGGAACCAATCAGGACTAGTCACGTGTGTTATGCATATTTTTCAAATTTAAACAAGTACAACATCTTTTATGAAAACATTTAAACATCTTTGGAAAATGTACCTATGATGCATTTCAAATAATAAGATGTTGAAATCCTTGTGGGAATTTCAGTAGTACAAACGTATCGTAATAGACAACAGCCTTTTAAGTAGCCTTTAAACAAGTAAAAGTGAACAACATTCATTTTAAGTAGGCTTATTGCAATGCTAGTTGACAAATGTTTATAATACATTAAGTTGGTACATTATAAATGTAATTTCCCCCCCCAAAATATTAAAATGATAAATATATAAATATTAAAATATATTGCAGTAGATCTAAGTGTTTAAAAAGTACTTTAAACATACTAAAAGCTTAACCATTTTGCTATGTTCTTACACAAAGAGCAACATAAGTATGTTTTCTTTAAATACACTAAAACTTCACAAAAATTGTATGATTGTGTTTAGCATATTTATTAAAAATGTAACTAAGCATATATTTATTACCAAAGTACTTGTAGCATACTTTTTAGAAATATATTAAAATCATGCTTGTGTTTAGCATATTTCTTAACAGTATAATTAAGCATATATTTATTACCAACGTACTTCTAGTATACTTTTTAGAAATATACTAAAATTATATGCGTGTGTTTAGCATATTTCTTAAAAGTATAATTAAGCATATATTTATTACCAATGTACTTATAGTGCATTTGTTAGAAATATATTAAAATTATGCTTGTGTTTAGCATATTTCTTAAAAGTTTAATTAAGCATATATTTATTACCAGTGTACTTATGTTACAGGTGTGGTGCAGGCAGATGAAGAGGCAGCAGTCAACAGATCCAATTCAATAATATTTACTAAATAAAACTCAGACAAGGAATCCAGGAAACATTAACAAACGAGAACCGACAAGGAGTGAGGGAGAACACAGGGTTTACACACACAGAGAACAGAATAGGGGAACAAGACACAGCTGGGGCAAATGAACTAGACACAGGTGAAGGAACTGAAAACTTACGAGGAGCGGGAAAACTGGAACAGGACTGAACCAAAAACACAGTGACAGGGGGAAACTCGGGACACACATGTAACAAAACGCCCCCTCCAAAATGGAGCGTCTTCGTGCCGTATAACTTCAACAGGGGCGGGCGCCCCGGAGGCTGACGAGGGCGTGGCCCAGCCCGAGCAGGAAGCCTCCAGGGCGGAGCAGGCTGGGAAGGTGGAGACGACCCCTCGGGCGACCATGGCGGAGCAGGCTGGTCAGGGGGCCATGGCGGAGTAGGAGACCACCCCTCGGGCGGTCCTGGCGGAGAATCCCCTTCGGGCGGCCATGGCGGAGAATCCCCTTTGGGCGGCCATGGCGGAGACGCACCTTCAGGTGGCCTATATCCCCCCCCCAAAATTTTCTTGGGGAGAGTGCCAGGCTCAGGGACGTGCATAAGGACAGGCTTGGGAGGGCCGGACGGGACCAGCGGAGAAGGCTCGGGACTGGACGGGACCAGCGGAGAAGGCTCGGGACTGGACGGGACCAGCAGAGAAGGCTCGGGACTGGACGGGACCAGCGGAGAAGGCTCTGGCTCGGCAGGCGTAACGCGAAGCTCTGGCTCGGCAGGCGTGACGCGAAGCTCTGGCTCGGCAGGGCTGCAGGGAAGCTCAGGCTCGGCAGGGCTGCAGGGAAGCTCAGGCTCGGCAGGGCTGCATGCATGGGCCAGAACTGATGTGTGTGTAGCCCACACACACAGAATCGCCGCAGACATCACCATAAATGCAGTGTCCTCTTGAGTGGACTCACGTGTGGTGTGCTCAGTCTCTGGCGGGTAGGCGTGCACCAGCAGTGTTTTAGCAAAAAAAGGGTATGTGTCCAAAAACACGAACTGAGTAGGAGTTACATGACATAGGCTAAATCGTTTACATCTCTGGTTCACCCCAAACAAAGATAAAACCTTACAGTAATCTCACAAAATCATGTATTCCATAAGTTTCTAATCATGTCAGCACAATTTAGACAAGTCCAATGGATTCATAGACCCAGAAAACATGGGGTTAGACACCAAGATTACTTGGCTAGGTCAAATAATGAAGGAGTTAGGATATTTTAAGGGCTTCCTGTCCATCTTGGACTCCATCTTGAAAATTACACCTTTCTAGTGGTCAAACTTTGGTAAACTTTTAGTATGTTATTAAGGACACCTAATACAACAAAAAACAGCTGAGAAACCTTTTGTTAGAATTTTTTTAGGGTTAGGTGTTTTTTTTTCATATATGCAGCTGTCTATTAAGCTTTTAGTATATTAAGTACAAAATAAGTGCGCGAAAATAGAGCACTTTAAGCACATTATGGAAGTGTACTAAGTGCACTTAAATAAAATGTATTTTAGTGAACTTTTTTTTCACATGGGCAGCCCTGAACAAGACTAAAGACTGTTAACGCAGTTGTTTTCCTTCACAACGAGGGAGACCTTGAGGACCAGATAGGGCCCCAAATACTCGCGTTAGAGGTTAGGTCAACAATTCAAACTGATTTAATACCTAATGAGGCAACCACATTTTCCACATTTTTAAAACAGGGACCAGTCACATTAATTAAACGCCCCAATGTTACAATCTTTGATTTAATAAAAGCACCATTTGAAATTCCATATGTGTCTGAAACATCCAGACGAGCACCGTAAATCATGGGTTCCCCATCGTTGTCACTCCGAGTTCCGTCGGATGACGACGATTGGGGTTTCACTTAGAAGCCTATCTACTTGCAAGGGAAATGCCATGGGTCTGCGGAATTTGCATGGCGCATCTCCGCCCCACCTCGTGGGTATAAAAGGAGGACGCCGGCAATATGCAGTTCATGTTTTTGCTTCGGAGCCAAGAGGTCCTCTTCACTCCGTAGTCTATTCTCTGATTATCTTCGAGAATCTTCTAGACGAGCAGCTTCCAGTCGGTGTTGGTGTGATGGCGTGTTCCAGCGAGTTTCACTTTCCTGCCTGCTGATCTGTGCAGTGTTCTGCAACAGCGCGTGTGTTTCTCCATGGGCGCTTCAGCACTGCTGCGAGCTTTTCTCTCATAAAAAGAGCTTTCATTCACAAAAAGAGCTTGCACGCGGCACGTCTTTTTAAAGACGCTCTGCCCGTGTATTGCACGCGGCACGTCTTTTTAAAGACGCTCTGCCCGTGTATTTCTGAGTGCGATAGTCTGATAGATTCAGCTGATGGGCGCTGTTTGTTGTGTTTGGGCGCGAGTCTGATCCAGAGTTGACAGCTATGCTTTCCCAGGCTGCCGTGAGTATCGGGCTTGTGTGGACATCTGCCATGTCCCGAGTACTCATGGCTGATGATTGGTTTTTGGGGGTGGCGACCTTTCTTCCCGGACGTGCATGAAGAGGTCATGAGCTCGTGGGAGTCTCTTTTGACTTTTGTGACCGCTCAGCAGCCTCTTCCACCTTCTCTGCCCTCGTGAGACCGCGGCTCAGGGTACTCTGGGGTTCCCCCTGTGGAGAGTTCTGTGGCGACACGTCTGTGACCCCACAGCGCCTCCACCTGGCGTGGCGGCCCTAGCACCCCCCCACTGCCTGTAGGTTTTGTCTACTGCAGTGGCAAATACCTATAGAGCTGTGGGGCTGGCTGCCGACAGCTGCGGTAGGGCTGATTCAGGGCTCATACCAGAGCTGCGTGCCGTCACCGACCTTGCTCTACGAGCGACGAAGGTGACCGCACGCTCCCTGAGTCAGGTGATGTCCACATTTGTGGTCAGACATCTTTGGCTTAACCTGGTTGATGTTGACCCGTTTCCTCAACTCCCCCATATCCCAGGCTGGCCTTTTCGGCGGCGCGGTCAAGAGCTCTGCCCATCAGTTCTCGGCCACCCAGAAGCGGACTGTGGCTGACCCCGCGGCTAGCTGCTGCCACCCGGCCGCCTCAGTCCGCTCGCCACCGAACGCGCCCTCCTGCGACTCCGTCCCCTCCCGCCCGGCCCCAGCAGCAGCTTCACCCTGGCCGCGCCGTGGAGGTGGTCGCAGGAAGGAGCCTCAGCCCGTACCAGCCCCGCAGCCTGCTAACGCCAGGCCATGCGGCGCTCCTGTTACGGGCGGCTCACAGATGGGTTGCAGTTCTTCCAGGATGTGGTTGCAGGGCCACTCCTTCCCCCGGCCGGGGGAGAATCCTTTTAAAATAAAATAAAATAAGAACTGACTTCCCATCTCTGAGCCCCAGAGGGCGTGGATGGCAGTGCGCGCCGCTTATGAGCCTCGCCGCTCTCGTCCCCCTCTGTCGCCAGACCCCTGACAGACCAGGCCCCCCTGGAACGTTCGTCCTTCCCTGGCCTCCTCTGTCAGAGCGCGGCTAATGACTGTGCCCCCACACCGGGCCGCTATGCCGTCCACATCCGGGCCGGTCATTCTGCCTCGCTGCCCCACCGACGGAACGTCTGTGGTTCGCATGTCCTCGCGGGTGCAGTTCTTGGGAGCCTGGTTAGAGCTCCCCATCTGTCCCGCTGGGTCGCCCGAACTATCAGGCTCGGCTACGCGATTCAGTTCGCGCGGTCTCCTCCCCGCTTCAGGGGAGTCCGCTCCACTTTGGTCGGTGGCAATGCCCCCATCATGAGAGCAGAGAGCAGAGAATCCTGGACCTGCGCGTGCTGAACCGCTCCCTTCACAGGATGCCGTTCAAGATGCTCACTGCCAAACGTGTTTTCGATTGTGTGCGGCCCCAGGATTGGTTTGCAGATCGACCTGAAGGACGCCTACTTTCATGTCTCCATTATTCCTCGACACAGACCGTTTCTATGGTTTGCATTCGAGGGGCAGGCATGCCAGTACGCGGTTCTCCAATTCGAGCTAGCCCTGTCTCCTCGTGTCTTCACGAAGGTCGTCGAGGCAGCCCTTGCTCCCCTTTGGGAACACGGGGTTCGCATCTTGAACTATCTCGACGACTGGCTTATCCTAGCTCACTCTCGAGACCAGGTTTGCGAACACAGGGACCTAGTGCTCCGGCACTTAGCCCGTTTGGGCCTTCGGGTCAACTGGGAGAAGAGCAAACTTTGCCCCGTGCAGAGGATCTCTTTTCTCGGTACGGACATCGACTCGGTCACCATGTCCGTGCAGCTTACGAGCGAGCGCGCACAGTCACTGCTGACTTGTTTTCGACAGTTCGAGGGCAAAAGTGCGGTTCCACTGAAACTTTTTCAGAGTTTTTTTCAAAAAGGGGGCTCCGCTCGGATTGCTTCGTATGAGACCGCTTCAGCTCTGGCTTCGCGACCGAGTCCCGAGGTGGGCATGGCAGCAAGGCACGCTCCGAGTACCAGTTACTCCGACCTGCCGTCAGACCTTCACCCCGTGGTCGAACCTCAGTTTCCTATGGGCCGGTGTCCCCCTGGAACGAGCTTCCCGGCATGTTGCTGTGTCAACAGATGAAGTTGTTGTAACGGGCTGGGGTGCCATGTGCAATGGACATGTGGCCGCGGGCTCCTGGACAGGACCCCACCGTCGTTGGCATGTCAATTGCCTCGAGTTGCTGGCAGTACGTCTTGCTCTGCACCACTTTCGAGCGCTGCTCTAGGGTCAACACGTACTAGTCAGGTCAGACAATACCGCCACTGTAGCGTACATCAACCATCAAGGTGGTCTACACTCCCGCCGTATGTCGCAACTCGCCCGCCACCTCCTCATATGGAGTCAGAAGCATCTGAGGTCGCTTCGAGCCATTTATATTACCGGAGCCCTGAACTGTGCAGCCGACGAGCTGTCACGGCTTCAGCCCCTCCCTGGAGAATGGCGACTCCATCCCCAGTCGGCAGCTGATTTGGGACCAGTTCGGGGACGCACAGATAGATCTGTTTGCCTCTCACGACTCGACCCATTGCGCCCTGTTTTATTCCCTGACCGAGGGCATGCTCAGCACGGATGCACTGGCGTACAGCTGGCCGCGGGGTCGCAAATATGCGTTCCCCCAGTGAGCCTTCTTGTGCAGACCTTGCGCAAGGTCAAGGAGGACGAGGAGCAGGTCATTCTGGTCGCGCCGCACTGGCCCACCCGGACCTGGTTCTCCGAACTCGTACTCCTCGCGACAGCACCTCCCTGGCCAATCCCTCTGAGGAAGGACCTCCTTTCTCAGGGACGGGGCACCCTATGGCATCCTCGTCCCGATCTATGGAACCTCCACGTGTGGCTCCTGGACGGGACGAGGCAGGTTTGAGTACCCTACCACCAGCGGTGGTGGCTACCATCACTTCCGCTGAGCGTCGTCTACCGACACGCCTATGCGTTTAAGTGGAACCTCTTCGTTAACTGGTGCTCTTCTCGCCGAGAAGACCCCTGGAGATTCTCGATCAGTGTTGTGCTTTCCTTCCTTCAAGCAGGGTTGGAGCGAAGGCAGTCTCCCTCCACCCTCAAGGTATATGTTGCTGCTATTGCCGCACACCATGATACGGTAGAAGGTAAGTCTGTGGGGAAGCACGACCTGATCATCAGGTTCCTGAGAGGAGCGAGGAGACTGTATCCTCCTCGCCCTCCTCTCGTTCCCTCTTGGGACCTCGCAGTGGTTCTAACTGCCCTGCAGAGTGCTCCCTTTGAGCCTTTGCAGTCAGTGGAGCTTAAGTCCTGTCTATGAAGACAGCACTCCTGACTGCACTGGCCTCCATCAAGAGGGTAGGGGACCTGCACGCATTCTCCGTTGACGAAGCGTGCCTGGAATTCGGGCCGGCTTACTCTCACGTGATCCTGAGACCCCGGCCTGGTGTGCCCAAGGTTCCCACCACTCCCTTCCGGGACCAGGTGGTGAACCTGCAAGCGCTGCCCCTGGAGGAGGCAGACCCAGCCTTGGCACTGCTCTGTCCAGTATGTGCTCTCCGCACCTATGTAGACAGAACGCAGTGTTTCAGGACCTCAGACCAGCTCTTTGTCTGTTATGGTGGGAAGCTGAAGGGAAAGGCTCTCTCCAAACAAAGGTTGTCTCACTGGATAGTGGACGCCATTGCTTTGGCATACCAGCCACAAGGTCGACTGTGCCCCCTTGGTGTGACTGCCCACTCCACCCGGAGTGTGGCGTCCTCTTTGGCTCTAGCGCATGGCGCCTCGCTAACAGACATTTGCAGAGCTGCAGGCTGGGCGACACCGAACACATTCGCCAGATTCTACAATCTCCGAGTGGAGCCTGTGTCCTCTCATGTACTCGCTTCAACCAGCTAGGTGTCTTCGCTTGCTCGCCATTCCACTCCACGGACTGGATACGTGCGAAATTTCCTTAGGTGAGCTTCCCCGTAAGCCCTGAGTTCCTCCAGCACTGCTGATGTCGACGCCAGTGTCTATTGCCTGTGCGTTGGCTAGGTGCCTTCCGTGTGCATGCTCCCTCCTTGAGCGACCCCCACATGTGTATTTCCACTGTAAGCCTCTCTGAGCATGTGTCTTTCCCTTGGCAAGCCACCTTGCCTCCCCTGGGGTTGAAATGTTCCACCTGCGGCTGGACACCCCAGTGTTCTCCATATGCATCCCTCCGGGTCATATGTGTATTCTCTAAGTCCCCCCCCCCCTTTGGGCTGGCATTAATTGCATATTTCCTCTGAGATATGAGATATGCTTCCCAGTGTACCTTGGCATTCCTGTGCTAAATAGGAGTCCTTCGTCCGTGCTAGCTCACGACAGGGATCTCAGATTTACGCAGGGCACTGGAAGACAGCTTGAAGGTGGCGTGATTAGACTGGTAACCCCAATCGTCGTCATCCGACGGAACTCGGAGTGACAACGATGGGGAACGTCTCGGTTACGTATGTAACCCTCGTTCCCCGAGTGGGGAACGGAGACGTTCCGTCTGTCTGCCACTTTCCGCTATACCGCTGGGAAACGCCTGAGTTCAGTCTCGGCTCCTCAGCAGGAAAACATGAACTGCATATTGCCGGCGTCCTCCTTTTATACCCACGAGTTGGGGCGGAGATGCTCCAATCAAATTCCGCAGACCCATGGCATTTCCCTTGCCATTGGCTCGTTTTGTAATACTCGAAGTAGATAGGCTTCTAAGCGAAACCCCAATCGTCGTCATCCGACGGAACGTCTCCGTTCCCCACTCGGGGAACGAGGGTTACATACGTAACCGAGACGTTCTTCCAGTAACCAAAAAAGAGAATCTGTACTCTCAGTTCTTTTCACTTTAAAAAGGTCCCACATTTTAAACAGGTTTCTATTAAAAAAAAAAACAGGAAGCTTCGATGTGTTGATTCTTTTTGGATCCATCAAAAATAGATGTTTACTTAAACAGAGTTTATCAATGGATTTAAGAATAGCACAGGCCACTGATTTCCAAGCCAAATTCTCAGAACTGGTGAGCAAGCATTGTATGAATTGTAGCCGAAAGGCCACAGTCCTGCTTTGTACATGTATAAGTCCTTGACCCCCTTCTTCTTTTTTAAATACAAGATGTTGTGTGGTATCCAGTGTAGCTTGTCCCAAAAAAAGTCCAATAAAACAGACTTGATTTTTCCAGGTAAATAGGCGGGTGGATCAATGCAAGCCACCCGGTGCCACAAAGAGGAAGCCACCAAATTATTAACAACCACAGTACGTCCTCTGTATGATAAGTTTGGTACAAGCCATTTCCATTTTCCAAGTCGGCTCTTAAGTTTTTCAACAGTTCCCGTCCAGTTTTTTTGAACTACGGTTTCATGACCTAAATATACTCCCAAATATCCCAAACCATCTCGTGTCCAACATAAACCAGCTGGAAGATTTGGTGGCGCTCTACTGTCTTTAATGTTTTTAGTAATAAATCTACATCATTTTGTTTATTAATCATTATAATTACATCATCTGCATATGCCAGACACAAAGAAGTCTTACAATTTTGTAAATGCACCCCTTCTAAAACTCTCCTTAAACCACTTAAAAGTGGTTCTATCGCGAGAGTATATAATAACCCTGACAGAGAACAACCTTGTCTTATCCCACGACACACTTTAAAAGAAGCACATAAGCCACCATTGTTCTTTAGAATACTCTCAATATCAGAATATAAGACTTTAACATAAGCTAAAAATTCTGTGTTCTACGCGAAAGCTTTTTCTTGATCTAAGGAAATCAAGCCTATGTCAAGACCAAACATTTTATACGTCAAACAAATCTTGAATTAAATTAATGTTATCAAAAATTGACCTACCAGGCACACAATACGACTGGTCAGGATGAACGACTTCATCTAAAACTCCACCCAAACGGGTAGCTAGTACTTTAGATAACAGTTTATAATCACAACACAATAAGGACACAGCTCTCCAATTTTTTATATCACTCAAATGACCTTTCTTAGGCAAAAGAGTCAACACCGCTCTTCTACAACTCATTGGCAATAGTCCTTTAGTTAAAGGTGGGGTATGTGATTCTCTTTTTTGTCCATTTTTTCAAAATCTCTTGAAATCCTATTCATAACCCACTTACAGCCCGTTACAGTTAGAAGCACTGAAATGAAAAGTAAGCAATTTAATCATCTGTGGAATGGGCAGGACTCGAAAAACTCCAGCCAATCATTTCCAAGACCACCTAGAATCATTGGACAGTAAGTGTGTCAATCAAACGGTCGTACCATACCCCACTCCCCCCATCCCCCTCGTGCGAATCAGGGCCAGCGTTGGAGGAAAGAAGGTAGGACCATTTGAGTTGTGTATTTTCAAAATCTGCCGGCCGTTTTGCAAATCACATATCCCACCTTTAAACTGTCATTAAGAACTAGTAACAAATCTTCTCCGATAACAGACCAAAAACTTTTGTAAAACTCTACTGGAAGTCCATCTAGCCCAGGAACTTTACCATTATCTAGGCCTTGAAGAGCTACAGTTCTTCCAGGCCAATAGGCTTTGAAAGTGTAATATTCGCTTTTTTCAACAATTTTGGTAATTCTTCAAAAAAGGCCCCTTCTAGGTCTTTATCTTCTTTATATTCAGACAAAGATTTTCATAAAAACTAACTGCTCTTTCTCTTATTTCCTTAGAGTCTGACAACAGAGATCCAGACTCAGAAAGTAATGACTGGATAAAACGTTTCTGGCCATTCTTTTTTTCTAAACCGAAAAAATCTTTTGATGGAACATCCATCTGTTCTACATTTTTAAAACGCGATCTGACCAGTGCCCCCTGTGCCTTCATCTCTTGTAGGTCAAATAAAGCAGTTTTCTTTTAAAAAAGAGAATCAATATACTCTTGATTTCCGCTTAATTGTGCCATATCTTGAAAATTCTTATAGACTTGTCTCTTTTGTGATATTTTGAGTATACTGTTGACAAAAAACCTAGATTTTAGTCTTGCCAAAATCCCACCAACTCTGAAGAGAAGAAAAAGAAAACTTTTCATTTCTAAAATTTTCCCAAAAAAATTTAAACGTTTCTTTAAAAAAAGCATCATTCAGTAGAGCAGTGTTAAAGTGCCAATACGCACTCCTTGGTGACAGAATTGAGGGAAACACTGCATATAACTAAACTGTGGTCTGAAAAACCAACTGGATTTATTATACAGCTCTTAAAAACACTGTGATGGTGCTTAAAACTATCAAATCTATCCAGTCTTGCTAAAGACAATAGATTTTCATGCGCATGAGCCCATGTGTATTGCCTTAAATTTCCATTTAAACTTCTCCAGACATCAGATAGGTCATTTCTTTCAATTATTTCACAAAGACGCTTGCGAGAAGGCATATGTGGTTCTATATGGTTGCGATCAATATTTTGCTCAACACAATTAAAATCTCCACCAAGAAATAAATATTATTCGCTATTGCATTTGTCTAGAGTTGAGTATAAAATATCTAAAAAAGCCACTCTCTCTATTGGTAACGTTGGGGCATATACGCAAATAAAAACCAGAACATATTTTTTAAAAAGGGCTTGAATTTTCAAAAGTCTCCCCTTCACTATTTCCTCCATTTTAAAAGAGCATGGAGTAAAGTTATTTGCAAACAAGATGGCAACTCCTCCACTACGTGAAGTTTTATAAGTTAAATGATCATTCCATTCTTTTATCCAATCTGTAGCATTTTTATCATCACTGTGTGTTTCTTGTAAAAAAAGAACATCAAGTTGTTTCCGTTTCATTGTTTCATACACTTGCATTCTCTTTACATCATCTCTGGCTGCATTCACATTTAAAGATGCTATACGGATATCTGCCATGTGCAAAGAAAAAAAGGAAACAAAAAAAAATTAAGCCATACAGAAACACAAAGATAAAAGAGTTATGCCACTTAATCATTATTATTATTCAACTGATTTTGGATTTTTGAAACAAATTTTTTCAGTCGATACAGAATCCAGAAAACAACCTTCACTCATTAGATTCTTAGTGCTTTCCACAAACCGTTTCAGATCTGGAAAAAAATCAGCAATCTGTACTCCTCTCTGATTTTTTGTCCCTTTTAAAAACTTCTTAATTTCTTCAGCACTGTAATCATTACATTTCCATTCACTTTGTGAGCAACTTGATGCACTAGAATCAGACAATTCACTTTCAATATTATCTGTATAATTCTTCTGCTCTTTTCTTGCTTGTTTTGATTCTTCTTCTCTGTCTTTCTTTTTCCTTTTTAAAGGAGTTTTGAAGACATAGGCCTACATGTCTACGTCACACAAATTTACATTGTCTGATAAAGACTCGATATCAGATAAACAATTGGTTGAACTATTTTGTGTCTATCAATTCTTCTATCACAGTAGCTTCTTTAAGCAAGCTCACATTCAACTTTGTTTGATCTTTGTCAGTCAACAACAAAACATTATCTCCCATGACTTCAGTCATGATTTGAACAGTTTCAACTGTTTGTTTACAAAGCACTGTGTTATGTCGAGTTCAGACTGCATGATTTTCAAAGTAGTCGGGTCACTGTTCTTTTCACACTGCATGACTATCTTGGCCAGCATTCTGTCGCTGCTGTGTTCACACTGAACGATGGATCGGCGACAGGAGGTTTCACACGGCATGACTTTACAAGAGGAAGAATCGCCGACAACTGTTTGGCACGCAAACTACGTTTCACAACCAAACACACGCGAGAAGTGATAAGAAAATAACGCAAGATCACGCGTGTGTGAGACCGGAGTTCTCGCGCAAGACTCAAATTGTTATTAAAAATTATAGCCTGCATGAAGCTTGCGATCCCAATCTGTGAGCTGATTTGCAGCGAAAAGGAGAAAAAAAATAGGTAACGCTTTAGATTACAACCCAGAAAGTACTGTGTAATTAAGAGGAATTTACAGTGTAATTTTCTGTAATTATAGTGTACCCATAAAGTACTAGCATGTAAGTATAAGGGAACAATATGTATAGTTTGAGTAATAAAGGGTTAACAACCAGGAGAATTAAAAAATATATATTTATACTGTAAGTACTATAGAACTAAGGTGTAATTATTCTACTGTTAAGATACAACAATCTTACATTAGGGAGCAATTTAGCAAGAACATACACTGAGTATCTTTTTGTAATAATTGCGTGCCAATATACTGTTTAGGCTTTTTAAAAATGACAGGGTACATATCTATGCATTTATACTTTTTTTTCTTTTTCTTTGAGCATTTTTATACCTTTTTTTGGTAGCAAAAGTGCAGATGTTTTTTTTTGGGCTAAGATGTTTCAAGGCAAGAAAAGCTAAGACTATTGCAATTTTAAATATTGGGAAATATATCTTGTTTCATGTGGTTACAGGGTAAGTGGTGCTTGTATAATAAATAAAGGTTTCCGAGTAAGTGGTATAAGATTGTGTATGCATTTGTATTGTACTTACCCTGTAACTACATTGAACAAGAGGGTAACAAGCATCACTTTAATTTACGGCCCGCAATGTCACACTTACTCTGTAACTACATGGAACAAGGGGGTAACAAGCACCACTACATGAAACAAGAGTATGTTTCCCCAAGATTTAAGCAAAAGTTGCAATAGTTTTAGTTTTCAGTGCACTTTTGTTAAACATATTACTTTCTAAATGCATAGATATGTACCCTGTAATTTTTAAAAAGCCTATACAGTAGTATGTACTGGTTCACCATTATTACAAAAAGATACTCAGTGTATGTTCTTGCTAAATTGCTCCCAAATGTAAGATTGTTATATCATAATAGTAGAATAAGTACCCCTTAGTTCTATAGTACTTACAGTATAAATATATATTTTTTAATTCTCCTGGTTGTTACCCCTTTATTCCCCGAACTTGAAATATTGTTCCCTCATACTTATATTGTAAGTACATTATAGGTACACTATAATTACAGACGGTTACGCTGTAAAATCGCTTTAATTACACAGTACTTTCCGGGCTGTAATCTAAAGCGTTACCAAAAAATAAGATTATGCAGGAGGAAATGGTTGGGGAGACGAGATGAACTTGCTGAGCTCTGAGCAAGGATTGTGTGTTCTACAAAGAGAGTAAAAGAAATAATTTTGCAATGTGCTGCTGGTCAAGCAATATGTAGGTTACTTTGTTTCTGTTTGATATAATTGTAAATATATCTATTAAAATACTGATATTCTGGTCTATAACTCCTCCCCGAACTCCCCGCTGCTCTGTATCTTGCTCTCTCATTGGCTGTCGGTCATCGCCGATGTAGTTTTCAGTCAGAACACTTTTCCTACAGCAGAATTTTGAATCGCCGACAGGTCCAGATATTTAGCATGCCAAATATCTCACGGGCGTCGGCGACTTGTCGGTGATTCTCTCAGATCGCGTCTTTGCTCATTCACACTGCATGATTGTCACTCGCGTGAACGAGCACCGATTTGCCTGTGATTTCGGGCATTTGGTGGCGATTTCTCAAAACCTGTCGGCGAGCCAAAATCTGGGCTAAAATCGTGCAGTCTGAACTCGGCATTAGTTGTGTCTTCGACAGTCTGTGCTGAATTTACTGGTACTGGCACAGACGTTCCAGCAGTGCTGTCCACATCTTGCACCACCCTGTCATGTATCGTACGTTGCCTTGTATGTATAGCACGAGCCAAATGCCCAGTTTTTCCAAATCCGAAACACTTCATTATATCAGTGGATACATAGACAATGTAATCGAAATCATCAAATCTGAAGTTCTGTTCTCACTCAAAATCATGTACGTGAATCTCCTAAAATACACAACGTGTTTGATCAATTCAGATTTGCTCCCGATCGCGATCTTTTTCACTGGAACAACCAACTTTCCGAAACGCGATAATTCCTTAACCAAAGCTTCATCTTTGATAAAAGGTGGGATGTTTGACAGAATAACTTTTCTCGCAGGTGTTGAAAGAGAAAGCACAGGTGTAAAAAGGCCACGAATTACAACTCCTCTTTCCACAACATTATTGGCATTTTCTACAGTTTTCAAAAAACAAACGACTCCATTGCTCATCCTTGACGCTGCTAGACTGCTCTTATGTCCAACAACCTCTCCGATAGCCAAGATACAATCTTCCACACTTGCAGCGGCCACCACTTTAACCCCGTGGCGCTGCGCCAATGAACCGAGCGAATCATTAAACATTAGAAATAGCGATATTCAACCAAGAAAAAAAGTGCCACAGCGGGCAGAAAACTCACTCGAACTCACCACACGCTCCCCGCACTCACTCACCACACTCACTCACCAAACGCCCACGCATGCGCACGAGAGAGGGAGAGAGAGAGAAAGAGAAAGAGAGAGAGAGAGAGAGAGAGAGAGAGAGAGAGAGAGACAGAGACAGAGACAGAGAGAGAGAGAGAGAGAGAGAGAGAGAGAGGGAGGGAGGCCTGCTGGAATTGCTGTATGGTTGCACATGGAATTTAGGTATCTTGGTTTGATTCATTTTTTGCTCAGGAGTGAAGGGCCCATTTTTCAGTTTCCCGGCTACCACGAACATGAGCCCCGATTCATGCCTGCAACGGGGTCGGGTGTCTGAATGACTGGTGTGTGTGTGTCAGCCCACAGCATTAAATATTGGTTAATTTAGATTCAGTGCACTGAAAATATGATGTGAATATTCAGAGTATAGTTTCTATAATCTGTGGGAGTTATTGTATACATTTATCCCATTGAGGTCATTGGTTCAATCTATACTGAGGGTATTTGACCTGGAGACTAATTTCAGTAACTTAGGTCTGGCAACTGAGATATTGCCCTTCGGGGGTTAAACTGTGCCAGATTTAATGTCAACGTGATTGTGTGAGTACTTCACATTCTGAAATTTTTTGAGCTGGTTAATATTCAATAACTATATTCCAATTAAATCATATATTTGTTTTTGTACTATTTTTGTTTTGTTTTATTCTCTCAAAAGTGTTTATGGTGACTTGATTAGTTAAGGTGTGTATAGATTTAATTCTGCGTTCATTTCCAAAAGAAAATTATACATTGTAACTGCCGAGGAGCCTAACTTCAACATCTGTTGGCATTTAGTACATGACTCTGGAGCGCTGTCCTACTTACAAGAAAGACAGGTAGGGGGCGCTACAAGTATAACATTGATCTGATCTTTATTATTATTATATTTTACACATTCAGAGACTACCAGCTAATGTTTGGTATAGCAAGTTTTTTCTACAAAAATAAAAACAAAATGTAATTACCACCTCACGCAACATTAAATGTCTACTCATCACACTTTACACCAACTTTCAGTAATCAAAAGCTTATCAAGGCCACAGTCCAAACGTTATGTGGAATGTTTTAACATAAATCCAAAGGTTACAGAAGTTTAATTTTTCAAAATGTCAAGTACTCAAAAGTGCCCCTAATTAAAGCTCTGTTAAGAACATGCATGTTTATGAAACTTTATGAACTTTAAATAATATTGAATTAATGTTTGTAGTGTATCAATGATCATCATTGTGTTCTTCAGAACAAAATGACAGAGAATAACAACAGTACAGGTTGCAAAATTCTGATTTGTTTGTAAATATTATTTTATTCATTGCCAGAATAATTATTTATTTATTATTATTATTATTTTATCCATTGCCAGAGGGATAACCCTGCTTTAAATCTTCATAAGATAAGATAACAGAAAAACATAGCAATACATCATTGAAATTGCAGATGGTTTGTTTAAGGATCTTCTATTTGAAATCCTGAAATCATTCAGGTATTCTGGGATTTTTGTTTTCACTGTGAATCACTGGATAACATGAAAAAACAATGGAATTACGGCAACATTTTTTAGCAGTCTTTGACTTTATCATAATTTACAATCAGACAGCAGACAGTGCACAACCAGAGAACATGTAGAGTGTCCAATAGTTAGAACAGGAAAGCCAACACACTGCTTTACAAAAATATTAGGTCCATGGATACATTTATACATGTTTATTTCAATTGCTACAGACAGTGATTATTCAAGAAATGATAAAAACTAATAAAAGACCCAGTTTTAAAGCATTAAAAGGTACAAAGGAAGAGCACAAGGCACTGAAATCAATGAATGTTGAAGGCTGCTCTGCTGTATACTAAAGTTACACTGAATGCCTGTCATTCAATTATGGACGACTGTACAAAATGTGCAAATAAAAACATTTAACCGTTATGAAAAGGTAAGCACTTGTAGTTTAGGCATAAGTTAATGCAACACTGAAACTATTGTTACCTTTATGAAACAAATCCATTAAATGTACTGAGATACAAAAAGCATGAACTAAAATTCTCAGTTGCACACACAGTTGTGCGTGTCTGAGAAACTTTACTCTGCCCACGGAAACCAAAAATTTCGTAACTCGGGTCTGGATAGCATTCTGTCCTAACACTGACCAATCAGACCTCAGGTACCAAGCTAAATTTCATAATAACCACAGAAATAGTATATATACTGTATATATATATTTAAAATTCACAGCGATTATCGTTTTCATGCTGCATCATCACTGTCTTCGAATACTCGAGTACTGCTCGTGCACATCCCTATTTATAAATAATCTCCAATTATGATTATCCAAGGTTGCTATGGTTCATTTACGTATTAAGTAAAATAAAAATATGACGCTTCCTCAACATAGAATAGTGATTTTTTCCCACATTTTAATTTCATATTTGGTGTGAATAGACCTTTTGGCTATCCAATGGCATTTTACTGACCCAATGAAATTTCTAGTCTATCTGTCATGAAATGTGTTTGTAATTTTGGTGGATTGTATGGGAACTAGGACAGTTAAATAGAGAATGTTATTCCGCCATTACAAATCATCATAAGAGAAGCACTATCATCCATTATGTTATCAGCTATGCATGCATGCTTGCCACGTCTACTAAACATGACTTGGAAACAATAAACAACCTAAAACTTACCATCACTCTTAGGGCCCTGCCTTCTCACCAGTAATTTTATAGACTCCATCTCAAATTTGTCCAACTCAACAGAACTCAGCAGCTTCTGTGTCTATACCATTTCCTGTTACTCCCCAAGTTCTCTAGTCCTGAGTGCACAATGGCTAAATATTAAGCCAGCGATATCAGTGACATCCCCACTCTGGTTGAACAGAAATAAAGAGTCTAAAGGGCGAGGACCGTAATCATACTACCTCTTATATAGGATAGAGAGATGTAAACAGATATGCTGGAATAAGGATTATTGGGAGTGCTGCCCATCAGTTAAGTCACTGATCAGTTACAATTGTAATCAATTGTAATCAATGCACAATGTTTCAAAGCAGCTTTAAAGTGATATTAGGAAAATAATGCAACGTTAGAAGAAAATAGGGTTTCACTTTATTTGGATGTCCATCTTAAGTAAGTTCAGGCAGATCAGTAATATTGTTGATTATTAAGTGTCCCCGACTGATAATAATAATAATTATAACTTGGACTTATATAGCGCCTTTCATAATGAAGGAATACAAATTTATTAAATGTTTAATTTAGATTTCCAATACTGTAAAATATAAACTGAGGAAGTTTATTAGTGTGAATTTTGTAACTCACAAACCTGCCTGTTCCTGTATGTCACCATCACCTGTTTGTTTGGGGGTTCCCATCTCAGTACAAGAAGGCCTGCCCTTCCTGTTCTCATGTCTCATTGTTTGGAGAGTCATGCTTAGGAGGTGTGAATAGACATGCTGAGCATCACTGAGACCATCACCGTTTATAAGTTCCTGTCTCAGTATGAGAAATCCTGCCCTTCCTGTTCTCGTATGTCATCGTTTTAACCCTTTAAAACCGGATGTGTCGTCGCCGACACAGCTGACCAAGCTGTATTCATGTTACCGTAACTCTTCAACCGTTTGCACTATTAAAATATTTCATGAGAGGAAATGAGAAATGTCAGTAAAATAGGCATAGATTCAGTGTTTCAGTTCAAAATACAACTGTTTCACGCATCTTAGAATGTGTGTGATATGTGTGTATGTATGCGTTGCATGTGTATGTGTGTGCGTTCATTTGTTTGCATGCATGTGTGTTTATTTGTTTGCATGCATGTGTGTGTGCGCGTTCATGTGTTTGCATGCATGCGTGTCTGTGTTTGTGTTCATGTGTTTGCAGTGGCGGATTTAGCACATTGGGGGCCCAAGGCGAAGGTATGTATGGGGGCCCCCCCATCTTTAAAAGAGAACGAAAAAAAAAAATTACCGACTGAATGGTGCTAGGCAGGTAAAGCTAATCTATCGTAAAGTAAAGGTTGGAGAGGAGAATTAAAAAAAAATTACAATTACAATTTTATTCTTGTGGTTTTATTCCTATCTTGATTCAATTTGGATACATATTAGGTAGGCTACAGTAGATTTTCTCAAGAAAGAAAATCTCACCTAAAGCTGTAAACATAGACTACAGAGCTGTCAGCTGGTATTATTAAAGGTTAAAAATAACAACTCAAATTAAATATAGGCTAGGCCTAGTGCGGTTTTTATTACAACAACGTTATAATATTTTAATGATATAAGTAAAATAATAAATATGTAATATAGTGCAAATATTTATAGTGCAAAATACTAATTTATACTAATACTAAATATATTATTTAATAAAAAAAAATTCTAGCCAACTTACATGGTCATTAAATGGCTTTACTGAGGTAATAACTTTATGTGACATTGTACTCTAACGTTACTCCAGCTATTTTATTTACCTCTTTCCGCGGTTGAAAAATAGGCCTACTGATTGGTCGATATTACAGTAGACTATGTATAATTTCGCATTGACCGTGAGACTCACGCAACTGACCATTTTCACACGCTCTCACGCCACACATCCATTTTCTCACAAAGAGAAAAATCGCGAAGCAAAGAGGACACTGACACCGACAGACTAGACAGCGATGGTTACTTTTGATATGGAACAAATTCTCAGCTCTTAGATTCTGTCAATTTATTACGAAATTCAAACATTAAATACCGTTTTGGTGCTTTTTTGTGACAGCTCGCTGTAGCGCTTACAGTTCGAATGGCACGTGAACCGATCATCTCTCTTTACTAGCCTAGTTAATAGTAAATAAACACAAATGATCAAAAGGTGTATAACGTGTGTTGAAAGATACAGTAGCCTACAACTTACCGAAATGTAGGCTATACAGTCCTGTCTGTGTATACTGTATAATGTATAGGCTACTGTGTTTATCTTTCGCGCTGCGCACCGTTATGGACTAATCCATTTCATTGTGAAAGTAGGGGGTGTGTAGGGACAGATAACCATGAACTGGACATTTTAACTAGCTACTACCTCGTTTCAACATATTTCTTAAGAATATTAATAACATTCACCATGTTTTTGAAGCGTTCATGATGATAAGGGGGCTTTTTCCTTTTAAAAAAAATTTTTTTAGGTTGGTTGGGGGCCCCCCTATTACGACCGCTGGTAGGGGGCCCCAAGCAGCCGCCTACCTATGCCTCTATGTTAAGACCGCCACTGTGTGTTTGCATGCGTGTGTGTGAGCGCGCGCGTGTGCATGTTTTCTGTGTTTGCATGTGTGTGTGTGTGTGTGTGTGTGTGTGTGTGTGTGTGTGTGCGCGTTCGTTTGTGTTTACAAGTGTGTACGTTACATTTTTTGCATGTGTTCATGTGTATGCATGCATGTATGTGTGCGTTCATGTGTTTGTGTGTGCATTCATGTGTATTCATGCATGCATGTGTGTGATATGTGTATACATATGTGTGAGATATGTGTGTGTAAATAAATGTGTTGGCATACGTGTAAGTAACTGCAGGTTTTATTTTAGTATTATTTCATTGTTATTGTGTTGTTGTATTTATAACATTTATTGTTTTTAGGGGCCAAGCCCCGAAGGGGCAAGGCACCTATTGTATCTGTTAGTTTTCTTATTATTATTATTATTATTATTATTCTTCTTCCGCAAATGGAAGTCTATGGCAGCCCTATGAACCGTACATAGGAAAATGATGAAATTTGGCACACTTGTAGTGATGCTAATGAATAGTAATTGGACCAATTTTTGACCCTCTAGGACCAACTCTATAGCGCCACCACCAGTTCAAAAATTCAACATTGAAATGGTTATAACTTTTGAACCCTTTGATCTAGAGACATGAAACTTAGTACACCTGATTCCACTCATTATGCTGATCACAACCAATACCTTACATTAAGACCCCGCCCATTACAGTAGTGGCCATTTTGAAATGTACAGTATTCAGTCTATTCGCTACTCCTCCTTCAAATTTTGTCCAATTTTGTCCAAACATGCACTCAAATGATCTTCGGACTGAGCCGCATAAATGTACTGTGCCCTATTTTTTTTATTCATCTCTGTTCAAAAGTTATAATGTCGCAAACTTAACGAGGTCCACCCAAAATTGGCTAAGAGGCTGTATCTCGGCCAAAGTTTGATCAATCGAAACGAAAATTGGTACACTTCATCGGAAGCATGGTCTGAGGTTCCATGCCAAAGTTGGGAACAGCGCCACCTACGGGTCATGAGATATGCAAAATTGCTATTTTTGCCAATAACTTTTGAACACTTTGTCAGAAAATCATAATTGTGGTATCTATGGATTCCTTGCATCATGCCGAATCCGTGGATATCAATATTGCCATGATGGGATGTACCACATGTCCGCCATTTTGAATTTTGTCATATTTTGAAATATCTTTTAAAATATCAGAAATTTCTTCACCAAAATTGGTATGGATCACCATTAGCATGGCCCAGAGGTACCTGAGAAGTTTGATCACAGCGCCACCTAGTGTTCCAGAGATATCATTGTTCTTTGAAAAAACGCTTATAACTTTTGCTAACATTGCTTGAAATTTGATTTCTTTATGTCAGTATATTCCTTGGGTTATGCCGATTTCAACGATATCTCATATGTTATTTTCCAACAATGTAACTGGCCGCCATATTGGAGCGAATGTAAAACAGTTTTTTCGCTACTCCTCCTTCAAATTTTGTTCAATTTTCTCCAAACATGCACTCAAATGATCTTCGGACTGAGCCGCATAAAAGTACTGTTCCCGATTTTTTTTTTTCATCTTCCTTCAAAAGTTATGGTGTCGCAAAATTAACAAGGTCGACCCAGAGCTGGTTCAGAGGCTGTAACTTGTTAACAGTTTGTCACAAAATAATAAAATTGGTATCTATTGATTCCTTGCGCCATGTCGAATCCGAGGATATCTATTTTGCCAGGATTGGATGTCCCAAGTCATAAGCTAAGTTAGCATTAATTAGCTTAGCACGCTAATCTGGTTAACCTGCTTTTATGTGCTCATCCTCACACTGAACCCTCTCCTCTGCTGCTCTGAAAATCACGTCCTCTGAGTGGCGCAATCGGTTAAACCATGCATCTTGAATCCCGAACCATTCTGGTCGTGGGTTCGAGTCCCATGTGGGACGACTTTAAAATTGTGTGTAAAGTTGTCATTTCAATTCCTTCCGGCTCTGCACTGCTGTTGGTGTTTAAATGCTCGCTGTGCTTCATTTACATGTATATTCAATTTGTGCTGTTTTTGTTCTTGCGGCTCTGCACTGCTATTGGTGCTTAAATGCTTGCTGCACTGCTGTGCTCACAGTACTTGCTGTACTTGATGTGCTTGATGTACATTTACATGTACATTTAATTTCTACTGTTTTTCTTCTTCCGGCTCTGCACTGCTGTTGGTGCTTAAATGCTTGCTGCGCTGCTGTGCTTACAGTAATTGCTGTGCTGCTGTAATTGATGTGATGCTATGCTTCCTGTACTTGGACTACTTGCTGTACTTGCTGTACTTGCTGTACTTGCTGTGCTTGCTGTATTTGTAGCTAGAAGTACTTGGTCTGCTTGCGGTGCCTTGCAGGGCTTGGCCCCGTATTGCTGCTTGCAGCTATATTTTTTTGTTGTTTTTTTACAATTTTGCTTTTACAATTTTGCTTTTACTAATTCATAATGGAAAATACATTTATAAATACAGTGAGTTTGTAACACAAGCTTGTTTTGGTGAGCAGGACAAGGCCAAAGGCCATGAGAGAGCGGTGCTAGGCCGGTGGCGTGATTACTGATGAGCGACACCTGTACGACGCACCGGTCTCATATCTCTCATGGAGGAGCGGAAGCGTAAAGGACGAGCGACGGCAGTGGAGATCGAGAGCCTGGACTTATGTTGTGTTTTGTTTTATTATATGTGACAGCAGTCGCCCGTAAGGCGCTGCTGTCTTTTACTTTCGTTTTGTATTTGTTTTATTTTTGGAATAAAAATGTGTGTTAACCTTCGGTGGTTCCCGTCTCCTCCTTCCCACAACATCTAATCTCGTTACACTTGTATTTTTTTTTTTTCAGTGTGGCTTCTACTTCTGAAGAAGCTAATGTGCCATCCACAACACCACCTCAGAGGGGCCGTGGTCACAATCATAGCCGTGGTTGTAGTCGTAGCCATGGTCGTAGCCGTGGTCACAGTAGTAGCCGTGGTCACAGTCGTAGTCGTGGTCACAGTCGTAGTCGTAGTCGTGGCCGTGGTTGCAGTCGTGGCCGTGAGGGATCGCGTAGCCTCTCACCAGTGACGCAAGGTGAAAGATGGAAGACGGAGGCAGACCCTGATATAGTGCCCAATATCCCAAGGTTTACTCCTAAAAGAACACCTGGAGTGCAGCCTCCACTCATATTTGGAAAAATGTCTCCATTTGACATTTTCAGTCAATATTTTGATGAAGAGGTTATTGAAGATCTTGTGTGAAAACACTAACAAGAATGCGGTGAGAAATCTGGAAAGGGGTAGGAAATTCACATGGACTGATATATGCCCTGAAGAAATAAACAAGTACATAGGTCTGCTTCTCTACATGGGTGTAATGGATCTGCCCAAAGTGAGGGACTTCTGGAGGAAGAAGACTTTGTTTCATGTTGCCTTTCCAGCTACTGTGATGTCTAGAGATTGTTTTCTAACAATCTCCTGCAATCTGCACATCAGCAATCCAATGAAAGATGCAGAGAATGACAAGAAACGGGGCACAGAGGCGTATGACTGTCTCCACAGAGTGCAACCACTCTTGGACATTACGAGGAACAGGTGCATGTCTATTTACCACCCTAAACAGCACATTTCTGTTGATGAAAGGATGGTTGCCACTAAAGCCAGGATATCCTTCAAACAATATATGAAGGCCAAGACCACTAAGTGGGGTATAAAACTTTTTGTTATGGCAGATGTCAACGGTTACACCATTGACTTCAAAATCTACACCGGTAAGTCAAAATTTTCATCTGGGAAACGCCTGTCTTTTGATGTTGTTGCATCAGTGGTAAACCGAGACTACCTGGGGTCAGGCTATGTAGTTTACTGTGACAATTTCTACACAAGCCCTCTCCTCTTTTTACACCTGCACCAGCAGGGATTTGGTGCATGTGGGACATATCGAGAAGGAAGAGTTGGTGTTCCTTTCACCAAACAAAATACCTTGAACAAAAGGTCACCAAGAGGCTCCATTCGCTGGATCAGAGATCAGGAAAAGACAGGCGGAAAAGGAAAAGAGACCTTTTGTTTGTGAAGTGGATGGACACAAGGGAGGTCTCCATGTGCACAACTGTCCACACAGTGTACAGTGGGGAGACAGTGCTGAGGTGGCAGACAACAGAGGATGGGCAAAAACAGAGGGTCCCTGTTCCCAGGCCAACAGCAGTTCAACAGTACAATAAGTACATGGGGGGAGTTGACACCTCTGACCAGATGCTGGGATCACAGTCGGTGCACCGTAAAACACGGAAGTGGTACATGACCATTTTTCAGCACTTCCAGGATATTGCAGTGACCAACAGCTTCATTTTACACAAAGAGCTGTGTGTCATTTCCCTGGACAAGCCCATGACACGGCAAAACTTTCAGGAGCTTCTGGCTGCTCAGCTCACTGGTGCTCCCCTAGATGGCAGCCCCAAAGAGAGATGCGATCATCTGCCTGTTCCTGTGAGTGACATTCAGGAGGACAAATCACACAGGGCCAGCATGGGACGGCGTTGTTGCATACGATGCAGAAAGAGCACCCCATGGAAGTGCCAGGAGTGTGATGTAGCCATATGCTTGCAACTTGAAAGGAACTGCTTTAGAGAGCACCACATTTGAATGGATCAAAAATGCCTGGAGACCTGGGTTAAAGAAAAAGGCTCCTGATTGAAAACTCTGCAACCCAGTGTCACAAAAAAGACTTGTATATATGTATTATGGTTTATTCTTCAAGTTTAAAGTGTTAGATTCTTTTGTTCAGGGCTCTTCTGTTTTTTTCTAAATAAAAAGCAGTAAAATGTATTCCCATTTTTAAAAAATTGGTGTATTTAAACTCTATTTTCAAACTCACCACACACAGTAAGGGTAAAGCAATAACTATAATCTATTGAAAGCCAGATGTTTTCTGAAAAAAATGACACCTTGCATTTGAGGATAGCACATTGTGTTATAATTCTACAGTCAAAAAAAACAAACTATGTGAAAACTGCCTTTTTTAGCCTCAGGTTCTAAAGGGTTAAGAGTCATGCGGAGCAGATTCCAACATCTGTAGACCTAATTTCAGAGTGCCCCCCCCCCCCCCCCCTCTCTCTCTGGAGATCCCTCCCCCTTGAAATGACTATATTAATAAAAAATTGGATGACCAGTAATTTCCTATTACTAAATTCTGAAAAAACAGAGATTCTAATCATTGGACAAAAAACTGCCACACGTAATAACCCAGAATACTGTCTAACAATTGATGGCTGCTCTGTTAAGTCTTCGTCGTCAGTTAGGAACCTGGGTGTGCTCTTTGATACCAATCTTTCATTTGAAAGTTACGTGTCTAGTATCTGTAAAACCGCATTTTTCCATCTTAAAAATATATCTAAATTACGTCATATGCTCTCACTGACAAATGCGGAACAATTAGTTCATGCATTCATGACATCAAGGCTAGATTATTGTAATGCTCTACTGGGTGGTTGCCCTGCACGCTTAATAAACAAACTACAGCTAGTTCAAAACGCAGCCGCTAGAGTTCTTACCAGAACCAGGAAGTATGACCATATTAGCCCGGTTCTGTCAACACTGCATTGGCTGCCTATTAAACATCGTATAAATTTTAAAATATTGCTGATTACTTACAAAGCACTAAATGGTTTAGCTCCCCAGTACTTGAGCGAGCTCTTAACGCATTATAGTCCTTCACGTCTATTGCGATTTCAAAATTCTGGCCAGTTGATAATACCTAGAATATCAAAATCGACTGCTGGCGGTAGATCCTTTTCCCTTTTAGCACCAAAACTTTGGAACAATCTTCCTAACACAGTCCGGGAAGCAAATACAGTCTGTCAGTTTAAATCTAGACTAAAAACATATCTCTTTGGCTTAGCATACACATAACACATTATAGATTTCTATAATTCAATGTTAGGCTTAAGTTTAGATCAGCCGGAACCGGGAACACTTCCCATAATTCCTGATGTACTTTGTACATCATAAGAAGGATGGCGTCTACGCTAATATTAGTCTCTCTGTTTATCCCGAGGTTTACCGCAAACCGCCGGATCCAGGCCATATCCAGATCTGAGGAAAGACCATCACATGGACACGACGACAACGCATCCCTGATGAGCTAGCCCCATCAACACTGTGAAGGCCCATGGACACCTCAACAGACTCATCTTCTCACCGGCCGGATGACCCAACCTCCAACCAGATGAACTGGATAAATATCGTGAAAGTTCTGATCACATCTGACTCCTGACATTATGCTGCCTAACTCATAATCATACACTGTTCGTTCGTTGGCCAAAGGAGGACTGGCCCCCTGACTGAGCCTGGGTTCTCCCAAGGTTTTTTTCTCCATTCTGTCACCTGATGGAGTTTTGGTTCCTTGCCACTGTTGCCTTTTTCGCCTCTCTTCGCCTTTGTCGCCATTGGCTTTTGGCTTGCTTAGTTGGGGACATTTAACATTTAATTTTGAATTTAACAATACTATTACAACATTGTTTTCCTGTTATCTCTGTAAAGCTGCTTTGAAACAATTTGTATTGTAAAAAGCGCTATATACATAAAGGTGACTTGACTTGACTTGACTATAAGCTACAATGTATCATGTTTTAGTCAGACGAGATTGAGATGCCTACAGCGACGCAATAAAGAACGTCCCGGGTTACGTATGTAACCCTAGTTCCCCGAAGGGACGGACGCTGCGTGTAATCGCAGTGGGAACGCCCTCCAGCGTGAAGCGTCTGAATAATGAATGAAATCAGTCAATGGAGAGAATGAGCGTACGGCGAGTGACGTCATCGACCAGGAAGCTATAAATATCCCCTGAGCCCACAAGCCGCCAGCTTAAAGTTACTGAAGCAAGCGACCCAAGGGGATGCTGGGAGTATGGCAGGACACGCAGCATCCGTCCCTTCGGGGAACTAGGGTTACATACGTAACCCGGGACGTTCCTCTTCAGGGACTACCGCTGCGTGTAATCGCAGTGGGAACGCAATACCCACATCCCCATACGTCCAAATCCCGTTGTGTGTCATTAGGAGACACAAACCGACGAGAGAACCTGAGCCCCGGGAGTGGAGCTAAGGTCAAGGGAATAAAATCTGACGAAAGTGTGCGGTGAGGACCAGCCTGCCGCATCACAGACGTCCTGAAGAGAAGCTCCTGAAAGAAGAGCTGTAGATGCAGCCATACTCCTAGTGGAATGAGCCCTTATAGCCAAAGGTGAAGGCTGATGGGCCGAACCATAAGCGAGCGAGATGGCCTCGACCACCCACTTGCTCATCCTTTGCTTAGATGCAGGACACCCTTTCTTAGGTGACCCAAAAACAGACAAACAGTTGTTCCGATCTCCTCCACAGGGAGCTCTGTGGACATAAGCATCTAAAGCCCTAACTGGACACAGCAAATTAGGTTTCTCCTGGTCTGACGTCAGAAAAGGCGGAGGACAGAAAGCCTGCAGAACTATAGGTCTAACAGCAACAGTTGGTACCTTAGGAACATAACCTGGTCTCGGACAGAGAAAGGCCTTAACCATACCAGGCGCAAATTCCAGGCACGAGGGAGCCACCGAAAGTGCTTGAATATCTCCAATTCTTTTTAGAGATGAGATAGCGAGAAGGAGGATAGTCTTTAGAGTAAGAAACTTTTACGAAACTTCCTCGATGGGCTCGAATGGAGCAAGGGAGAGACCTTCTAAGACGATGGCCAGATCGCAAGCTGGTACCCTCGTGCGAACTGCAGGCCTCAGCCTCAAGGTGACACGAAGGAAGCGAGATATAAGTGGGTGTCTCCCGAGGGAAGCTCCACTTGAAGGGGCGTGGTAAGCAGCTAAGGCCGCCACATACACCCTCAGTGTGGAGTGGGATAACCCTGTGGAGAGACGGTCCTGCAGGAAATCCAGCACTGTACCAACCGGGCAGTTAACTGGGTCCTGCTGGCGCTCTCCACACCAAGAGGTGAAAAGTTTCCACCTCGCGGCATATAACTTCCTCGTGGAAGAAGCTCTGGATTGGAGGATGGTCTCAACGACCTCAGTCGAGAGACCAGAATCTATGAGCTGGGCCCCCTCAGAGGCCAAGCCCACAGCCTCCATAGTTCTGGGCGGGGGTGAAGAATCGACCTGGCCGCCTGAGAGAGTAGGTCTCTCCTGACCGGTATCTCTAGAGGAGAGCCGTCGAGGAGAGACACTAAGTCCGCAAACCATACTCGAGCTGGCCAGAACGGGGCAATTAGCAGAAGACTGAACCCGTCCCGGCGAACCCTCTCCAGAACTCCCGGGAGCAGAGCGATCGGGGGAAATGCGTACAGACGTGACCTCGGCCACGGATGTACCATCGCATCCAACCCCAGCGGGGCTGGATGGCTGAGAGAGAACCACAGCGGGCAGTGTGATGTTTCTCGAGAAGCAAATAGGTCTACCTCGGCACGACCGAAATGTTTCCATAGGAGTTCCACCACCTCGGGGTGAAGACTCCATTCCCCGGGCCTCGGCCCCTGCCTCGACAGGATGTCTGCTCCCTGCTTAAAATACCCCGGGTGATAAATAGCTCTCAGAGAAAGAATTTTCCCCTGGGACCATAGAAGGATCTGACGTGCCAGTTTGTAAAGTGGACAAGAACGCAGACCCCCCTGATGGTTGATATAAGAGACCACCGATGTGTCGTCTGTCCGGACAAGAACATGGTGGCCCCTTAGGTCTGGGAGGAACTGTTTCAGAGCCTGAAACACCGCCAACATCTCTAGGCAATTTATGTGCCACAGACGATGATGGTCCTCCCACAGACCCTGAGCTGGGCGACCATTCATGATCGCCCCCCAACCCGTGAGAGAGGCATCTGTCATTAGCATAACGCGACGACAAGGAGCTCCTAACACAGGGCCTTGGGACAGAAACCAAGGATCTTTCCACATGATCAGGGCGCGATGACACCGTCGCGAACTCACGATCATGTGAAGCGGATTTCCCCTCGGGGAGAATCCCTTGGTTCTGAGCCACCACTGTAACGGTCTCATGTGCAAGAGGCCAAAAGGTATCACGTTGGACGCAGGTGCCATGAGACCTAACAGTCTCTGGAACTGTTTTACAGTGGATGACTGGCCTAGCTTGACCTGATCTACTGTGGCAAGAATCAAAGCAATACGAGCAGGTGACAATCGTGCCTGCATCGTCGTCGAATCCCACACTACCCCTAGAAAAGTGGTTCTCTGTAATGGAGAAAGAACACTCTTCTTGGCGTTGAGCCTCAGTCCCAGTCTCTGGATGTGGGCCAGAATGACATCTCGATGCCGAACCGCCTGTAGTTCTGATTGAGATAGTTCATTTTTCCTCAAGAACATGGTGGCCCCTTTAGGTCTGGGAGGAAGTGTTTCAGAGCCTGAAACACTGCCAACATCTCTAGGCAGTTTATGTGCCACAGACGATGATGGTCCTCCCACGGACCCTGAGCCGGGCGACCATTCATGATCGCCCCCCCAACCCGTGAGAGAGGCATCTGTCGTTAGCATAACACGACGACAAGGAGCTCCTAACACAGGGCCTTGGGACAGAAACCAAGGATCTTTCCACATGATCAGGGCGCGATGACACCGTCGCGAACTCACGATCATGCGAAGCGGATTTCCCCTCGGGGAGAATCCCTTGGTTCTGAGCCACCACTGTAACGGTCTCATGTGCAAGAGGCCAAAAGGTATCATGTTGGACGCAGGTGCCATGAGACCTAACAGTCTCTGGAACTGTTTTACTGTGGATGACTGGCCTAGCTTGACCTGATCTACTGTGGCAAGAATCGAAGCAATACGAGCAGGTGACAATCGTGCCTGCATCGTCGTCGAATCCCACACTACACCTAGAAAAGTGGTTCTCTGTAATGGAGAAAGAACACTCTTCTTGGCTTTGAGCCTCAGTCTGATTAAACTAGAATTAACCAATCGTCTATATAATTCAGAATATGGATGCCCTACAGCCTAACGGGGCTATAGCAGCATCCATACAGTTCGTGAATGTTCGAGGTGACAGTGCTAGGTCGAACGAAAGAACCCGATATTGGTACGCTTCGCCCCCGAAAGCGAAACCTCAGAAAGACCCGTTCTCTATAGTATTCAGGACCCACTGAGAAACATTGGGGAGAATTTTCCATTCCGCCAGGAACTCTACTAAGGGAACCAGCCTCTCGAGGCTGGCCTCTGGATGAACATCCCGAGTGACAGACGCAGCGCCCAGTAACACACTGGCAGGGAACAGCTGGTCTGGGCACTCCACGACCCTCCTCGGAGGGGGCGAGCATCCCTCGGGAAATCACTCGCCGAGTCTCTCTACGCCCTGTAAAGGCAGGGTTAGTAGAGCAAGACCCCTGAGGGCATCGGGAAAGACAGGGCACCGTGTTCTTGTGCAGTGAACTCAAGTCTTTTACGATGGGAACCACCCTCAGAGTCCTGACGTTCAGCACGTCAGGATTTTTTCGTCGCGGCCTTCTTGGCGATAATGACTGTCCTCAGATCAGCCCTACCGCGAGAAGGTCGTGCCGGAGAGCGCCCCGCCTCGTCCCTCCAGTTTCTCTGCGGGGGGGCACGAGACGCGACACTTCGTTTTTGTTGCGCTTTCTATGAGGTACTCGGCGACTGGGACTGCCCTCGCTCAACAGCCCCAGCGACACGCAATATAAGGGGCATACATTTCTGAAAAGCATTTAAAAGGAGAGTCTTATCTTTTTCCTTCATAGAGGTCTGACTCAGCCACAAGTGTCTCTCTGTGGCCACCATGGCTGCCATAGACCAGGAGAGTGAGATCAGCAGACTGCCTGCTTAGCTCATTAATCATTTCAACAGAAAATTCCCCCCCTATACACGCATCTTTAAGCAGGTCAGACTGGTAAACCTGCATAATGGCCATAGTGTGTAGACATGCAGCCGCCTGACCCGCCGCCGAGAAAACCTTCCCCACTAACACAGAAGTATTCTTTAGTGGTTTAGAGGGCAGAGCCGGTGCCTTAAGTGAAGACGATGAAGCTGGAGAGATAGCTCGCGAGCGTCTCCTACGCCTTCGGCATTTTCACATAACCAGCAGATTAGCACCAACAATGTTACCATAAGCATTGGACTGATTGTGTAAATTCTGCTTGAAACCGGTCTAACCCAGGTCTTTGAAACCTCAGCATGAAGATCTGGGAAGAACGGTAAGCACCGGCGAGAAGGTTGAGGTCGTGCAGACAGAAATCTATCATGTAGTTTACTTTTATCACTAGACTCCTGTCTATCACCATCAAACCTTCTTCATTTGCAGTATAATGTGACATTTTTTTTTTTTTACTAGTTGAAAAACCCATGACATCCAGCCCCTCAGAACTGGATAATCTTAATTCAACATCATATGTGCCTCCACCCGGGCAGAAGTAACCGCCGCAGCGCGTGCTTCCGGAGCCGGGTGAGAGGCGCTAGATCTCGCCGGAGATAGCTGAGATAGGGGGGAGCCCGTCTCAACGTCGCCAGTGAGATCCATCTGCGAGCCCCAAGACACGCGCCGCCGCTCTGCCTCAACAGAAGCGGGACCCGAGCCTCGGGGAGCTCGCAGCAAACCACTCTCCTCGAAGAGCGATCGCCGCGAGCGCAGAATTCTCAAGGGAAAACGCTCGCAATGCTGACAATCGACTCCCTCGAGAGCCGACTGGGCATGCTGCACTCCCAAACAAGCCACACATAGCTATACTGCTCGCTAGGGTTGGGTATCGGTTGGGTTTTATCCGATACCAGTACCTACTCGGTATTTTTTAAACGGTTCCGGTGCTTAAACGGTTCTTGTTCCGATACTTAAGAAAACGAAACCGCACACACTTTGTCAAAAAATAATACCCTTTTATTTACAGGGCCAAACTGGACACAATATTAACTTAAATAGGCTATTTAAAGATTTTCTGATTAAATGAAAAATTGCGCCGTTTAATAGGCTACTGATGTAAAATACTTAAGATCAACATTTTGTCTTCACATATTATGACTACTTCAAGCAGAGAAATATCTGACACTGAGCAGAAATATTTAACACACACAGTAGCCTATAGCCTCGTATAAAGAAGTGTTGAAACTTTGTTAAAACATTTTGCACACGTTGTCACACTCGCTGTTTAATGGCAACTGTGTTTGCTAGCCTACTTGATATGCAAGGTTTGCAGTTAGCATTAAAATAGGCCTAATAGACTTGTCCGAAGAGGAACGGCTGCTGTTATCATCGTCTGTGATGTCGCAACCCGATCGCACTAGATCGTCTCAAGCACGCAGTGTGTTTATCGTGTAATTTATACGCGAAAATTTGTTTTTACGTGCATAGGATACGCATGGGTTGGTTATATGTTTAGTAGTGGTGTGGGGTGCGTGTGTATAATACATTTGGCTTTGGGTAGAATTAGTGGTGTGGGATGCGTGTGTATTACACGCAATGAAGTGCGCATCAAATGCACGCGAAAACCTCGTAGCCTATCATATGCACATAAAATCTAATTTTCGCATATAAATTGCACGATACACACACTGCGTGCTATAGAGACACTGGCAGCTGCTGAACTTGAACTTTCGTCAAGCGTGTCAGAGGATCTGAGTTGTAATCCGCATTCGTACAGTTTTTTTCTTTCTTTTTTTTTGTTCTCATCAAAACCAATTATGCTCATCAGTGGTTGTATATCAAGCAGGGACACGTTTTTGTGAATTATATTTTGTGAGTTCACTGGAACGAATAGAGAGTCTCGATTGAAGCGCGCGTCCGAGTGAAGACAATGCTGGGTGCGCGAGCCATCCGCGCCACTGATCGCAGAGGCAAAGAGCACTTTGATCACTTGATTTAAAAAACACATTTCAGTGCTAGATCGCCTCTTATTTAACAAACGAACGAAATGAATGCTCTGCTGGTTAACTAGAGATGTTTTATTTATATGTATTGGATCATTCGTGCCGCGAGATGTTTTACAGGCACCGAAATCAGGCACCGAAATTGTCGTTCTTATTCGGTCTGGTTACTACCGTTTACGTCGGAACCGGTTCCCTATTGGAACCGAGTTTCGGTACCCAACCCTACTCCTTGCTCAGATTGGTTTTTTAATATATAATATATATATATATATATATTAGGGGTGTAACGGTTCACAAAATTCACGGTTCGGTTCGATACGATACACTTGTGCCACGGTTCGGTTCGGTACGGTTCGGTACGTTTTCAATGCAGCAAAAAGAAAGAAATGCCAGAGAAATTTCCTTGATTTTTTTATTTATTATATTTTTATTAAAACTAACATCATAAAGTATGATAGCTATATATTTTTTTTTTATTTTGAGCAATGATGGAGCTATACTTGACTTTTCTTAGGAGCATATAAAACAAAACAGCTCCTTGGACAAAATGAAATGTTATATTGTAGTAGTTATAAACAAATGTTTATTTTAGTTCAGATTAACATTTGAGGGCAGCAATTGTATTCATAATGTCAAAATAAAACCGACGTAATGTTACTTGAAAGCATTATCTACTATTCCTGCCAAACCTCCATGGTTACAGTTAGTGTTACTACAGTAAATCAGTATTATCTACTATTCCTGCCAAACCTCCATGGTTACAGTTAGTGTTACTACAGTAAATCAGTAGTGTTAACATATACCATGTGTCACTTTTTTGACTGATTTACGGCCCTGTCGCTCATGACTGACAGAATTCTTGTATCATGAAACCAGCGCTTCTGATTTATGATGGGTCACTGACAGGCTCCGGTATGTCTAGGCTGCGCGACGCCGTGTGACCGCCTCCTGCGGTGACATCCTGATCGGAGGTGTAAAAGAAAGGTGTCAGGCCCCATGGCCTTCCGGGGTTTATTGGCCGTCTACCTGCGCGAGATAGGTGTTATGTCCGTGTGTATTCTGTCTGCTGGGGAGCCCCGAGTTCACACTTCGCCAAAAGCTACGTGTATAAACTCATGTAGAGCGCGAGCGCAGTTACTGAAGCATACTAGTGTCTCGTGTCTCGTGTCAAGTGCGTCCGTTGTTTTTTCCTCGTTCTCAAACAATTTTCGTGAATCGTGATTGCAAGAAGATGGAAGCCTGTCTTAACAGTAAGTGTTTTTATTTTATTTAGTAACATTGTTAAGAAACATTATTTATTTATATGAGAGTCGCTGTTCTGTTACTTAAGGTTTTATCTGCACACTTCAGATGGCGACAGTTTGAGTCTCTTCGATTTA
This sequence comes from Semotilus atromaculatus, assembly GCA_031834385.1. Taxonomy (NCBI): domain Eukaryota; kingdom Metazoa; phylum Chordata; class Actinopteri; order Cypriniformes; family Leuciscidae; genus Semotilus; species Semotilus atromaculatus. The sequence goes on along the minus strand of JAULUF010000025.1, from coordinate 11,632,457 downwards.
GTAGAGGAGCTTAACTTCCTGAATCAAGCGAGTGGTACGTATAATTATGTTTAAATGCTGCATATTGTGTGTATGTGTGTGTGTGTGTGTGATGGATAATTGTTTTGTTTTTACCAGGAGGCGTGGCTAGGCCTGACACTGCTGCTGCAACACACAACGCTGTTGACTCTTCACGAGAGAGCACGGAACCACTTGTGCCAGGTATTGTTAAAATGTTGTTACACCCGTGTTGAAAAGTTGTTGTGGACGTGTAAAAATATCTTATCTTATCTTTGTGTTTTTGTTTTTACCAGGGCCGAAACGGAAAACTATCGTGGCCTTAGTACATGCACCACCGCGAGTCAGCGCGCCTGCTAACGGTGACGTTACGCCCCTCTGTAACTTGCTTCGTAATACTGCTTTATCAAACATATGCTGCTATGGTTTGTTGAATTTATTTTAAAACTTTAACATATATGTATTTCCAGAAGGTTTATCAGACGTTGTGAGCAATGTTGGTACGTCTGAATCTGCGAATGATCGGGATAAGGGTGGTTTGATGAGAAATGTGGCAAAACAGCAAAATAGGCTGAAACGCAGACGTGTTGTGGATGCGGACGCAAAAGCTTCTACTGCTGGGTCTTCGAGAGACATAACGTTACCACAGACTGTCCCGAAAAAGCCAAGACGAGCAGCTGTTAAAAGTAAGTAACGGGGGCAAAAACTGTTGGCTTGCTTTCTGTTCACACTAAATCAGAAAGATAAAATATTTTTATTTGGATGTAATAGTGAGAGGTCGATTGTGTTTGTGGATGTATAATGTGCCAATATGTTAGTCTAGAACTGTTGTTAACATACATCTGCATTAATTGTTGAAAAAAACATAATACACAAACCTGCATATCTCTTAGAGTAGGCGTTTATTTATAAATTTTAGCTAACACCAATGGAGAACTGTGTGTAAAAAGTGTAGACATGTTGATTTTTAGCCTGTTGCGCCCTCTATAGGGGGTGCACTAGTATTACAGGGTCCGATCCATAATAGTTGTTAGCCTGATCTTATTTGATTGTCTGTTTATATATCTGTTCTATATATATATATATACTTTGACACTACGTATTGCTTTTAATTTTACAACAGTACCGGTCTGATTTTTATTTTATTTTTAGTCTTAGAAAATATAGTCATTAATAATATTACTGTTATTATTATAATATTAACACACATTTGTACTAACTTTTTGTTTTGAATCCCTTTCTACTTCTTAACAGAGGTGGTCGTAGTTGACAATGCAGTTCCCGATATAAATGATGTTCAGAGCTGGAGTGATGGACTGATACAATCTTGGGACGACTGTGTATTTACAAACATCCCTAAAGAAACACCACAGGCTGTTCCATCCAGCGAACGTGTGGTGGCCGTGGGAGAATCCGACCCTGAACAGCTGCCTTCAAATCAGGAGGCTTACAAACGCGAATCACAACCCAATATAGACAATCAACACATAGCCGGACTGATACAGGACTCTGTCAAGACCGCATTGAATGCCTTCGAGATACGTTTTGACAAACGCCTTAATGCCATTGAGAGACGTTTAGATGTTTATGAGTCAACACAACAACAACATGGTATTTGGATTAAACAAGGCCTAGCAGCGCAACGGTTGCGTAGTGGCGATATTCAAAATGTAACCAGACAACAAGTCCTGTCTATAGAATTGTTAAAGGAGCTTGTGCTCATTCTTCAAAAGAGAGGGCGGTGAGTTGTGAACGTTTTATATATTTTTTATTTTTGTTTGCATACTATGTTTTTTCTTCTTTTTTTTCTTCAACATTTGTCACACACTGTGTGTAATTTTAGTCTGACTGTGTAGTTGTTGGTTAGGTAGTTTTTTCATTCTATCTTTTTCACTGTATGGACACCCGGGTTTATTATCCATAGTTTTTAAATGTGCGACCACCTGTGGTTTTAAATAAATAAAATAAAAAGATCTGATTAAAAATGCCTAAACGTTGTCGGGAGCCTGATGGTTTTGATCCGGGTCCGGTAGCTAGGTTTAGACGAGACGATGGTAGTGTGGTGCCCCTTGAACAGTGCAGTAACACAGAAACATTGCTCTATTTAATACAGACTGTGCAGGATATGAATAGGGCCGAGTCTACAACTGATACGTTGGTAGAATTATTAAACATTGTGAGATCAATGTCCGATGAGGATCCTGAACCAAATAATGATTTTGAACATTTTGTAAATACCCAACAAGCAGGAGAGGTGTCAGAACCTCCTCCAGAATCAGATTCTGATAATGATCATCTTGTGTCTTTTCACCAGTCAGGAGAGGGCACAGATACACAGTCACCCCGCACACTCAGCCCTGATGCACCCAACATGGGTCTCACAGATAGCGAAATAGAATCACTGGTAAGAGAGGGTGGCGATGTTGGTGGGTACACCGTACTACCACGAGCTCGGTTCAATGGTCTGGAAATCCACAGGCTTATAAATCTGCGAGAGATATCTTCGACAGATTTAGCAGCCTACACCATGTTTTTACATGACACACTTTCTGAAATTGTGGAGTTTTCCAGACTGTTAGGCGGAGACGGCTGTTTAATCAGCATCACGTTGAGGGGCTCGAGTTTGACATCAGATGTTAGTACACTTTTGACGGGTAGCAATGGTTATAGTGTAGATCTATTTATAAACGATCTTGAAAAAATAATGCAGAGCAACTCTGACGTACAGTTTGATGAGAGATTGAATTTAAGACTGTCGATAGCGAGAAGTAAACGCGGCGGTGCTTATCGAAAGATCCGTGATCTTGCCCACAATGAAGTGATTTCCAAAAACAGACTTAATCTGTTCTGTCCCACGAACATTTCAAACAATCTTTGTTTTGCAATCTGTCTGGCACATTTCCTAAATCCACAGAAACCACACGTAGAGCTAGAGTCTGAAGCATCTTCATTGCAGAAGTCAGCTGGCTATGCTGATCAACACAAGATAGCGTTTAATGACATCAGACGGTTTGAACAGACGTTGAACGTTAAAATAGTTGTCTTCTATCGGTCTGATATGGGGGTTTTGGAGAAGTATGCAAACACAGACGATCCGCATCCTAAAACAGCATTTTTGTACCTGCATGACGATCACTATTTTATGATTAAAAATCTACGAGCATTTATTGGCACCCCGTACGTGTGTGAGTACTGTTACCGAGGATTCACCTGTAGGAGAGATCACAGATGTCGGTACATCTGCGATGTCTGTAATGACCCGGAATGTCATAAACAACCCAAAAAGCCAAAACATTGTGGTGACTGTCTGCGGTACTGTAAGTCTGACTATTGTTTTGAGATGCATAAAAAACCACCTCGGGGTATGCAATATGCGCAGTGCGACGTGACTAAATATTGTAGTAAATGTAATAGACGTTACCATGTCAGCGGTGATAAACCCAAACCCCATAAATGTTCTGCAGATCGTTGTGTGCACTGTGGTGAGAGTTTGGTTACCGATGGTGTGCATCAATGTTTTATCCAACCAGTTAAGCCGGAGATGCCAAACGATCGTTACATTTTCTACGATTTTGAGACCCGTTATGAAAATGGTAAACACGTTGCCAATTTTGTATGTGCTATCACGTTTAATGGTGAGGAATTCGTGGCTGAAGGGCCCGATTGTGTGGATCGACTCGTTAAAAAATTCAGACAACCACGCTACCTTAATTACACATGGATCGCGCACAATGCAGGCGGGTTTGATAATTACATCCTTTTGCAATACTTTACTAAGATGGCGATTGCTCCTAAAATCACAATGCAGGGATGCAGGCTAATCTTAATGTATGACACAGCTTTCAAACAGCGTTTTATTGATTCATACTCATTCATACCCATGCGTCTGGCCAAGACACCTGTTGCGTTTAATTTGACTAATGCTGAGAAGGGCTATTTTCCGCACCACTTTAACCGCGTTGAAAATGACAACTACATAGGCCCGTACCCTGACAAGAAATTTTACGGGTATGCGACAATGTCGAACCAAGACAGGGCGTCGTTTGATGATTGGTACAATACCATATCTGACAAAGTGTTCGATTTTAAAAAAGAACTGGCGCTTTATGGTAAAAACGATGTCGTTTTGCTGAGGGAAGCTTGCCTGAAGTACCGCGACGAATTCATTTTGTGTACAGGCCTTGATCCATTTAATTACACCACTTTGGCAGCAACATGTATGGCTACGTATAAAACACACTACATCCCAAAAGACACAATAGCTCTGACACGTAACAATGCGTACACCAACCAGAACAAGACTTATTCAAACATCTCAATTGAATGGCTTGAGTTTGTCCGAAAATCGCGGTCCATAGATGTCCAACATGCCCTTAACAGCGGTGAGGCGTCATTTGGGAAATACTATGTGGACGGGTTCTATGACGATGGTGATGTGAAAAAAGCATTCGAATTTCTCGGGTGTTTTTTTCACGGGTGCGAGCGTTGTTAAAACCCAATGATATAAACCCTTTATCAAAAGTGCCTTATGGTGTTCTGAGAAGACAATGTGATGATAAGATTGAAATTTTGGAGCGCGCGTACGGTCTTCAGGTCGAGGTGATTTGGGAATGTGATTGGGTCCGCGCTAAACAGACCGACGCAGCAGTGATGGATTTCATGTCCACTTACGAACACACTGAAAGATTGAAACCCCGTGAAGCTCTATTCGGCGGCCGTACTAACGCATTAAAACTGTATCACAAAGTTGCGGAGGGCGAGCGGATTAGGTATGTTGACTTTACATCACTATATCCCTACTGCCAAGCTCGAACATGCTACCCAATTGGGCATCCTGAAATAATACACAAGGATTTTCAAAACCTTGAAGATTATTACGGTCTCGTCAAGGCTACAGTCCTTCCGCCACGGAAGTTGCTTCACCCCGTACTGCCTTATAGGACCGGGGGTAAGTTAATGTTTCCTCTTTGCAGGACATGTGCTGAACATCAGAACCAGACACACCCGTGTGTGCATACTAATGAGGAAAGATCAATTCATGGGTCCTGGGTTAGCATTGAACTGTTAAAAGCCGTTGAGAAGGGTTATGTAGTGACAAAAATCGATGAGGTCTGGCATTTTCCCCAACGCTCTGAAACATTGTTTTGTGATTATGTTAAAACATTTTTACAGTTCAAACAGGAAAGTTCAGGTTTTCCAAAAGACGTTGTGACCGACGCCGACAAAGAATCTTATGTTAGAGATTACTTTGAGAAAGAAGGGATTAAGCTGAATCTGGACAAGATTGAGTTTAATGCTGCACGCAGATCCATTATGAAGCTACTTCTTAATTCTTTATGGGGGCGGTTCTCTATGTGCGAACAGTTGCCGACAACCGAAATACTAACAGACCCTGAACAGTTTGCCCGATACATTTTTGGCGTTGAGTATGACCTCAAGCATTTCTCATTTGTGTCAGACACTGTTGCAATCGTTCAGTGGGCTCACGCAGATGGGAAAGGTACCCAGACTCGTGACATTAACGTCTTTCTCTGGGCTTTTACAACAGCCCATGCACGGTTAGAGCTTAATGATCTCATGGACAGGTTGGGTGATAGAGTGCTTTATTGCGATACAGATAGTGTTGTGTTCACGTCTAAAGAGGGTGAATATGAGCCTCCACTAGGTCCATATCTTGGCGACCTTACTGATGAAGTTGGGGATGGAGACCATATTGTTGAATTTTCTTCAAGTGGTCCGAAAAGTTACGGGTATCGGACTTCTAAGGGTAAGGTCTGCATGAAGGCCAAAGGTATCACGCTGAATGCCGTAAACTCTGAGACCATTAGGTTAAACTCATTAATTGGTCTTGTCGATCAATATGTGAGGGGGCGGGGTGACAGTAATTACATTCTCGCATACACCGACAGTATAGTGAGGAACAAAAAGCAGTTCACATTGCACAACAAGTCAGTTGTGAAAAAATTTAAAGTCGTTTACAACAAGCGTATTTTGCTACCCGACCTAACTACGCTACCATATGGCTACTGACAACGTTTTTGGGCATCGGGGAGTGCTAGACCCGAATGGTTTTGATTTCAGATTACAACACCCATTTTCATGTGTTTTAAGTGGTCCTTCTAGCTCAGGAAAAACATTTTTTGTAAAAATGTTGTTGGAAAATGCTAAAAGTGTAATTTCTAAAAAAATTGAAAACATTGTGTACATTTATGATTGCTGGCAACCTTTGTATGATGAATTGTTGAAACTGTATGATATTAAAATTATTGAAGGTATCCCACAGACCCTGAATGATGATCGTTTGTTCCCCACCAACAAGACAAATTTTTTGGTATTGGATGATGTTATGAAAGATGCTAGTAGCAATTCTGAAGTTGAACGCGTGTTCACGACCTATGTGCACCATAAAAACTTGAGTGCTTTGTATATTGTACAAAACTTGTTTTTTCAAGGTAAATCCAGCAGGACCATCAGCTTGAACACGAATTATTTGGTATTGTTTAAAAAACCCAGAGACAATACCCAAATTAATGTGTTGGCGCGGCAGATGTACCCCAGAAACACGAATTTCTTTATGGACTGTTATGAAAATGCGACCAGCATTCCTTTCGGGTACCTTTTGATTGACTTTAAAGCGAAAACACCAGAGCAGTACCGTCTCAGAACAGATATTCTGTCACAACACCCAGTTGTGTACATTCAGAAAAGAAAACATTGACAGAGAGGTTTGAAAATGTCTGCAAGACTTTTAAGAAACCTGCCTCTTTTAAAATTGTTATTAAAAGCCACGCCTAAACAAAGACGTGTTATTTTAGAGGCGGCCGCAGACGAGCTCATTGTGACATTGTGTGAAGTAGCTCTTAACGTGGTCCATGGTAATATTCCACTAACACCACAACAATATCAGAAACTGAAGAGAAGAAGAAGCGAGATCAAAATTGTTGCAGATAAAAAGGTTGGAGTTAGACGCAAAAGAAGGTTAATCAACCAACAAGGAGGATTTCTATTACCTTTGTTAAGTGTCGCAATTCCCTTTATAACCAGTTTGGTTACATCTAAATAAGTTTGATGATGGAGTATGCTGAGAAGATGTTTTTAGTCCCACAACACCAAATGGATAAACTGAAATCCTCTAACACCCGTGAGTCTATACAACAGATTGTGGAGAATGACCTGGACATGACTATAAGAAATATTTTGCACAGGTCTGATCTGGATCACCATGAAAAAGCTAAGATGTACACAGGTGTTTTGCAGCGGTTTTTAACACTCACTAGACAAGGGGATAGGGAATCCACCACATTAACATTAAGTCTACCACAGCCTGGTAATGTTGAAAAAGAAGACCCACCCGCTACAGACCATGTGAGTGCCCATGACGATTTAGGTGCTTTTGCAGATGAGATTTTAAAGAATATTCCGCAGAGTGTGAAAAATGTTCGTTACATTTTAGATAAAATGTCTAAAACTAAAGATGTAACTTCGTGGACTGAGTCGGGAGAGTTTGTGTTTAAAGGGAGAACAATCCCTGGTTCACACATGCTTGACTTAGTTAAAAGCGTCACGGCTCCACAAAAGATTGCTGACGAGCGGAGACCTGGTGGATGGCGCGAATTTCTGGAGGCTTTTGCTAGTTTAAATTTGCCACACTCTGTGGTACCAAACCACTATGTCAGACATACTATTAACTCTTTCAAAACCAAATCGACCCCCACTATAACAGGATCATCTAAGAAGAGTAAAAAACAGAAAGCGTTTCCGGGCACCCCGATACATTCAGAATATTCAGAAGACCTCACATTCAAAGCACCCGATCTCACCCAGACTAAGTGGTTAAGTTTTTAAACTCACAGTTTGTATGTATTGTGTTCTCATTTTCTCTCTTTTTTTTTTTTTTTGAGAACTTATGATGTGATGTATATGTGTAATAAAAGAGGGTTTAAAGAAACACATTTCCGTTCATTACTTGTTTTATTAAAAATATTTAGCATGAGACATGAACATTTCACCCATTTGTACACACTGAACACATTTGAAAACATTTTCATTACATGGAGCTTGTTTTAGTTTTTTCACAAATGCTGACACCTTTTTGTCATTTTTAATCAAATCATTACAATACAATTTCAACACATAATCATAATCAAATCCCTTCGCCATGTGGTAAAGAAAGAACACACAATGTTGTCCACACGTGTCTGATGAAAAATCTTGGACTTGCACAGTTGAATGTTGAACTTGACTAGAATTGAGCCTTAAAAAGTTTTTGATAATCGGCGGAAAACCATGGTAGTCTGGTTTATTACCAAAGCTGTCGAAAAAACACCCTACACCGTCCTCATTTATGTAGATGGCCACCCAGTGTTCCCCTGGGAGATGAGATGTCCTGAATGATGTGTATTGATTAAAACCATTGCTGGTAGCTTTCTTAAAGGGGCTTTTGGTAGATAGTCACATGGTAGAACTCCGAGAAAATAAGTATTGCATGATACCTTATCCATGACAGCCGTAAGCTGCACAGTGTTCATTTGAACGTGTTAGTAGTAATCAACCAGGATCTGACGGCGATTTGACACTTCAATCAAGCTGTCAAACAAAGCATAAACAATAAGGTTAATTGTACGTGGTAGTGGTTGTCTGAAACGGGCTTCTAGTCTAATATTGCCACTTTTGATAAGCGACACATGCTGGCTACACTCCTCATCTGGGGCGAAATTGAACGCATAGTGTGTATAGCCGTGCAGAAAATCCTCCCTATTGATGCATAGAGCCTGGTTTTTAAGATGCCTTCCAGTTGCCAGCGCTAATTGGTAAAACTCCCGCACTGCAGAACCGTTTTCATATTCAGGTTGCAGAGGCTTCGCGGGGTACTGTTGACCATCCAGATAAATGGCCAAAAATTCTAAATCGTAGTTTTTAAACGCAAAAGGGTTTTTATTATACGCCCCCACAAATGCATCGTTATCAACCATCGCTAGAACCAGAGATTTTGGTAGAGTTCCTAAGAACAAGTTTTCTTGATTGCAGACACGTGAGCCGGCAGGTACTGAGAAGTTTTTCAGACACACTCTGTCGATGGGGTACTTGGCAGTGGTTGAGAGTAGGGCTTGTGCATGGCCCAGTCTCACAGCGGGTGACACAGACACTTTTTTCACAAATAGCGATGCAGATAGGATGTTCAGTTTATAGGCTGTGGCATTGCTCCTCATCAGGCAGAATTCATCTTTACCTCTAGTCATTCTAATTTTAAGGTCTAGTCCATTAAGCAATAGTTTTTCTTGAAAGAAGATATCGCTGTGAACAGGAGCGAGTAGTTCGACTACATTACTAGCGTTGGTGAAGGCTGCTCTCTTTGTCAGACCACGGTTTTCACCTCCTGGGTCCGCAACATCCATGTGCCCGGCTGTGTCTAGGTAAAAAAGCCCTGCTGAGAAAAGCGTTTCAAGGGTATCTTTACCATAATTGGTAAGACATTCTATCATACAGCGATATGGATATGTGCTAGAACTCTGTGATATAAGCCGATCTCCAAGCGATACATCCACTTGTGAAAAAATAGTAGCTCCAGGATAGTTGACAAGCCCTACGGGATCTCCATCTGCAATGTCCGATCCATCAGCATTAGTGATTTTGAGGCGCAAAAAAACTAATGTGTTGTTTAGATCTATGTAATCCTCTCCATTCCCCGCAATAAAAATGTTTTTTTCAACTGCGGTTTGAGTTAGTGGCACTGTAAACAGATCCAGTTTGGACTTTAAACACTCCTCTGACATGTTGTGTAGTAATGCCATCTAAACTAAAATATTGTTTTAACAGAGTTCCTTGATCTTTTTGAAGCAGTACGCTTAGCTGTCTCCTGGCGCTTGCGTTTTACAACTGATGTTTTCTTGGGGGGACGTTTTGTTTTCTTCTGCTTCTGGCCACTCCTCCGCACCCCTGGCGGCCTAGATGCTCTTTTGCGAGCCATTACCATTAGCCCTGAACCGTCTTGAGTATCGTAGTTGTTGTTAAAAGATCGCGATAACGTATTACTAACAACGTCACTTAGTATGTTTTTTGCAGCTGATTTAAGATGCGGCTTGGCTATGCTAAATCCTCGTTTTAGTAGTGGTATAGCCATTCTAAAGAGCCCTCGAAAAAGGCCGCCCAAACCGGCCCCATACATAACTCCGCCTCCTGCATACCCGGGGAGCCCGCTGCCTGCCTGATTCTGGTAATAGGCAACGTAGCGCATAGGGTCGACATTGTGGTTGTTGAAATACACCATTTTAAACTAAATGTTTTACAGGCCTGAAGTGAAGTTTAATGCACACTTTTCCGTAAGAAAATGGGACGTGTTGATTTTGATCGTCCTTCACCTCTATAACAATATCCGTAATGACAGATTTGTTGATAGATGCGTAGTGCGGTTTGTCGTATCGAACACTGACTGTGTTATTGTTATCCCCTGTTATTTGTACACACTCCAGTAGTGGTACGAATGCATCACCTACGGATTGGTAACGGATAATATCCGTGTAGATATAAAGAGTATAGAAACCCCCGTGTATGTCCGACTGATGCATCGCATATGTTACAACATCCTTTTCAAAATTAGTTTTTTCAGGATTTGTTTTTTGCAGAATAGAATCTCCTATAGGGATGCCTGGTTTCAATCCTAAAATAATGGCTAGTTTTCCATGGAATGTTATTGAAATGTTCAGAAATACTTTGTTTTTTACACGGTCGTAGCCGAATACCCCCTGGGTTGCTACTAAATCATTTATTACACTAACTAGAGATGGGACATTGTCGTAATATCCTGTTTTTATTGGAATGCGTAGTTTCGACAAGCTGGTCGTCTTCACATCCACACCGTGGCGCATGCTGTTATTGTATTTTTCACCATCGGCAGTGGTGGGTCCTATGTTTATCTCAAAAACGGCATCATTGCTGTTAAAGGTGTACCAACTTCTTGGATATTCAATTTGAACAAGTCCTACCTCCCATTCTCCTTTTATATTTATAGGGGTAGCCAGTCTTGTTGTATAATTTGAGATTTTATTATTCGGGTACACAGACAGTGAAGCGTTGCAGGGTAGTGTGACATAAAATCCGCCCTCAGCCATGTCTGGTTTTTATACAACTGTATGCATCCAGGGTGTGTGTCTTGTTTTTATGGTTTCTGTACATCAACTAATTCTTTCTGATCGATCCATGAAGCAAATTTCGCAGGCCACCCGAGCCATTGTACCAGCACTAACATTTTGCGACCTTTTGTCTTCTTATCTAAAATTTTTTCAACTTTAAAGGTTTTGTTTTTGTTGACAATTATTTTTTGCAATTCTTCTGCGTAAAAAACACCGTCAATAACATCCCCGTCGTAATCACACAATCTGTAAACAGGAGGATCCCGTGGTATACACGCTGATATAGTAAAATACTCTTGTGTGTAGTTTTCCTCATAACCCTTTGCAAACGGGCCTCTGACTTTAGAAATTCGAACCACATCGCCATTCTTGTATTTAAATATGGGGTTAACACTACGAGGTCGGGTATCTCCATATAGGTTGTGTAACACAACAGACTCGTTTTCTTTCCCCACATCAATCTGCCTCATCTTGATGCTTCTGTGATGGCTCGCATTGTATCCTTGTGTAATGTCTTGAAGTATGTCGATGTACCTTTTGGAGTTTGTAGCTGTTAAATATCTCCACATTCTACCTTTTAAGGTTCTATTAAACCGCTCAACAACACTTGCCTTTAATTCTGTGGCTGTTGCGTAATGGGAAATATTGTACTTTTTTGTTACATTTTGAAAGTGTTTGTTAAAAAACTCCTTTCCTTTATCTGTCTGTAATTTCTGTGGTACACGACCCTCTTTCAGTATGGATTCAAAAGCTTTAGAGACCTCTACACCACTCTTGTTTTTTAATGCCCGTACCCATGCATATTTACTGAACAGGTCGATACATGTCAACAGAAAATGGTTGTTGTCGTTTACCGAGGCATATGCCGACATATCAACTAGATCAGCCTGGAACAACATATCTACACCGTAGACAAAAACCCGATTCATTTGTATTTTAGAGGGGCAGTTCTATGTAGTGTATACGCATCCTCACCAGCGAGCCAGTCTGAAACCTCTTTATCGGTTAAACGAACCCCTGTTTCTTTTAAAACAGCATCTTTTAAGCGTTTTTTCCCCCCTAAAGAACCGGGGTTAGAAGGTGTGTAGTAAGTCTTTTTCATTTCTTCCGACATGTTTCCACTTCACGCTCCACAAAAGAATAAACACAGATGGTTTAAGTGGTTAAGGTTTTTATTTCTTAAACAGTTAAAAGAAACATTGGCATCATACAGCATCGATGTTGTGTAGAAATTTTATACACATCACAATGTTGTTCTCAAGAATGTAATCAACCAGTGTTTCAACAATTTTACAAACATCAGTCTGATTGTTTCTAGACAATATGTCTACACATAGATCGGTCACATATGTACACAAGCACAATATATCGGCTATTCTAATACAGCTGCCGCATTCAGTCATCAGGTCAAAATTTTTTCTGATAGTTAGACAAACTGGTTCACCCGCATTAACGCATAAACGCATCATATCTGTCCATTCATTTGACACTGTTCTTACAACAGACATTTGTTTCTTGAGATTTGTAAAACGTTTGGTATCAACAGCACATTTGTTTACAGTAACAGATACATTGGTACATTCATTAATGATCTTATACAACAAGCTGGTCATCTCACATCTAATACGTTGTTTAAGCAACCACTTTGCCATTCCAGTTGCAAAACACATGTTACCCATGTCACTGTTACTGTCAGACAACTTGGACAATACCTTTCCAGCTGTCCACAGCGTCATAGACAATTTGCTCACTACTGACGTCCACAACTTTCTCTCTGACTTCACAAAGCTTTTCCACAATGAAAACTTCGTCACGCAGTTCATGTAAAATAGCCTCCACTGATCCTTGAATCCTCTGGGGGTTTACCCTTAAACCACAACGGCTCAATGCTTGAGCAACGATGTGCTTAAGGTCCGGTCTCACCAGATTACGCGTCAGTTCGTCAAAGTAGGCGTCAAAGAAATAGGGTCCCGGTTCAAATAAGCAGGAGTGTCTAATCTGACTGGGGTGATCCACTTCACAACCCAAACAGAGTTCTTTCAGCTTTTTGTTGATGATATGTTCCAGAAGGACCACAACAGTCGCTTTTATGATTTTGAATCGGTCAGAGCGGATACAGCTGTCTGTGTTGTCAATTCCAGCAAAGGCCGCTGCTCCAGCTATTGCGCCAGTGTTGCCGTATGGTGTTGTAAGGAAGGTCAGGTTGTGATATCCAAGGTCCATACAAAATTTATCCAACCAACTGTTGTCGCATGTTTGAGGTTGGGACTCCAGCGGTGTAGCATTGTCATCAGGCATCGCAGGGGCAGCCTCAGGGTTGTTGCTGTAGGAGTAGACAGTTGTAGATTCTTGAGACATGGTGAATGAATGTAGCAACTGAACCGATCTGCAGGCGTTTTTTAATGACTGTAATATGTGGGTGGGCTTAAGAGGCAGTCTTCAGCATTGGTGACGCCCTCCTTAGGGTGAAACAATTTAATCTTTACAGAACTGTAACGGTCATACATGTCGCACCATCTAAACATCTTGTCCACGCATGTAAATACAGTGTCAAGCATACGAACATCTTTCCACTGAAACAAAAATTTCATGTCATAGCACAAGTGATGCTCAGATTCACGAACAGGCCATGCTCGTTCGCAGAGCTTTGTCTTGTCGTTGCAGCAAAAAACATAAACACAATCGTCTGGTAACTTTTTACTATGGTCCCCGACCACACGAAATCTTGTGTCAGGAATTAAGCCATCCCACTCGGCTACGTACAATGGATTATCACCACAGTCGTGCAAATCTCTCCAAACGTAGTGGAAAAACACAAATCAGTCTTTGTCGTGGAAAATCAGACATGGGTTCTGAGATGTAAAATCTTCTTCAACATCTGCCGTGTAGAGTTTCACACAACGCTGCACCTTGTCAAACACATATCTCACCACACGATTACCAGACATTGAGAAATCACGTTTCACAAAAGCCGAGTCTTCATGAAGAAACTTTGTCAAGCTAACATTTTGCTGTTTCTTCCGCGGTGCAAAAGTTAGATCTTCTCTCATTTCAACAAGTCCTCTTGTTGGCGAAATACACATAACCTTTCTAGGGGTTTTAGGAGTTCTCGGAGCAGCCATTGTATCAGGAAAGTTGTAGAATGTCTTCTGTGTTCAACAGTGTATTCCCTAACCTTATTTAAAACTGCAGCAAAAAACATAGGTAGTGACGTTGTTGTGAATAAGGTATAACAGGGCGGAACATACCATAAAAACTACAAAGGCAAGTTTTGAGGTGTGAGCTCATTAAACCAGTCGTAAAAGTCAAATTTAACATCTGCTTGATCTGTTTTGTCTTTTAAATGCCACCGGACATCAGCACGGAGGATGTCACACGGCACCACGCATACTAGACACGCAGACGCCAACCCCCGCTACCCATCATAAATCAGAAGCGCTGGTTTCATGATACAAGAATTCTGTCAGTCATGAGCGTCAAAAAGTGACACATGGTATATGTTAACACTACTTAAATCCATGGTGAATGTTGCTGATCTGTGGACACTGAATAGTTCATTCATGGCACAATGTTTCTTCCTGGTTTCCACGTCAGCGCTGTTTGATCCGTTAATAACGGAGAAATGTGAATGTTTCTCACTAGATTTTGCAGCGATGTTATTACTTCAAGTTCAATAGCGAATTCAAATGCTTTCTTTACTGGATGTCTCAGCGCTGTGTAGTAACAGTTACAGAGATCGGCGCGTGCTGCATTGGTCCAAACTGATAAGTCCGTCAACCACATAATAACGAGTAGCTCAGTTTCGTTCCGCTTACATTACATTTGCCATTTGATGTTGGGCAATGTTGTGGCATCAGCATCGAGTGCACTTGTCACGCGCAACGCGCGGCGCACGCCTACATTTAAAATAACAAAATTTTGGTCGGCAAGAAAAATGGTCCAACGAACCATGTTCGGTTTGAAAATGCGTACCGAAAACCGAACCGAAAGCCTCGTACCGAACGGTTTGATACGAATACGCGTATCGTTACACCCCTAATATATATATATATATATATATATATATAGTGAGAAACTCCAGTCTAAAAACAGACAAACACAATCGATAGATTTCAGACACACACAGAGCTAGCTGAAGTAACAAAAGCTGGCGGCTTGTGTGCTCAGGGGATATTTATAGCTTCCTGGTCGATGACGTCACTCGCCATACGCTCATTCTCTCCATTGACTGATTTCATTCATTATTCAGACGCTTCACGCTGGAGGGCGTTCCCACTGCGATTACACGGGGGGTCCGGGGGCATGCTCCCCCGTAAGAAAATTTTGTACATTGTAAAGATAAATTAATTAATCTGGTGCACTTTGAGTCCCCGAATCTACTGTTAAAAATAAATAATCCACCCGCCAACAGCCCAAACATATGAAATGTTTCTGTGATTTAGATATCTGATCAGCGCTGTGTTATCAGTTAAGTATGATAATATGAATAAAAAAGATTGAAAATAGTGCATGTTTGTAGTACAACAAAACTTGTTAATTATTCAACAAGAGAAATAGGCAGTTATTCATCATTGTGCAACACAATTCGGATACTACATGACAACTTACAGTGCTTGACTTTTTCGTGAAAGAGGAGTGAAGAGTTTTTTTGCCGTTTTGAACTCTATGAAACTGATAGATTTGGCGCGGGAGCGAGCATGGGCGAGTCGTAGGCTAATGCACGAGTGACTGATTACCATATGGAAACGTGAAAGTCACGTACGTAGATAGACTATCCCTGACTTTTTGGATTTTGGAAACATCAGCTTGTCGTAGACACAGACACACTTGCCCTATGAAAAGGTGGGGGGTACGAATTTACATTTTTATAAAAAGTGGGAAACCGTGTTGAATCAGCATCATATTATGTAAATTGCATTTATGACAAACAAAGAACTACACATATGCATATATATCATAACGATCTATCAATAAATGCACACACGTTGGTTCTTGTCATCCGCTTTTGTTCTGATCCTGCGGAGATATAGGCTACTGGAGGAGCCGGTTTCATTATGATTTTTAAAGGTGACTGAGGTAATCACGAATTAGTGTACAGTTAATAACACATTTTTAGGGGGGCTGGGTGGAAATTTAAGGGGGTTAAAGCCCTTCTAAAATCTTTAAGGGGCATGTTTAATCTGAGCTCTGACTGCCAGGGTATGGCAACTGCCATACTCTGCCATACGCAAACGCCGCCCCTGGTTGTGCACCTCTTGAGATGGGGAAATGGAGCAGCCATCCACAACCAGGGACAGGTCTCCAACTATCCTGAGCTGTGGTGCAGGGGCCAACACCATGAGGTCTGACTTATTACTGTTGAGTTTGAGTAGGTTTGTGGCCATCCGTGATTTGAGTTCCTGCAGGCAGTTGATAAGTCGTGTGGGTGGGAGCTGGGAGGAGGGGTTTGTGCTGATATAAAGTAGGGCTGCACGATTTGGGGAAAATGTCAGATTGCGATTATTGAGGTCAATATTGCGATTGCGATGTGTGATTGCGATATAATAAACAAATGGTTTCATAAGTCAACTTACTTGGTTCTAAAGCAAAATGCACACACAGATTAGTGATACTTCTGTGTATTAATGTGTATTTCTCCACTCAAACTAGCAACAACAACTAAATGATTAATAACACCTTTAATGATCAATAAACCATTGATGTCTGGATAAAAATGACATTAATTATAGCCATCCAACATTACAGTGATTCTGTCATTACAAGTGAAAGCTATAAATTTTTTAGAAACATTTTAGGCTTCAAAAAATAAAACAGCTTTTAATTGAAGTAAACTTCAAACAATCCTCACATAAACCCATAATAAATGTCATATTTAGCCTACCTGTGCCCTTCCTGTCTAACAGGTAGGACATATACAGAAATTGAATAAAGTTATCAAACAGTTTGCATAAATTGATAAATTGTCTAGTAGACTATAGACTAGGCCCTAATCCTTATTAAAGCTACAAAAGTTATTTAATCAAGATCACCGACCGAATAATTTTCTCTGACCCCTTTGATCTTTGATTAACTTTACTGACCAGGGGTGCCGCCAGAAATTCTGGGCCCTATGGAAACCAAAATTTCTGGGCCCCATAAATTTTTTACAGAAAAAATGTAACCCAATAAACATGCCCATACTTTAAAAAAGATACTTAGCACATTGCATAGTTAAAATGTCTAAAGATGAGTACAAAGCCTACAAAAACAAGAAAAAAATATAGAAATATGTACTTGTTTACATAAAAGGTAAACAAATAAAGCTGACTCTGCATCTGTATAAGTCAAAAACACACACACATAAAAACACTTTCAATCTTATGGTGTGTTCACACCGAACGCGAATTGAGCGTCAAATACGCGTCTATCGCGTCTAGTTATGACGCTTGAACATTCGCTCGGGAGTTAAAATTTTTCAACTTGCGCGGAAGACATTCGCGGCAAACGCGTCGCCCAATTCGCGTCATTCGCGACGCCCGGCGCGAATGATGCGTCTATTCGCGTCTTTGCATTGACTTTGTATGTAATCTACTCGCGCAAATAATTAAATTTGCGTTTGGTGTGAACACACCATTAGTGAAGTTTCGCGCTCATGCTCACCTAGCAACAAAAATAAGTTACTCTGAAAGTTTTGGAATACAGGAATAGGGCAAGCTACCTTTCTTTTTGAAAAACTGTGTGACATACTGTCGACTTCGGCGTTCTCTGTCTTCTCTTTCCTTCTTTTCTTTTCGTTTTTGATGCCCTGACTTTTGATGTGACATGCCTGCGTGTGTCACTGTCTGCACTGCATCATAGCAAGTGTAATAAGCAAGAGACGCTACACTAGCGATCGTAGCTCGGACAGCGCAGGTGGAATGAACCATTGTGAGGGGGAGGGGTGTGACTGAAACAGTAAATACATTATTTGTTTTTTAAATATTAAATCTATGGTCAAAATGGACAAAATACACATTTAGTGCATGAGGGGCCATAGCACATTTAATGTATGTATAAAAAAGATAAAAGAAAAAAGAAAAGAAAAAGGGGGTCTGCTCTTGTGGGCCCTAAATCAGCCTGGGCCCTTAGAATCGTCCTAACCTTCCACCCCTTTACGGCGCCCTTGTTACTGACAGAGCATTATTGGATGCTGGCGCTTTAAGAGCAGCCGCTGTTGTTGAGAGACGCGGATCTCACACGCGTCTCTCTCACAACTTTTTACGTCCATCATAAGACTGCTCTTATGTTATGCAGATACTCGACAAAACGATATTTTGGCATAATTGTGTGTTTTATTGTTCATTCAAGCGCGAAAGAGAACTGTATTCTGGCGCGCAGTCTGTGCATGCGCATGACTTCTGTGTGTCACAGTCAGGACATTTACAGACAGCGCGCTCTCTTTTGACTAGTCGTGCTCGTGCAAGAATGGTTTTCGCACGAATAAGAGCGGGATCATGTTACGCTAGCCAAAGGATGACGAAAAATAACAGATGGTGCGTTAATAGCCCTAATTTGTTTATTTCATATAAAATTGCGGCATTTTGCGTCATATAATCGCATAGGCTTGACATCGCGATTACGATTGCGATATGATTAATCGTGCAGCACTAATATAAAGTTGAATGTCATCAGCGTAGCAGTGGAAGTTGAGTCCATGTTTACGGATAATATGACCAATGGGTAGTGTGTAAATGGTGAACAACAGCGGACCAAGCACAGAGCCCAGGGGTACTCCATGGTTGGCGGGTACTAGATGAGAATTGGAGCCATTTAGGGTGATGAATTGTTTCCGGTCAGTGAGATAGGAGTGGAACCAGGACAGTGCTGTGCCACTGAGGCTGATGAGCTCAGAAAGGTGGTGGAGAAGGATGGTATGGGAAACTGTATCAAAAGCTGCAGAAAGGTCAAGGAAGATGAGGACGGTGATAAGGCCATTGTCAGCAGCCAGCAGGAGGTCATTAGTGATTTTGATGAGGAGGTCTCCGTACTATGGTGTCTTCTGAAACCAGATTGGAAGGATTCAAAGAGCTCATGGTGGGACATGTGATCTTGGAGCTGGGCAGCCACTGCTCCTTCCAGGATTTTGTTGAGGAAAGGGAGGTTGGAAATTGGACGATAGTTGTTGGGGTCATCTGGATCTGAGCCTGGCTTTTTGAGAGTGGGGATGACTGCCACCATTTTAAAGCTGGATGGTACCACACCAGAGTTAAGAGATGCATTTATGATGTATTGCATTGGGTGGCAGAGGATGGGAAGACAGGCCTTGACCAAGGTGGTGGGCATTGGGTCAAGACTGCTGGTTGAAGTCTTGGCTTGACTAATCATTTCTTGATCAGCATCCAGTAGAGAGAAGACGGATAGGCAGCACTGCGGTGAACCGGTAGCTGAGTGGTCAGGATCCTTTTGGAGCAAAGTAGGGCAGGGGGAAATTCCAGGTGTCTGGAGCTGCCGGTGGATGGTGTCAACTTTCTGCTAAAAATAATCCAGGAACCTGGAGCAAAGATCTGCTGCATCTGAGGGTTTAGCAGTATCAGAAGGTGAAGAAGACGGTTTATGGTGGAGAAGAGCAATTTGGGGTGTTTTTGTTGGTTGCTGATAAATATGGAGTAATACCTTGTTTTTGACTGGGTGCTCATTTGTAATTCGTGACATGTTCTCTAAATGCTTCACGATGGACAGTGAGGCCGGAACTTCTGTATCGTCTCTCGAGCCTACGTCCTATGGTCTTCATCCTGCGGAGCTCAGGGGTGAACCAGGGAGCAGGAGCTACAAACTCCAGGCTGAGAGAGAGGGCATGGTTGTAGTGTTCCACCATGCCATTGACTGTTTGGTAGGGGTGGTGGGTGGCGAGATGGGTCGCTAGGGAGTCAGATAGTGTGGAAGTACACACCTGTTTGATGTTCCTGAATGTGATGGGGCGTTTAATGCACTGCTTTGGGAGTGGTACAGGGACCAAGAATAGGATAGCATAGTGGTCAGAAACAGCCAGGTCAGTGCACTGCAGGTGGAGGGATGTTATGCCCTTTGTCATGTGTGGGGCCATGTACATGTTATGTAAAATTGAAGCAGTCCAGCAGTGATAGAAAATCAGTAGCAAGAGAACAGCTACTGGAATCCACATGGATGTTAAAATCACCCAGCAGGATAGTAGATGGGGATTTTATACAGACAGTAGCAAGTAGTTCAGTGAGCTCCGATAGGAAGCAGGCAGAGGCTTTAGGGGGATTAGAACAACCTGTAGCTGCATGTGTTGAAGATTTTATTATTTGGAAATCAAGTAATTTAGCTATATAAGAATACACAATTATTTCCTCTGTGTGTGATTTTGGATTTCCTCTCTGTGTGTGCTGTAACAAGGCCTAGAATGCTGAGACAACAGAGAGTGCTATTTCAGTACGTCACATGGTACAAAAGTATTTCTCAAAATATCTATATGTATGTATGACCTTTTTTGGAAAGGATCAATGGCATATATGTGAGAAGCTGAGCAGAGCTCGGGAGTGGTCTCTGGCAAGAGGCCCTCGGCTTTGTTCGATTGAATAAAGTCTAATTATTTTCTGTTATCATGGATCCCTGAGAAATCATTGACCCGAAAAGATTGAAACCACAACATTTGGCGCCCAACGTGGGGCATGGAAGGAGCTGAAGGAACCATGATGGGCGTCACCGTTGACTGGCACAAACAGCAGTGGCCACTGTACTTAGAGGTGAGCAGTTTTTTGCTTTTTCTTCAAGTTTGTGCGAGTCACCGGTTGCCCGGAAATGGTAAGAAAAGCTTCTCCAAATTAAAATGAAAAAGGGGTCTATGATTAACAGAGATAATTGTATGCATTGTCTTTGTATGTCTAGTTCGTAATAGCGCGGGGGAGCTCCCAATAGTCTTTGCCAGTGCTTAAGTAATCCTGTGTGGATTGTTTGAATTACTGGTACTGCTGATTAGCGCAAAGGTTTTGTCGTACGAACGCAAGGATTTGTATTTACTGATAAGGATATCAGTGTATCTGTGTTTTCTTGTCAAGGTGGCCTAGATGGATGACACTGGTGTACTGATTAAGGATAATCGGTTTTATGTTTACTTGTTAAGGGTAACAAGTCCAATGATAAGGATATCATTGTTGATCTGTGTTTCTTATTAAGGATAATGGGATAGCATGCGCACAGATGTTTAGCCTGCGGTTACCGCTGTTCAAGATGAACAGGTCTGCTCGGGTAGGCTTTAAAGTTTTATATAGTTTCACTGTGTTAGTTAGTGTATCAGTCATGTATTGTTATAAAGACAGTGAGTAACACTGTAAGTAGAATATATCTTTTGTGTGTGTGTCTGTGGGATCCTGTGTCTGCTTGACTGTGACTGTGGGTAAAAATAGGTGACAAGGAATGTGTGTATGAGCTTGAGAGACAAGTAATGAATAAATGAGTATTAAAAGTAAAGGAAAAGTAAAGGAAAACAATTGTTTCAAGATATTAACTATGAGATTATTATAGTATGAAATAAGTTATAAAATATATATTTAATTAATAAATATAATGGAAGATATTAATAGATGGATAGATAAAAATGCACGTGCTTAATATGTTATATCTTATATCTGGAGATGTCTAAAATTTGTATCTCATTATCCCTGAAAACAGAATGGGAAAAAAGTATCCCATTGCAGATAATTAAGTGGGTGTTAAGAAGAAATGACCTGTGCAATGTGTTGAAGGTTAGCGAGATTGGGTGACCACGGTTAAACAATCTATTTTAGAATCGTAGTAAATAGGAATTATTGATTCAATATGAAAGAGTAATTCCTTGATGTTGGCTGAGGAACATTTCATTCACCATACATGATTATTTTGAACACAGCATGCAAATATATAAGAAAGAATGAAGTCTGATTTTATGATAGGGAAAATTATTTAATTGGATTATACTAAGATAATCAAAGATAGATTATTGCTGATATTGCAAAGAAGAAATAGCTTGCTTTTTTCTGCAACGAAGAACTTGCTTTACTAAAAATACAATGGAGGAACTGCTGTTGTCAACCCGTGAGATTTAGAACTAGGAAAAAGATGGTTAAATCTTTGGATAATTTTTGGGAATATAGATAAAGGGCTAATAGCTCAAGGACAGTTTAAATTAGTATTTGTAAAAGTCCAATTTGATCTATGCAGTTCTCTGAGTGTTCAAATTTCAGATGGCTTCAGTGTCGAATGGAAGCAACAAGAGGGCAAAGGTCAGAGACACGAATGCAGAAAGAAGAAGACTGCAGAGAGAACAGGAGTGGGTGAGGGGATTTCATCTCCCTCCTGAAGTTGATCACTTTCTGAAAGCTCAGCATGGAGAAAGACTGATTTAATGCTGAAAAAGGTGAAATTTTCACTTGAGACTTTCCTGAGGACAAAGAGAAACTTCTGAGATGCAAAACTGTGGCAGAATCTTTCAATGCCCAAACTGAGAAGAGGCAGAACAACAACAGAGCCTAAACCAGGCCTTGAATGACATTATAGGCTGACGACACATGCAGAGCGACAGCCAAGAAGGTTATCTAAAAACAGAAGAACTGACACCCCTCCACAGGTCTGAAAACCTTATATGATCACTCTAAAGACTGCTTCAAATTTGGTTAATAATTATGTTAACTTTATTCATCTTGATTATTCACTGGTCTCAAAGCAATTCTTTTATATTCTCTGCTAAACTAACCCTCTCTGCTCTTGCAGTAGGTACAAGTCCAGCCATTTAAGAAAGAAAATACACTGAAAGAGACAAGCAAATGCTCAACTCAAACAGAGGCTGGATTTGGTATAGTGAGGGCTATTAGATTAAACAAAGATAGGGCTAAAAGCATGATATAATTATTATATGACAAAGATAAAGAAAGATACACAATATCAAAGAATGATAATATTGTTGACAAAACAAAGACACTGGTCACTCCATCTTGTTTCGGTAATTTTCTAAAGATAGATTGAAGAAAAATTACTGGGGGATAATGAAATGGAAATGTTATTGGCCATGGATCCAAGAATATGCAGAGATCTCTAAGTTTATTTTTAAAACAGCTCATGAGCAAAAACCAAAAAGAATAGGAAAAATCAGAACAGAAAAATGAGAAAAGAAAAAATGCATTTGAAAAATTACAATTGACAGGCCTATTACTCTAAATTATTTATTAGAATTTGTAAAAAGAAAAAAGGGTTTATAACAGCTGACTTAAACTAAACGACGACCATTGACACTTCTCAAAAGTGTTTGACATAGTTGTGTTGACCTGATCAGACCTTGTGGCTAAAATGATCAGTGCCGCATTTAGAGCACAACCTGCAAGAATGTATGTGCTGGCCAGTGTGTGTGAGAGTGACTGAGTATGAATGGATTGAGAAATGGTGTTTGAAGAAACACTAAGGCAAATCAATTATCTTGCCAATACAGCTGTATCCTAAATTTAATGTGGGCCCACAGGGTAAATTCTGCCCAATAAAATAATGACCATGGATAAATTTGGTTAATTTCTTGGTCAAAACTATAGTGGCAATAAAAAACATTGCCACATTTGCGCAAGCTTTTAACACATCTGATTTTATTTTCAGCATATGGTGATGAAGCTGATTCTTTGTCAAAAGTATGTAATAATGTAACTTTTGTACAGGTGCCACCAAGAAGGACAATGGGAGAGATGAGCATATGATTGAAATTACATGTTGTTGTCACTAACAAAAATAATTAAGTTTTAATTCACAGATAGCAGCAGCTCAATTCCAGGAAGGTTTCTGGGACCAGTCTAACAAAATGAACCATTGACTGTGCTTTGTAATTTCAGAAGAGTGACATTTGAGTCCATTCCTCTCAACTTAAAATACACCAACAGACTTCAGCAACAACAACAGGGAGTGAGGGATCACCAGCATCACCTGGTAAAAGATGTAAAGATGACAAGAGAGCAAACAGAATGATCAAATCATGAATGGAAAAAGAAGACAAACTTGACCAGAAAAGCAGAAATGAGAAGAGCTGTGCAAAGAAGACAATCAACAGAGATGAGTACAAGTTCAAAGAAGTCAACATCAACCAAACCTTTGCTAAAATTGAATGTTTAGCCCTTGACTAGATTTAGTAGCAACTTAATAATAACCCCACCAGAACAAAAATGATTGAAGAGAAAAAATATATTAAAGCAACGTAAAAACGATGATAATGACAAATTAAGAAAAGAAACTAAAATAAATGATAACGATTAATTTAAGAAATTGATATAGCATAGTGGGAATTAGGACAATTCATGAAGGAAAAATTAAAACTAAAAAAGAACTTTTAAAATAAATCTTAATGGGTCCTCAGATGTAATTGGGCAATAAAAGGGTATACAAAATTAATTTAAGGTTACAGTTGAAATTGAAGCAAGTATTAACATCGGGTATTAACAAACATTAGATTTTGATTTATAAGATTATGAATTGATTCAATAGGGAATGCGGAGTTACGTCACGCCGTGTTGCATTATGGGACGTGGGCGCCATCTTTACAGGCACGGTCTCTCTGTTTACCTTTTCGCCGGCCGTTCCTATGGCATTTAAAAGTGGGTGTGTTTGGGTGAGACAACGTAAAATTGAAGAAGAACGGAATAAATGGAGAAGTTGAAACAAAAAGAGAAGGGACCCTACCGGGAAAAATTGAATGCCACTGCTAAAAAACGTTATTTGGACAAACTTTCCGCCATAAACAACGTCGATCCATATGATTTGGCAGCCCAAGACTGGATTACGGATCCAGACGCACTACCTCCTCTCACATATCCGGACATCGTAAATTACCTTGTTTTTGGATTGAGTGCGTATACTTTGCAGGAGTTTAAGAGCTATAAATCCATTGAAGCTCATGCACAGTTTTGCAGCGGCTGGGTACAAGACCTCCTCATTCACAGGCCGGTTAACTGCGAGAGCACAGTCATACTTGCAAAGGTAAGACGGTACTTATGTTCTTTGCCAAGTTATTAAAACAAACAAAGTGCTAAATATTCAGCTACAGTTATGTTATTTGAAAGAGTCATAAGCAGTGGGTTTGAGCAGTTGCATTTTCAATAAAAAAGATGAGTTATAATCATCAACATTGTAGAAAAATTCATTTTATTTTCTCGTTTTATTTTGCTTGTGGTGGGCAGATCTATTTTTGATTAGATTTTAATCAAATTTTAATAATTAAAATGAAAAATTGAATACATAATTTACAATCAATAATTTACAGTACATTATTTTTTCATTGAAGAACATAATTTACATTTACAAGTTAGTTAGACAGTGTTAGTATAAAAACAAGATAATTAAGGTGTTTCTACTTTTAGTAATCACAAATTAATTTGTTACATGATCATTGTCATTGATTGTCATTGATTAACATTTCTGTCTTTATGTACAACAGGTGATGCACTCTCAGCGCCTTAATGAGGTTCCTCTGAAGGCTTGGGTTATTATCAACACCAATGGTGAAGTATCCTCAGCCCATTGTACTTGTATGGCTGGTGTTGCAGAGACATGCACCCATGTTGGGGCCTTGCTTTTTAAAATTGAAGCAACTGTCCGGTGCAGAGAAATCAGGACTGTCACAGACAAGTCTGCATACTGGATATTACCTAGTAATGTGAACAAAGTTCACGCTGAGGTAGGCCATAAGATTAATTACACTTCATCTGCTGCTATGGGAAAATCAATTAACTCTCTGTTGGATGGTGAGAGTGACAAGCAGCATGGATTGAGGACTTGTACCAAGACGATCCCTACACCATCACCTACACATTCAGAGCTAAGACACTTTTACAGTGATCTTCATAAAACAGGTGGCAAGTCTGCTATACTGAGTGTGCTTCCAAATTACTGTGAGGAATTCAGAGATCCTGTGCAGCCTGTCACACAGTTGAAATCCCTTCACTGCCTATATGACCCCAGGCTTGATGGATGCGATTTATCAGTATTGGAACAGCACTGCCAGGCACTACAAAAAAATGCTGATGTTTCAGAGGCACAGGCTGTAGTGATTGAAAAGAGGACTAGGAAACAGCAGAAATCTTCATTGTGGTTTTCTGCTCGAGCAGGCAGGGTCACCGCCTCAAATATGCATGCTGTTTATGCTACTGATATCAAAGCACCAGCTCTGTCAACTGTTAAAAAGGTTTGTTATCCTAAGGACAGCAAATGTAGCACAGCTGATGTCAATTGGGGCATTACACATGAGGAGCAGGCATTGAGAACATATGTCGAAAAAACCAAGAGAAAACACAATGGCCACGAAGTTGCAACATGTGGGTTTTTTATAAACTCAGATTTCCCCCAAGTGGGAGCATCACCAGATGGCACAGCGAGGTGTACTTGCTGTGGGAAAGGTTGTGTTGAAGTTAAGTGCCCTTCCAAGTACAGGAACAACTCTATTCAAGAAGCATGTTTGGCCAAAGACAGCAACTTCTGCCTTGAGGTTGTTGATGGAGATGTAAAATTGAAACGCAGTCACCCTTATTACACACAGGTCCAAACACAAATATTTGTGACAGACAGTAATTACTGTGATTTTGTTGTTTGGACACTCAAAGACTGTGTTGTTCTGCGCATAGAACCAAACCCTGAGTTTTGGAAGGCACGCCTAAAGAAGGCACAACAATTTTTCGTGGCGGTATCCCTCCCAGAGCTCATTGGAAAACATTTCACTCAAGCCTCCCAAAAAACAATGAGCCACAAAACTTTGCCTCTAACAACGATACAAAAAAACAATACAAGGAAAGGCAGAGGTAAAGAGAACTGTTCAAAGAAACAGAAAACACTTTGGTGTCTGTGTCACGGACCAGAGGAAAAAGGTGATATGGTGGCATGTGATAATGAAAACTGTAGGGTCCAGTGGTTTCATCTTGAATGTGTTGGACTTGAGGATGGACCTGCAACAGACGATGTCTGGTTTTGTCCCTCTTGTTCCAAGTAAATGTACAATTAAGTCTGACAAGAGCTGTGACTTTAGTTATTTGTGTATACTTACCGATTTTAAAGGCAACTAAATATTGTTTTTCACTTAAGTTCTAACCTATTTAATATTTATTTGTGCCTTTATTTATTCAGATTATTTTCTGTTTTTTTTGTATTTGTTTAAAAATAAAATATTAAAAATAAAAAATACAAATATTGTAGAGCTTCTGTGTGTTATTTGTTGATTACATAGTTATTTACCATTGTACATAATGTCCTTTTTTACCTGAGAAGCAGCTCAAACTTAATGTTAGCTATTTTCAGCATAATGTTAACTTTTCATAGGTTGTGCAAGAAAATAATAATTGTTGTACATTATTTTATAATGCCACAAGATGGGGTACCTTGTTAAATAAAACTGTGCCCTGTCATCAGTTAATGTTGACACATGAAAAAAATGAGGGTAATTGATTGTTAAATTTAAAATAGTTTTATGTATCTTTGCCCATTCCAGTTTACTTAAAGAGTCTTTATGGATGCATTCAGTACACAAACAGATAAAAGTCACACTGTCTTTATTAAGCAGTTATATAAACTTGATTCACAAACATTTTTAAAAGGCATGTAAAAAGATGTACAGAAAATGAGCCACAAATAATAACAAAAGTAGATTTAGCAATCACTGCACAACACTTGGACACATGTTTGTAAGAGCACAACAGACAGTGACAACTTTGTCCAAGAAAACCACAGTCTCACCCTCACATGGCAGAGCCATATTTATGGGAATTTTAGAAGACAACATTTTGTACTTGTTGCGTACTTGTCCAATAACTCTCTCCACGTGGATTCTGAGATGTGCAATGGATCTTGTTTCCTCCACATCCTTTGCATCCAGTTGTTGACGGCCCTTTGTGAACGCTGGTATTTTGACTTCAGCACACATCAGTCCCACACTCTCCTTTATGTCAAAACCTCGATCTGCCAGTACCATGTCACCTGGAAGTAGTTTGTCTAGGAAACCACTTTCCTCTGTTATTCGTTTGTCACTTGTCCGCCCACCCCACCCTTTGGAGATGAATGAAATGACTCCCTGTGGAGTAATGCCGATGAGGTATTTCAGTGTATGTCTGTGTTTATAATTTGAAAATGTTTGTGCTCTTGCCTGTAGATTGGATGGTCTTTCTATAAAAATTTCAAAGCAGTCCACAATGGCAGCAACACGATTTCCAAATGTCTCTGCAAACTGGTGTGGCATACTGATGCGCAAACTCTCTCTGTCAGGCCAATGCACCAGTGGAGATAAGCGTGAGTAAAGTACATTTAATGTGTCTTGAAATGCAGCACTAACAGTCGCTCGGTGCACGCCAAATATATGGCTGATGTGCTGCATTGGCAGATCCAATCTCAGACGCATCAATGTGAGAAGGATCATTTGAAAAGGTGTCAACTTTCTTTTTCCCTGATGCAGAAATGGCATTATATGGCACAGCAAAACCTGAAAAATAGCATATGTTGGAAGTCCAGTGTAATATTTTACCTTGCCATCATCATCCTTCAAAAATTGCTCTGTCATTTTGCGCTCATCAAGTTCTCGCTTCAGATTCCTGTTTTCCTCTAGCAGACGGTTGATTTCAGCGTGTGTAGATTTGCAGTGCACACATTTCTCTGCACTCTGGTTATCAGGATTTTGTGCTGTGTCCTCTGCATCTTGTGCTACCTCCTCCACATCTTCCTCTGTAACGTTACCTTGTGCTACCTCCTCCACTTCAGGTGGAACCGTGTCCTCCCCTTCCTCTCCTGGCTTCTCGCTAGTCCCCTGATGTTTGAGGTGTCTTCTTACTTGACGTGCAAACCTCTCTTTGTTTGTCACTTTCACTTCATTATGGCCCAGAAGCAAAGATGGTGCCCAGTCAGGATGAGTGTCCAGCATTTCAAATGCTGGTTGTCCTGTAAATACAGAAATGTTGTAAGTTTTTAGACAATTATGGACATCTTCATATACTTTCAACACACACACACATATATATATGAAGAGTTCAGATGCAAAAGCCTCTAAATGCCATCTGAAATTTTCTTATAGAATGATCATTTTTATCAAGCTTGTATATTTAAATTCAATAATTTCACTTAAATGGCAATGAAGATTACCTATTAATTGTCATTTAAGTGAAATTACTGAACTTAAATATACAAGCTTCTTAAAAATTATCATTCTATAAGAAAATTTCAGATGGCATTTAGAGGCTTTTGCATCTGAACTCTTCATATATATATATATATATATATATATATATATATATATATATATATATATATATATTTATATACATACAGTACACACACACACACACACACACATAATGATGTTAGTTAGTAGACAACACTGGGCCAGAAGATAAACAAAAGCTAACTCATTAATCTAAAGTGATCTTCATAAAACTATTGACAGTGTGTGACTTCTTCAAATATAATTTTTTAATCAAATTCTTAAGACATTGTGACTGGAGTTGCAAATGGAACATTGTCTGTTGCTAGCCATAAATAATGCGTTCCTCTGGAATCCAACACACACCGACGTTTAAGTCTATGAGAGCAAAATGAAAATACTGTATTTAGGTCAAAGTTATAGCCAGAGAACTCACCCGAAGAAAAATGCCGAGAACACACTCTCGTTGATGCAGGGATGTTGTGAAAAGTGTAGTTTTTCCTCCTGAGTGCGGCAACCCACGCGATCCGGCGTCTTCTCGTTAGCTCCTCGACCTGCTTCCCTTGTTGTTTCTTCCAAGAAGGAACGCTGAAAAAACGTACCCCGTTGACCAGTTTCCTCCCTGAACGGTCGTGTGACCTGCTATGGCAATCCCTTATCGAGCAGAACTGACCAACCATATCTAAAATAGTGATAGAAAATCCAAAAGCAGCCTCCAACACATGAATTTCACTACAGCGGAATGAGCGGAATAGGGCGCGATCCTGTAAATATGGCCGCGGACCCATAATGCAACACGGCGTGACGTCATCTCCGCATTCTCTATATGCTATTGACTAATTATAAATATATATCAAATAGTGTTAAAAGAATGACAACTTCAGTTGGAAGTTATTAATTTAATAACAAACAGGCCCTTATGAACAGTTTATATGGTACCAGAGGAGGGTCCAAACAGGTATTTGGTGTTCACATTAAGGACAAATTGTTGCACCAACACTATTGAATATTTTCATTCCAGATGCGCATAGTTTCACAATGCGCAAGGAGGGAATGAATAAGAATGAAAATTAAAATTAAAATTAATTGTAGAAGCATTTAAGCATTTAAGCATTTATTCCAGAGATATTGAGGATTAAAATTAATTATATAAAAGCAATGAAATCAACAGAGGAGGGTCAGGAACAGAAATTAAATCTCTAACTTAGATTGGAAGTCTATCAAAAATAAGGTCAGATAATGGGTCAGCTAAACAGAAGCATTGAAGATGTAAGGACTGGGCGAAGGTGAATCTGAATAACTAAATACCCCCATGCTAAAATCCCAAAGCCTTTAGCCCCAAAAGGCCTGGAACTTGGAAAAACACACACACACACACACACACTCTCTCCCACACACACACCAAGAACGGGGTGTTCTATTACAAGACTAATAGAGCTTTATTACCCCTTGGAATGTCCCAGAGAGTGTGATTCCTCCTTATTCTTGCTGAGAAGAATAAAACGAACCCTGGTTTAAACCTATATTTTCTATGTATATATATATATGTATATATAACCATGTGATACATGCATCCAATGTTCCATCTCATGATTTGTCCTTTATGTTGTTTGGTCTGTGTGGCCTTGTAAACTCTAATGGGTTAATGTTTGAGACATGACTTGCATACTATGAGAAACAGAAATCACTGTGTAGCATGTTTAGTCTCGATAAACTCCAATCCTCGTTCCCCATTTGTTGATTTACATTACATCTCGCTAACTTTGTGACACAGGGGTGTTATAAGAAATCTTGAGGGTTCTCTCTCTTAAACACCCAATGAACTGACATATTCAAATGTCCTGCGAGATTCACCAGAACACTTCATGACTGTGGCTCGAGCTTCAAGCAGACCTTATCAAACTAACCCCCCTCCTTTCTGCAGAGAAAGGAATGCCATGCGGTCAAAGAGTCCCCTCTGAAAACGCACATACACAAAGCTTTAATTCACTCATTTAAAGACTTTACGGAGATATATTTGATATGTTATGTTTGTCGATTTGTCCAGGCCCTATGAAGGGATCTGGGAGTGTATGGTAGTTCTAAACGTACTACAAGGGCATTTAATTATGCTTTTAATGTAACTCTGCAATATAACTCTCCTTATACGTCTTTCTTCCTATTTTCCGAACCTTTGTGATCTAACGAGGTCATCTATGTAATTGAACAAGCCGTAAAATGTATTTTACTATGTTTAATCATCTTTGGAATGATTCTGACCAAATTCTGACTGCTTGTAAAACCTGTGAATGCGGCCATAAATCGAACGCGGACAAGACAAAGCCGAGGTTGCCGCCAAAGTTTCGTTGAATGCCATTGGCCAGTTCGCACCTCAGAAGGTTCCTTTAAAGAAGAACTGAACCTCCCTCCGAGCCAGATCTTACTGAGCTCTTCCGTGCTCGTCCTGGTTTCAGAATGTAACGTCTCGTCTCGAGGCGAGTCTTTCGCCTTTCTTTTATGCGTTCTAGTTAGTTTGTGTTTTTCAGTCTTAAGATAAGTCCCTGTGTTTTAATTCCACGAGTGAAAAGAACACCGCGGGACATATCTCTTCAGCAAAGCCGGCTACGAGGGACATTTAAACCACCGCGCGCTCTCTCTGAACCAGAAGCACGCGCACGTGACCACGTGACGCTTCCTCCCACACAAAGGACACCGCTCACGGTGCAGGACCGACGCGACACAGAGTGCATGACCAAGATTACATTTGCGCAAGTATCTCTTGTTACAGAGCTTCTAAGAAGCCTTAAGATGATGTTTTCGTGTTGTTACAGAAAAGGTGAAGTCCAGGATAATGCTGCTAATGCTCTCTCTCTCTCTTTCTCTCTCTCTCCGTTCTCTCTCTCTCTCACACCCTCACTCTCCCACACGTGTCTCCATTTGTCCAAACGCAATGCCTTTCTCGTTCATCGATGCCTTATCGTGTTTTGTTTGTTTATTATGTTTGTAAATATATATGTATATATATATTCCATGGCAACTGTAGTAAATATATAAGTAGACATGCCTTTATTAAATCCATTATATTCATTTGATTGATTCATTTACTTTGCTCATTTTCAAGTCCCTTAAGTGCAAACAGGTCCTACTCGCTTTATCAATTAAAGATACTTTAAAGAGTATGTGTTTATAGGGCAGCAAACCCAATTCTTCTGGCCAGAGAATTGCGTTTCCTGAAATCCTATAAAGTAAGATGATATTGTGGATCCCCACAATATTATTCTGGCAATTGAGCTAATTAATTTTGCCTGTTTTGTAAGACGTGATCAGTGTAATTAACTGTAATCAACTTGTAGTTAAAATGCAAGGATACACAGTCAAATATGCAGGTAAAAGGACATCCTCCCTTAGAGGGAGATTTATTAACATGTAAGACTGATCTAATCCAAACATGTATGAATAATTATTAATTATGAATTATTAATTATGATATGCAAATTCCCCACGGATTAGATCCGCCCATAGTCTTTACAAATGGTGGAGAAAATACGAGCACACTTTAAACTTGTTTTTGAGCAAATTAGGTTTTCAATCTTTGTCTATATTGTGATTTAATATTGTACGTGCACCTCGGTTGAGCGAACGCTATGCGAACTCACCTTGACTGATTAAAGGCAAAAAGCCGTTTCAGTCCAGCGAAGCTAAGAAGTAAACTGCAGTTTCATAGTTTCACAGTATTAAATTTGTCCTATAAAAGACGAAGAAACCTCTTTTAAAGACGACATTTTTAATATTAAACTCCCCTGGCGGAACGAGATTCTTCGGCCACGGTGAAGACAAGATTTAGTGAAACGATGCTCTTTCACTATTCTTAAACAGGCCTGATATTAATTATAATCGTTAGATTATCGATAACTCCGGGTTAAAACATTGACGTAGCTACTCAATTGTAAAACCTAACGCATATTTGATCATAAGTGCTATTTGATAATATGTTATGGGAGTCGAAAAAACAGACGAATAATCCCTGTTTTATTTACGCACAGCGCAGCGAAGCAATCCTGCCAAACGTGTTTGTTAGAATATAGCACAGAAACAATCCAAAATCTAAAAACATTTTAATCATAAAGTGCTATTTGATAAATGTTATTTGGATCCGAACGACAGACGTATAATTCCTGTTGTCCCTATGTGTGTGTGTAGAAAAAACCCTGCCACACCGTTTTGTGAAATATAGCACAGAAAAATCCAAAACATAAAAACATTTTAATCATAAAATGCTATTTGATAAATGTATTTGGATCCGAACGACAGACGTATAATTCCTGTGACCCTATGTGTGTGTGTAAAAAAAAAATCCTGCCACACCGTTTTGTGAAATATAGCACAGAAAAATCCAAAACATAAAAACATTTTTAATCATAAGTGCTATTTGATAGATGTTATTTGGATACGAATGACAGACGTATAATTCCTGTTGTCCATATTAATGTGCGGAAATGAAGAAATCCTTCCGTGTACACGTGTCGAAATAGGAAAACCCGCCGAGGTTTAAAATTTATAAGTGAACACGTGTGAATCATAGTGCTAATTGTCGTATGTGGGAATAAAAAAAACAGATGCCTAATTCCTGTTGTCCCTATGTGTGTGCGTAGGAAAAAAATCCTGCCACACCGTTTTGTGAAATATAGCACAGAAAAATCCAAAACATAAAAACATTCTAATCATAAAACGCTATTTGATAAATGTATTTGGATACGAACGACAGACGTATAATTCCTGTGACCCTATGTGTGTGTGTAGAAAAAAAAAATCCTGCCACGCCGTTTTGTGAAATATAGCACCGGAAAGAAATCCGTCGAGATTTAAATTCCGCACTATTTTTTTTTGCATGTCCTCTGAGACTATCACATTTGAAAGCAGGCGGGTTGCAATGCTACTGCCAAACGCTAGGGCGCGCCCTTGAGTTTTCCAGTATCAGACGGCCTCCACGTCCTGACTTTACCCTCCATGAGCGAAATAGCACCACCTCGTGGACACCGGTAACAAGGTCATCCTTTCCTAAATTTCTCTCTCGTCACAATTTCAGATTTTTCCAGTGAATTTCTGAAAGTGTGTTTCTAACTTTCAATGCATGTGCAAGTTCCAGTGTTACTAACATGATTTCACCTCTGACTGTGTACACTTATTTTGAATTTGGTTCAAACCACATTTGAATTTAAAATTCAAAAGTAAGTATTAGCAGTTTCTGATGACCACTTAGGAGGAGGGTGGCCCCCTTGTGGCCTTCCCCCGCTAAGTCAGCTTATCTCTTACTGTCTACTCTCATTCTGTTTTGAAGTGGCTTTCTCCCAGTTGATTTTATTTTGGTTATTATCATTGATACACCACAGTGATCGTGATCATCATCAAAAATAATGCCAACCTTTAATTTCCTACACTTATTCAAATTTGGTTGGAAACAAACAAATTTCAAGATTAATTTGAATGAAGTCTCCTTCCCTGTGGGGAATGGTTTTATGGCTTTACTTCTATATTTCCTTTTTCAAATTATTTTTAATAATTTTGATTTGATACGTTATGACAACTATTCTAGAAGTTACTTAACATCTATGCATACGCTCGATCTGAATTGTATTCAAAACCAGTGAATGCAATTTAAATCAAGTCCTCTGTCAGCCAGGGTGACCACTAGGAGGGAGTGGCCCAAAACCCTTTGTGGCCCAAACGCGCCACTACTGCCTGTCTTCTCCCGGGGTACATCCTACTTTATTACTTCTGATTGTTAATTTTTATTAATAATAAAATAATAATAAATAAAAAAAAGGGTTAATTTTTTTTTTTCCTTAAAGGAAATGTTTTTTTTTTTCTCTTTCTTTTGGGTTAAGTTATTTTGATAATTAACATCATTTTCATAATTTCCTTTTTACCATTATCTAGTAAAACCTTTGCTTCTATTTTCTACATACGTAATTACTCAATTCAGTTTAAACAAGAAAGCTTTCATTCACTGTCAAGCCACTCGTTCACACTATTCTGTGTTTATAGGTAGAATCCACTAAAGAGCGTGTGGTGATTTGACAGTCATCTCTGCTTGGAGTCCAGCATGCTGGTTCATCTGACCTGTGTCCCCAGCGCTGACTGAGCGCGAGTCTCGGACTTTCCCGTGTCTCTCCGTTAGTGCGGCCCGCAACACGACATCACCAATTTGGCACCGCCGGTTGTGATTCAAAGTCAGGTTGCGTGAGAGGGCGCACATCGGTACAGATGTACGGAGGGGCCCGGGACACTGCTGTCAGGCGTTTGGGGGACGACAGAAAGACCAACCGCGATGCTGAACTCCAACCCGAATGACCTCATTTCACCCAGTTAAACTAGAAAAAGGTATTAAACCCATCCACTTAATATTGGCCACAGAATCTAGAGATTCCCCCGGCCATTGAAGTGTCCGGCCTCCTTTTCCCCTGTAACTCTTCCTGTGTACTATTAACGCCATTTCATTACAGACCTTTCCATCTTTGATGGTTGCATGTTACTTCAAACTTTGCTATCTTGCCACTGCTCTTTTCTGTCGTGCTCTGTTTCTTTCAGTTCACCTAGAAGACAGAACCTATCTGAGACAACAAGGAACGCTGAATAATAATTAGACAACAAGCCGCTAGCATCAAAAGGTGACCCCCTTTAAGCTACCGCCCTGCTAAATTTTATTCAGGCCCATGCTGACCTAACCAAATTGTCCCACCGAATGATTTAACTGTCTGCATCAGTTAACCACAATTTGCATACGCGGCATAGCCGTATTATAGCTC
Organism: Semotilus atromaculatus; assembly: GCA_031834385.1. Taxonomy (NCBI): domain Eukaryota; kingdom Metazoa; phylum Chordata; class Actinopteri; order Cypriniformes; family Leuciscidae; genus Semotilus; species Semotilus atromaculatus. Next base: position 11,596,389 of record JAULUF010000025.1, on the reverse strand, counting down.
GTTATACGTAGAACAAACTTGCTTGGTCTCTCTGTGCGTGTTGTGTTCCTCTCGCCCACAGTTGAAACCAGTATGTTCCGGTCCTACAGTCCCACAACCCGCTGGGACAACCGGGAGACAGTGACTCAGAGCTCCAAAGCCAAGAGCAGCGCCGACGTGGACAAGCTGATGGCGCACAAACCAAGCCAAAGCTCCCACGACAAAGACCGGCCAGACACGTCCAAAACCTCGCTTGCCAGCTCATCGCACAAGCACGTCTCCGTGAAAGGAGCCGCCTCGCCCTGGAGCACGAAGTTGCAACGCTAAGGATGCAAGCCGAGGACGACAACGACCCCGAGCTACAGAAGGAAGTGGAAAGACTTCAAACTGCCCTGCCTGATCTTCATCGGCACACAGACCGAAGAGAGCATTCAGAGAAAACAACCAGAGTGGTACTCAACGAGAAACTCCGACAAAAGTGAAGCCCCTTTGCAAAGAGCAGAGGCTGAACTAAAAGAGACTCGAAAGCCATGGCCTGCGAAAAAAAACAACCCGCAAGAGGCCCGCGATACCATCCACAAGCCCGTTCAGCAGAGACTGAACTAAAGAAAGAGACACTAAAGCAAAGGCCTGTGTAAAACACTTACAAGCGGCCCGAGCTGAAATCCATGAACTCATTCAGCACAAAGACAATATCATATGCGAAATTGACATTGTTCACAGATAGCTGAAACACTCTTATAGACTACAGAATGACCGGGAAAGGGAAACGCACACCACAAAGTTTCCCCTGACCAGCTGGTCCGCACCTTTCAGCCTACAACCCAGAGCTAAAAAGGGGGGGCCTTTCCAGGAGAGCCCCTGCTACTTACAACGGCAGGGCTCCCAAAAGACTTAACAAGCTGGCGAGAAACCTCCCTACGTTCACTCCGAGCCCTGCAGGAGGCCACAACGTGCACGCCTACCTACAAGACACTGACTTTCACTTACAAACTGTTACCAACGCGACCGCGTGGGACAAATTGTACCTGCTAAGAATCACGTCCAGCCGTGATGTGCGCAGCTTCCTCGACCGTCAAACAGAGACTATCAAAACGGACTACCAGCAGCTGCAACAAGCTTTGATCCGTGAATTCTCTGATCCAGAATCAGACCAAGGGTTATTCACCGCCATGGACCCCAAGCAGGTCCGACTTGAAACCCCACAGACCTACTACAGCCGACTCCGACAAACCTACTTCGGAGCACTGAACCAGCCAAATATGGAAGCGGATGTCAAGTTCAGAACTTTGTTCCTTCAAAATCTGCATCCCACCAGATGCCTCCAGAGGGCGTCCCACAACACCATAGCCCTGTTTACAGAGAGTCGAGTCCGTTCCAGGCCACTGGTAAGCCCAAGTCTGAGCACGCATCAGACAAACACAGTGCCGCCACGTCTGAAACAGCCGAGCCCCTGAAGTCGCTGAAAAGCTTCTTCACAAGAGACTTTCCGAAAATTCAGGTACGAGCCTTACACCCTAGGCCTGAGCGTAAGACCCACAACAGGCACACAGAGCAAACTGTCCCACAGCTGGGTCCAAAACCCCAATGATTTTGAACTGCAAAACCAGAAGACACTGCACGAACACAGTGCAAGACTCTGCTAAAAGGGTCCCTGATCAGCATAGGACATAGAACTTTTAAAAAGTAGATGAAAAGTTGTGCTCAAAAAGACGCAAGACTCTGCAGTAGAAAAATTTGAACTTTACTGATTTAAAGAAAATCTTGAATGGCTCACCTATAAGCCTCACCTGCCAACAGGCTATACACGACCCCTTTGAAACAAACAGTTTCTAGATACTTCTTGAAAAATGCACTGCTGTACATTAGTTTCCATGTAGGAGAACCACCACAGTTTTAAACTACTGTTAACCTACGAGATGCTTTTGATCGTTGCGATCCAACCAGAACACAACGTGCAATACACATCTTTGATCGCTGGCCTGTCTAAATGCAGATAAAACGATAGCTGGAATTGACATCTCTACTCTAAGTAAAATAGCCTTAGATTTCCAACTAAAAGTAAAAGTAGCATGTTCAGCAGTAAAAGCGTAAGTCTGTTTGACGAAGAAACCTCATCTCAGCAGCTTGTAAACTGTACCGATATCTATTATGCTTTGATTAAAAGGAAATCCAAATGGTAGTATGACTAAACCTGTGTCTAACAAAGAAAGCTCAGGACAGAGTTATATCTAGGTAGACCTGGGTGTCTACAAATGTAAAGGCCTTACAAATTATTGTTAGATTGATGTAATTCACCTAAATATTTTTTTTGCTGCATCTACAAGCAGAGAGCTACCTAGCGATCAAAACTGTTACTCGCTGAGAAGTCAGCATTCGTGCACGAGAGGGACGTAACCATATATGCTTAGACAAGCTTTGACTTACAGCAAATCTATTTCCTTACTCTGTAAACAAATAGAATAAGCTACGTAAAATAAAGAGAAGAGTTCCATGAGTAAAATTAGCTAATGCCAAAACACATCTGCATTTTACTTAATGTAACACTGAGTCCTAGAAAGACTTAAAATATAGGTGCATCCTGTTAACCCGTTTAAACATGCATAATCCATGAAAAATGTACAGACATTCTTTAAGGACTGTTGAATTGTCTGACATGCTCTGGTTCCCATGACAACGACTTGTCACAGGAAGTGCTAACTTGTGATGTCACTTTGTAAACAAACCAGCCTAGGTGCCTAAGCTAACCTAGCATCCCTCCAGCTTACGCTAAGCTAAACTCACATGGCATCCAGCTAGCTTGCGCTACGCTAAGCTAACCTAGCATCCTTTCAGCTTACGCTGAGCTAAACTAACATAGCATCCAGCTAGCTTACGCTACGCTAACCTAGCATCCATCCAGCTTAGGCTAAGCTACATAATAACTTCTACAGTTAGCAGCTAGCATAATTTACTTGAGCCCTTAATCACCACTTGTGTTCACACAATGCAAAGTATTCAAGAATACTTTCTTTAACACCGGTTAAGGTTTCTAATTATTCACTTTCCGTGTTTACACTTCTTTGCAGCTTAAGTTCACCTTCACTAGTGAAGGCATCGTCCTTGCTAACCGTCGAAGGCTAACTTTGCAGATACCCTGTTAATTAAACTTACGTTTAACTAAATGTAAACTGTGTAGCTAGAGAATAATTCATATAGCAATAGGAATTTTCATCGACAGGTGACTAAACCGATCATTCCCGGTGTTTGATCACTTTATTCCCTTTTGCTTTAAATTTTGTTTTTCTCTTGTTACTTCTTTCATTTCTTTAACTTTCATAATAACAGCAGTCAGCTGTTCCCTTGGCTAATCAGTCATCTATATGATTTAAATTAATTTCCTCTCTTGTTCAAATGTGGTTCCATTTCCCATAGGGCCCAGAAAGGAAACAGAGACACCCTTATTTGTTATTTTGGCTTAGTTTCAACCAGTGCACTCATTTTCGTGACCCTGCAGCACAAGTAATTTCAACAACTTACTAGGGCACAACTATAATCCTAAGGATTGATAATAAGCAAAATTCAAATGAGAAAGCTGTCCGTTTCCCTCTTATCCTTCACTTCGTCAAGCCGTAGTGACCCCCCCCCCCCCCCCCCCCCCCAGTTAAGTCCAGAGAAATAATGAAGTCATAAGAACCATCTTACGTCATTTATTTTATCTCGGCTATGCCCTTTCCAGGGAATAATCTTGGAACCACATAACTCTTAGCCTCCTAACAATCACAGCTAAGATAAGGATACAAGACACACGTCACTAGCTAGCTAAACAAGAGACACTTAGCTTTAGGCTACATATCTAGCGAACCCATTAAGCAGTAGTTCTGTACGTTTAGGGCCATGCATTAGTCACTCACCACAAGTGTGCCAAAATGTCACAGAGACCCTGCTTAGCCTGACCTCAACAGCCCAGAGCAGAACCCCTCTCGACCTGCCACTGGTCAGCACAAGTCTGAACACACATCAGACGAAAACAGTGCTGCCATATCCGAGACAGCCAAGAGCCTGAAGTTGCTTAAAGAGCTTCTTCACAAAAGACTTTACAAAGACAACAAGAGGGACGAACACGACATCCTATGCCTCAGCATAAAACCTGCAACAGGCACACAGAACACTGCTCGTCAACAACAGACCACAGAGCTAACACAGCTAACACAGCTGACAACTTCCCACGTCTAGGACCAAAATCCCAAAAGACCAAGAAATGCTACTTTGTCTGTCTCCGCAAAGAACTACACAAGACCGGCCCTAACCGCCCGTCGATCACCACACCAGCCCCGACGCCAAGACTCCTCGGGCACATGATCAAACGGGGTATGGCCCGGAAACTCTTTTAAAGACTCTGAGAGACAAAATCGAACTCTTACATCTCAAACATGCGAGCTGACTGTGCAGTCATACAGCCAGAACGACATCCGGCTCAAACAGGTAGCTCACATTCACCTGACAATTGGTTATTTTAGTCTGAAACACCCTGTGTACATCTCACAAATGGACACGTACCCCTTTCTGATTGGCAAAGATCTGCTAGAGCGCTTTGAGCCTTTACTAGACTTCAAACACCTGACAGTCTGGGCCCAAGTTCAAGAACCCCTCCCCCCCCTCCAGTCACACAGGTTACCAAAGCCAGACTGGCCGGTCATAGAGGTAACGAGAACTACAACAAAGCCAGACTCTAAGGTCACAGAGTTCATAGAACTCCAGCAGCCATCCAAGGGTACACAGCCTCAACACCAAGTCAAGGTTCAAGTTCGCTACCATGCACCTTCCAGCTCGCCAAAGACCATAACAACTTCATGAACATTCGGAGTCACCACCACTTTTAGACCCCTCCAACCACCCTAGCACGCTGTCTAGACCCACCGACAACCGGTGCCCCAAACACCCGCTATGCACCTGGCACATGCTGCGTGCACAAGACAACATTCAGCGTTCTGCACTTGATGCCATCACTGCGCCACAGCTTGTGGTGCCACAGTGCAAAAGGGGGGTCATGCGAATATATGCTCATGACGCAGCACCAGAGACACTTGCAAGACACCGAAGCAAGTGGCATACCGGCATCCTCAAAGCGAAGTCCCAGCCAACCAAGGACGACACTCGCCAAAAAGTTTTTTTTCTCCCTTTCTCTCTTTCTCTCTCTTTCACTTTTACCAGGATGCTGCTGTGCTTCGCCATCCTGTACCTCCAGCCAACCAGAGAGCAGCCGCAATCGGACACCACCAAATCCGGCATCAGTCATCGTCCTAAAGGAACAACCGGGACTCCTCATCACCAATGGCCGGACCCAAACTCAGAAAGTGTACGTGCCACCTGATCCTCGCAACGTCTACAGAGCACACTACCCCTGCGCAACGACACAATACAGCTGCGTAGGTGCCCGATGGACAGAGGACTCCCTCACTCACGCTGAGGCTGATGTTGAACGCATGCTCAACCAACTTGAGAAAATGACTGTCACGCTAGCGGAGCCAGGTGGCCACAACCGCCGCTCCCAATGGTTCCTACGAGCTTTGCTCGGAGCCGCCACTGCCGTCGGAACTCTGTTTAACATTTGTATGCCCAGTGTGAATGCAGTGAACCTAGCCACCGTGAGGTGGCATGTAGCCGAAATTCAGGCTGAGATTCCACAGATAAAAGAGCAACTCACGACACAGAGTGCATCCCTGCAGACCATCGACAAGACACTAAAGGGAATTGTGGTAACTTTCAACACTCACAGCGTTCTGCCGACCCCAACAGTGAACTCCATGAAAAAGCTGTTACTGTCTCCCAGGATGACGTCGCTCAAACTCAGCTGGTAACAGCCCTGAGGACAAACCCGCTGCGGGGAGTGAACCCCTCAATCGACAGCCTCGCCATGGGTAGAATTCCACCGCACCTGATACCCTTAGGCCTCATGCAAACCGTGCTGGTGTCCGCCATCACCACGCCAACTGACTCTTTACAAATACACCTTGCCTACTCTCTGGGTAGTGCCATCCCACTCTGCGTCGACCACAAGCAGAGAAAAGGGGGTTTTCTCCTGAACTTGCCCATCCTAGAGTCAAGCCGAAGCTCAAGAACATTGTCAATGCCAGATTTTGAAAAGTAACACTCACTTCAAGATATGCACGCTGGACGTGGATGCCTCACACGACAGCGACACAAAGCTGCCCCAGCTCCGAATCCGCACATGTGCACATTGACCAAAGACGTTCAGTATCTCTGCCCCTAACAAACCTTTCCTCACAGACAACACTGACGGAATCTGCGGGCTGCAGATCAGCGGCACACGCTGCCCTGCCAAAGCCAAGCCTCGCACTCAGGTCACCGAGACCCACGCAGAGATTGTAGGTGAAAGGGGGACTCCTTAACACTCCTGTGCGCACAGCCGCACTCACTGACGACCAAAATGACACTGACACCTGTGTCACCTTGCTCGACCAGAGCGTGTAATCCAAGCATCAAAGGTGCCATCCTTCACCTCGACGACCTGGCATCGTATCCTCTTCCAAGCGAAGAGCACCAATCAGAACTGACCTTGTCCCCATCGACATAGCCCTCCAAGCTGTGTCTCAACTGCCCGCCTTAACTGCCTCACCTGTTGTCCAATCCTGGACTGCAGCTGATCCTGCGCTGGGTACCTCTACGGTAATCAACCACACCCTGACACTTGACTTTCAATCAGGAGGCTCAACGAGATGCGAAAATCTACAGCCAAGCTCACGGGACCCTCAGGAAGAGGGTACCACGCCGGAGGCTGCGTCAAACTTAATCAAGCTGAGCCCTCAGCCTCGGCTCGAGAGCACCTGCTACCCTATCATCATGATTCACCTGTCATCCGTCAATTGTGATGATTGTTGTCCGATTTAAGTCCACACAGGGACTTCATCAGACAAAAAGGGGGATATTGTAAGGACTGGGCGAAGGTGAATCTGAATAACTAAATACCCCCATGCTAAAATCCCAAAGCCTTTAGCCCCAAAAGGCCTGGAACTTGGAAAAACACACACACACACACACACACTCTCTCCCACACACACACCAAGAACGGGGTGTTCTATTACAAGACTAATAGAGCTTTATTACCCCTTGGAATGTCCCAGAGAGTGTGATTCCTCCTTATTCTTGCTGAGAAGAATAAACGAACCCTGGTTTAAACCTATATTTTCTATGTATATATATATATGTATATATAACCATGTGATACATGCATCCAATGTTCCATCTCATGATTTGTCCTTTATGTTGTTTGGTCTGTGTGGCCTTGTAAACTCTAATGGGTTAATGTTTGAGACATGACTTGCATACTATGAGAAACAGAAATCACTGTGTAGCATGTTTAGTCTCGATAAACTCCAATCCTCGTTCCCCATTTGTTGATTTACATTACATCTCGCTAACTTTGTGACACAGGGGTGTTATAAGAAATCTTGAGGGTTCTCTCTCTTAAACACCCAATGAACTGACATATTCAAATGTCCTGCGAGATTCACCAGAACACTTCATGACTGTGGCTCGAGCTTCAAGCAGACCTTATCAAACTAACCCCCCTCCTTTCTGCAGAGAAAGGAATGCCATGCGGTCAAAGAGTCCCCTCTGAAAACGCACATACACAAAGCTTTAATTCACTCATTTAAAGACTTTACGGAGATATATTTGATATGTTATGTTTGTCGATTTGTCCAGGCCCTATGAAGGGATCTGGGAGTGTATGGTAGTTCTAAACGTACTACAAGGGCATTTAATTATGCTTTTAATGTAACTCTGCAATATAACTCTCCTTATACGTCTTTCTTCCTATTTTCCGAACCTTTGTGATCTAACGAGGTCATCTATGTAATTGAACAAGCCGTAAAATGTATTTTACTATGTTTAATCATCTTTGGAATGATTCTGACCAAATTCTGACTGCTTGTAAAACCTGTGAATGCGGCCATAAATCGAACGCGGACAAGACAAAGCCGAGGTTGCCGCCAAAGTTTCGTTGAATGCCATTGGCCAGTTCGCACCTCAGAAGGTTCCTTTAAAGAAGAACTGAACCTCCCTCCGAGCCAGATCTTACTGAGCTCTTCCGTGCTCGTCCTGGTTTCAGAATGTAACGTCTCGTCTCGAGGCGAGTCTTTCGCCTTTCTTTTATGCGTTCTAGTTAGTTTGTGTTTTTCAGTCTTAAGATAAGTCCCTGTGTTTTAATTCCACGAGTGAAAAGAACACCGCGGGACATATCTCTTCAGCAAAGCCGGCTACGAGGGACATTTAAACCACCGCGCGCTCTCTCTGAACCAGAAGCACGCGCACGTGACCACGTGACGCTTCCTCCCACACAAAGGACACCGCTCACGGTGCAGGACCGACGCGACACAGAGTGCATGACCAAGATTACATTTGCGCAAGTATCTCTTGTTACAGAGCTTCTAAGAAGCCTTAAGATGATGTTTTCGTGTTGTTACAGAAAAGGTGAAGTCCAGGATAATGCTGCTAATGCTCTCTCTCTCTCTTTCTCTCTCTCTCCGTTCTCTCTCTCTCTCACACCCTCACTCTCCCACACGTGTCTCCATTTGTCCAAACGCAATGCCTTTCTCGTTCATCGATGCCTTATCGTGTTTTGTTTGTTTATTATGTTTGTAAATATATATGTATATATATATATTCCATGGCAACTGTAGTAAATATATAAGTAGACATGCCTTTATTAAATCCATTATATTCATTTGATTGATTCATTTACTTTGCTCATTTTCAAGTCCCTTAAGTGCAAACAGGTCCTACTCGCTTTATCAATTAAAGATACTTTAAAGAGTATGTGTTTATAGGGCAGCAAACCCAATTCTTCTGGCCAGAGAATTGCGTTTCCTGAAATCCTATAAAGTAAGATGATATTGTGGATCCCCACAATATTATTCTGGCAATTGAGCTAATTAATTTTGCCTGTTTTGTAAGACGTGATCAGTGTAATTAACTGTAATCAACTTGTAGTTAAAATGCAAGGATACACAGTCAAATATGCAGGTAAAAGGACATCCTCCCTTAGAGGGAGATTTATTAACATGTAAGACTGATCTAATCCAAACATGTATGAATAATTATTAATTATGAATTATTAATTATGATATGCAAATTCCCCACGGATTAGATCCGCCCATAGTCTTTACAAAGACTAAATATAAATTGCATACGAATACAAGGAAGTTTCAATAATAATAAGTTATAAAGCTTTATGTTTGAAATGGTTGAGATAAAACGTTGAGATTGTTAGATTTATTTAGGTATGCAGGAAAATAAATGTACAATGAATATGTAAAATAGTGCAAAAAGTTATAAGAAAAGTTAAAGAGTTATCTTTTCTAAGTGTCTGATGAGGTTATTGAATGACTTTTATGAAGTAAATGTAACATTGCTCTAAAGCTTTCTTAGTTTGAGTGATTACATGTGACATAATTAGTGTATTCATGATTGTTCATTTAGAAATAAGTAGAAAGGAAGAAAAAGTATTCAGTTAAGGCTTGAACTGAGGAGCTATAATGAGAAGGAGCTGCAACACATGAGATTAAACATGTCAAAGGGAATTTATTGTTTAAATTTGGTAATAAAGTAGACAGAATTTGAGATGTAAAACTTTATAACGAAGCATATTGAGATTTAATGAGTATAAGGTGCACTAAAATGATATGTTTGTTCATCAACTAAAAAAGACTGACTAAAAGATTGATTTTTGAATTTAAGAATTTATCCAGTCTTATTTTGAATTAAAATTCATAGGGATCACGTAAAACAAAAACGCAAAAAGAATCAATTATTACTATAATCAGCAGAGATTTATTATAATGCTTTGCCTGCATTATGAAGAAAACAATTATGTGAAAAAAGTAGAATGACTTATATCTAGAGGTTGGTGTTGCACTTTTACCAAATAATACTGTGCAAAGAGGAAAAATGTAGCAAATACGATTGAGATAAAAAAAAGCTTAAAGAAACAGTTAAAGAAAACTTGATTTAAGTTTGAAGGATTATGAGTCATGGTTTTGAGTTGCAATATTAAGAGTGGGTTATTATTCTGTTGTGTACTTTGCATATTGAGATTGCTAATTGTCAAAACCCTGGTTAAGCCAATAGGAAGTGCTAAACAATTTTAGAATAATGAAAACTAATTTGAGAGGGCAACCAAATTGATATTTCAAACATTGGATGTTGATTCAAGTACCTCAAGAAGGAGGACGAAGAAGATGATGATGAGCCAGACCCTGGGTGTATGTACTAGCCTGCCCTCTCCCCAGTGGTGACCCTCTACGACACGTAAAGGGTCTGGGTCGAAGCGGAAAAAAGACTACACCGCAAGAACACTTTTAATTGTATAATGGATATTTATGTTTGACATATTCTACATAACTGTGATAATAACTGACAATGCTGAACCAATTTCATCCTCGCACTTGTAACAATGTTTAAATTGTTGTTTGATTAGGGAGCAGAGAATCTTTTACTTTTTCCATTGAAAGAAAAGCAAAACGACTGAAAGAAAGAAAAATGTATGGAGAAAGATGTTTGGTTCTTGTGCTCCTCCGGAGTATGGTGGCATAATCCAGTCATTGTAAAGGATTGGTGACTTGTTTTAGTCACTAGATAGCATAACTGAGGGGGCTGGATTTTGAAACTACACTCTGGAAAAGGATAGTGAATGTGGGGCTTAGATAAGCCCCAGAGGAGGGAATGTTGAAGATTTTATTATTTGGAAATCAAGTAATTTAGCTATATAAGAATACACAATTATTTCCTCTGTGTGTGATTTTGGATTTCCTCTCTGTGTGTGCTGTAACAAGGCCTAGAATGCTGAGACAACAGAGAGTGCTATTTCAGTATGTCACATGGTACAAAAGTATTTCTCAAAATATCTATATGTATGTATGACCTTTTTTGGAAAGGATCAATGGCATATATGTGAGAAGCTGAGCAGAGCTCGGGAGTGGTCTCTGGCAAGAGGCCCTCGGCTTTGTTCGATTGAATAAAGTCTAATTATTTTCTGTTATCATGGATCCCTGAGAAATCATTGACCCGAAAAGATTGAAACCACAACACATGCACCCAGTCAACACGAAGTGAGCACACTCAAATGAGGTAGTATTAACTGGAATCTCTTTAACCAAGATGTCAGCACGATGGATAACAGCAAGTCCGCCACTACGGCCAAGGCTGCGAGGCTTCTGGATATAGCCATGGCCTGGGGGAGTGGCATGGTTGAGAGTTATGAACTCTTGCTGGTTCTGCCATGTCTCAGTAAGACATAAAAAATCCAGTGATTTTTCAAAGATGAGGTCATGGATGAGGAGGGCTTTGTTATTTAATGAGCAAATGTTAAGCAGCATGAATGATATCCTGGTTATTACATTGTCAGGGGTGACAGTGTTGTCCACACAGACCAAAGATTGCAAATTTGCATGTGATGGGCGTGGTTTGCATCAATGACGTCGCCACCGTGCAGCTGGGACAGGCAAAGTTTTGTGAGAGTAAACAAACTTATGACGAGCAGCCCTATGAGTATATGGGGAACGACACAGGAGATGGAGAGATTTTTTCACCTCAAGGCAACTTGGAGATGTATTAGAATGGAAACTCATGAGTTCTGATGTGGTATAATTGATGAGTGTCATAGCCGAGGGGCAGCATCAGTTGCTAGCAACCTAGCTCGGTTTGCTAATTCCATAATGATGACAAAGCCAGGAAGACCACAGTACAGCGAAGAAAAAACGTCTTTTGGATAGCAGTTTCGGGGGGGGGTGTTGATGATATTCCAACGGGGGTGTGTGTTGATATTCCAATGAGGGTCCTGTTTCTATATCAGTGATTGCACACGCAATCCGCAATCCTCGCTCGCTTTCCCTCACTTCTCTGCCGTGCGCGCTATGCGGTTATGAGCACAGTCTCTGTCTCGCATGCACGCTCGCTCTAGATTCTGGGAGATTTTAAATAATTTGCGGTATAACTAGTCGTTCACAAGTGGCACAGGTAGATCTATAGATAAACTCATCTTTCAGGTATGTGACAGACCGGGTTGACACTTCAGCGTAGGAAATCGGGGGTGTGGCGTGTGAAACCAATCAAATGCGTGCGTCTCACGGCCAATGCATGAGAGTTGGCGGCTCTGGAATCTTGCTGCTATGAAAGACTTTGTATTAGGTTTAGCAACCTATGAAACTAATAATGAACAATTTGAAACTAAACCGACATAAGCTTAATTAAAAATGGCTTAGGAACTATAGGCTATTTAGAGGTGGATAAACACAATTTAGAGGTGGATAAACGCACTTTGGAGGTGGGTAAACGCTATTTCCGAATTTTGGGAGGTGCGTAAACGGCGTTTACGTGCGTTTAGCCTCCACTACATCCCTGTCTCCCACTAAAGATTGCTTTATCAATAATCTTCTTGCTTTATCAATAAACTTGATATTGCAACAGAAACTTTTAACTCTCTCTTTTCCAGCACTTTAAACACAGTTGCTCTGTTGCGCTTAAAGAAGATTAAAGAAAATAGCCCCACGAGCACACCCAGGCCTTTAAGGGAGCAGCCAGAAAAATGGAGGGCAACTGGAAGAAAACAATACTAGAGGTATTTCGGATTTCATGGAAGGAGAGCTCGATTGCCTACAGAGAGGCTTTAAAAGCTTCTAGATCTGCTTAATTTTCAACCCTATTAGAAGAAAATAAACATAATCCTAGGTATTTATTTGAAACAGTGGCTAAACTAACGAAAAAGAAAGCTTCAAGCCCACGAGTTTCCAAGCAACAGAACAGTAATGACTTTATGAACTTCTTCACTTATAAGATTGATAATTTCAGGGACAAAATTATAACTATGCAACCATCTACTACAGTATTGCATCAGGGAGTGCAATGTAGTCTCCGTCAAACTAGTTAATTAATCTAAATCGATAACTTGTATGTTAGACCCTATACCGATTAAGCTACTGAAAGAGATGCTTCCAGATGTCATAGATCCTCTTCTTAAAGGGTTACTTCACCTCTGGAAAGATGAATGTGTATTTAAAATGGGTAATTTATGCAGTAGAAATGTGAAATTATTTTTGAATTTGGAGTCTTCTTGTTGCGAATCAACAGAGTCAGTGAGATCCATTTGCAGTTTATGTTTATTCCGAGAAATCCGAGACAGAAAGGGGTCGAGAACCGATCAGGCAGATACAGGGTAATAATGCTCAGTAATGTTCACAATAGTAAGACAAGACTTCGCACTGAGGGCTGCGCGTGGTGCCATTAATTAGGTTGATAGATAGGCTACAACTGGGCATGATAATCAGAGACAGAGACGGGGCTTGTTGGGAAATGTAGTGAACATGAAAGTCAATATCCGGGCGAGGGCACCCTCTGATGGCCAGAGAGAGAGGTTACAGAATCCGGGATTGTGACAGAGCCCTCTCCCTGCGAGCGACTCCTGGCGTGAGGAGCCTGACGACGTCGGGGTCTTCCACGTGGTCGTGGAGCCGGCTTGGTGGGGTGAGCCTGGTGGAAGTCTGTAATTAGGTCAGGATCCAGGATGTCTGTTAGCGCCCATTAGCGGGTTTGAGCAGAGAGACATGGAAGGTGGGAGCGAGACGATAGTGGTCAGGCGGAAAGAGACTGGCGTTATTCTCTGGGTTATTTTAAATGGGCCCACGTACCTGGGACTGAGTTTTTTGCAGGGGAGTCGTAGGCCCAAGGAACGTTGTGGAGGTCTGATGAAACTCACACTTCTCCAGTTTGGCGTACAGCTGGTGCTGAATGAGCCTTTGAAGGACGGCACGAAAGTGCTGCACATGGTCGGTGAAGGTGTCAGAATAAACCAGAATATCATCAATATTCACAATGACAGTACAATGGAGCATGTCTCTGAACACGTCGTTGATGAATGACTGGAAGACGGATGGACTGTTCGCCAGGCCAAACGGCATGTCCAAGTATTCGTAGTGCCCTGAATTAGTGGAGAAGGCCGTCTTCCACTCGTCCCCCTTCCTGATTCGGATGAGATTGTACGCACACCGCAGGTCGAGCTTGGTGAAATACTTAGCCGTACAAAGCATTTCCAAGTGGCTGGAACCAGGGTGAGCGGATAGCGGAACTTTACTGTGATATCGTTCAGAGCACGGTAGTCGATGCAGGGTCGGAGTCCTCCGTCCTTCTTCTGGACAAAGAAAAACACGGCGGATGCTGGAGACGTGGAAGGCCGAATGAAGCCCTTAGCAAGCTCCTCCTCAATGTACCTCCTCATTCCTTCAGACTCAGGCTGGGAGAGTGGAAAGATTCGACCCTTGGGAGGTGTGGATCCGGGTACCAGATCAATAGCGCAATCGCTGGAGTGATAAGGTGGGAGCTTTGAGGCCTTGGTCTTGCTAAAAGCCTCTACCAAATCTTGGTACTCGGAAGGGAGGTCGTTCAGGTCAGCCCTTCAGCATGTAGACTGCTCGGACGGAGGAAGGAGCCACCGGTGAGAGACATTTAGAGTGGCAGGAAGCGCCCCAACGGGCAATCTGGTTGGTTCTCCAGAGGATCTGAGGGTAGTGCTTTCGGAGCCATGGTAGGCCGAGGATTACAGGGAGAGTGGAAGATGTAGAACTAGATTATCTCTGAGTGGAGCACCCCAGTTTGCAGCTGAAGTTCCTTGGTTAGGTGGGAGACGTGCCCGGAGCCTAACGGCCTTCCGTTGATGGCTTCGACTGTGAGGGAGGAAGGACAACGAATTAGTGGGATGTTGTGTTGATGAGCAAAGTCTGCAGACATAAAGTTCCCAGCAGCTCCGGAATCTGCCAGAGCCCTGGTGTGAATCTGCTTGCCGTTAGTAGTGACCACGACAGGCACTAACACAGATGGGGTGAGGTTGAGTGCGTCGACATCGATACTCACTGATTGAGAGACAGTTGAGCGAGGTCTAGATGGACAGGAAATGCGGATGTGACCAGCCTCACCGCAGTACAAACATAGATGAAGCCTGATCTTTTGATCTCTCTTCCAGGGACAGATGGTGAGCGTTGATCTGCATAGGCTCAGGTTCATCAGCTCGAACGGGGATCGCGGCTCGGGTCACGTGAACAGCATGGGGAGTGGGAGTGGCGCGGTGGCATGAGGTTATCAATCTGGATTGTGAGGTTAATGAACTGGTCGAGACCTCATCACGACTAACGCTAATTCTGACTGCAAGTCATGATTCAGGCCCCTTCGGAAGACTGTTTTGAGAGTGTCGTCATTCCAGGAAGTTTGTGCAGCGAGAGTGCGATGTGCGAGAGCATAATCAGCGGCGGTTGATTTCCCCTGTGTAAGCTCGAGCAGGCGATCGCCCGCGCTCTTTCCCTCTCTGGAGTGTTCAAAGACCTCCCGGAAGCGTTGAAAAAAACACAGCAAAGGACGGAAACGCTGACCATTGACTCTCCACACGGCCGTTATCCATTCCAACGCTCTCCCCGTCAGTAACGAGCAGACAAAGGCTATCTTCCCCGCATCAGTGGAATACAGCGCGGATTGTTGCTCGATGAACAGGGAGCACTGGAGGATAAACCCTTTACATTTGTCGGGTCCCCATCGTACTTCTCTGGGAGCGCAAGTCGAGGAGTGGCAGCGGGCATCCCCGGTGCGGGACTGACGACGGCGGAAACGGCTGGTATGGGCGCCGGCTCTGGTGATGAGGCTTGCAGACCGCAAACGGCTTTGACCAGCTCGTCCATCAGTGAAGTAAGATGACTCAGCTGGTGGTGATGGGCAGAGATTTGGTCTACTTACTTGGGCTAAGTAAGCGGCGGTCAAGGTAGACACTGCTGCTGGATCTGGTTGTGGCGAAGTCTTCTGTTACAAATCAACGGAGTCAGTGAGATCCATTTGCAGTTTATGTTTATTGAGAGAGAAGTTAGAAAGGCAAGGGTCAGAGACAGCAAGCTCAGCAGTGAAGACAAGGCTAAATCGTAAATGTCTGTTCCTGAACTGGTGTCTGTTCCTGTTCATTATCCTATAGCTGGCCCCAAGAAAATTTTGAGGGGGGGGCAGTAGGTAACCTACTGGATGGGACCATGGAGGCCTTGTCTCCCTGGCCGCCCGAAGGGTCGTCTCCTCTCTGGCCGCCTGAACTGCCTGGTCCGCCCTGGTTAACCAAAGGGTCTTCTCCACCGTGGCCGCCCGAAGGGTCTTCTCCACCGTGGCCGCCCGAAGGGTCTTCTCCACCGTGGCCGCCCGAAGGGTCTTCTCCACCGTGGCTGCCAGAAGGGTCTTCTCCGCCGTGGCTGTCTGAAAGATCTTCTCCACCGTGGCCGCCTGAAGGTCTTCACCGCCATGGCCGCTCGGAGGGTCTTCACCGCCGTGGCTGGCCGAAGGGTCTTCACTGGCCTGGCTGCCTCGAAGGGTCTTCTCTGCCTTGGCCGCCTGCACATCCTGCTCCACCCTGGTCGCCTGCACTGCCGGCTCCGCCCTGGTCGACTTCTCCGCCCTGGTCTTCCGTCCTGCCACAGTCCCCAGGCCCTCTTCTGCTCCACGGGCCTGGCCCTCCATCTCGCCCCCGAGTCCACCTCCCTCCTGGACTGTTAAGAGTAGCGTCTGGAATCTGCTCTTTAAGTGGGGGGCTATGTCACGATTCCTGTCTTGTGTTTTCCTTGTTTTGTGTGGACTTTTGTTATTTCCTGTTCTGTGCCATGTTTTGTAGTCCTTTGTAGTTTTTCTTGTTTATTAGTCTCCCCAGGTGTTTCAGATTAACCACGCCCCCTTGTTATCTTGTTTAGCTTGTTTGCCTTTGTGTTTAAGCCCTGAGTTCTTCATGTAGTAATGTTTGTTGTTTCTTGTAGGTCTCTCTTTGTTTCTGTCTGAGTTTCCTGTTCTGAGTTTACCCTGGATTACCTTTTTGTATTATTATTATTATTATTATTATTATTATCATTATCATTATTAAAAGTGCTTGCAATTGGATTCACTCTTCATCCTTCCCTCAACGTTACAGCTACAACTTCCTTGCCTAAAGATTACAGTCATAAACATGAACCTCGTCTGAAAGGCAAAGGGGGAGTGAGTTGCTGTAATTTGTAGTAATATTCTCAAAACCACTAAGAAATCTAGTTTTAAATATACTATACCTTGGCCTCGACATTACATACACAGGGAACCTCAACACGGCTGTGAAAGATCTGAGGAACAAAGCAAGGAGAGCTTTCTATGCAATAAAAAGAAACCTATATTCCTATAAAATCTATATTCCAATTGAAATCTGGCTTAACATTTTCCAATTTGTACTAGAACCAATAATTCTTTATGGTAGTGAAATTTGGGGGCCAAAACTTAATGAATTTGACAAATGGGACAAAACAATCATAGAATCTTTCCATACCGAGTTCTGTAAGAGCATCCTACAGGTGCAGAGAAAAACACCAAATAACCTGTGCAGAGCAGAGCTCGGCCAATACCCCCTCTTACTAAAAATACAGAAGAGATCAATTAAATTTTACAATCACTTAAAATCAGTGAACCCCAGACATATCATCACAAAGCCCTAACATACCAGGAGCTGAAAGCAGAAAAGAGTCCCCTCAGCCAGCTGGTCCTGAGGCTCTCTGCAGGAACACGTCCCCAACAGCCCCAGGACAGCTACGCCAACTCAAGCACACCAAACCAAATTACCAACAAGCAGACAGGAAAATATATTGAATACTGGAAAGAAACGACCAAAACACAAAGTAAATTACAATGTTATATGACCCTAAAAAGAGAATTCACACTGGCAAATTACCTGAGTACAATAAAATGTCCTAAACTAAGAAAAATGTTGGCAACATACAGACTGAGTGAACACAGCCTGGCCATAGAGACGGGTCGCCACAGACAGAGCTGGCTCCCACAGGAGGAAAGACTCTGCTCCCAGTGTGACTGGGGACAGGTAGAGACAGAGCTGCACTTTCTAACCTCATGCCCCAAATATAATACAATTCAATTCAATTCAATTCAAATTTATTTGTATAGCGCTTTTCACAATACACATTGTTTCAAAGCAGCTTTACAGAAAGTGCATTAAAAATGTACATAGAAAATACAGTTAGTTCATCATGTATTAATTTAGGGCATAACATATCGCCGGCGTTGAGTCGTCTCTTCACAGGCGTCGAGTCGTCTCTCCACAGGCGTTTAGTCGTCTCATCACAGGTGTTGGATCATCCGAAGTCTCCGTGAGAGGCTGGATACAAACTGGAGCTGACGAACGCTATTTACCTCGGGACTTGCGTCCCGAGATAACAGCAGAAAGGCAGATGAGAAATAATTAGCGTAGCTGATGTTCATAATATTAATGCATTCGATCTGATTCGGCAGTAGAATAAAAGGTAAGCATTATGTGAATGCTTGGTTAAAGAGATGCGTCTTTAATCTGGTTTTAAACTGGGACAGCGAGTCTGAGCCTCGAACAATATCAGGAAGGCTATTCCAGAGTTTAGGAGCTAAATGTGAGAACGCCCTCCCTCCTTTAGTGGACTTAGATATCCTTGGAATGACCAGAAGCCTCGAA
The DNA here is from genome assembly GCA_031834385.1 of Semotilus atromaculatus. Taxonomy (NCBI): domain Eukaryota; kingdom Metazoa; phylum Chordata; class Actinopteri; order Cypriniformes; family Leuciscidae; genus Semotilus; species Semotilus atromaculatus. The sequence goes on along the minus strand of JAULUF010000025.1, from coordinate 11,577,884 downwards.
TTTAGTGATCTTAAAGAGCGCGACGGATTGTAGGGCGATAGAAGGTCCGTTAAATAGACTGGAGCTAAACCATTTAGGGCTTTATAGGTCAGTAGCAATACCTTGTAATTGATACGGAACTTAATAGGTAACCAATGTAGAGATGATAAAATTGGTGTTATATGATCATATTTTCTTGATCTAGTAAGAACTCTAGCGGCTGCATTTTGGACTAACTGTAGCTTGTTTATTGAGGATACAGGACAACCAGCTAATAAAGCATTACAGTAATCTAGTCTCGAGGTCATGAATGCATGAACTAACTTTTCTGCATCAGAAACGGATAGCATGTTACGTAGCTTAGCAATGTTTCTAAGGTGGAAAAAGGCTGTTCTTGTAACATATGAAATATGATTTTCGAAAGTCAAGTTGCGGTCAAGTATGACACCCAGGTCTTTTACTGTAGTGGATAAAGTAACAGGGCATCCTTCTAAATTAAAGTTGTATTGTAAGGGATTTTGTGGGTAGTTTTTCGGACCAATAAGTAATACCTCTGTTTTATCAGAATTTAATAGCAGGAAATTACACGTCATCCAGTATTTTATATCTTTAAGACATTCTGTCAAGTTAGATAAGTTAGTGGTTTCATCTGGCCGTGATGAAATATATAATTGAGTGTCATCAGCATAACAGTGAAAATTAATTCCATGTTTTCTTATAATATTACCAAGTGGCAGCATATATATTGAGAATAGTAGAGGGCCTAACACAGATCCTTGCGGTACTCCATAGTTTACTGACGTTATCTTTGATTTTTTCCCATTTAAGCAGACAAAGTGGTAACGGTCTGATAAGTACGATCTAAACCAGCTTAATGCCTGTCCCTGAACACCAGTGTAGTTTTGTAGTCGATCCAGGAGTATTTTATGATCTATAGTATCAAATGCAGCGCTTAGATCCAGTAGAACAAGTATTGAGATGCAGCCTTGGTCAGAAGCTAAAAGTAAATCATTTGTAATTTTAACTAGCGCAGTTTCAGTGCTATGATACGGTCTGAATCCTGACTGAAATTTTTCATAGATATCATTTTCTTGCAAGAAAGAGCACAATTGAGCGGACACAACTTTTTCTAGTATTTTAGACATAAATAGAAGATTTGAAATGGGTCTGTAATTTGCTAGGTTATTTGGATCTAATTGTGGTTTCTTAATAAGAGGTTTTATTACTGCCAGCTTGAATATTCTTGGAACGTGACCTAAAAATAAAGACGAATTAATAATATTGAGAAGAGGCTCTTCCACTACAGGTAACACTTCTTTAAGTAATTTAGTGGGTATTGGATCTAATAAACAAGTTGTTGGTTTAGATGCAATAATAAGTTTATTTAGCTCTTCCTGTCCTATAGTTGTAAAGCGGTGTAGTTGTTCTTGAGGGGCGGTAATTGAGGCTGAATCATAAGACACCATAATAGATTGTATATTTACAATTGTGTTTCTGATGTTTTCTATTTTCTCAGTGAAGAAATTCATAAAGTCATTACTACTACATTGTAACGGAATATTTTGCTCAGGTGATGCCTGTTTATTTGTTAGTCTGGCCACGGTGTTAAATAAGAACCTTGGATTATTTTGGTTATTTTCTATTAGTCTGCGGAGATGCTCAGCCCTGGCTGATTTAAGAGCCTTTTTGTAACGTGACATACTGTCTTTCCACGCGATTCTAAAGACCTCTAAATTTGTTTGTTTCCATTTACGCTCTAAGTTACGAGTTTCTCTCTTGATAGCATGCGTAGCATTGTTGTACCATGGTGCTCTAGTTTTCTCTCTAACCTTTTTTAATCTAATTGGTGCAACAATTTCTAATGTACTAGAGAAAATGGTGCTCAAACTGCTAGTCATTTCCTCTAGTTCATCTGTTTGTTTGGGTTCACTGAGCAGCTGAGATAGATCAGGTAAGCTATTTGAGAATCTATCTATAGTGTTTGGAAGGATTGTTCTGCCTGGTCGATAACGTGGCGCAACATGACAAATTTCAGCAGTACGTAACATGCAAGTTACCATGTAATGATCAGTTACATCATCGCTTTGCGGTACAATATCTATATCGGTTGGATTGGTTCCATATGATATGATTAAATCTAGTGTATGATTTAGGCGATGAGTGGGACCACTGACGTTTTGCGTGACCCCGAAGGAGTTTAATAAATCTGTAAACGCAGTCCCTAACGCATCATTTGTGTTATCTACGTGTATGTTAAAATCTCCAACAATTATTGCTTTATCGACATTGACCAATAGATTTGATAGAAAGTCTGCAAACTCTTTTAGGAAATCGGCGTAAGGCCCTGGAGGTCTATATACAGTAGCCAAGGCTAGAGATAATAGGGATTTCTTTCTTAAATCTAATAGTGTAACATTTAGCACAAGTACCTCAAACGAATTAAACCTGTGACCTGTTTTCTGAGTAACATTAAGAATATCTCTATAGATTGTTGCAACACCGCCGCCACGACCAATCAGACGGGGCTCATGCTTATAACAGTATCCTGGCGGAGTAGACTCATTTAGACCGAAATAATCATTTGGTTTAAGCCAGGTTTCAGTAAGGCACAGTACATCGAAACTATTATCTGTGACCATTTCATTTACAATAACCGCCTTAGGTGTGAGCGATCTAATGTTTAGAAGACCTAGCTTTAGAAATTGTTTATCACTGATATTGAGATTTTCTGGTTTAATTACAATTAAATTTTTCCTAGATCCTACATTATATATATTATTTGGCCTTACTAAACGAGGAATAGACACAGTTTCTATATAATGTTCTACATTGGTGCTTATATCAATTAAGTTGGGACAGCAAAGACTGTGATTTGGACTTTGACTTACTAGTCATATGGTGTGTAGCGTCTTGGAGATGTTGTCCGACAGCACAGCCGCTCCAACTCTGCTGGGGTGAAGGCCATCAGCACGGAAGAGCCTAGGTCGCTCCCAGAACAGATTCCAATTATTTACAAAGAGCAGTCTCTGTTCATTACACCATGACATTAACCATTCATTTAGAGCAAATAATCTACTGAACCTTTCTTGTCCTAGTCGGTACGTGGGAAGCGGTCCAGACACGACGATCGTTGCTTCAGGCGATGTGCTGCGTACCGTCGCGATCAGGCTCCTGTAGTCCTCCTTCAGAACCTCCGTCTGCCGCAGCCTGATGTCGTTCGTCCCCACATGCAGCACGACAGCTCCGACGCGCTCGTCACCGTTCAGGATCTCGGGAACCTGCGCAGCGACATCGAGAACACGAGCACCAGGAAAGCAGTGAGTGCGCACCTTACCTTTAGCCGAGGTAGCGCGGACATGACGGACGATGGAACTGCCGATGATCACGGCGTCGTCGCGTTCCGACTCGCGAAGAGGGGAGAAGCGGTTCCGGGTGGAGATCTCGAAGGCCGGGAGGGGTGGGGAGGTCCTTGGTCTGGTCCTGGCTCGCGTCTTCCGCCGTGGAATCACCCAGGGTCCGTGGTGCTGTGTCGGTGCCGGAGTGAATGAAGCCAGGGATGATCGCGTCCTGGTTGCTCGGGACCTGTGCAGAGAAACACACGGAGTAGACGAGGTCGGAGTCAAAAAATTATTAACCACTGACCTGTGAGCATCTGCGCGTGATGTTTCAAGCGCGGACCGTCGATCTCGCAGCTCAGCCTGTCTCTCCAACAGCTCGCGGATCCGTCTCTCGACCGATTCGAGCTCCAACTGCACCGAATGCAGCTCAAAGGTGTCTTCACCTGCACTCAGAGGTAACGTTAGACACACATCCGATATATTCGCCATTATAGCAGATGTGCTATAGTGGCGAATTATAGCTTTCAGTTATACGGGTGTAAATAAGACGATCGACAGGCGAGAGACCACGCGTGCAGTGCTAGCGGGCTAAGGCTAGTAGTAGAAGTTCGGAAAGTTGGTTATAAGTAGCGATATCAAAGCAATCTGATTGTTTTTTATAAGGAATAGTATCCGCGATATGTTCACACGTTTGTAAAATTGGAAAATTTAGGTTTATAACTAAATGTGAAAGAAGAAAATCAAGGATTAGGAATCAATTTGACGGAGTTGTCTCAGTAAGCTTGTGTTAGGGTTAACGCATGCGCAGAGACAAAATACACTAAGACAAAAATACTTTGCAAACATTTCCCAAATATACCCTGAATTCGAATTCATATCAGACACACAGAAACTCCCATATTTACTGGGAAAAATGCCCAAATGTGAAATGAGGACAACCAGTGGAACCTCAGATGCAGGGGCGTAGGAGCCATTATACGTGTTTTCTAAGTTTTGTCTAAGTTTTGTCCCCCCCACTATTTCCCAATGTAAGATTTTGTTTTGCATTGCCTGCCTATCTCTGCCGATTTCGGAGTCTCCAAATGAATCCATTCTGCAACTTTTAAATAAATAATTCAATTTTTTAAAACGGCCGTATTCTTCAGCTGCTTATGTCGTCAGTCGACCATGATCGCGCATCTAGGTGACACGGATAAATTTACGCAGCAATATATGAATGTTCCTGTGAGATCCGTAGTTGCACGGGATGTGGAAGCGTGCAAAATTTCCAGAAATGTACAAAAAGTGCCCTGGCCTTGAATGACAAGGTAAGGAAAATAAGACTAAATCAAAATTAAATAACCAAGACTAGGTTGGTATTTTTCTCAGGAGATGTTTTGAGCATTTTACTTCAGACACCGGATTATCAGCAAACTGCCAAGAGAACTGCTAGCTGGCTACTCAAAATAAACTAGCAATCTATCCAGTCAGCATATTTGTGTTTGATCTGTGTGAATTACAGAAATATAAGACTTGCTAGAGCTACTTTTAGCTACCAAGCAACCTTTCCACAAGGATGGATTGATTTTAATTTTCAACCTATCCTTGGGGGGTAAGCTCAGGTTAATGGAAATCAAATCAACCATTTATTTGAGTTAATCAGTACATGACTGATTAACAGTAATGTAAATGCTAAATGTCCTAATATGTTGATACTACAACAATGCAAAATATATGCTCTTAACCTTTTTTTCACATAGTTTTTCACATATCATGTAAGACTCAATTCCTCCATTTCTTTGCACAAATCTCACCAGAAAGTGGCATTTAATGGTTTATTTTTTCAAAAAAAAATTCCGGGGGGGCATACCCCCGGACCCCCATAGCATTTACTGTCCCCCCGAGGTTCAAAATGGCTCCTACGCCCCTGCTCAGATGTATAAATTATTGTACAAATTTTCAAATAATTATTATTTTCATTGTTTGATATTTTAGTAATTGTTTTGTTTTTTTACATTTGATACTGATTTCTGATTCTGATTTATTATTATTATTATTGTTTAATCATCTATGTTGTTTTGATGCTTTGGCAATACAAAATGTATTTTTTTTTGTCATGCCAATAAAGCTTTTCTGAATTATACTACTTTTGAAGTGTTGGTGCTTAATGTAAAAATACTTAGTGTAAACGATAAATCACATTTGGAAATTCTGCTGGCTACTGTATACAGGTCACCAGGGCACCATAAAGATTTTAGCAAAGAATTTGCTGACTTTCTATCAGAATTAGTATTGGCTGCAAATAAAGTACTAATTGTTGGTGATTTTAATATACATGTAGATAATGAAAAAGATGCATTGGGATTGGCATTTAAAGACATTGTAAACTCATGAACTGTAGAAGGTTCAACCAGGCGCTCAGGTAAAGTATAAAAGTCTGTGATAGGTGCTCTTGGGGTAGGGAAAAGATCCATTGAAATGAAAAACAGGTCCCAGGCACTCAGTCAAGTTTATAATGAGGAGAAGGAGAAAGTTAAAAAGCCTTTATTAAATATGGCTTTATTATCACTCCTACTGGCAAAGCGACGGGTAGTCGTAGATTACCCATGCATGCAGCGCCCAGCGCTGTGGGTGGGGATGCCAGATCGTGCCTCGAGCTTGGGAGAGGAGATCTGCTCTGACTGGAATGGGCCACGGGGCCGTCTGTGACAGCTGCGTGAGCTCCGGAAACCAAGTCTGATTCTCCCAGCGCGGGGCTATGAGGAGCACCGAGTGGCGTGCTTCCCTGATACTCTGTATTACCTGCGGTAACAGCGAGACGGGAGGGAAGGCATAGAGCGGACGGTTGGGCCAGTCCTGGGCCAGCGCGTCCTCGCTCTTTGAGAAAAACACTGGGCAGTGGGCGTTCTCTTCTGACGCAAAGAGATCTATCTCCGCTCTGCCGAATATTCGCCATAACTTCTGGACTGTTTGACCATGCAGGGACCATTCCCCTGGGGGAATGTTGTTCCTGGACAGTCTGTCTGGGCCGTCGTTCAAGTGGCCGGGCACATGCGTCGCTCTCAGCGAGCGCAGATGGCACTGGGCCCAGCACAGTATGCGTTCTGTCAGACGGAAGAGGTTCCTGGATCTGACACCGCCCTGACGGTTTAGATAGGATACCACAGACATGTTGTCCGAGCGGACCTTCTGTTCAAAATCTGAGATCTAAAATCGGTTTGAGGCCGCCGTCTTTCTTGGGGACAAGAAAATAACGGCTGTAAAACCCTGACTCGCTCAGAGAAGGCGGCACTCTCTTTATGGCCCTTTTGCACAAAAGGTTTGCTATTTCTGAACGGAGCAGACTGGCTGCTTCCGTGCTCACAGTGGTTTCGAGCCGTGCTCGGAAGCGGGGAGGGCGGCGATCGAACTGTAGCAAATAACCTCGTTTTATTGTGCTTAATACCCACGCGGATATGCCCGGGATAGCTTCCCATGCTTTGAGGCGTAACGCTAGTGGGTGAATGGCCACATCGCCCTGACTGTCGCACACAGCGAGCTGAACAGTGTGTGTGAGCGCGCTTACTGTGCTTGTGCATGACGGCTCGCAGACAGCCAGTGTTGGCTGTTCTGTGAGTGACTTCCCGATTGAAGTGAATGGGGAGAGAGTCACATGTGAGTGATGAGCGAGCGGGGTCACGGGTACGGGACTTACAAGCAGAGAGGAGTTTACTGGCCGTGTAACAGAGTGGGCAGAGGGGGGACGAGCCCGTGCGCGCGTTTATTGACTCTGACTCTTACCATCATTTTTTGCTTCATTAATCTTTTCCTGGAAGTACTCTTTTTTCTTCTTTCTATTCATTTTGACTACTTTATTTCTAAGAGTTCGGTATTGTTTTTGATCAAATAGTTCGCAAGAAATATTAGCTTTTATTTTAGCGTTATCTCTAGACAACATTACATTTTTAAGACTTTTGTCTAACCAAGGGGCACTTTTATTTCTCACAGCTCTTTTTCTGAGAGGAGCATGCTTGTCAACTATTTTCATTATTATGTCCATAAACCTATTAAGGGCTAAGTCAGGGTCATGATCTTCACACACTTCTAACCAGTCCACGCCTTGAATTTCACCCACATACTGCTCTTGGTTGAAATATCTATAAGTTCTTTTATGAATTATTTTACAGCCACCTTTAGGCAATTTAGTTTTCCTTGTGACTCCTATGATATTATGGTCACTACAACCAGTGGGCACAGAGACTGCTTTGGAACATTGTTCAAAAACGTTTGTAAATATATGATCTATACATGTTGCAGATAGCACCAATGTACTAGTAACAACCCTAGTGGGTTGGATTATGATTTGTTTTAGGCCACATATTGTATCTGTAGATTTAAGCATCTTATACATTGGACAGTTTGGTGTCAGCCAGTCAATGTTAAAATCACCCAAAATAAATATCTCTCTGTTTTGATCACAAACAGCATCAAACATTTCACATATATCATCCAAATATTGAGCATTAGCACTGGGAGGTCTGTATACACACCCAACTAAGATAGGCTTTATGTGAGGTATATGAACTTGTACCCATAATGCTTCAATATTCTGCCATATGAAGTCGTTTCGAACATTAACTGGGATGTTATCCTTAACATAGAATGCAACACCACCACCATGTCTATTTCTATCCCTCCTAAATAATCTATAGCCATCTATCTTCACATCAACATCCGTGAAGCTAGAATTTAAGTGTGTTTCAGACAAAGCTAGGATTTCAATACTATTAGACTGCAAAATCTGATATATATCATTAGTTTTGTATCTCAAACTGCAGATATTCAATTGCGCTATTGTAATACCCTTAATTGGAAAAGCTGAATGGCACAAATCAATAGCCATGATCTAAATTACAAATAAAAACACACAAAATATAGATAAACAAATAAACAAGACAAAATGAATGTTTACATACTTCTAACTAGGCTCCTCCACTCTTGGATTTTATGACCAGTTTATCATATTTCAGAGTGGTTATTTCTCCTCTTTCCCGGGCAGCTCACAGCTTGGGCAGCAGTTCTTTTCTTTTCTTCATTACAGCCTCAGAGAAGTCCTCGTTTATATAGCTGCGTGTGCCTTTTAATTTCTTTGCAGAGGATAAAATGGTCTGCTTGTCCTTGAATCGCAGGAGTTTGACGATTATCTGTCTAGGTCTTCTACCCTCCTGATGCTGGCCAATCCTATGGGCCCGTTCAATTTCAATATTGTTGTCGTTTAGACCCATTTTGCTGACCAAGATGTCCTTGATTTTCTTCTCGGATACATCCCAGCTCTCTCCTCTTTCCTCAGGAATGCCATCTACTATAAGGTTGTTTCTTCATGACTGATTCTCAATAAAATCCAGCTTTGTAGCCATCTTATCCAGCTCCTCCTTTGATTTAAGTATTTCCGTTTCAAGCTTCTTCAACTTATTAATTTCCTCTTGTACTTTAGCCATTTTGTCAACTTTGTCTTGAGTAAATTCCAGGCTGATTTTGATTCCTTGAACATCCTTAAATACATCATCTAAGCGTTTGTTGGTGCCATCAATAATGAGCTGCACAAAAGATTTAAAGTTGTCCTGTTGTTGTTGTAACATGTCTTTGTAAAAGTCTTTCTGCTGCTCAAGCGTCTGAGTGAAGAGGCTCGTTGTCACCAGAGACTCGTCCTCTGTTGGTATAGCCTTTGGTTGTCTGGGAGGCATGTTGTTTCTTACCCTATGCATCCACCTGTGTCCTGGGTGGAAAACCAAGAAAGTCCCAGGTAGCTCAAGGGCTTCGGCCTACTCCAGACCTCACTCCAAACAAACAAGATTTCAAGGATATTCCAGCAATATCTTCACTCAATATTGTGGAACAAGTTGAGTTAGAGACTCCCTGACACAGATGCCAAGAGCAAAATGATGAAAAAAAGAGGATTTGGGTGATATTTGATAGATTGAGTATAGCTAGGCCCACGAGGCGTGTGGCTGTGACACAGAAGGTTCATGGCTTGTGTGGCTTTCTGGACCTCGGAGAAACGGTCGATGATGCCACTCACCGCGGACCCGAAGAGACCAGAAGGAGAGAGCGGCACGTTGAGGAACGTGGCGCGTTCAGATTCTCCCATGTCTCCCATGTAGCCACAGATGTCTGTCGGTCACGGTTAGAGCTGCCATGCATCTTCCCAGGGCTTGAGCTGCAGATTTCGTGGCGCGAAGGTAAAGATCCGTCGCGCTCCTTAAATCCGTAACAGCATCAGGCAATCTGCTCCTCTCATCCCATTCGCGAAGGAGATCTGCTTGGAGGATTTGCAGGACGGCCATGGAATGCAGAACTGAAGCGGCTTGGCCGGCGGCGGCATGAGCGCGGCCTATGTAAGCGGAAGTAGTTCTGCAGGCCTTGGACGGGAGCACAGGCTTAGACCGCCATCTCGCGGAGGGTGGGCAAAGGTGTGCTGCGACCGAGTCCTCGACGGGGGGGACGGAAGAATAGCCTTTCTCGGCAGCGCCGTCCACCGACGAGAGAGAGGTGGAAACATGGGACCGGGTCCTGGCCGAGAGCGGCGCGTTCCACGAGCGTTCCAGCTCCATGTGGAGTTCCGGCAGGAAGGGGGCGGCCCGGGCAGCGGGCACAGCGCGGCGACGGCTCTGGAGGAAACCGAGTCCTCGAGTCGAGCTCCAGAGCCGTCGAGTCGATTGGGAGCCTGCTCAGGGGGCGGTGACCACTCGAGCCCGAGGTGGTCGACGGTCTGTGAGAGGAGGCGCATTAATTCCTCCTCGACTCCGGCGCAGGTCGTGCTGGATTCCATAGCCGAGGAGGAGGCGTGAGAGCCTCCTCACTGTCCGAAGCCGTGATGGAACAGCATTCCTTTTCATCCACCTCTTCATCCGAAATGGCAGCAGTGCGGGCACTCGGCGGCAACTGCGCGTCCGGGGGGGGGGTGGAGAGGGAGAAGGCGGGGCTCGAGGGAGAGGCTCCGGCGAGAGAGTCACTTCCATGGGTGGTTCCGGCGGCGCTTCTTTCTGCGCGGCGAGACGAAAGGCGGCGCGGCGGCTTTCGTAAGTTCCTCGCATCCACCGTGGGCGAGGGCGAACTCTGCGTGTTCCAGTCCCAGGCAGAGAACGCAAAGAAGATGGCGGTCTCCGTCGCTGAGAGGGGCGCGGCATGAGCCGCAGGAAGTGCGAGGCATCTTGAAAAAGACGCTCGCTTGCTCTTTTTGTGAGTTCACGGAGGAACTAGTACTCAAAAGGATACGTTGCCGGATGGCGTAGCTCGCAGGATGGCAGAAGGTGGGGAAGACGGCCGGCTTCTTCAGTCACTTTCCACGCTTGCTAGATGCCCCTCAGCGGCGACGCGGCTTCTGCTGATCAGAGATGCGAAGAGCTTCGCTGAAGAGATGAAAATCAGGGATTCAGCCTACGAACCTCGCTTATAAACACTCTGGTCACGCCCATTCTGGCGGGCTATGATGCAGTGAAGGCGCGGGCGCCTCTCATTGGACGCGAGTTCACTCAAGTTCGTCTATAGGCTGCAGCAGTTGCCGCAGAGCAACCAATGAGCTCGCTAGCTAGCCCGCTCAAGGTCTGCAGCTGCTGCACTGCGTTGACAATGGATACAAATTAAGGATAATTTTTTGGCTTCAATATCTCAGAAAAGATTAATCTTTCCCGTAGCGTAAGCTAGCTTACGCAATACGAGAGAACCTCTCGTAAGAGAACTGGGCCATTATCAATTCTGACCCTACTCTCCAACAGGTCTTTCCTCAACCGCCTTTGTTTTCTTACAGAAGGGCTTCGTGATAAGTTGGTACATAGTTATCTTCCCCCTGAGAAGAAGGAAAGTTGGCTTAAGAGAACATTGTAGAAATATCATTCCCTCGAAAACTTTTGTGGATTTTAAATTTAATAGAACATTCAAGATAAAAGACTTTATCAACTGTAACACTACATTTATTATTTATCGTTTATCTTGCCCATGTAAGAATGTGTTTTATGTAGGTCGTGCTAAAAGACGTCTACGGGATTGTTTAGCGGAGCATAAATATGCTATTCGTATCAATAGCCCCGACTATCAGATGGCCCAACACTTCCTGTATATGCACAATGGGAATGATTCTTTACTAAAAATAGAGGACTTGGAGCATGTTAAACCTTTGGATAGAGGTGGTGATAGGATCCGCAAACTTAACCAGCGTGAGGCATTTTGGATTCATCAGCTGGATGCGCTCCGCTATCCAGGTCTGAACGAGGACATTGAGTTTAAGTGTTTCTTATGATATGATTTTTGTCCTATACTTATGTTTCTTGTTTATGTTCAATACATGATGTTTATCTTGTTTTTCTCTCCAGATAACCTACGTTGAGGGAGATTGCTTTGGAGATATTTTTCTGTCTTTCTTAATTGTTTCTTTGTGATTTTCACCTGTTGTGGTACTCATTATGTTGGTTTCCCCTATCTTGTTAGACCTGATTACCTTATTGGGTTAATTGATTGTATTAGGCCTTATTAGGTTAATTGAATTCTTTCTGACTATAGGTGGGACTTAACTTATAATTTGTTGCCATTCTAATTGTGTTACTTTGCCCTGAAGAAGACCACTTGTTGGTCGAAACATGTTGGCTTGTGTACTTTTATAATGATTTAAGCCATATTTAATAAAGGCTTTTTAACTTTCTCCTTCTCCTCATTATAAACTTGACTGAGTACCTGGGACCTTTTTTTCATTACATTGTAAACTCAATTGGAGTTAGACAACACATGTCAGGACCTACTCATTGTCGTAATCATACTCTAGATCTAATACTATCATATGGAATAGATGTTGATGTCGTTGAAATTCTGCAGCAGAGCGATGACATCTCAGATCATTATCTAGTCTCATGTAAATTACATTTAGCCAAGGCTGCAAAGCCAACTCTGTGTTATAAATATGTTAGACCTATAACTTCTGCCACTAAAGATTGCTTTATCAATATTCTTCCTAATCAGTTTCATCATCTCAGCATCCCAGATAGCTTAGAAGAACTTGATATTCCAACAGAATCTTTTAACTCTCTCTTTTCCAGCACTTTAGACACAGTTGCTCCGTTGCGCTTAAAGAAGATTAAAGAAAAGAGTCCAACGCCGTAATACAACGAGCACACTCAGGCCCTTAAAGGTGCTATATGTAACTTTTCTACTAAAATGAATCCTTTTTTTATTGCCTGTGTGTGAAGGGGTTGTAATCACACATTACAATGATCCACTATCAAGGTTTTGCTATTACCTCTGAAGGCCAGTATTCCTATGTGAAGGCTTCGGGTCGGATTTACAGCGAAATCCATCAGATGTGACGTCCATGCGTGCTCCCGAGCCTCTCTCCTTTTATATACAGTCTATTGTAGACGGTCAGGGAGTTACGTCCGGTCAAAGGCGCACGTTTTTTGGCTTATATCTTGGTCAATCTTTGATCAATTTTCCCAGGACTCAAATCGTCTTCAAATCGTGGGTCAAATCGACCCACTCTAGCGTTCGGGCAAGGGTCCCCCTGGGACCTCCTCCCCCGAATTTGAGCTCTCTGGCTCTTCGCGTTCCAGAGATACGAGCGATTTTCTTCTGAGATCGTGACGTCAGCAGCGTCCGCAATTTTGCAGCGCGTCCGATGAGTATTCGCCGAGATATTTGCGTAATAGACGGTACTGTCTAGGAGTCCGAGCACGAGCGCTGTTGTAAAAATTGGTTGCAATCTGAAACTTCACCGTTAGAGAACGCTAAAAACTACATATAACCCCTTTAAGAGAGCAGCCAGAAAAATCTAGAGGCCAACAAGGATGTAAATGAATTGTTGAAATAAAATCGTTATTTTTGCGCACAAAAAGTATTCTCGTCGCTTGATAAACTTAAGATTGAGCCACTGTAGTCACTTGGACTATTTTAATGATGTCTTTAATAAATTTTCGGGGGAAACAAGTTTCAATCCCTTAAAAGCCTATGGAGGAGTGATCCAGCTCTCAGATTTAATTAAAAATATCTTAAATCGTGTTCCGAAGATGAACGAAAGTATTACGGGATTGGGACAACATGAGGGTGAGTAATTACTGACAGAATTTTCATTTTTGGGTGAACTAACCCTTTAAGGTAACAGATTGTTTTGGCTCTATAGCGGTTCTTGAATATTTTTTATTTCCAGCTAAAGTTAGTGTCACAGGTTGGGGTGGTCGACTGAGACCCTGCCCACCCCTAGGACCCAGTACCACCTCAAGGAGCTAACAGGAACCAGACAGACGAGGCAACAGACCGAGTGAAATGCAAAGTAATCTTTTATTTATTAAAAAGGAAAAGGTCCTAACAAAAATTCTCTTGGGTCTTCTCTAGACGAACTTCAAGTGACAGACAGGGGCATACGCTGGATGGACACGCTCAAGCCAAGACGAGGTGAGTAGGCCGGTATGGTTCTTCTTTAGATGAACTTCAAGTGACAGATAGGGGCATACGCTGGATGGACACACTCAGGCCAAGCGAGGTGAGTAGGCCGGTATACTTCCTCTTTAGATGAACTTCGAGTGACAGACAGGGGCATACGCTGGATGGACACGCTCAAGCCAAGACGAGGGGAGTAGGCCGGTATGGTTCCTCTTTAGATGAACTTCGATTGATGAGACAGGGGCATACGCTGGATGGACTCGCTCAGGCCAAGCGAGGTGAGTAGGCCGGTATGGTTCCTCTTCAGACGAACTTCGAGATAACATGGGACAGAGACTTACAATTAAATGAACCTACTTCAGTCAATGAAGTGTCAATATTACATTGGTCCTCAGCGAACACACCCTCAGGCTAGGCTGGTCTTCTCCATTCCCCTGTGACTGGACAGCACCGTGAGGGTCAGAATCGTGAGCGACAGCAAGGTTATGTTCCACACTCAATACTTCTCCACTTCAACAAAACTTCCGTGATACACATTAAAGTTCAACACTGTACTCCGCACACTGGGTGAAATAAGGCCACCGCTCACACTCTAACCTGACTCTGTCACAATCCTGAACGGGGTCGGGGTTGTCAGAGGGGCGCACTGGAGACCCGGGAGACACACGATTACGATTTAATTTTCAGCACTTTGTCCAGGCACACTGAGACAGCAATCTGGGATAGAGGTGATGCACACACATAAATACTGAGAGAAGAGAGAGCAAAAGATCATAACCCAGTTATCCTCAAGATTGGATTTTACGCAGTATTTCTTTCTCCATAAACACATCTTCCATTCCTCATATCCATCTAACAGCAGTACTGGAAGCTTTGAATAAAGTCAATGAGTACTTATCTTTCTCGAGTGCATCGATGTTTTCCAGTTCACCCAATTTCTCTCTCTCCAGTTGGAACAACACTCCTCAATAATCTTCCTTGAATGCAATGAATAAAAAGTTCAATAGCCAGCCCGTGAACAACAACTCCAACCGTATCGTCCAGTCTCTCCAGCTGAATTGACGCCACTTCAGTCTCAGCGATCCCTTTTTATCAGCCGGATTCCTCATACGTGTCCCAATCATTAATCGCGGGGCTCTTGTGCACACCTGTTGTGTGTTTCCTCATCAATGGCCGCTCTTCCGATGACTCGCAAGCGGCCGGAACCAGCCTGGTGTTACATCGGGGCCGTTCCGATGGGGAAACATTTGCCGCGAAATTTTAGTTCCGCTTGTTTCGGGTCACCCCGTGACATTAGTTTTGATTGATTCACTTCCGGCGAAATGATCATTTGTTATTAAATTAGGGGTTATTAAATGCAAGGTTATTAAATATATGTGCACAGGTTTGTAATTCCCTACAAACCATGCCTAAACAAAACTACTTGTCTTGCCTATAAATTTGTCAATTTGATAAACAAAGACACTAATATTAGCGTAGATGCCATTCTTCTTATGCTGTAACGAGTACATCAGGATTTAAGGGAAGTGTTCCCAGTTCCGGCTGACCTAATCTATGCAGCCTAACATTGAATTATAGAAGTCTATAATGTATTATGTGAATGCTAGGTCAAAAAGATGTGTTTTTAGTCTAGCTTTGAACTGTGTGTCTGCTTCCCGGACAATGGTAGGAAGACTGTTACAAAGTTTTGGTGCTAAATAGGAAAAGGATCAACCGCCAGCAGTCAGTTTTGAGATTGTAGGTATTATTAACTGGCCGGAATTTTGAGATTGCAATAAACGTGAAGGACTATAATGCATTAAAATCCCCGTAAAGTCAAAATTAAGTATGTGTTCTGAGTTTGTCACACCACAGAAAAATGTGTTATTAGCCACTCAGCCAAATTTGAATGATAAAAAAAGCCGGCAAGTACATAAAATAAGCTATCAAAATCTTGAAAAAATGATCAGTAGACTCTGCTAAAACCACGCCCACTTGCGGAAAAAGCTGCCTTGGTCACACTCAACTGTCACTCTCACCGCTACAGCCGGAATGGATGCTTTAGTAGAGTTACTGTGGACTACCAACTATACTAGCTATTATAATTATAACATAAGCACACAAGGCAACTTACACTCAATATTGGTGGGCACGCACAGTCGATGATGTCACCAGTTGTCGGCACGACGGGAGGATGAAGGCCGAGGCGAGAGATAGTTGGTTCAGCACCATTCACCAGTAACAGCGGATTATCTGTGAATCCCAGTTGTCTCCGACGAAAGTTTATAAAACTATCCCGTGTAAAATGATCACTACAGAAGCGGGTTTAGTCTGTGATCCTCAGCTCTCCATCAAGGTGGCTCTTCACAAAATTAATCCACCTCTTCTTGATGTGATCGTTTTTTGAAAATTTAAATAAGGACACCAATCTGTTTGGTACGTAATCACATCCAGGTAGTATGTATTTCTGTGACGAAGGCATAGCTAGCTAGCAAACTGTAGGCTGTAGTAACTAATAATAGTACTGACAGATTGAGCGCCAAACTAATGCGAAAAAATCCGGAAAATAGCAATGGTGAAAAACTGTTTAACGGTCTAACTCCACAATTCAGTACTTCACAGTCTTTGTAATATGTTTTAGCAATACATTTCGGTAACACTTTATTTTACGGTGTCCTTGTTACATATGTTACATGTACTTAATGTAGTAATTATGCATAATTACATGCAACTAACACTCAACCAAACCCTAATCCTACCCTATCCCTATAGTAAGTACATGTAGTTACTTAATATTACTCTGTACTTAAATATATAATTACACTGTAACAAGGTCACCTTAAAATAAAGTGTAACCTACATTTCTAACATTTATAATGTGTTTAGATTTTTTTTTTTTATTGCCTTTACAGGGACTTTAAGAGCTCGCTCAAGTACTGATAATAAATACATATAAATACAATATAAAGTAATATAAAAACCAACCACCGTTTTCACGGTGGGTGGGTGGTGATGGCACACGTGGGTGGTGATGGCACAGTGAATAAGACACATGCCTGTGGTGTGAGAGACCCGGATTCGAATCCACTGTGAGACACCAATGTGTCCCTGAGCAAGACACTTCACCACTAGTTGCTCCAGAGGCGTGCGACCTCTGACATATATAGCAATTGTAAGTCGCTTTGGATAAAAGCGTCAGCTAAATGAAGAAATGTAAATGTAAATCTTGACTAGCACAATAATGCAACATTGGCTCAACCAATGCCATGGGTTTGGGACGGGACTATCTGTTTATGCATCCACTGGAAGACGGAGGGAGAGTTCACGGAATCTATGGAAATCTATTTTCACGATGGAAACAAATGATTGCTCTTTCCTGCAAGTATCATGATAGGACCATAGTAGTTTGTGTTCTTTCTTGCCTGTTTCTAGTTTTGTTAATGATCTAGTTCTGTGCATTTAAGCCCTTAAGCCCTCTGTTTAGTGTTAAATCTTGTTTTGGTTTATGGGATTATACTATGCCGTATTTATCCTTGTGATCTCCTGAGTGTTCCATTTTGGATGTTTTCATTAAGGATAGTTTGTTTGTTAAACTCTATAATTGTGTTTACTGCAGCATGCAGCCACACATTACTTACAGAAAGATCAGTATCAGACACTATCACTATGACTTACAAGAGGAAACTTGCTTTAAGACAAGCTCTGGCTCATTGCCCGTCCATGAGAACATTGAACGTGAGCTGAAAAAAAATTATTAACGCTATCTGCTTACTTCTCAGTGAGTCTGAATCAGTCAGTACTCAGTAAGTCAACACAATATCTGCTCAGAAGTTGGACTGAATTTTTTTATTTAAAAGTTAAGTTAAATGCATTTTCTGTAAAAAAATATGGCTTAGATACATTTTTCAGATGACGGTGCCTGGACTGCCATTCCTTTGCAGCATTCCAGTGAGCATTTTTTTTATTATGCTATACGGATAAGCTGTCCGTTTAACTCTTCTTCCCCTCTGCCGCTGAGCTATTTTAGGATGGGGGGAGGGGTATTATTTCCAAGAATTTGGCTTCACATAGTTTACTCAGAAATACTAGTTGACTAAAACAGATGATTCTTATTCTTAAGACATACTTTAACATACCTGTTAAGAATAGATGGAATTATACCAAGCTGCAAATTCTCATGCAACTAGTTTGTGAAGCTGTTGCTTTAGTTTGTCTAACATTGTTGCTGAACCAATTTCCACTGAGCAGCAAGCGCGCTTCCTTATACTTTGAACATTACTACATATCTGAAAGAAAGAAAACTTGTCCAAACTGGGCAATGTGAGGGTATCTCAGAATGTGTCAGGATTGGGTAAAGACTTCAATGCATGTACACGTTCCCTTGCATTATGCATTGCATTGCATTTGCATTATTTTCATCATGACTTGTGACAGAGGAAGCTTCTGAGCAGTTGTTTTCACAATCTTTCACAATTTTTTTTCTTACAGTGAACCCTGACCTTGTTTGCCTCCGAAACTGACAAAACATTACTTCAAATTAAGTAATAAGGGCATGATACAAGGAAAAAAATATTTATACAAGATATATAAATATAATCTAAATCATTATAGCAAATATTCCAGAGGCCTGTTGCATAAAGCTATTTGAACAAACTCTGAGTTTCAGAGTAGGTTTAGAGTTGAAAAATCCATATACAGTAAATACAACCTGGCGCCGAGTAATAAAGCAGGCGCGCAAGCAACAATGGCTATTCAGATGACATTAATCAGGCTTCAGCATTTTTTGTGATAATTTTTTGGGGAGTTTCCCCATAGTGACACAGTTTTGGTTCCTTGCCGCTGTCGCCTTTGTCACCTGGCTTTTGGCTTGCTTAGTTGGGGACATTTTATTTAATATTCAACTACTGATCTGCATTGACACCATTATATGAGAACTGAACTGAGCTGGCCGATGACATCATGGTTTTCTCCGGAGTGGCTATATATATAAATTAACTAAATTATTATATTAACTATATTATATTATTAAAAGTTAACCATCACTGAACTTACTTAAAGGGACACTCCACCCATTTGCATTAATCTTTCCATTGTTAGAAACCCAGTCATACTATTGAATGGTCATGCAACACTCTCTCATTTTCCCTGAGACGAGAGAAATCCGCTATTTACCTTTTTCACTTCCTCCTACAATGACGCAAAAATCGTCATTTTACGTCATTGTAGGAGGAAGTGTAAGAGGGGGGGATTTCTGTAAAGACTACAAACACAAGTTCCCACCCTTTCCAAACCGCCCATAGGGGGTTGGACCTAATGCACTAACAGACCTATCACAGATCAGTGCCAGTGCGTTTGATTTCACCGGCAGAAACTTTTTGAAAATATGGACGAAGGTCGAGCAAAACATACAAGATATTTCGTTTGTAAAAAGACAAATCATTGGAGATGTGTTGCTTTACAGCAGACGACTATGACAGTGTGTGTTCTCAGTAGCCACTAGCAGCTAATAGAGTCGAGTCAGAAAGAACCTTACCTCCAGGCAAATGCATTTAGCGCTGCCAAGCACTGCTAGTTCCAGACCTGGCTGTTCGTCGTCATCATCTGGCAAGGTAAATATCGAAATAATTGCGATTTTCACAAGCGCGGGTCTCAGTTCAATCCTAAGGGTTTGGGTTCGAAATCTTCTGGATTGAAATGTAGACTGCACACGTCAGATGTTTTAGTGCTTCAATGGCTGTGTCCTCTCCGAACTTCGGGTTATTGATAGCCCGTAGCCACTTTTTGCTCAAGTCCAAATCTGCATAGCTGCCAACTTTTGAGTATAGCTTGGAGTGATGATGAACAGGATGCTATCTCTCTGCGGTCTCTCTGCCGTGTGCGCGCTACGCGGTTTGGAGCACAGTCCCGATTCGCCTACTTATACTACGCCCTAAAAGTATGTACTCTTTTTGTGAAGAAAAAGTACATACTTTTGAGTGTGTAGCAAAAGAGTAGGCAAGCTTTGGGACATACTACTCCGTCATCTTTAACGGACAGCTCTGTCGCGTGCGCCCTGTCACCGTAAACTGCCCTGTCAATCATCTTGTCACAGTTAAAATCCTCCATTCAATCTAATTTAATTTCCTACCGTTTCTGAGAGAAGTGTAATAGCTCTTTCATCTGCCCGTCGTGGGTCTTTATGCGGAGACTCTCCTCATGTGTTTGCAATTTGAATGTCATGATGCATTTAAAAGTTAATGGTTAAACGTATCTTTACAAAAGTTCACAATGCTGATGCAGATGCAATATGATGTAGACAACATTGAATAAATACATTTTCGTCAGGTTAGATACTGGTAATTAATCACTCAAACCCCTTTATCTAAACCTCTCTACATAACCGCCGGACTCGCGCGTCCTCCATGTCTGTAGTTTTTTAACACTTTTCACTCGTGTTTGTAGTTCTAATCGAATCCTCGTCCAACGCGAGATGGGTTGTGGGCAATATCAGCCGTTAGAGTGCGCATCGATCTACACTTCGGATTCTGACCGGATATAGTAGACCATCCGGGTATCTTTGGAACACTCATTTCAACATGCTACGATTTGGGACGTACTAATTCTACTTTCGAATACTATTTAGGACGGATAGTATGTGAATTGGGACGCAGCATCTGTCTCACATGCACGGCCTCTCTAGATTCGACCGACCGGTTTGACAATTTCCCGCTCCTCCATGAGAGATACGAGACCGGTGCGTCTCACAGGTGATGCTCATCAGTAATCACGCCACCGGCCTCGCGCCGTTCTCCCACGCCCCTCACTCGTCCTGCTCACCACAGTAAACATGAGTTCTCCCACGGCCCTCAGCCTCGTCCTGCTCGCCACGGTAAACTTGATGAATGGCGACTGTAGAACGCAAAAGCCGAATCCCGGACATTATGGGCGATCTCGAAAACCCGGGCACACTCATCACCTAGTAGCCTAGCCTTGTTAAACATGTTTAACCTCGGCGCTCTGTTACCGGTAGGCGTGGCCTCCTAGGGCAGCGAAGCAAATGCATTGTGGGAGTTGTCTTTCATCCACATAAGCCAAAAATACATTTTCTGGCTTTTCTCAGTCTAGAAAGCTCCAAATTCAAAAATAATTTCACATTTCTTCTACATAAATGACCAATTTTAAATACACATTCATCTTCCCAGAGGTGGAATGCCCCTTTAAGCTGCACTGTGACACTATTTTCTTCTAGAAACATCAATAATAGCTCTCGTTCATGCCAACAATTTTTTGATTTCTCATGTTTGCTTTTTTCTAATTTGTAATAAAAAAGTCAAATGACTGATTAGTGGGGATCACAGTAAATTTGCGCGCAGACAGAGAGAATAGATTAAAATTATTAGTGATTGGAAAGTAACCACAGTCATACCATCAAAGAGTGTAAAAGGTGTAAAGACTGTGGCTCTGTAGCAAAACGTCTCTGTTTGAGCATCTTGACCAGTACAACAAAGCAGCATAGGCTCAACCAATGCCATGAGTTTGGGGCGGATCTGGGAGAGAGTTCATGAAACCTTTTTGAAACCTGTAATAATCTTTCACAATGGAAACAAATGATTGCAGTTTCCTGCAAGTATAGGACAAAATAAAACATGATTTATATGGTAAAGTTTTAGTACAGCTGTTTTGTAATTCCAGTAAATGGTTTAACATTTCATAATTTTCTTAGCAGGTTTAAAGAAAGAAAGAAAGAAAGAAAGAAAGAGAGTTAGTTGATGTTATTGTTTAGTTTCACTTTTTAGGGTTAATTTTCCCTGATCCCATTAGCTGTTTCTAGTTTTGTTAATTATCTAGATCTGTGTATTTAAGCCCTTGTATATATTAGTTTTCTCTGACAGTGTTCACTCTACATACAGAAAGATCAGTATAGTGAGACTTCACTCTTCCATTGTGATATGACTGTTATACAAGAGGAAGCTTGCTTTAAGACAAGCTCTGGGCGGTCATTCCCCTTAAATGAGAACATTGAACTTGAGCTGAGACAACCTTATTTACACTCTTTGCTTACATCTCAGTGAGTCTGAATCAGAAAACTAGTCTGTAGTGAATTCTGGTAAGTCAAAACAATATTTGCTCAGAAGTTGGACTCAAATATTAAATTTTTTCAAACATTTTTTAAATGTTATTTTAATACATTTGTATTTACTATGTAAAAAATGCGGCTTGTAAACCTGACAGTGCCATAGAATAATGTGTAAGGATATAAGTAAATCATGCATGATGGTTTAAACATCCGTTCTTAAATGGATAAATTGTCTTTTAAAAATCTGTCAACTTTTGTGGATGCCATGCATCATTTAAATGGTTAAAATTGCATGATCGTGTTTGTGTAGAATTATTTCAAGTTGTGGGTGCTCTTGCAACAGTACTTCTAACTTCTCCTAGTTAATGAAACTGCTTTTACTCTAAAACAAATGCTTCAGCATTTTACACTAAGCAGGAAGACTTTGTATACCGCAAACATCCTCCATTGTTGTAACAAGTTTTCTACTTCTTCTAGGGGAGAGTGTTGTAACAAGTTAGTTGTAATCATTTAGTGCAATTAGAAATGTGTTCCTGAGGTGACAGCAGAATGTTGTCTTCTGTACAACTGTATTTCTTTTGCAGAATTGTATTGAACTGTCAACTGTATTTACAGAAACTATACAGCAACT
The DNA here is from genome assembly GCA_031834385.1 of Semotilus atromaculatus. NCBI lineage: Eukaryota > Metazoa > Chordata > Actinopteri > Cypriniformes > Leuciscidae > Semotilus > Semotilus atromaculatus. The sequence goes on along the minus strand of JAULUF010000025.1, from coordinate 11,555,521 downwards.
CTGACTGTTGAACTACCATGCCCAACGCCACTGCACATCACTGTGGTACGTCAACTCAGAACCTGGTGGCATCTGTCCTTCCTCCTCTACTCATCATCGAGCTGTTACTCGGTCTACCTGGGAATCTTTTGGCACTGTCAGTCTTCAGCAAAAACCTTAAGTCTTTAAGGGCCAACGTCATGTTCCTCTTCAACCTTGTTTTGTCTGACTTTCTGCTTCTCGTGAGTCTACCCTTCCGTATTGACAACTTCATACGTGGCGAAAAGTGGATATTCGGAGACGCATGGTGTCGGGCCAACCTATTCATGCTGTCAGTCAATCGTTCAGCCAGCATTGCCTTCATGACCGCCGTGGCTGTTGACCGCTACTTTAAAGTGGCCCATCCGCATCACAAAATTAATCACATAAGCACAAAACAAGCAGCTGGGGTTGCCTGCCTCATCTGGGGTGTTGTGATATCTCTAAGGATCCCTTTGCTGGCCAACAATCTTCTGAGTGTGGAAAAGAACGTTTCTCTTTGTAGGAGCTTCAGTAACTATGAGAAAATACCACAAAGCATCCACCTGCATTATGCAGTGTTTATTTTAGAGTTCTTTATGCCTCTAATACTTCTGGTCTTCTGCTCTGTGCGTATTGCATGTATCCTACGGTCTCGCCAGATGGACAAGGACAAGAAAGGGCAAAGGGCTATTCGAGCTGTACTAGTAATCGTTGGGGTTTTTGTCCTCTGTTTCTTTCCTAGCATTGGAACAGGATTGACAGCACTCTATTTTAAAAAGCTTGGAGATAAGTACTGTAAGGCGTACAATCTCACCAGTCAGTTGTTCTCTATGTCCATAGCCTTTACCTACCTAAACAGTGCTCTGGACCCGGTCATCTACTGCTACTCTAGCTCTGTCTTCCGCAATTATTTGAAAAAAACTGTAAACATGACTGGATTAATGAAGCTACAGATGAGCCGACGGGACAGTATGCCCAGCGGAAGTGATTGAGAATGGATAGGGGTTTTATGAGCATCGGTACAGTGTTACTGCTCAATATACAATTACTTTTTCATTATAGTGTTGTTTGTCAAGTTTGTTTATAATACATTTACATATATACATTTTACAGTAGTCAACATTTGAAGTGGATCAAAACTTCTCATTAAAGTTATACATGAATTTTGAACAATACCCGTTTTTGTCTTGGGACGACTTTTATGAACTTTTTTGATTCACTTCAAATGTTGACAACTGTATTATATTTTTGGACTTTTTTTTTATTCTGATGAATATAGTACAGAAATGTTATATAATACATCATGTCATATACGTAATCTACTTTTAACGTAATTATTAAATAAAATTAAATAAATGAATGTCACACAAGAAAAAAAACAATATATATATACATATATATATACTTTTTTAATAAAGAATTAAATCTGTGGAAAACATAAGATTAATTTATTCATATGTTATAATTATCTTCATATATAGTTATATCAATATTACATAACTGTCACGATCTGTGTGTTAAGTTTTGTTTTCATGGACTTTTAGTTTGCATTCATCAGTCACCTGTTTCTTATGATTCCATTGTTCCTAGTTTCCCACCAATCGTTAGTTGTCATTTGTCATGGACACTCATTAATCATCACAGCTTTTTGTCACTGTCACATTACCACCATGTATTTAAGTTCCTCCTTTTCATTCGGTTGTTGTTGTCTGGTATTGTTTGTCTGGTATTGTTTGTGTGTAGACACTCTGTGTGTAGACACTGTTATGTTGCCTTCTCGAATTTGGATTACCTGAGTTTGTTTTATTAAAGAACCTTTTGTTTGTAGAAACTAGTGATGGCAAAATTAGGTTTTCTGAACCACTGAGACCTCGCAGCCCATTGCTTCACCCAAAGGTCCATTACTTGAAGCTTCATTCATCATTGCTCACTAGTGAAACCTAGCTAATGTGCAAAGAAATAGCATACAAATTAATTCATTCTGAACCAATGACCTGAGCAGACTTATGATGTCCGTATACCCCTCCCTCCCCTGTCGATCTATAAGTCACAAGCTTTACGATTGTGAATACTTTAAACAGACAGGAAAGTCTAATTTTTCGTGGCCAGAGAAATGGTCTTGAAAATCTGTAATAATAACTTTTCTTGGAGTTTGATAAAAGATCGTATGGTCAGCTTGCGGGACGAACAGACTATTCGATAACGAATCAATTCCATTAGAAGTTATCATGAGGAAATAGATTCTAGACAATTGATATATTAATATTTAATTATAATTCGTTGTGATTGAATGTTGATATATACAATTGATCTATTTTTGCCTGCCTATGTGTGCAACTGAGTGCAATCCGTTGCATTTAGTTGCCCACATAAGGACATTGGTAACGTATTCCTTTTAGAGATAATTTAATACTGTAGGTGATAACTCATAACCCTTATGATCAGTTATTGATTATGAATTATTAATTATTGATTATACGATTCCCCTTATTTGAGCTTTGAGACCCTACAACATGGACATCTTGGATGACATGGGGTTGAATAAATTATCAGCAAAAGTTTTTTTTTTAAGTGAACTAATCATTTAAGGAAGTACTTACTGAAATGAAGTACCTACTCAGTGCCTACTTTTATTAAAGTAAATGTCTTTGTAATAGAAATGGTGGGTAACACTTTAGATTACAACCCGGAACGTACTGCGTTATTAAGACGAATTTACTGCGTAATTTTCCTTAATTATACTTTACCTATAATTAATACTATGTAAGTATAAGGGAACAATATGTAAAGTTTGGGGAATAAAGGGGTAACAACCAGGATAATTAAAAAATGATATATAAATGTTAGTATTATAGAACTAGGAAGTGCTTATTATATTATTATGATACAGCAATCTTATATTTGGGAGCTATTTAGTGTGAACATACACTGCATACCTTTTTGTAATAATTGTGTACCAATACAGACTTTAAGCTATAAACTTTAAAAAAAAATGACAGGGTACATATCCATGCATTTATACAGTTGTTGTTTTGTTTTATGTTTGCTTTTTATAGCAAAAGCGCAGATGGTTAAGTTGCACACTTGCACAGAGTGATATATTTCCTGCAGTCGTGTACTTACAATATCCCAAAAGTCTCCAAAGATTTTTTATTTCAGAGAAATTCCCATTTTAAATTGACCGTCCCGGAAAAAAATGTCGCCTGTCAATGACGCAATATCCGCGCTATCCTTGGTTTCCGCTCGTACTGCCATAGCCATGACGTAACCATGGCGACAGACAACTGCATAGTGCGTAACATTTAGCGGTGCGCTATTCTTGTTTTGTTCAAACATTATAGACCATGGCAAGCAGACTTTGGGACAAAAAAGGAGAACTAAAATGAGGATCAATATGAGCGTGGCGATTTCGAGATGCCGAGAGCTCCATGTCCGCGACTAACTTGGACCAACACCGCTCTTGCATTTACTTTATTAGACGAGTGAGCAAATGTACATAAAAAAAAGGATGTATTTCCTTGCAAAACATGCAACTGTTAATAATATCACTTGGGGGCTGCGTTCGGAATCGCATACTTCCCTACTATATAGTAGGGGAAAAGAATAGGCGAGCGAAAAAGTACGTTCGAATCCTCAGTATTCATAAAAGAGTAGGCGAGAATTACCTGGGTGACGTGCTAATTATCGCAAGATTTGGACGATAGTGCGTTCGAATATCCCTACTTTCCTACTATATAGTAGACGAAAACAGTACGTGAAAGAAGCAGTACGTTTGAAACATCAGTATTCATAAAAGAGTAGGCGAGAAGTTCCCGGATGATCTACTGCTTTCGCCCAGATTTTTGAGTGCTCAACCGATGGTTACTCATGATACTCATCTATCCCAGGAGGCCACGCGAGAGCATACGTCATTACCAAACATCAGCGCAATAACCCTAAAGGCACCGGGTTCTATATATAGCTGCGAGCAGCGATTGCGGGCCCAAGCCGGTGGCACCGCAACCCTGGTGCCTCTAAAGGCACCGGGATGGCGGTGCCGCTGGCTTTGGCCCTTCATCGCTGCTCGCAGCTATATATTGTCACGGCACGGTTACAAAAAGGGGGTTGAGGACTCAAGTGCAGAAAAATTATAATTTATTACAGAAACAAAACAAACACAAAGCAAAAACCCACAAGGGGGAAAAACACTATAAACACAACCAAAACCTGAACATGTAGAGGATCACGGGGAACGGGAGACATTAGACAACGATCCGACAAAGACTGCAAACAAGAGGAGACTTAAGAAGGCAACAAATCAAGAGGGAACAGGTGGAAGAACTCAAACAATAATCAGGTAACGAGGGGGAGGGATCAGACGATGACAAGAGCACATGGCCCAAAATAACAAAACACCCATGTGCAACACAAGACAGGACAGGCATGTGACATTACCCCCTCCCTACGGAGCGGCTACCAGACGCTCCATAAGACCAGGGCGGGATGGGAAGGAAACACCAGGGCGGGACGGGAGGGACAGGCCAGGGCGGGACGGGAGGGACAGACCAGGGCGAGACGGGAGGGACAGACCAGGGCGAGACGGGAGGGACAGACCAGGGCGGGACGGGAGGGACAGACCAGGGCGGGACGGGAGGGACAGACCAGGGCGGGACGGGAGGGACAGAACAGGGCGGGACGGGAGGGACAGACCAGGGCGGGACGGGAGGGACAGACCAGGGCGGGACGGGAGGGACAGACCAGGGCGGGACGGGAGGGACAGACCAGGGCGGGACGGGAGGGACAGACCAGGGCGGGACGGGAGGGACAGACCAGGGCGGGACGGGAGGAACAAAGCGTTTAGTCCTGGTAGACCCGGGCGAAACACAAAGTCCATCGGGCGGCCAGGGCGGTGAAGACCCCTCGGGCGGCCAGGGCGGTGAAGACCCCTCGGGCGGCCAGGGCGGTGAAGACCCCTCGGGCGGCCAGGGCGGTGAAGACCCCTCGGGCGGCCAGGGCGGAGACTTTCCCTCGGGCGGCCAGGGCGGAGACTTTCCCTCGGGCGGCGAAGACACCTCGGGCGGCCAGGGCGGAGATGCCGGCTCAGGCACAGACACCGGCTCAGGCACAGACACTGGCTCTGCCTCAGGCTCCGGCTCTGGAACAGGCACTGGCTCTGGAACAGCAGCCACTGACTCAGGAACTGTTGACACCGGTTCAGGAACTGTTGACACCGGTTCAGGAACAGCCACTAAAACAGAAATGGTCACAAGGACAGACACAAATACAGAGACAAACACTGGGTCTGGAACAGACATTGGCTCCGGAACAGGCGACACTGGCTCTGCCTCCGGCTCCGGAACAGCAGACACTGGCTCTGCCTCCGGCTCCGGAACAGCAGACACTGGCTCTGCCTCCGGCTCTGGAACAGCAGACACTGGCTCTGCCTCCGGCTCTGGAACAGCAGACACTGGCTCTGCCTCCGGCTCTGGAACAGCAGACACTGGCTCTGCCTCCGGCTCTGGAACAGCAGACACTGGCTCTGCCTCCGGCTCTGGAACAGCAGACACTGGCTCTGCCTCCGGCTCTGGAACAGCAGACACTGGCTCTGCCTCCGGCTCTGGAACAGCAGACACTGGCTCTGCCTCCGGCTCTGGAACAGCAGACACTGGCTCTGCCTCCGGCTCTGGAACAGCAGACACTGGCACCGGAACCGCAGCCACCGGCACCGGAACCGCAGCCACCGGCATGTCCAGGATCCGAGCCAGACGCTCCAGATAGTCCAGCACAGCCTTGGCGGCCACGCGAATGGGCATCTCTTGCTCTGTCCCAGACTGGACAGACGGAACGTGAAGTCTCTGACTGGGCTGACGCAACGGGAACAATCTCTGGCTGGGCAGACGGACCGTGAACAGTCCCTGACTGGGCAGACGTGACGTGAACAGTCTCTGACTGGGCAGACGGACCGTGAACAGTCCCTGACTGGGCAGACGTGACGTGAACAGTCTCTGGCTGGGCAGACGGGACGTGAACAATCTCTGGCTGGGCAGACGGGACGTGAACAGTCTCTGGCTGGGCAGACGGGACGTGAACAGTCTCTCGCTGGGCAGACGGGACTTTAACAATCTCTCGCTGGGCAGACGTGACGTGAACAGTCTCTCGCTGGGCAGACGTGCTGGGCAGACGTGACGTGAACAGTCTCTCGCTGGGCAGACGGGACGTTAACAATCTCTCGCTGGGCAGACGGGACGTTAACAGTCTCTCGCTGGGCAGACGGGACGTGAACAGTCTCTCGCTGGGCAGACGGGACGTGAACAGTCTCTCGCTGGGCAGACGGGACGTGAACAGTCTCTCGCTGGGCAGACGGGACGTGAACAGTCTCTCGCTGGGCAGACGGGACGTGAACAGTCTCTCGCTGGGCAGACGGGACGTGAACAGTCTCTCGCTGGGCAGACGGGACGTGAACAGTCTCTCGCTGGGCAGACGGGACGTGAACAGTCTCTCGCTGGGCAGACGTGACGTGAACAGTCTCTCGCTGGGCAGATGGGACGTGAATCATCTCTCGACCACCTCCTCCATTGCGGCCTCCGCGGGTTCCGCAAAATTTGACCAATCGGGTCCCCCTGAAAAACTCTCTTCTTTCCCGCTCGGTGGCTGGGGAAGAGATGTTAAAAGCCATTCCACTCTGTTCCGTGTGACAGAGTCGTTCTGTCACGTGAACCGTCTCAGGCTGGACAGACGTGACGTGAACAGTCTCTGGCGTGGCCCCTCTTCTCTGCTCAGTCCTCATCTTGGTCGGATCGTTCTGTCACGGCACGGTTACAAAAAGGGGGTTGAGGACTCAAGTGCAGAAAAATTATAATTTATTACAGAAACAAAACAAACACAAAGCAAAAACCCACAAGGGGGAAAAACACTATAAACACAACCAAAACCTGAACATGTAGAGGATCACGGGGAACGGGAGACATTAGACAACGATCCAACAAAGACTGCAAACAAGAGGAGACTTAAGAAGGGAACAAATCAAGAGGGAACAGGTGGAAGAACTCAAACAATAATCAGGTAACGAGGGGGAGGGATCAGACGATGACAAGAGCACATGGCCCAAAATAACAAAACACCCATGTGCAACACAAGACAGGACAGGCATGTGACATATATATATATATATATATATATATATATATATATATATATATATATATATATAAAGAACCCGGTGCCTTTAGGGTTATTGTGCATGACAGGCAAAAACGTAACCCCGCTTTGACTGTTAAAAAGAAGTGTGCCTGTAGAGCTTGCATCAGTGTGGGCTCTGCAAAAGTGCACATCGAAGGCACATATCAACCACAAAGTATGCGTGAGCAACCTTCTGAAACCTAAAATGAAAAATGAGACACCCTACGGTCTCATGGATTTAACCTGACTCATTCGTTCGAACGAATCGTTTGAACGAATGAATCAATGACTCACTCATTAAGACGGTGGCCTGGCGACACCTAATGGTGGTTTAGTGTTATGTTTAAAAGTATCATTCTTTCCAACGATTGTTGATTAAAAAAGAAACATCAAATGTGTTTTTAGTCATGGTATTATTTTATACAGAAATAATTTATTTGTAATTCAGGTGAGAATAAAGTTAGTGTTGTAAAATTTGAAGGAAAACAAATATATTGATCTGAAATATAGCACATTCATTTTAAATTCATTCAGCTTTAATTACCAATACAATCTTAATTTTATTTAAAGCAAACTACATTTAAAAGATCTGGGTTTTATGCATATTTTGTCATTTAAAAAAATACAAAATTGTTATGCAAAAAGACAACGCCTTAGAGATTTATTTATCCTTTAATGCAGGAAAAATCACACAGCAATGAAAGGCTTAAACTCTTGTCACTGTAACAGACAGCCAGCCACACACACACACAAATTATAATTCGGATGAGAAAGTTAGTGTGGATACATTTTTTAAGGAAAACATATATATTGATCTAATATAGCACATTATTTTTAAATTCATTCAGCTTGAATCACCAAACATACAATATTAATTTTATTTAAAGCAAACAATATATTTAAAAGATATGTTCTATGCATATTTTGTCATTTAAAAAATATCCATAAAGTGCTATGCAAAAAGACAAGGCCTTAGAGATTTATTTATCCTTTTAATGCAGGACTAATTTTAAACTCAAACTAGGTGCACGGTTGCACGGTCATTCATAACGGTGCGCGTCCACGGCGAGGAGCGAGCAGAACAAAGCGAACGTTTTTTAGTTCATTCTTCCATAGAAAATAATGGAAAACGCTCGCTCTGCTCCGAAGCATTATCAATGTCCGTGCGGACGTAAGTATTTTATTTTCATTTTAGCGATTTAAAGGCGCTAATTTTGAAATTAGAGAAAAAAAGTATATATATATATTTATATATATAAAATTAATATTTATAAAATAAATATTAAAATTACAAATAAAACAAAAATATATATTTATTTATATAAAGATACAGAGAATATGACTTTATTTATAATTTTTTTTATAAATAAAATTTATAAAATAAATATTTAAATTACAAATAAAACAAAAATATATATATATTTATATAAAGACACAGAGAATATTACTTGCCTGACCTGATTAGAACATTGAAAAATAATAATAATAATAATAATAATAACTAGGGAATCACTAAACCGAGAGAATTATTCTGATTTGATGATACACTCAACATATTCCACAACAAATCCTTTAAATTTAATGATATTCAGAACAGAACACGAATAAAAAAATAACTATAATCAAGCCAAAACGAAATAATTCAAAACAAAAGTAAAAGTAAGTGGTGTTGGGCTCACGTAAATCTCTCTTTAGAATCTAAATGTTGCAACATTTGCGATGTATTTGGATGCTAAACTATTCTTTATTATAGGCTTTGTACTTCACTCACGTTCCAATATCGACGGAAAAAATCATCCTCTTCACTTGTGCAAAAATGTGCTTGGAAACATTACAGTGGAGCGGTTGCTTAAGCGGGTACGGGCGCGATCGAACTGTGTGTGTGTGTGCTTGTGTGTGAGAGAGAGAGACGCGGGCGCGATCGAACTGTGCGTGTGTTTGTGTGTGCGTGTGTGTGAGAGAGAGAGACGCGGCACGATCAAAGTGTGTGTGTGTGTGTGTGTGTGTGTGTGTGCTCGTGTTTATATTACATTGTGGGGACCAAATGTCCCCACAAGTATAGTAAAACCTGAAATCACCTACATTGTGGGGACCAGTCAGCGGTCCCCATGAGGAGAACAGCGTATAAATCACACTAAGTAATGTTTTTTGAAAATGTAAAAATGCAGAATGTCTCCTGTGATGGGTAGGTTTAGGGACAGGGGCAGTGTAAGGGGACAGAATATACAGTTTGTACAGTATAAAAACCATTACGCCTATGGAGAGTCCCCACAAAGATAGCGAACCAGACATGTGTGTGTGTGTGTGTGTGTATGTGTGCTCATGTTTATATTACATTGTGGGGACCAAATGTCCCCACAAGTATAGTAAAACCTGAAATCACCTACATTGTGGGGACCAGTCAGCGGTCCCCATGAGGAGAACAGCGTATAAATCACACTAAGTAATGTTTTTTGAAAATGTAAAAATGCAGAATGTCTCCTGTGATGGGTAGGTTTAGGGACAGGGGCAGTGTAAGGGGACAGAATATATAGTTTGTCCAGTATAAAAATCATTACGCCTATGGAGAGTCCCCACAAAGATAGCGAACCAGACATGTGTGTGTGTGTGTGTGTGTGTGTGTGTGTGTGTGAAAGAGAGGCGCGGGCGCAATCGTACTGTGTGTGTGTGTGTGTGTGTCTGTGTGCGTGTGTGTGAGAGAGAGAGAGGCGCGCGCGATCGAACAGTGGAAACATAGGCTGCGGCCGAAACCGCATACTTCCCTACTATATAGTAGGGAAAAAGCAGTAGGCGAGCGAATAAGTATGTCCGAATCCTTAGTATCCATAAAAGAGTAGGCGAGAATTACCAGAGTGACGTACTAATTATCGCGAGATTCGGGCGTACGTATACTTATATTACGTCCGAATATTCCTACTTTCGTACTATATAGTAGGGGAAAACAGTATTTGAAAGGAGAAGTATGTCCGAAACCTCAGTACTCATAAAAGAGTAGGCGAGAAGTTCCCGGATGGCTTACTGCTTCTGCCCAGATTTTCGAGTGCTCGTCCGATGGATACTGTGGATACTCTTCTATCCCAGGAGGCCACGCGAGAGCATACGTCATTATCAACATCACGGAGATCAGCGACGCGGGGGTTTTCAAAGGTGAGTAAACACGGTTCCTTGTGTTTAAATCGTATGTGTTAAACTACTATAGAGTAAACGTTTTAAATGTTGAAGGTGTAGAGTTAGACAGTATAGTAGGCTATAGTTGTGATTTTGCTGTAAAAACATGTTTTATTATGTAGCTATAGCCAGAACCGTCGCAATGGGGTAGGCAAGGTAGGCAGCTGCCTAGGGCCCCCAGCTGAAGGGGGCCCCCGATGGATGCGCAGTCGTTTAGGTTGTGTATCTGCCCTCGTCAAACAGTATCAACCACTGTAAACAAACCACCACAGTGAGACAGCGCTATCACTCTCCAGTACTTCTCCGTGAGTGAGAGGGGCCCCCAAACTAGAGGGATTCCCCCTATGCAACGACACACAAGTGCCCTAATCACTGTAATGTTGAAGTGACATCCACCGTCGTGCACCCCCCATCAGGTCCCCCACTAGCTGTCAGTGGAAGAGAACTCAGCGCTACGCGGGCATTTAAATTTTAAAATGTCTTAATGATGAAGCGCTCATACCCTTCAGGATCTTCAAAAAGACAGAGAAAGAAAGAAGAAGAGGAAAAACGCCAAAGACACAGCGGTAAGTAAACCCTTATTATCTCCAAATACAACTGTCTGACGACGTGTTTTCACATCTCTGCGAACATAAACCGTGACATCAGTGACCAAATAACATAACGGTAGATGTGAGCGTTGTTAGGGGGTGAAAGGGTTCAACTAAGTTAATTAATAAATAAATAGTCAAACACAACTTTGTTCTGTTTGCATAATTTAAGCATAAATTACACACTAGACAACTTCTCGCCACTTCACTGTTGTAGCTAACTTACAATGTTCGAAAACTTCCTTTGAACTAAATCCTCTTGATGGACGAGCCCAGATATTACGATCGCATGAGATTTTTTGCCATGTATAAAGGCAAAAGCTAGAGAAGTGTTGTCACTTACTCTTGACGGCTGTCTGCGTGCGGCTGCGGTCGGTAAAAACTTTGTCAATTCCAAACAAAATGAGCAGGTCCTATGACTCCCATGCCATGCAGTTAATGTTAGGTCCAAACAAAATAATACATCAAGTCCGGTTACATTTTAGATGTACGCAGGCTTTCAATTTCCGTTGGTGATGTTTCTATTCCATCTGGATAAAAATGCCCTTTTTCCTTCGCGTTTGTCCTTCTATTCTTCTCCATCAACACATCTCAACACTTTGTACGTACGCAACAGGTAGTTTTGCGTATGACGTTACTGTCTGTGGCATTATGGGAAGTGAAGTTATCTTCCTGTAAAGTAAATATCGAATCCTCCACACTTTACTTTCATGATATGCTATGAGAATAACAATTAACGTATGGCTATTCACCAAATGTTTTTTTTTTTTTTTTGTGCTTTATTAGGTGCTTTGCTTAAATTTCTGTCTGTGCCAATTGATAATGCCACCTCTTCACAAGCTGAAGGTATGTGTTACATCTAAAATAATTATTTTTAATTACTTATATTAAAATTAGTATAATAATAATAATAAGAAGAAGAAGAAGAACAGTAATAATAATAAATTATTATTATTATTACTATCAAAAATCTCTATTTAACTATTTCTTTTAGGCTGTGATGGAACTTCAGATGTCAACTCTCGAGACCCAGCCAGGAGCAGTCAATCATCATCTCAGTTTGAGACTGACTGCGCCCCACTGCTTCTTACTACCTCCACCTCCACCACTCCAGCCGAAGAAAGCTCCTCTACTTCTCCAGCAAAAGATACCTCTACTCCTCCTGAACCTGAAGTGGCTGCACTTACTGCAACCCTCAGTGTTGATCCTGGGTTGTGGCCAGACGTAATAAATGATGAAACTCGTTGTCAAATTGTTAGAAATGGACCAGTTCAAATTGTGGACTTTGATTTTCCTAAAAACACTGAAGTTCCACCGAGAAGGTTCACAAAAGACAACTATAAGATAACGATGAAAAATGGGGAAAAAATCCAGAGGTCATGGCTTCTGTATTCTGTGAGCACTGATGCTGTATTTTGTTTTTCCTGTTTACTGTTTAGTAAAAGAGACAACGCTCTAAGCACCCATGGTTATTGTGCATGGAAGAACCTTGCACATCACCTTAAAGAACATGAATACACAAAAGCACATTCAGAGTCAATGAAAAAGTGGCATGATCTACAAAAAAGATTGCTAACTGAAACTGCCATCGACCAAACCTACCAAAATCTCATGCAACTTGAAATTGAACACCGTAAAGCAGTTATACACAGAGTCATAGCCATTATCTGTCACCTGGCTGAACAGAACCAAGCCCTCAGGGGTACATCTAATGTACCATTTGATGATCACAATGGGAATTTTCTGTCACTGGTTGAACTCATGGGTCAGTTTGATTCTGTGCTCAATGAACATTTGAAAAGTATTAAAGACAAAGAGATGAAAGTACACTATCTAAGTCCAACTATTCAAAATGAGATTATAAATTTGGTAGGAGAGAAAATCATTGAGGAAATAGTGGGAAGAGTTAAACTGGCGAAGTACTACTCTGTCATAATGGACTGCACACCAGACCTGTCACACAAGGAACAGCTGTCATTGGTGCTTAGAATAGTAAACTGTGAAACATCTGTTGGAGCAGCTATATCGGAGCATTTTGTTGGCTTTTTTGATGTTAAGGACACAACCGGAAGAGGGCTAACAGAGACTCTAGTAGGCTTCCTTCAGCAACATGGGCTCAACATTTCTGACTGTCGCGGCCAATCGTATGACAATGGTAGTAACATGATGGGCCACAAACAAGGTGTGCAGGCCAGAATTTTGCAAATGAACAGCAAAGCTCTGTGTGTGCCCTGCAGCAGTCACACACTAAATCTTGTTGTTTCAGATGCAGCAAAGTCATCTGTTATGTCTATGTCCTTTTTTGGTTTGCTCCAACGACTCTACAATCTGTTCAGCTCTTCAGTGCAACGTTGGGCTGTTCTCAAGCAACATGTCACGCAGTTGACTTTGAAAATGTTGTCAACAACCAGGTGGGAAGCTCGAATAGACAGTGTTAAAGTGTTGCGTTACCACCTACCGGAGGTTTTGGAAGCACTGTCTGCACTTCAGACTTTTGCTGTTGAGAAGAGGGATGCTGAAACATTGTCCACTGCCAAAAGTTTGCACCGTGAAATGAACACATGGCGTTTCCTTTTATGCACCATTATCTGGTACAATATTTTGTACCAGATAAACCACATGAGTAAACTCCTGCAGAGTCCAAATGTTTCTCTGGAAACACTCAGAAGAGAAACAGAAGGTGTGAGAGGTTATCTTATGCAGTTTAGAGAAAGTGGGTTGTCTTGCTGTCAATCAGATGCAATGGACATTGCAGAGGAACTGAAGATTGAAAAAATACTTCCTGCAAAGAGACAGAAAAGAACACCAAAGCATTTTGACTGTGACTCAGCAGCAGAAGAAACTACACAGTCCAGAAGAGGCATTCAGAAGGGAATTCTTTCTCCCTTTAGTAGACACTGCACTTAGAAGTCTCAACGACCGCTTCTCAAAAATGGAAGATGTGTATGCACTGTACAGTTTTCTATTTTCTAAAGACAACATGACGCAAGCTCTAAAAGAGAATAAACTGCAAGTGAAATGCGAAACCTTAGAGAAGATGCTTCATGACATTGAGGCAGAGGATTTAGTTTTGGAGGTCAGATCAGCCATCCATACCTTTCCTGATCATGTCTCTACATGCCCACAAGACATGCTGAATTACATTTACAGTGAGGACATGCTGGATTTGTACAGCAATCTCAGCATAGCACTACGTCTCCTTCTGACACTTCCTGTCACTGTAGCTTCTGGAGAGCGAAGCTTTTCAGCTTTGAAACTGATAAAGTCTTACCTCAGATCATCCATGAGTCAAGAAAGACTGAGAGGACTGGCACTTATATCAATAGAGCGCAAAATAAGGAGGTCATTGAACATGGAAGATTTGGTCACTGCTTTTGTGCGAGCTAAAGTCCGCAAGCGCTGCTAAACGTTTGTTGTACAATGTTGTTAAAATAGTTTGTGTTATACACCATTTTAATACCTTTCTTTTAATTCAACATAAATTGTATAGCTCAAGATTAAAACACTGCTCTGCATAAAGAGAAGACAGTTCTTAAGAATGATAATAATTATAATAATATGAATAATTATACTTTTATTTACCTTGTTTTTGCCTTGTTGACAAAAATAAACAATCAAATTGTCATTCCCATCAACAATGGCTCATTGAAGACAGTGTCCTTTCTTTACTACACTCTAGTGGCCACTTTGTATTACAGAGTAATTCATGACTCTTAAAGGTCCCGTTCTTCGCGATTCCATTTTTCAAACTTTAGTTAGTGTGTAATGTTGCTGTTAGAGCATAAATAATACCTGTAAAATTATAAAGCTCAAAGTTCAATGCCTAGCGAGATATTTTATTTAACAGAAGTCCCCTTTCAAAGCATACAGCGAACGGCCGGTTTGGACTACATCCCTCTTCTTCCTTTTTTAATGACGTAACTAGAACAGTTTTTTGACTAATCTCCGCCCACAGGAATACACAAAAAAAGGGGTGTGGTCTCGTTTGCGCTTCCACGGAGAAGAAGCACTTCAGCTGCGTATGCATCTCCAGTTTATGGTAAGAGGCGTGACCTTTCCAGGCAACCTGCGATAAGCTGCTGTCGAATCACAACACAGGAACCGCTGGCACAATCAGAACTCGTTATGTATTTGTGAAGGAGGGACTTCATAGAACAAGGAAGTCATCGGGCCATTTTTTGGACAGTGAAAACAGCGGTAGCCTATACAGATAAGTACATTGTGTGAAAAATACAGTGTTTTTTTACACGCGAAACATGAACACATGTTATGTTGCACACTGTAAACACAATCAAAGCTTCAAAAAACATGAAGAACGGGACCTTTAAAATGCACCAGAATACAAGAAATCCCATCTGAATTTTAAAAAAAAATCCTGTGGGAGGACTTGGGACCTCACTTCACTCTTTTGCCTAGGGCCCCCAAATATCTTGAAACGGCCCTGGCTATAGCTAGCTAACAGAGGAGCTCCAGTAAGCACACGTAACGTTACGTCTCTAAAGTGGATTTACATAACCATATACATCTTAAACACGCTTATTTAAAATGTCTATTTACATCTGAAATGAAAATATTGTATAAGTATTGCATCTGAGTGATGTATGTGTGCTATTATGTAGGATAATTCACTGTTGTCAACACGGTTTACATTAGACAAATGTGCTGTAAATAAGGTAAATAAACAAATCTATAAAGTAACTAAACATGTTATATATTTTATTTGTCCCTTATTACTGTTGATAAATTGAGGAACATTTAAGTTGGATAAAAAGTGAGTTAACACATCAGCTACAACCTCAGCACGTAGGCTAGTATTGAGCAGATAAATCACAGTCTGCACAGCAGACTGCTGTGAGCGCTGAGGACGAGGAGCCCAGAGCTGAATCCTGGATACGGTGCCATGGATGAGTCCTTCCATCACTCCACCGGCCCTTATTGCCTCAGATTGTGTAGCGCAGCGCAGCAACAAGCTCCGGCACGAAGGCACGCTCACCTCTGGTGAATTCAACAGAATAAAGCCGCAGAATGGGAACCGCTGTGTTGAGATGGCAGTAGGATGTGGGGTTCAGCGCCTGTAAATACATGCTTTTGAATAAAGCTTTGTTTCATGTGTTGTTGACTTGTATATGCATTTGTTTATTGTGATGGTTACTTTTATTTGTTCTTTTACTCATTTATTCATGTTTCTTATTGTTTTCAGTATATAAAATATAATTATTTAATTTATGTATGCATTAATTCATTGCTTGACTGACAATTGAGATGTTTCACTGCATTTATCTAGTATGTATTAATGCATAACTATGTCATATGACAAAACAAATTACATTTAGCTTGTTTTACACTCTTAGAAAAAAGAGTTCATTGGGGTGCTATATAGAACCATAGGGTTCTTTACTCCAAAGAACCTTTTATGCTAAAAAGGTTCTATAATGACAAGAAAGAACCCTTTTGGCACAAAGGTTCTTTAGGCTATTACGGTATTTGAATTAATGAATGAACCCCTAAAAGGGGTTCATAAAACCTTTTGATTGAACCCTTAAAAAGGGTTCTGTATAGAACCTTTTAGGGGTTCCAAATACGTAGCGCCTGATAGAACCTTTTCTTCTAAGAGTGTATTAAATTATATCATTTTTAGTATATACATTTAAAAAAGTAATATAATTAAGTATTGGTCAGCATTTAATATTATTATTTTGTTTAAGTTTCGTGGTGGACTAACAATGCAATTCATTCTGAGGTAATATACATTTTTAAGGAGTGATACTTACATTTTTCGAGTATAAAATCAACAGTTTTCTCCAACGGAGAGATCTTCGAGCAGCTGCCCGTCTCCTTTGTGCAGACATTATAAACGCAGGAAAACTGTTCTAGGTTGTACTGTCGAGTTACTGATGTTATGAAGTGTTAGTGCACCTGTCACTCATATAATTTAAAGTTATTACTTACAAGATCATGGAAAGATACCATAGTTGTATCTAACAATGAACAATAATAATGACAAAACAGAAAACATAAAGATCATTGGTATATGTACATCATATTATGATATTTATGCACAGGAAAAAAGAACAATAACAAGGCTAAATATTTTTAAATATTTTTTCATAATAGCCTACATAAAAAAAAATATTTTTTTGTTATAAGTCTGAGGGATGAAACGAGAGGTAAATTCATCAAGAAAAAGAGGGAAACAAAGGAGAAACTTTTTGGGTATAAAATAAAGAAATTACCAACATATTCAAGATTTGGGGGTTTCTTAATAAAAAAATATATCGTTATAAGGATAAAACTGTGGGTCACATTAGTAGGGTTTAAAATATAACAACTTAAATCAACCCTAAATGTATTCACAAAATAAATGGAGAGCTGTTTCTTCAACAATACCACAAAATGAGCAAGTTTAATCAATATCGAGATATTTACAGATAGATGAATTAAACGTGTCATTCATATCTTTTAAGTTGCTGCGCTTGTGATAACGCGTCGTAGGTCACATGATAACGTCAACATGGCGATTATGTCCGGATCGCATTCATACTCAACGAGATTTGGCTATAAAGTACCTACTCTTTTAGCGCTCGTTAAGTAAGTACTCATTGAAATTAAGTACCTACTCATTGAGTATGCGGTTTCGGACGCAGCCATACTCGTCATTTTGTTCCAGGACATCATTCAAACTGCAAACTGTTTACTTATGTTTGTGTACACTCCTATGTTTTACAGTCTATGGTGCAATAAAACACAACATCCTCAGTCACATATCTAATATATTTATATAGAAATATAATTTTGAACACAAGAGGGCAGGTATAGCCCTGTCTATGATTTTGTGTTTAAACTATCACCCGAAGAGAATAAAGTCTGTTAACCGTATTCCTAGTGTCCTCATCCTTCCAGTATTGTGACAATTTCCTAGAATTAATGATTGATTATGCTTTCTGTTCATTGGATGAACTGATTAATTAATTGTACTATTAATTCTGCCACAGTCAATTCTATATTTTTATCTGTAATTTGTTAGACTAGAGAGGATCACAAATGTTTTTGTCACAAACAAGGACATGTGATAGCAGACTGTTTGACTTTAAAACGCAAACAGCAGCCTAAAAGCGTAGGGTTTGTGAAAGCCGTTAAGCCGACTGTTATTGTACCTAGTGAGGAGAAAATGTATGACAGTCTGGTAATCGTGAGGATCAAAAAGAAATAAGGATGCTCAGAGACACCGGTGCAATGCAATCATTTATTGTGGCAGATAGGTTACCATTGTCTGAAGATACTTTTTGTGGTTCATAATACAAGGCATTGAAATCAGTTGCATAAATGTACCATTGCATCGTCTACATTTGCAGAGTGAGTTATGTACAGGATTCGTGAGAGTGGTGGTACATCCTTCTCTTCCTGTTCAAGGCGTTGATTTTATTCTCAGAAATGATCTGGCCGGAGGGAAAATATTGCCTGTGTTAGAGGTTGTTTTGAGAACTTGTTTTGAGAAAAGCCCTTTTAATGGCTGGCGGGAAACTTGATTGGCTTGATTGGGAGGTGACGTCACGATTTTTAATTAATAACAGAATTTGAGCATTTGCAACTTAAAAGAGATTAGAAAACGAAAAATCTGTCACATTGACAGCAAGCAAATGTTAGTGTTGGTTTGAACAGACTGTTCATTCAAAATAAATGTTTATTGCACCAAATATTTGTCTTGGTGTGAACAGGCCTAAACTTTAAGGAATATATTGTGTTCTATGGAAATAATAAAAGTATACAGGTTATGAGGGAGAGTAAATTATGACAATATTTTTTATGTGAACTATTTGTTTACTGGTAAAATAATGTTTAACTTGATTTGGTTTGGTATGTTACAGTCCGACCATTTAGAAAATATAGTTTGACATGCTTACAGTTTAAAGTTGTCTCAGGCTTCACACCATAACCACTTCCACATTTCACACATAAATATTTATATATTGAGACAGTTTGTCACCTCTTTTGGCTTTTGCTACTGTAAGAAAAAATGAAGACGATGTTAAGATCTCAATAAAGAAGTTTATTGCCAGTGTTTAACAAATTTATTAAATGTTTAATTTAGGTTCTGCACAGTGTTTTCCATTTTGAGGCACAGATGATGAGACATTAACCTTTTGTCACTTCTAAGAGTACAGCTGGGCCTTTGTCTCTATGATAATGTTAAGGTTTGAATGATCTAATCAGGCTGATTGGATTAGCATCTCAAGGCTCTGTATAACTGTTATGCTGATGAGATTAGAACCGCGGAAAGTTTGGTAACAAGCTAACGCCTACTTCATTTGCATGCTTTGTTCAGAGTCTCCTCCTCTATGTAATCCCTCCCTCTTTGAAAAGTATAAACTACAATGAGTATAAACTACAATGTAAAGTTCCCTTAGACTAGATTGGGATGACTACAGCGAAGCACAGCGAGTTCTCAATAAAGAATCCTGCTTAATTCTATAAGTATTAGAATTCAAGCTGATCTTTTCTATATAATGTGAGTGAGTTATTGTCAATTGTTTTTTGGGGTATAATGCTGGCGATAAGAATTTAATTTAGGTTATTAGTTGGTTTGATTTGGGTTGGGAATTTTAGAAGCTTAACTAGAGAGGAAGTCTAAGGATGGTAGTGGGTGGTAGTGGGTGGTAGAGGGTGGGGATGGGGATGGGGATGGGGATGGGGATGGGGATGGGGATGGGGGTTGGGGGAGAAGGGTAGAGTGTGGATGGGAAAAATCAAATTTGAGGATTATGTTTTGTTTGTTCTGCAGGCTTATGTATGTTTTGTTGTGTGTGAATGTTTGTGTGTGAGTCGAGAAAATGTTAGGAATAAGTATGTTAATGAGGAGTATTTTAAACTATCAAGAGAAATTTGATGGAAAGCTGTAACTTAGGAATCTCAACATATAATTGTAATGGTCTGGCAAATGTCTCCAAACGAAATGAGATCTTTACGTGGCTGAATGACAGGAAAGATATACAAATTATTTGCATGCAAGAAACACATTCAAAATTAGAGAGCGAATTAACATGGAAGTCCGAATGGGGAGGAGATATTTATTTTAATCATGGACTCAGTAATAGTAGGGGAGTAATGATTCTATTTAAAAAAATGTAGATTACACAATTCATTCTATAAATAAAGATAAAGAAGGAAGATGGATTATAATAGATGTAACTATCTTAAACTTGCAAATAACTTTAGTTAATATATATGCCCCTAATGAGGACAATGCAATTTTTTTAATGGAATAAGGGATTGTCTTAATGGAATAAAAAATAATCAACTTGTAATAACAGGTGATTTTAATACTGTTTTAGACATAAAAAAGATCGTTTTGGTTTAAATAAATGTAATAATCATCCTCATGCACACAAGGAAATTCAAGAACTTATGGCATCGTTAGACCTTGTGGACATTTGGAGACTTAAAAACCCAGATACAATAAGGTATACATGGCGCAGAGGACGGCAAGCCAGTAGAATTGATTACTTTCTCATTGCCTTTTCACTGGTGCCTAAAACCTTAAAATGTTATATTTCTGATCGTTTAAGATCAGACCATGCACTGGTTTTTTTGCAAATAAACAACTCACAATACTCTAAAGGGCGGGGTTACTGGAAATTCAACCTGTCACTCCTGCATGATGAAGTGTTTATTAATACAACCAAAAAATTCATTAAAGAATTTTTTTAAAATAATGAAAATTCTTCAAATCCACATAATATTTGGGAAGCCTTTAAATGTTCCTTTAGAGGCCATACAATTAAAATGAGCTCATATAAACGGAAAATCAATCTAAAAAAAGAAAAGGAAATTATAGATGAAATAAATGAACTACATATAGTTATAGACAAAAAATATACAGTGGAAAAAGCTTCGGATTAAAAGAAAACAAGATGAATTGGAGAGCCTCTATTATTGTTACAAAGCATAGGAGACGTTTAGATCCAAATGCAGCTTTATTATAGAAAGGTCGACAGGCAGGGTAAATCAACAGCAGACAGAACAATGGAGAGAACACAGAGCAGGTCGGGGTCACAGGCAAGGGTCGAGGCAGGCAGCAGAAAGCACGGTCCAATAAACAATCCGGGTCGAGGCAGGCAGCAGAACAATCAGGCAACGGTGTAGCAATCCAAGATCAGAGAAACCAGAAATCAAACACGGGAAAATAACGCTCAGAAATGCGGTAACAGTACAACAAGACTTCGCGGTGAGTGAATGAATGAACATGGTATAAATAGACTGAGACTAGCAGGATGACAAGACACAGGTGAATGCAATCAGTGACAATGACGTACAGGTGAATGTGATCAGTGATGATGAGTCCAGGCAGTGAGTATGGGAAATGTAGTTTGTGAGGAAGTGATCATAGTCTATTGTGGAGCGCCCTCTGGTGGCTCTCGAGGGCACTCCAGCTGGTGATCGTTACAATTATGAACGTGTGAATGGAATTATTGTTAATTCACGTGCGACTTGGATGAATAATGGTGAAAAATGTACTGCTCTATTTTTCAAATTGAATCAAAGAAATTTTGCAAAAAAAAAGATTGTAAGTTTATTTAAAAATAATGTTCTGGTAACAAACCCCCAAGAAATATTACAGGAAGAAATAGAATACTTTAAATCACTATACTCTAAAGAGGAAGAATTGCAGCTCCCAAGCAAGGTGATTGAACATGTGACTGAACAGTTCTTCCCTTCAGATGACGTTCCTAAGCTCTCCTCTACCCAACAGTTAAGCTGTGAGGGGGAAATAACAGAGCAGGAGTTATTGGAGGCTATTAACTCATTTTCATTGGGAAAATCGCCTGGCATTGATGGTATTCCAATTGAAATTTATAAGACTTTTTATTTAGAAATAAAGAAACCTCTGTTGACCTCATTTAATTATTCATTTCAGAAAGGAATATTATCTAATTCCCAAAGAGAAGGAGTTATATCATTACTCTTAAAGCAAAACCCAGATGGTAAATTTAAAGATCCTAGGCATTTAAGAAATTGGAGACCTTTGACCTTGCTCTGTTGTGACACTAGAATTCTTTCCAAATGCATTGCATTAAGAATGAAAAAGGGAATCGATAGTAGGGAATGAGCAAGTAGGGTTTATAAAAGGAAGATTTATTGGTGACAATTTGAGACAGATACTTGACACTGTAGATTTCTATAAAAATACTCAACAACCAGGATTACTGTTTATAGCGGATTTTGAAAAGGCTTTTGATAAAGTTAGATGGGAGTTTATTAAGAAATGTCTTTGTTATTTTAATTTTGGAGAGAATTTTATTAAATGGTTTGAGACGCTCTATAAACACACCATCAGTAGAGTTATAAATAATGGGTATTTATCTACTGGATTTCCCCTAACACAAGGGGTTCGGCAGGGGTGTCCATTGTCACCATATTTGTTCCTGATATGTATTGAAATGTTAGCAATAAAAATTAGAAAGAATACAGATATCTTAGGTTTCAAGCCAAATGGAATAGAGACAAAACTTACAATGTATGCTGATGATGCAACCTTTTTTATTCAACCAAAACAATCTACTTTGGAATCCTTGATTACAGATCTAAATATGTTTTCAAAAATATCAGGTTTGAAACCAAATTTTGAGAAGTGCCATATATTGAGAATAGGGATTTTAAATGGTACAGATTTTAATTTAAGTTGTTCTGCTCCTATTAGATGGACAAATGGCTCTGTAGATATTTTAGGTATTCACATACCAGGCAATTTCCAAAATATTGTCAAACATAATTACGATAAAAAAATGCACAAAGTAGATAGAATTTTACAGCCATGGAGGAGCAGCTCACTTACATTACAAGGAAGGGTCACATTGATTAACTCATTGGTAATCCCCCAATTTGTTTATTTAATAATGACCCTTCCAACTCCTGACAATTCCTTTTTTAAATGCTTTGAAGAAAGCATTTTAAAATTCTTATGGAATAGTAAACCAGATAAAATTAAGAGACAATATTTATACAATTCATATGAAAATGGTGGATTAAATCTAAAAAATCTCCAAGCAATGAATAGTTCTATAAAAGCTTCTTGGGTTAATAAAATCTATAAACACAGACAATGGCTTACCAGTAAAAGATTGTATACATCCTTTTATTTTTTTGGCTCGGATTTATTTCCTTTTTTTCAATTAAAACCATTACATATAAAAGGAATATTTCGGAATCAATTAAAAGAACTTTCACCTTTTTTTAAAGACGTACTTAAAGCATGGTTGAATTTTCAGTACCATCCTCCTGATACTATAGATGATATGCAGAATCAGCTATTATGGATGAATTCTGAAATTACTATAAGAGACCAACCACTTTTGTGGAATATATGCATTCAAAACGGTTGAATTTTTGTGAATGACTTCTTAGATACATCTGGGCCCGTATTCCTAAAGAATCTTAATGCAAAAAGTAGCTCCTAGTGACAAAATTCTAAGAAAATTCTTAGAAATGTGGGCGTTTACTCCTAAAATTAAAGAAAAAATCCTTGTAAAGAAAAAAGTAATTCAGAGAGTATCTTAACCCTTAAAAGAGGTCTTAAGGTCAAAATTGTTAGGAGTATGGACGAGGACTTTTAAGAGGCTTAAGAGTTTCTTTAGCAGAGGAGAAAATGGCAGAAAGATGAAGAGGGAGAAGAAATGTGTTACAGACAATGGATGACTGTGAGTTAATAAGACTAGATGTGAGATCACTAAGCTATAGATTAGATCGTGCAGGGATCATGTTTGTGACAGATCTTATAGAGACATCTCAGACACAGTGCAGAAATGCCATAGCGCCGGAAATTAAAGTAATCACTACTTTAAGATATTTGGCAACTGGGAAAATGCACCAATGCAGCAGTCAAGTCAAGTCAAGTCACCTTTATTTATATAGCGCTTTTTACAATACAAATTGTTTCAAAGCAGCTTTACAGAGATAACAGGAAAACAATGTTGTAATAGTATTGTTAAATTCAAAATTAAATGTTAAATGTCCCCAACTAAGCAAGCCAAAAGCCAATGGCGACAAAGGCGAAGAGAGGCGAAAAAGGCAACAGTGGCAAGGAACCAAAACTCCATCAGATGACAGAATGGAGAAAAAAACCTTGGGAGAACCCAGGCTCAGTCAGGGGGCCAGTCCTCCTTTGGCCAACGAACGAACAGTGTATGATTATGAGTTAGGCAGCATAATGTCAGGAGTCAGATGTGATCAGAACTTTCACGATATTTATCCAGTTCATCTGGTTGGGTTGGGTCATCCGGCCGGTGAGGAGATGAGTGTGTTGAGGTGTCCATGGGCCTTCACAGTGTTGATGGGGCTGGCTCATCAGGGATGCGTTGTCGTCGTGTCCATGTGATGGTCCTTCCTCAGATCTGGATATGGCCTGGATCCGGCGGTTCGCGGTAAACCTCGGGATAAGCAGAGAGACTAATATTAGCGTAGACGCCATCCTTCTTATGATGTACAAAGTACATCAGGAATTATGGGAAGTGTTCCCGGTTCCGGCTGATCTAAACTATGCAGCCTAACATTGAATTATAGAAATCTATAATGTGTTATGTGTATGCTAAGCCAAAGAGATGTGTTTTTAGTCTAGATTTAAACTGACAGACTGTATCTGCTTCCCGGACTGTGGTAGGAAGATTGTTCCAAAGTTTTGGTGCTAAATAGGAAAAGGATCTACCGCCAGCAGTCGATTTTGATATTCTAGGTATTATCAACTGGCCAGAATTTTGAAATCGCAATAGACGTGAAGGACTATAATGCGTTAAGAGCTCGCTCAAGTACTGGGGAGCTAAACCATTTAGTGCTTTGTAAGTAATCAGCAATATTTTAAAATTTATACGATGTTTAATAGGCAGCCAATGCAGTGTTGACAGAACCGGGCTAATATGGTCATACTTCCTGGTTCTGGTAAGAACTCTAGCGGCTGCGTTTTGAACTAGCTGTAGTTTGTTTATTAAGCGTGCAGGGCAACCACCCAGTAGAGCATTACAATAATCTAGCCTTGATGTCATGAATGCATGAACTAATTGTTCCGCATTTGTCAGTGAGAGCATATGACGTAATTTAGATATATTTTTAAGATGGAAAAATGCGGTTTTACAGATACTAGACACGTGACTTTCAAATGAAAGATTGGTATCAAAGAGCACACCCAGGTTCCTAACTGACGACGAAGACTTAACAGAGCAGCCATCGATTGTTAGACAATATTCTGGGTTATTACGTGTGGCAGTTTTTTGTCCAATGATTAGAATCTCTGTTTTTTCAGAATTTAGTAATAGGAAATTACTGGTCATCCAATTTTTTATATCAGCTATGCATTTCGTTAATTTTGAGAATTGGTAAGTTTCGTTAGGTTTTGAAGAAATATACAGCTGAGTATCATCAGCATAACAGTGGAAGCTAATTCCATATTTCCTAATGATATATCCTAATGGTAGCATGTACAGAGTGAACAGCAGCGGTCCTAGTACTGAGCCTTGTGGTACGCCATACTGAACTTGTGATCGATAAGACATCTCTTCATTTACTGCTACAAACTGAAAACGGTCAGATAAGTATGATTTAAACCATGCTAGTGCAATTCCACTAATGCCAACATAGTTTTCTAGTCTATTTAAAAGAATGTTGTGGTCGATAGTATCAAATGCAGCACTAAGATCAAGTAACACTAATAGAGAGATACAACCACGATCGGATGATAAGAGCAAATCATTTGTGACTTTAATGAGAGCAGTCTCAGTACTATGGTACGGTCTAAATCCGGACTGAAAATCCTCGCAGATATTATTTCTTTCTAAAAAGGAACACAGTTGTGATGATACTGCTTTTTCTAGTATCTTTGACAGAAAAGGCAGATTCGAGATTGGCCTGTAATTGACTAATTCTGTCGGATCAAGTTGCAGTTTTTTAACAAGCGGTTTAATCATAGCCAACTTAAAGGTTTTTGGTACGTATCCTAGAGACAAAGATGAATTAATGATATTTAGAAGAGGATCTATGACCTCTGGAAGCATCTCTTTCAGTAGCTTAGTCGGTATAGGGTCTAGCATACAAGTTGTCGATTTAGATGAATTAACAAATTTGCAAAATTCTTCCTCTCCTATAGCAACAAATGAATCAAAATGTTCCTCACGGAGACTACAATGCACTCCCTGATGCGCTACTGTAGTAGACGGTTGCATAGTTATAATTTTGTCCCTGATATTATAGATCTTATAAGTGAAGAAGTTCATAAAGTCATTACTGCTGTGTTTCTTGGAAACTTCTGGGCTTGAAGCTTTCTTTTTCGTTAGTTTAGCCACTTGTTCAAATAAATACCTAGGATTATGTTTATTTTCTTCTAATAGGGTTGAAAAATAATCCGTTCTAGCATCTTTTAATGCCTCTCTGTAAGCAATCGAGCTCTCCTTCCATGAAATCCGAAATACCTCTAGTTTTGTTTTCTTCCAGTTCCGCTCCATTTTTCTGGCTGCTCTCTTAAGGGCCCGGGTGTGCTCGTTGTACCACGGCGTTGGACTATTTTCTTTAATCTTCTTTAAGCGCAACGGAGCAACTATGTCTAAAGTGCTGGAAAAGAGAGATTCAAACGTTTCTGTTACAATATCAAGTTCTTCTAAGCTATCCGGGATGCTGAGATGATGAAACTGATTAGGAAGATTATTAATAAAGCCATCTTTAGTGGCAGAAGTGATAGGTCTAACATATTTATAACACGGAGTCGGCTTTGCAGCCTTGGCTAAATGTAATTTACACAAGACTAGATAATGATCTGAGATGTCGTCGCTCTGCTGCAGAATTTCAACGGCATCAACATCTATTCCATGAGATAATATTAGATCTAGAGTATGGTTACGACAATGAGTAGGTTCTGACACGTGTTGTCTCACTCCAATTGAGTTTATAATGTCTTTAAATGCCAATCCCAATGCATCTTTTTCATTATCTACATGTATATTAAAATCACCAACAATTAGGACTTTATCGGCAGCCAATACTAATTCTGATAGAAAGTCAGCAAATTCTTTGATAAAATCTTTATGGTGCCCTGGTGGCCTGTAAACAGTAGCCAGCAGAATTCTCAAACGTGATTTATTGTTTACACTATATATTTTTACATTAAGCACCAACACTTCAAAAGAAGTATATTTAAAACTAGATTTCTTAATGGTTTTGAAAATATTACTATAAATTACAGCAA
This sequence comes from Semotilus atromaculatus, assembly GCA_031834385.1. NCBI lineage: Eukaryota > Metazoa > Chordata > Actinopteri > Cypriniformes > Leuciscidae > Semotilus > Semotilus atromaculatus. The sequence continues at coordinate 11,528,386 of JAULUF010000025.1, read as the reverse complement.
CACCTCCCCCTTTGCCTTTCGGACGAGGCTCATGTTTATAACAGTAATCTTGCGGAGTGGACTCATTTAAAGTAATGTAATCGTTCGGTTTTAGCCAGGTTTCTGTCAAACACAGCACATCTAGGTTATAGTCTGTAATCTTATCATTAACTATGAGCGCTTTTGAATTAAGGGATCGAATATTCAACAACCCAAGCTTTATCGTTTGCTCATCTGTATTATATCTGTTTTTTATTTGTTGAACATCAATTAAACTTTTAACCTTAGAAAGGTTTGGCAGTTTTTTGGATTTCCAAATTCGGGGAACAGACACAGTCTCTATATGATGATATCTAGGTGAAAGAGCCTCTATGTGATGGGATTTATCTGACCTTGGTGACGTGAGGCCGCTAGCAGACGGTCGGTTTAGCCAGTCTGTCTGCTTCCTGACCTGAGCCCCAGGTTGTCATGTTTTATCTCTAAGACTATGAGCCAAATTACTAGAGAGAAGAGCAGCACCATCCCAGGAGGGATGAATACCATCTCTTTTCAACAGGTCAGGTTTGCCCCAAAAACTTTTCCAATTGTCTATGAATTCTATATTATTTTGCGGACACCAATTAGACAACCAGCCATTGAGTGAACACAATCTACTAACTATCTCATCACTCCTTCGAACAGGAAGGGGGCCAGAGCAAATTACAGTGCCTGACATCGTACTTGCGAGTTCAAACACCTCTTTAATATTAATTTTGGTGATCTCCGACTGGCGAAGTCGAACATCATTTGTGCCGACGTGAATAACAATCTTAGAGAATTTACGATTAGCATTAGCCAGCACTTTTAAATTTGCTTTGATGTCAGGCGCTCTGGCTCCCGGCAAACATGTGACTATGGTGGCTGGTGTCTCTATTTTCACGTTCCGTGTAATAGAATCGCCAATTACCAGGGCACAATCAACATAATTCTCAGTGGGTGTTTCACTGAGTGGGGCAAATCGATTTGTTATGGTGATCGGAACAGAAGAGTGGTTTTTTGATCCGCGACTAGAGCGATCTCTCACAGTTACCCATCTGCCTGGCTGCACAGGCAATAACTCAGCCGGAACCGAATCATGTAAATGGTTCACTATGCTAGGCGCATCCAAAGTAGTATCTAAGGCTCGTGCACACTTACTATCCTCGATTAAAGTTTGGATGCGTGTCTCTAATTCTGAAATCTTCTCCGTCAGCCTGACTGTCTCCTTGCATTTATCACATATAAACCCTATATTGCCGACGGGGAAGGCTATGGTAAACATGTGGCATGAGGTGCAGGTGACAATAACAGGACAAGACATTACTCACCGTGTTTGTTGACTGATTCTTACTCACCTAGGCTTTTTATGAACTCAGAGGCGCGGGCGCGCACGAGAAAAATAAATAAATAAATAACTGAGCGCACGGGCGGCGCGTTAACAGGCTAACGAGATACAAGCGTGTTGTGTTAACAATAACGGAAGCTAGCGATGTTAGGTTAGTCTGAGATGTTAGGTAAACTGTTTTAGTAGTATAAACACTAGAAATGATCGTAAATGTATGGTTCAAAACAGAGAGAAATACGAGGCTTTAGATGGAGCTTACAGCCCCGGAGCAAACACACTCACACACAGCAGGCAGCGAGGCAGACAGGAGCAATCGATCCAGTGATGATTTGGGTCTGTCATTACCTTCTGTAAGCAGAGTGATCACACAAACATTACAGCACTTTCAGAACCTCTTATTGTGTCGCAGTTCATTTCCTTTCCACTGGGGGACCCTATACTTAAAATCTCTTTTTTTTTCCTTTTTGGACAACCAACCAATCACAGTCTTCAAAAGATTGTGTCATACATAGCAACGGGGTCAGCCCCGTCTCCTCACTAAGATTAAAGTTTTTGTCTTTTCCTTGCTGAGAGTTGCTCTCAGATTGGTCCCGAATCGCTCTTAAGCTAAAACTCCTACGTAGAAGTTTTTAAGCTAAATTAGGAGTTTTCTGAGAGGATTCTTAGAATCTTTAAGAATACGGGCCCTGGTCACTTTATTTCATTTTATGATTTTTCAATACAATTTAATGAATGTTTGGATTTGTATCGATTCAATCAGATTGTCTCAGCAATTCCAATTGGCTGGAAACAAAAAATACAAAATAAACACAAGCAATTGGTTTGTCTCCCAAAAATACGTTGTGAAAAATGGTTACATACTATAAAAATAAATAAAATAATTTATAATTAGAAGTTATATTCTGCAGGATTTGCACTTTTTCCTCACAAAGTCTGCCAATACTGGGAAGATGAAATTAATGCACCAATTCCATGGAAAGAATATTTTAGATCAATTTATAATACTACAGTAGATTCATATTTAAGAATATTTCAACTGAAATTTTTTTACAAGATAATTGCAACAAAAAAATTTTTATGTTTATACCACATTGAAAATAATCCAAATTGCAGATTTTGTGGGGAAGAAGAGGAAGACCTATGGCATTTATTTTACTTTTGTCCATTTGTATATAAATTCTGGTCAAGTGTCCAAGTTTGGTTAAAGATGTCTAGAATAGAACTTACCATAACACCACAAACTATTGTACTTGGTTATTTTACAAGTAGCTTTCTTTTGTTAAATACCATTTTATTAATAGGGAAAATGTTTATTTTTAAAACAAAAATATCATCAAGCTTGTGTTTAGGGCACTTTAAGAATGTCATAAGGTCTCATCTTCATTTGGAAAAGATAATAGCAGAAAGTAAAAATAGATTGGATGAATATAATAAAAAATGGAATAATATTCTATGTGTATTATAATTATATGAAATCTTGTAGTTTTTCCTATCTTTTTCATATCATATTTGTTCTTCTGTCATAATATATTTTGTAAAAGTATGTCTTTCTTTTCTCATTTATGTTCTGGGGTATGAATGTGAGGATGAATGTATAAGCATGTAGAGTTTCTGTAGATTTTGGTCTGTAAATTGTATTTCTTATTAAATAAAGATGTAAATAAAAAATAAATAAATTTTTAAAAAAAAGAATCCTGCTTGAAAGATATACCAACGTCTCCTGGTCTTCGCTTCTGAGTTTCCTACACTTTAGAAGAAAAAAATTCACAACACCAGTGTAGCAGTGACAATGTACATTAACCCTCTGGGGTCGGCAATCACGCCGGCGTGATTTGCTCGATTTTTTTCACATAGCAGCAAAATAGACTTAAAATACTGACCCTCTAAGCGCCAAAGTCGCAAAATTGCGACAAGACGTCATACTTAATAAAACAGGCTGTAGATCCTAATATGGCGTAATATCTCATTTGTATTCCCTACCACTAGATGGCAGACATGTAATACTTCGATTCAAGACAAAAATGACATCATGTTCCTATTCAAAGTGTTGGAGGAAACAGCAGAGCGAGTGAGCGATCGTGTCATTCATGCGGAAGCAGTTCAGTTCAGAGCGTCTGAGTAAATTGTGAGATTTGTGAGAGAAAATCGTCAAATGGCTAGTAAAAACTTGTACCGTGAGGATGTGTTGCAAATGTTATTCGCCGATTCTGACTCTGAAGGGGAATATTTGCCTTTTGGAAATGACGATCGGACGTCTAATGATTGCACTTCTCCTGGTAGTGCTCTTTGCTGCGCAATGGTGCCGCCCGCGCTTCTCCCGGTACATCTTTGGCGCGCAATGTTGCTGCCTGCGCCTCTCCCAGTAAAACTTAGGTGCGAGGGTTCACAAAGCACAAACAGATCATTTGACCATTTGCCCAATGGGGATGGGGGGTCTTAGTGTACATAGGAGAGCTGTTGCTAGAGGTACCTGATTGGGCAGATAGCTGGTCAACTGATCAAAAAATAGGCACATGCATTTTACTATGGCGTAGTAATAAAGTAATAATTTACTATAGTTACTTATAGTTGTACTGTTGATTTCCTCTTTTCCTGATCATTTGGAATGAGGATAAAAAGACCAACAAAAAAAAACACTCCATAAATATTTTTTCCTGAATATTACTGATCAAAAAGTAGGCTACTGTTCACATGTGTTTTACTACTAAAGTATTGTAATATAGTAATTTAGTACTTTCTCCTATTTTATTGTTGGTTTCCTTTTTTCCGATCAGTTGGAATGAGGATAAAAAGACAAAAAAGAAAAGCATATAAATAAATTCCAACATCAATTCAATATCTACTATTTCCTGAATATTGTGAAATTCAAGAGGGCCACCCATGATGACGTAATAATATGCTAATTAGATGCCAACCACCTCTGCCCACCCTCCACCGCGGGATGGAAGGCCAAAGCTTCCCACCCTTCGAAGCCCTGTCGTACCACCTCAGCTCTCTCCGGTCGCGCTTTAGCCGCCGCCAGCCAAGCTGCGTCAGCGCTTCACTCTATGGTGGTGTTACAAGTCTTTCAGGCCAAACTTCTCCATTCCATGGACGAGTCTGGCCCTGAACCCGAGGTTTTTAAGGACCTACGCAGCGCTACCGACATAGCCCTGTGAGCCACGAAGGCCACCGCCCAGTCCATCGGCCGTGCCATGGCTAACCTGACCGTCCTCGAGCGCCATCTGTGGCTGACTTTAACGGACATGAAGGATGCAGATAAGGCTCCATTCCTCGACGTGCCTATCTCCTCCAGCGGCCTGTTCGGACCGACGGTGAAAGGGTTCGCTGAGCGCTTCACCGAAGCACAAAAGGCATCTCAGGCTATGTGCCACTTCTTACCTAAGCGCTCCAGCTCGTCACAGAACCCCCAAAAGAAACCGCCTCAGCCCCAGCGAGTCAGAGCAACGCCCCCGTCTCTCAGCCCAAACCAGAGACTGACGCTCGACGCCGCTCGCTTTGCTAACTGCAAGCAACCACCTGAGTGACAGGGACCTTGGCCCAAGATTGTGCTGAACCCGGAGCCTCGTAAGTCTTCCTAGCTGCAGGAAGAAAAAGAGAGAGCTCATATCTCGCGGAAGCCGGACCACTCTCTCTAAAACACAGCAAACTTTACCCAGTCCCCTTACAGGAGGCTGGAAATGTATATACAGCAGTCAATGGGCCAGCCACAGAGCTCGCTCACCTGCAAACAAACGCCGTTTTTACGGCGACACACAGAAATCACAAAAAGAGTCATTTTCTGCCTGTGTCACTAATGGGTCACGTGTCCACACTAAAGCGCACATCCCCAGATCCCAAAACTGTCCAAACAGTGCCAAATGTTTCAAAAGTGCCTGCTGCCACGTATGCACCACTACACACAAGCACTGTTCACACAGTTATAAAAGCTTCCCCAGCAAAAGCGGGAAGCACTATAAAGGTAGCGTGCGTGCCTGCTGTTATGCACGCACCCCTACACACAGACACTGTATTCATGGCCAAAAACTCCCCAACACAAGCGGGAAGCTTTATGAAGGTAGCGCGCGTGCCTACTACAGTTTATGCACCCCAACGCAAAAGCACTGCCCATACAGTTTCAAACACATCTCCAGCCCAGGCTGCGAGCATTATAGCATTACAGCCGCTATTTTCTCGTCCCGAAAAAGGATGGCGGTCTCCGTCCCATCCTAGATCTCAGACATCTAAACAAAGCTTTGATGATGCGCTCGTTCAGAATGTTAACGACCAAACATATCCTCGCGCAAGTTCGCCCGGGGGTTTGGTTTCTCTCAGTGGATCTGAAAGATGCCCGGAAAAGTGCCTACATATAAACCATCTGGAGATGAAAGCAGTCACTTTGGCACTCAGAGCTCTGCTCCCGTACCTGAAAGACGAGCATGTCCTGGTCCGAACGGACAACATGACAGTGGTGTCTTATATAAATCACCAGGGTGGACTCAGGTCGAGCTCCTTGCACTCGATGGCCAGGAGACCCATCTTATGGTCCCAGCACAATTTGCGCTTGCTGAGAGCAGCGCATGTGCCAGGGGTTCTAAATCAGGGAGCGGACATGCTGTCCAGAGACAAAGTTCTCCCAGGAGAATGGTCTCTCCATCCTCTGACGATTCAGTGGTTATGGCACACCTTTGGCGAGGCAGAGGTCAACCTCTTTGCCTCCAAGGAGAATGCACACTGCCCTCTCTTCTTCTCAAAAAGCACGGATACGCTCACCCAGGACTGGCCGAGCTGCCCCCTGTACGCTTTACCCCAGATCGCAATGCTACCTCAGGTCATCAATCGGATCAGAGAGAAAAAATGTGCAGTGCTCCTTGTGTTGTCCTTTATTTGTGTCATGTGATGATGTCACTTCCTATTTAAGTCACTTCCTGTTTGTCCTTCCTGGTACTGCATGGAAACAAGGAGACAGACATGGTGTGCTTTGGTGTTAAATCCACTTGCATCTACCTTAAAGCATCATAGAGGCAATGCTGTAAGTTTATTTATGTGATACTAGACATGTTAAAGATCATATATTAGTAGAGATTTTGTTAAAATGATGTTTGATAAGATTGCTAAAAATGATGTTTACTATTGTGTACAAGCTCACAGTAATTCTAAATGTTCTGTGTCACTGCTGCTAAAGTGAGAATTGCATTGTATGTAATGTTACTCAAGAAATGGACACTGAATATTGCTGTATTATTTTATTACAGTTTTCACCACTACATGTAAATGAGGAAGTGTGACAGTAAATGATCAACCTTACTACGACTCTGTCTTCATTTGCAACGGTTTAACTTGGTGTTTAGTTTCAACACACTGCATGAGAACATGGCACATTACATTACACATTACAAGTGGGTAGCCCCACTCTGGACAACCCAGACGTGGTTTCCAGAGCTGATGCAGATGCTGCAATCAGCCCCACGGACGATTCCACTGAGGACAGACCTCAGTCAGGCCAACGGGATGATATTTCATCCCCGTCCCGACCTGTGGGCCCTTCACGCATGGCCCCTCAACGGGTTCCCAGAAACCTCCCGAGTGGAGTGTTGAAAACCATCACTGAGGCACGAGTGCCTGGAAGGTGTTCAGTGACTGGTGTAATACCAAAAGCCTGAATCGTGCGAGATACCGAGTGTACTCGCCTTTTTACAAGAGCTTCTGGAAGCGGGCCGCACCCCCTCCATGCTCAAAGTATACGTGGCAGCCATAACAGCATCACACAATCCTGTAAATGGACGTCCATTGGGGAGATACGACCTAATTGTTCGCTTCCTGAGAGGCGCTAGGAGGATGAATCCTCCACGCCCCCCCTCCGTGCAGATCTGGGACCTGTCAACGGTCCTGGATGCACTTAAAGGCGCCCTGTTCGAACCACTCCGACCCGTGCACCTTAAACAGCTCTCTCTCAAAACTGCGCTCTTGCTGGCACTCGCCTCAGTCAAGAGAGTGGGCGACTTGCAAGCGCTATCATCAAGCGCTTCCTGCCTAGAATTTGGACCTATCGACTGCAGAGTTGTCCTTAGGCCAAAACACGGGTATATTCCTAAAGTGCTCTCCACACCCTTCAGAGGACAGGTTATTTCCCTGGCTACGCTATCATCTCCAGCAGACGAAAGCGACCATGGCCTCTTCGTGGGCGTGGTCGAGTGGGATACCGATCGAAGATATTTGTGTGGCGGCAGGCTGGGCCTCACCGTCCACATTTATCAGGTTTTATAACCTGCAGATCCCCTCATTGCACTCCAATATACTATCAGCATGACGCTTCCTTTGAGAATGAACTGCGAGTTCAAAAGGTCGGGTTATACGCTGAGCATTATCTCCTTCCCTATAAAGTCCGTCTCTGACTGGCTTAGGGGTCACTACATATCAGTACATGTGTGCTTACGTGATCACTGGAGCGCCCTGTTGGGCCGTTCTAAAATTTTCCCATTATAAAACTCGTCGATGACTGGCTTAGAGGGCATTTCATATCAAATGCATATATGCTTATGTTACCACTCGAACGCCCTCTGGGCCGTTCTGGTTTGTCTCCTTATTAAGCTTGTCTATGATTGACTTAAAGGTCGCAACATATCAATACATATGTGCTTATGTTACCACTTGAGCGCCCCACTGGGTCGCTCTAAATCTTTCCCATTATAAAGCTCGTCTTGACCGGCTTGTTGGGTGATTACTTTGCTCTTACGGCTCAGGCACCTGCCTCTGGCTATGATAGAGCGAAGTCAGCATGCACGGCGTTTTACATGGTGTTCCCATAGCGTAAGCTACTTACGCAATAGGAGAGACCTCTTGAAAGGGAACGACTCGGTTACTAACGTAACCTTGGTTCCCTGAGAGCAGGGAACGAGTATTGCGTAAGCTGCCGTGCTTGTGCTTGGTCAGTTCGCTTCAGTCGATTGAACCTAAAGAACTCAGATGACAGGGCGCCCAATATATAGCCCTTGGCCATTCATCTTGGCGGGCTCTGACGCGCTCATTGGTTGGCGCGTCAGAGTCGCCCCGTCATAGGTTCGTGCAGTTGCCGCAGGACAGCCAGTGACCGAGCTGCCTGGCTCACTGCTGTATGCTGTGCAGCTGCAATGCGTTTTACATAAAGTCTTCAATATTTCTTGAGAAAAGGAGTTTTCCCATAGCGTAAGCTACTTACGCAATACTCGTTCCCTCCTCTCAGGGAACCAAGGTTACTTAAATTTTTAGTTTTTTGAATAACCATGCATAAACATTATTCTCTCAAAAATACAAACATGTACATACATGTTGCTCACATATTATGGTAACCCTGTTTGTGCTAAATAGAGTGTAATTACACCTTTCCCATTAATATGTTTATAAGCAACTGAAAAAAGCATAAATGTCAGAGCATGTCAAAACATCTCAAGGACCCCAAAAACCCCTTAGACCCCAGAGGGTTAAGCATCTTGTGTTCATCGAAGTCAGCAAAAACAGCAAAAACAGTATGCTGTGACGACGTCATTAGTTAGTCATACTTTGGTCGGTGTGACATTACTTAATGACAACGTTGTGAGGCCGTCAATGTAAAATAATATTTTTTATCCATTCGTCACTTGCACAAACCACCATCCTGGTATGTGAATAAACACAGTCCGTGAATGATCACAGACAGTCCACAATAAATCCATTCAAGTTAGACACAGCGTTCGTCCTGCAAAGGATATAAACAAAATAGGTCTCTTTGCTCCAGTTGATTAAAGCCCATGTTGCAGGTTAGAGTACCCAGTGAGCCAATGTATGGAAAAATAATGTAGGAACTAGATTTAAATATAAACATATACGTATAAAACTATATTTTGGCTTCTAGAGTCAATTTTGTGTGAAAATTTTAGTTCCGCATTTGAAAACCGCCCAACCAGAAGTAACGTCACATGAGGGAGTGCGCTCAAAGTAAACAATAGGAAAGCAATGGATCGCAATGACAGTTCGGACGCTGAGGAAATTGTAGCCTAAATGTTTACTCGTATGACGGACCTCAGCCATATAATTATGAGCCTGCGATGTGGCCAAGAGAGCAGACAGGCCAGGGTTAGACAGAACAACGATAATTTGTGGTGTGAGGAGAACAGGGCAGGTGTCTTGGTGAGAGACCAGTGTTAGCTTATCGATATATCCACGATAGTCTATGTATAACACTATGCTCAGATCACAATATTGTACAGATTATTATCATGTATCAGGCAATAACAAAGCTAGTATTTAGACCTTTAACTGCATATGTTGTGTATGTAAGTCATTATATAGGTCGGAGACAGTTTCCAGAGGAAGAGGCTTTCATAGTTAAAGGTTTTGAATAAACAAATACAAAACTAATCACAATCGCAACTGTCTTACTGTATAAAAACGTCATATGTAAACAGCCAACACAAACATTAAAGTGGTTATGTACAGATTGAAAATGAATTATATAACATAATATATTATATTTACAATAATAATAATAACATTAAGTTTTGGCTGCAGACTAATAACAAACACATAAATGCATTACATTACAAGTTTATGTAGGATATGTTCATGAATTAAATTAAGAGAAGGCACATTTTGTAAAACAGATGTACAATAAGTGATCTCTGACGGATCCGTGAGCGTCATGTTTCCCACCGGTGGCTGAATCACACGTTGACGATGGACCCGATGAAGGAGGAGCTGTGTTCACCGAAGGAGTCTCACTTGGTTCTTGCTTCGGCATCCCATGTTGAACTCCATCATATCGCCGGGATTATAATCATCCGGTCTAAAGTGAACGCTACACACGACCGCGTGTTTCAAAGCAGATGCAGAAGTGAAGTCCGTCTCTTCACCCGCACAAAACGCACCACGGAAGATAGCACCGTCCTTTTTTTGTTCGGAAATCTGTGGACTCTATGTCTATGTCCTGACAGGCCATAATTCACAATAATTACCACGACGATAATTTATTGAAATATAACAACCACAGAAAACACACTGAATCCCGACCGCTCCTACTGAATACCAGCATACTCTGCACTAAGTAAACGCAGAGCCCGGCAAACGACTACCTCATGTGACGTAATATGACGCGATGTTGAAAAAAAGCGGTTTTTCAACACGGTCAAGGAAACTGTTACGTTTCTACAAAATTTGTGCCCTTATGTCTCGCAAAACAATTTTAAATCCTGCATTAACTTTTCATATGATATTTTCATACATGGTTATATATTAATAAATAAAAAATAAAAAAACTGCAACATGGCCTTTAACATAATCAATCAGCGTGCTGCCCATCCTTGCTTGACATTTCGTCACAATATTTTAGATGCGTTGTAGATTTGAGATTAGTCGCGGTGCAAATGTGAGCCCAACATGGCCACCATTATATTGCCAAGAAAGACATGTTCCTGGATCAACATATTTCTAAACCTACCTAACCCTACCCATAAGTTATCCCTAAAATTAAAAGGAAATGATTTGTGAATAACACTGATGTAGAGGCAACTAAACTTGATATAAACTGTAAACTTGTCCCTCAAATCTGATTGGTTGATTGGAATGCTGTTTCAAGATCAAAAAAGATGTTGATCCAGGAATATGTTGTACTTTGTGAAACCATGTTCACCGCCAAAACATGGGTTGAGAACGTCTCAGTTACGTATGTAACCCTCGTTCCCTGAGTAAGGAACAGAGACGTTACGTCGAATGATGACGAAATGGGGTTTCACTTAGAAAGCCTATCAACTTCGAGTATTACAAAACAAGCCAATGGCCAAAGAAGTGCCATGGGTCTGCGGAATTTGCATGGCGCAACTCTGCCCCACCTCATGGGTGTAAAAGGAGGACACCGGCAACATGCAAGACTGAACTCAGGCGGTCCCCTCGGTACAGCGGAAGTGGCAGGAAGACGCAACGTCTCCGTTCCATACTCAGGGAACGAGGGTCACATACGTAACCGAGACGTTCCCTTTTCGTTGTCACTTCGAGTTACGATGAATTACGACGAAATGGGGTTTCCAGTCTAAACACGCCAACTTCTCGGCTGACTACCAGTACACTGCATGAATCTGAGATCCCTGTTGTGAGACTAGCATGGACGAAGGACTCCTACTTAACACAGGAATACCAAGGTACACTGGGAAGCATGTCTCAGAGGAAATATGCAGTCAGTGCCAACCCGAAGGGGGTGGACTTATGAATACACATATGACCCAGAGGGATGCATATTGAGAACACTGGGGTAAGGTGGCTTGCCAAGGGAAAGACACATGCTCAGAGAGGCTTACAGTGGAAATACACATGTGAGGGTCGCCCAGAGGGGGGACCATGCACACGGAGGCAGCTAGCCAACGCACAGGCAATAGAAACTGGCGTCGACGTCAGCAGTGCTGGAGGAACTCGGGTTTACGGGGAAGCTCACCTGAGGAGAAAATCTCACGTATGCAGTCCGTGGAGTGGAATGGCGAGCAAGCGAAGACACCTGAGCGGGTCCTAGTACTGGCTGGTTGAAGCGAGTACATGAGAGGACACAGGCTCCACTTGGAGATTGTAAAATCTGGCGAATGTGTTGGGTGTTGCCCAGCCTGCAGCTCTGCAGATGTCTGTTAGCGAGGCGCCATGCACTAGAGCCCAAGAGGAAGCAACATTCCGGGTAGAGAGGGCTGTCACACCAAGGGGACATGATCGACCTTGCTGCTGGTATGCTAAAGCAATGGCGTCCACTATCCAGTGAGACAACCTTTGCTTGGAGAGAGCATTTCCCTTAAGCTTCCCACCATAATAGACAGAGAGCTGGTCTGAGGTCCTGAAACACTGCGTTCTGTCTACATAGGTGCGAAGAGCACGCGCTGGACAGAGCAGTGCCAAGGCTGGGTCTGCCTCCTCCATGGGCAGCGCTTGCAGGTTCACCACCTGGTCCCGAAAGGGAGTGGTGGGAACCTTGGGCACATATCCAGGCAGGGGTCTCAGGATCACGTGAGAGTAGGCCAGCCCGAATTCCAGGCACGCTTCGTCAACGGAAAATGCGTGCAGATCCACTACCCTCTTGATGGAGGCCAGTGCAACCAGTAGAGCTGTCTTCATTTACACGAAGTTAAGCTCCACCGATTGCAGAGGCTCAAAGGGAGCACTCTGAAGGGCAGTTAGAACCACTGAGAGGTCTCAAGAGGGAACAAGAGGAGGGCGAGGAGGATTTAGTCTCCTCGCTCCTCTCAGGAACCTTACGACCAGGTCGTGCTTTCCCACGGACTTATCTTCGACTGCGTCATGATGTGCGCAAGGGTCTGCGCAAGAAGGCTCACTGGGGGAAACACATATTTACTGATACCAGTCGATTCCTTTCCAAGGCTTCAGAGCTGAAACGCATTTCTGATCGACCTTGAGGCGAAACAGACCGGAGGCCCATGCCCGAGATGGTACTCGCGCTTTTAGCCATAATTGCAGCGGGCGCATGCAAAGCAGACCCAACTGGAGTACTGATGATGCTGAGCCCATAAGACCCAACATCTTCTGAAACCTTTTGAGCGGGACTATAGTGCCGCAGCGGAAGGATTTCGTGAAGCGCTGAATGTTCCAGTCTGCGCTCTGGCGTCAGTCGCGCTGTCATGGACAGTGAGTCCAGTTCTGTGCCCAGAAAGGATATTTTCTGACTGGGACACAGCCAACTTTTCGCCCAATTGACTGTGAGACCCAAATTCTCGAGATGTTAGAGTAAAATGGTCCTGTGTTCTATGAGCTCTGAGTATGATCAGTTAGAATCAGCCAATCGTCCAAGTAGTTCAAAACTCGCATGCCCCGAAGTCTCAGGGGTGCGAGAGCCGCGTCCATGCACATTGTAAATGTACGGGGTGGTAGGGACAGGCCAAACGGTAGGACTGTGTATTGATATGCCTGGCCCTCGAAGGCGAATCTCAAGAATCGCCTGTGACGTGTTGCTATCTGTATTTGAAAATACGCGTCCTTCAGATTTATTGACATAAACCAGTCCCCTTGGCAAATCTGCACAAGGATTTTCCTGGTTGTGAGCATTCTGAACTTGCGCTTCGCAAGGGCTCTGTTCAGCTGTCTCAGATCTAAAATGGGTCTGAGACCCCCGTCCTTTTTCGGTACCAGAAAATATCTGCTGTATAGACCCCCTTCGCTCTGAGCTTGAGATAAAGGCTCTATGGCCCCTTTGCTCAATAGTTTCGCTATTTCGGCTCGAAGCAGATGAACTGCTTCTTTTTTTATCGTAGTTTCGACACGCGCCGTATTACGGCGGGGGCGTCGAGCGAACTGCAGTGAATAGCCTCTTTTTATAACGTTCAGCACCCATTCTGATACCCCGGAAAGCTTTTCCCACGCATTTGCATGAATAGCTAGGGGTAGAATGAGATCTGGCCGTAACATAGTGGCGACCGGAGAGCGTCGGTGTGCTGTAACATAAACATTGTGTTTGCAACGTTTGAGGTGGGGGGCGCGCTGAACGCAGCGTGCAGCTTGGCCGTGCTCATCTTTCTCATGACAGCTCGCTGAGAGAGAGATCCCCGTGGGACATAACATATCTGTGAGTGAATGTGGGCACGTGACAGTGGGCACATTTACTGCACTGAAAACACCGTCTGCGTGAGCTGACTGTATGTGTGTTGGTTTCTTTACCATGGAAACCGTGTGACATGCAGCGTGTAGTGTTTGTGGGCACTGGTTTGTGGGCACATTCACTACATTTAATGCACAGCCAACATGAGTCGATTTTATTTGTGCAAGCCCTGTATTGTGGAGGGCTGTGTTTACGTGTAGGAATGAACACTGAGTCGTGGGCATTTTTATTACACTCATAACACCGTCGGCCGTGGCCGGAATACCAGAAATTGCACTCTTTATGTGATTTATCTGGGTCCCGTAAAAACGGCATATGTGTGCAGGCAAGCGGGCCGTGGTGCCGACTTGTTTACTGTGGAATACACTGGAACAGTCACATTCTCTGGAACAGAACAAGCAATAAGTTTTGGTGGAAGTCTGACCACGGCGAGACTTGAACACCATCACTTTCCTAGGAGGGGTAGGAAGGCTTTGAGGCCTCGGGTTTCAGCTCAATCTTCTGCCATGGCCCACACGGAGGGGGGTGGCGGCCGGAAGAGCGAGAGCGCTAAAATAGACTATATCGTTCCAAACCCATCGTCTGCTTGAAGTTCTGATCTCAACTTTTAACAAATTTCTTTAATCTGTGCATTTCTTGAACAGTAAACAGGTCTTCACCCTCGCCTTAACATCCCCACAGAGTCAACGAACATTTTACGGTCTGGGAAGAAATCTGTAACCTGTAACATACTCCTCACTAACCCCATCATCCATCACCAAATCAACTGTTTTGTCAATAACATTTGATATTTCCACCCAGGACGGGCGAGTGCACCTTTGACACTCTAGGCGAAAAACAATTTTCTCTATTTGCCCCCTCTATTTGCAACATATACCAGCAACAACACACAAAGACCAATATGCCATACGTATAACGCAAAACCAGCAACAACAAAGACCAATAGCCTATGCCATACATATAACGCAAAACCAGCAACAACACGCAAAGACCAATAAGCCAGAGGCCTACAAATATGACTGCTTAAAGAAAAATGCCAGCAGGCATGCCTCCTGCATAGACTTTAATATTGTTGACATTTTGGGCACACTCGCGTTGCACACTATTTGTGTTATTTGTAGGCCTCTGGCTTATTGGTCTTTGCGTGTTGTTGCTGGTTTTGCGTTATATGTATGGCATAGGCTATTGGTCTTTGTTGTTGCTGGTTTTGCGTTATACGTATGGCATATTGGTCTTTGTGTGTTGTTGCTGGTATATGTTGCAAATAGAGGGGGCAAATAGAGAAAATTGTTTTTCGCCTAGAGCGTCAAAGGTGCACTCGCCGGTCCTGGGTGGAAACATCAAATGTTATTGACAAAACAGTTGATTTGGTGATGGATGATGGGGTTAGTGAGGAGTATGTGATGGTGCAATTTTTAAGACGCCCTCTGTTAAGAGGAAAAGGAATAAAATTAAAGGGGATACAAAGTCAAAACAACTGCCAGAAAAACAAGTTGATGCACGTAAGGATGTTGAAAGCAGTACTGCTGAGAATTCTGATAGTGATATGTCACAGGTCGGGGGGGCCAACCCAGACTGCACCCACCCCTCAAACCCAGGACCACCTCGAGGAGCGTACCAGAGACCAGACGAACAAGAAGAATTTCTAAAAGTAACAATCTTTATTGTATAAAAACAAGAATTAAAAAGTCTCAATGCGGGCTTCGTCTCTCTTTCCAGGGAGGAGGAGACCGAGGGGTTCACTGCGGGGGCCCGGGTTACTGGCAGCCGCAGAAGAGGAGGGAGTCAAACGCCCGTCTGGCGTGCAAGTAAGTAACGTGGTAAGGAGGCTCTTTTCGGCGTAATACAGGCGTAATAAAGACAATTTGCAGGTTCAATTTTACTTCAGTGGAGTAAGGACTTACGGCTGGAGCGGGTGGTTCTGAACGAGCAGCGTTGCTGCTGGGATGTGCCTCCCCTCTGAACAGGCAGCACACAAGAAGGCCAAGGCCGGCGAACAGCTGGACTGAGTCGCTCCACACAGGCACGAGGGCTGGGGTGTGTCTCTCCTCCGAACAGGCAACACCCAAGAAGGCAGTGGCAGAAGAATCTTAAATAGACGGAGCATTTGATACAGATGCAAGCATGTTCCTTCCGTGAGATAGGGAATTAGTCTTACGGCTGGACTGGGTTGCTCCAAGCAGGCGGCGCTGGGGCTGGGGGGTGTCTCTCTTTCAGACAAGCAGCACACACGGACAGTGGCGAGAAAAATCTTCTATTTAAATAGACAGAACAAGTTATACAGGTACAGACATGTTCCCTTCGTAAGATGGAGAATTGGTCTTACGGCTGGACTGGATTGCTCCAAGCAGGCAGCACTGAAGCTGGGAGGGGTGTCTCTCCTTCAGGCAGGCAGCACACAAGGCAGTGGCCAAAGAATCTTCTATTTAAATAGACAGAACAAGTTATACAGGGCAAGCACACTTCTCTTCCATATCAAACCGGAGCTCGTGGCCGGAGCGGGACATACACATTCAACACTGAGGGCTTGTTCAGCAAACACAGGGCGAGAATGTGAACTGGGGAATACTGGCGGTTGAATATACATATACACCCACACACTGCAATCTTCACGTCAAATCCAGTACTGTGTGACACTTCAATTCGGGCACTGCATATCCACTCTCAATCTCAGTGCAATAAGGCCAGCACTCACCCAATGATCAAACCTTCCCCTGTACGCTGAACCAACACTCAGGAGATGAAGAGATGCAGATGACTTCTCACAGCATGGAAAACAGCGTCTCCAATACTCTCCCACACTCAAAAGAAGATCAGGATTTCCAGGATGGCTCAATTCACACTCTTAAGTGACAATTATATTCGTGATCAATACACTTCACCACTCCTTATTCAACTCAATGCAAACCATGCATTCACACAGATCCGATGTTTCATTACTTATCTTCCTCCCTAGAATGATGGCGTTCTCCAGTCTTGACTCAATCTCCACAATTCACTCACTTCACATCCAGTTCACGCTCCAGCTTGTCTCCTCACAAATCACAGTTGCACCCTCTATCCAGCCAGATCCTCACAGCCCTCTCCAAAGATCCCAGCGAATTCAAGCCACTGCCCAAGGAATAAGTTTCTCCCGAAAGAGTACCACCCTCTAATGCTTTTTCCTTTTAACTGCTTCTCTAAGCCGTGTTTCCCAATCACACATCCCCACACCAAACACCCGCACCTGGTACCGTTTAACTAATCAGCTGCCGCTGTTATGGCAACTGACAACAAGCACACTAGCACGGTGTATCTGTGAAATCATCCCGGGGGGGGAACACACTCCTAGCGGAAAATGGTTCCGCTGGGTTTGTCACGTCAGCTATTCGGCGGATGATCGGCACAGGGGGGCGATGGAGTCCAGGATGGGACCCTCTCCTCAGAACAGGTGGGTAGCAGGTAAGTAAGTCTCCTCCGTGTAGGGTGCTCTCCCCGTGGCGCCGCTGGGCAGCAGGTGTGAGGTCCTCCGAGTGCCTTTCCGCCCTTAACAGTTCCGGCCAGAGACAAGGGTACCCTCTACTCCAAGACAAAGACAATTTGCAGGTTCAATTTTACTTCAGTGGAGTAAGGACTTACGGCTGGAGCGGGTGGTTCTGAACGAGCAGCGTTGCTGCTGGGATGTGCCTCCGCTCTGAACAGGCAGCACACAAGAAGGCCAAGGCCGGCGAACAGCTGGACTGAGTCGCTCCACACAGGCACGAGGGCTGGGGTGTGTCTCTCCTCCGAACAGGCAACACCCAAGAAGGCAGTGGCAGAAGAATCTTAAATAGACGGAGCATTTGATACAGATGCAAGCATGTTCCTTCCGTGAGATAGGGAATTAGTCTTACGGCTGGACTGGGTTGCTCCAAGCAGGCGGCGCTGGGGCTGGGGGGTGTCTCTCTTTCAGACAAGCAGCACACACGGACAGTGGCGAGAAAAATCTTCTATTTAAATAGACAGAACAAGTTATACAGGTACAGACATTTTCCCTTCGTAAGATGGAGAATTGGTCTTACGGCTGGACTGGATTGCTCCAAGCAGGCAGCACTGAAGCTGGGAGGGGTGTCTCTCCTTCAGGCAGGCAGCACACAAGGCAGTGGCCAAAGAATCTTCTATTTAAATAGACAGAACAAGTTATACAGGGCATGCACACTTCTCTTCCATATCAAACCGGAGCTCGTGGCCGGAGCGGGACATACACATTCAACACTGAGGGCTTGTTCAGCAAACACAGGGCGAGAATGTGAACTGGGGAATACTGGCGGTTGAATATACATATACACCCACACACTGCAATCTTCACGTCAAATCCAGTACTGTGTGACACTTCAATTCGGGCACTGCATATCCACTCTCAATCTCAGTGCAATAAGGCCAGCACTCACCCAATGATCAAACCTTCCCCTGTACGCTGAACCAACACTCAGGAGATGAAGAGATGCAGATGACTTCTCACAGCATGGAAAACAGCGTCTCCAATACTCTCCCACACTCAAAAGAAGATCAGGATTTCCAGGATGGCTCAATTCACACTCTTAAGTGACAATTATATTCGTGATCAATACACTTCACCACTCCTTATTCAACTCAATGCAAACCATGCATTCACACAGATCCGATGTTTCATTACTTATCTTCCTCCCTAGAATGATGTCGTTCTCCAGTCTTGACTCAATCTCCACAATTCACTCACTTCACATCCAGTTCACGCTCCAGCTTGTCTCCTCACAAATCACTGTTGCACCCTCTATCCAGCCAGATCCTCACAGCCCTCTCCAAAGATCCCAGCGAATTCAAGCCACTGCCCAAGGAATAAGTTTCTCCCGAAAGAGTACCACCCTCGAATGCTTTTTCCTTTTAACTGCTTCTCTAAGCCGTGTTTCCCAATCACACATCCCCACACCAAACACCCGCACCTGGTACCGTTTAACTAATCAGCTGCCGCTGTTATGGCAACTGACAACAAGCACACTAGCACGGTGTATCGGTGAAATCATCCCGGGGGGGGGGAACACACTCCTAGCGGAAAATGGTTCCGCTGGGTTTGTCACGTCAGCTATTCGGCGGATGATCGGCACAGGGGGGCGATGGAGTCCAGGATGGGACCCTCTCCTCAGAACAGGTGGGTAGCAGGTAAGTAAGTCTCCTCCGTGTAGGGTGCTCTCCCCGTGGCGCCGCTGGGCAGCAGGTGTGAGGTCCTCCGAGTGCCTTTCCGCCCTTAACAGTTCCAGCCAGAGACAAGGGTACCCTCTACTCCAAGACAAAGACAATTTGCAGGTTCAATTTTACTTCAGTGGAGTAAGGACTTACGGCTGGAGCGGGTGGTTCTGAACGAGCAGCGTTGCTGCTGGGATGTGCCTCCCCTCTGAACAGGCAGCACACAAGAAGGCCAAGGCCGACGAACAGCTGGACTGAGTCGCTCCACACAGGCACGAGGGCTGGGGTGTGTCTCTCCTCCGAACAGGCAACACCCAAGAAGGCAGTGGCAGAAGAATCTTAAATAGACGGAGCATTTGATACAGATGCAAGCATGTTCCTTCCGTGAGATAGGGAATTAGTCTTACGGCTGGACTGGGTTGCTCCAAGCAGGCGGCGCTGGGGCTGGGGGGTGTCTCTCCTTCAGACAAGCAGCACACACGGACAGTGGCGAGAGAAATCTTCTATTTAAATAGACAGAACAAGTTATACAGGTACAGACATGTTCCCTTCGTAAGATGGAGAATTGGTCTTACGGCTGGACTGAATTGCTCCAAGCAGGCAGCACTAAAGCTGGGAGGGGTGTCTCTCCTTCAGGCAGGCAGCACACAAGGCAGTGGCCAAAGAATCTTCTATTTAAATAGACAGAACAAGTTATACAGGGCAAGCACACTTCTCTTCCATATCAAACCGGAGCTCGTGGCCGGAGCGGGACATACACATTCAACACTGAGGGCCTGTTCAGCAAACACAAACAACGTTGACTCTGTGGGGATGTTAATGCGAGGCGAGGGTGAAGACCAGTTTACTGTTCAAGAAATGCACTTCAAGCAGACGATGGGTTTGGAACGATATAGTCTATTTCGCTGCTACACACTGAAGCTTGTCTTAAGCTTCCTTCTCTCATTTATTTTTTAAATGAGTGTAGTGAGGGTAGGCACTCTTAAAGGTTGTATCAGTCATTTCAGGCCAAAAAAAGGCCGAAACATAAATTATCACAATCATCTAATCTTTCCTAACGATCCGCTAGCTACCCACCCCATAAGCATGCCGTCCAAAAACCGCGTCTCTGTAGGCAGCCTAGGCTCTGAGATCTGCACACAAAAACAAATGGGTACACCACCACTCAAAACCAAAATAAACAGTGTTTCAACCAATCACCGACAGGGTATTGTGAGGTTTTGAGCTTGTGCACGGCTGGACGCGAAGTCGGAGCAACACCCGCCCCTGTCGGTGATGGTGTACCCACTCAAGTGGTGGTGTACCCATTTGTTTTTGTGTGCAGATCTCAGAGCCTAGGCTGCCTACAGAGACGCGTTTTTTGGACGGCATGCTTATGTGGCGGGTAGCTAGCGGATCATTTATGAATGTGATAATTTATGTTTCTGCCTTTTTTGGGCCTGAAATGACTGATACAACCTTTAATATGAATATGAATGGGGCACGAGATCCGTATAAAAGAGCACTGTTATTTGAATTAATAAAACAAAAGCAAATAGATGTTGTGTTTATTCAGGAGACACACAGTGATGGTCTAAATGAAATTGACTGGAGAAAAGAATGGGAAGGAGTGGTGCTGTGCTTTCATATGAGTTTTACTAGAGGAGGGGTGGCTGTTTTATTTGCTAAGCATTTTACTCCTGCCTTTTTTGAGGTGAAACAAGAAATTCCTAGTAAACTTATAGCTATACGGGCACAATTTGAAAAATTCAATGTTAATCTCAATGAATTCTGGTAGAGCTGTAACTCAGATGAATATTTGTTTTTAGGTGGTGATTTCAACTGCACAGAGAATAATGTTTTAGATCGAAATCATGCTGAGCCCCATGAAGCCTCAAACCGTGCTATGCGAGCATTGATTGAGACTCAAATTGTGTGATATATGGAGGTGTTTGAATAAAAATGATAAAAAATATACGTGGACACATACTCGATATAATTAAATTTCTTTGGCCAGATTAGATAGATTATACTGTTTTAAACACCATTTTAATATTATGAAAAGTTGTGTAATTAGTCCATCTGGTTTCTCTGATCATATAAATTCTTTACAGCAAATATTAGGTCAAAGAGTGCCTATTGGCATTTTAATGTTTCTCTGCTGAGGGATTTAAAGTTTAAAGAGGTTTTTGTCATTTTTTGGAAAGAATTTAAATTTAAAAAAGAGTGTTTTGTAAATTTACGCCAGTGGTGGGACTATGGGAAAGTTGAAATTAGATTATGTCAACAGTATACTTTTAGTGTCTCTAAAAATATAGCACAAAAAAAAAAAAGGAAAACCTTGAAGCTGAAATTGTGGAGTTACAATCAATAATAGAGGTCGCTGGAGAGCAGAGTGGTATTGATGCCCTGAAGTCCAAAAAGTTATGTATTGCGGACCTACTAGTCACGAAGGCAAAGGGAGCTTTGGTCTGGTCACGTTATCAAAATCTCACGCGAATGGATGTCCCGTCCAAATTCTTTTTTAATTTAGCAAGAAAAAGTGGCCAGAGTCGATATATTCACTCAGTATATGCTCAGAAAATGCGCAACAGCTGACAGCGCCGTCAGAAATAAGACAGCGGGCTGTGAGGTTCTATAATGAACTGTATGGGAGTGAATATGAGGAAGATGAAGAAATGTCTGCTAGGTTTTATGCGGGTCTACCAAAGCTACAGGAGAAGTCAAAGACAGTGCTTGAGAGGCCTTTGTATGTGCAAGAGCTTTGGAATGCAATGTAGTAGGGGTGGAACGGTACACAATAAGTTTTATTAATAAAGGCATAGAACCATTTTATTTGTAGTGCATTGACAATAGTTTTATATAATTAGTTTATTAATTAAATTAATAAAAAAGACCTTGAGATATGTTTGGTAATTGTACATGAATTAATTTAAAATTTATTTGCTATATTATTCTCATCTGAATTATAATTAATTTATTTCTGTATAAAATAATTCTACCATTAAAAAACACATTTGATTTTCTTTTTTAATCAATGTAGAATGTGTAACTTTAAAATAAACAGATTAGTGCTCTGTTTGAGGACAAGAAATTAAAACCAATGCAATATGATAAATGTCCAAAAGATGGCACTTACAGACTGTTTTTAAATGGGTTGGATAACAGCTTATCTATTCATTCATGACTCATGAATGTTTTGCTGGTCAAACTAAATATATACAGTACTGTGCAAAAGTTTTAGATCAGTAAGATTTTTTATGTTTTTAAAAGAAGTCTCTTCTGCTCACCAAGGCTGCAATTATTTGATATAAAATACAAAAAAAACAGTAATATTGTGAAATATTATTACAATTTAAAACGTCCCGGGTTACGTATGTAACCCTAGTTCCCCGAAGGGACGGACGCTGCGTGTAATCGCAGTGTGAACGCCTCCCAGCGTAGCGCGTCTGAATAATGAATGAAATCAGTCAATGGAGAGAATGAGAGTACGGCGAGTGACGTCATCGACCAGGAAGCTATAAATATCCCCTGAGCACACAAGCCGCCAGCTTAAAGTTACTGAAGCAAGCGACCCAAGGGGATGCTGGGAGTATGGCAGGACACGCAGCGTCCGTCCCTTCGGGGAACTAGGGTTACATACGTAACCCGGGACGTTCCCCTTCAGGGACTACCGCTGTGTGTAATCGCAGTGGGAACGCAATACCCACATCCCCATACGACCAAATCCCCGTCGTGTGTCATTAGGAGACACAAACCGACGAGAGAACCTGAGCCCCGGGAGTGGAGCTAAGGTCAAGGGAATAAAACCTGACGAAAGTGTGCGGTGAGGACCAGCCTGCCGCATCACAAACGTCCTGAAGAGAAGCTCCTGAAAGAAGAGCTGTAGAGGCAGCCATACTCCTAGTGGAATGAGCCCTTACAGCCAAAGGTGAAGGCTGATGGGCCGAACCGTAAGCAAGTGAGATGGCCTCGACCACCCACTTGCTCATCCTTTGCTTAGATGCAGGACACCCTTTCTTAGGTGACCCAAAAACAGACAA
Organism: Semotilus atromaculatus; assembly: GCA_031834385.1. NCBI lineage: Eukaryota > Metazoa > Chordata > Actinopteri > Cypriniformes > Leuciscidae > Semotilus > Semotilus atromaculatus. The sequence continues at coordinate 11,505,267 of JAULUF010000025.1, read as the reverse complement.
ACAGTTGTTCCGATCTCCTCCACAGGGAGCTCTGTGGACATAAGCATCTAAAGCCCTAACTGGACACAGCAAATTAGGTTTCTCCTGGTCTGACGTCAGAAAAGGCGGAGGACAGAAAGCCTGCAGAACTATAGGTCTAACAGCAACAGTTGGTACCTTAGGAACATAACCTGGTCTCGGACAGAGAAAGGCCTTAACCATACCAGGCGCAAATTCCAGGCACGAGGGAGCCACCGAAAGTGCTTGAATATCTCCAATTCTTTTTAGAGATGAGATAGCGAGAAGAAGGATAGTCTTTAGAGTAAGAAACTTTTCAGAAACTTCCTCGATGGGCTCGAATGGAGCAAGGGAGAGACCTTCTAAGACGATGGCCAGATCCCAAGCTGGTACCCTCGTGCGAACTGCAGGCCTCAGCCTCAAGGTGACACGAAGGAAGCGAGATATAAGTGGGTGTCTCCCGAGGGAAGCTCCACTTGAAGGGGCGTAGTAAGCAGCTAAGGCCGCCACATACACCTTCAGTGTGGAGTGGGATAACCCTGTGGAGAGACGGTCCTGCAGGAAATCCAGCACTGTACCAACCGGGCAGTTAACTGGGTCCTGCTGGCGCTCTCCACACCAAGAGGTGAAAAGTTTCCACCTCGCGGCATATAACTTCCTCGTGGAGGGAGCTCTGGATTGGAGGATGGTCTCAACGACCTCGGTCGAGAGACCAGAATCTATGAGCTGGGCCCCCTCAGAGGCCAAGCCCACAGCCTCCATAGTTCTGGGCGGGGGTGAAGGATCGACCCACTCGCCTGAGAAAGTAGATCTCTCCTGATCGGTATCTCCAGGGGAGAGCCGTCGAGGAGAGACACTAGGTCCGCAAACCATACTCAGGCCGGCCAGAACGGGGCTATTAGCAGAAGACTGAACCCGTCCCGGCGAACCTTCTCCAGAACTCCCGGGAGCAGAGCGATCGGGGGAAATGCGTACAGACGTGACCTCGGCCACGGATGTACCATCGCATCCAACCCCAGCGGGGCTGGATGGCTGAGAGAGAACCACAGCGGGTAGTGTGATGTTTCTCGAGAAGCAAATAGGTCTACCTCGGCACGACCGAAATGTTTCCATAGGAGTTCCACCACCTCGGGGTGAAGACTCCATTCCCCGGGCCTCGGCCCCTGCCTCGACAGGATGTCTGCCCCCTGATTAAAATACCCCGAGAGATAAATAGCTCTCAGAGAAAGAATTTTCCCCTGGGACCATAGAAGGATCTGACGTGCCAGTTTGTAAAGTGGACAAGAACGCAGACCCCCCTGATGGTTGATATAAGAGACCACCGATGTGTCGTCTGTCCGGACAAGAACATGGTGGCCCCTTAGGTCTGGGAGGAAGTGTTTCAGAGCCTGAAACACCGCCAACATCTCTAGGCAATTTATGTGCCACAGATGATGATGGTCCTCCCACAGACCCTGAGCTGGGCGACCATTCATGATCGCCCCCCAACCCGTGAGAGAGGCATCTGTCGTTAGCATAACGCGACGACAAGGAGCTCCTAACACAGGGCCTTGGGAGAGAAACCAAGGATCTTTCCACATGATCAGGGCGCGATGACACCGTCGCGAACTCACGATCATGCAAAGCGGATTTCCCCTCGGGGAGAATCCCTTGGTTCTGAGCCACTGTAACGGTCTCATGTGCAAGAGGCCAAAAGGTATCACGTTGGACGCTGGTGCCATGAGACCTAACAGTCTCTGGAACTGTTTTACAGTGGATGACTGGCCTAGCTTGACCTGATCTACTGTGGCAAGAATCGAAGCAATACGAGCAGGTGACAATCGTGCCTGCATCGTCGTCGAATCCCACACTACCCCTAGAAGAGTGGTTCTCTGTAATGGAGAAAGAACACTCTTCTTGGCGTTGAGCCTCAGTCCCAGTCTCTGGATGTGGGCCAGAACGACATCTCGATGCCGAACCGCCTGTAGTTCTGACTGAGATAGTTCATTTTTCCTCAAGAACATGGTGGCCCCTTTAGGTCTGGGAGGAAGTGTTTCAGAGCCTGAAACACCGCCAACATCTCTAGGCAGTTTATGTGCCACAGACGATGATGGTCCTCCCACGGACCCTGAGCCGGGCGACCATTCATGATCGCCCCCCCAACCCGTGAGAGAGGCATCTGACGTTAGCATAACGCGACGACAAGGAGCTCCTAACACAGGGCCTTGGGACAGAAACCAAGGATCTTTCCACATGATCAGGGCGCGATGACACCGTCGCGAACTCATGATCATGCGAAGCGGATTTCCCCTCGGGGAGAATCCCTTGGTTCTGAGCCACCACTGTAACGGTCTCATGTGCAAGAGGCCAAAAGGTATCACGTTGGACGCAGGTGCCATGAGACCTAACAGTCTCTGGGACTGTTTTACAGTGGATGACTGGCCTAGCTTGACCTGATCTACTGTGGCAAGAATCGAAGCAATACGAGCAGGTGACAATCGTGCCTGCATCGTCGTCGAATCCCACACTACACCTAGAAAAGTGGTTCTCTGTAATGGAGAAAGAACACTCTTCTTGGCGTTGAGCCTCAGCCTGATTAAACTAGAATTAACCAATCGTCTATATAATTCAGAATACGGATGCCCTGCAGCCTAACGGGGCTATAGCAGCATCCATACACTTCGTGAATGTTCGAGGTGACAGTGCTAGGCCGAACGGAAGAACCCGAATTTGGTACGCTTCGCCCCCGAAAGCGAAAACCTCAGAAAGACCCGTTCTCTATAGTATTCAGGACCCACTGAGAAACATTGGGGAGAATTTTCCATTCCGCCAGGAACTCTACTAAGGGAACCAGCCTCTCGAGGCTGGCCTCTGGATGAAAATCCCGAGTGACAGACGCAGCGCCCTGTAACACACTGGCAGGGATCAGCTGGTCTGGGCACTCCACGACCCTCCTCGGAGGGGGCGAGCATCCCTCGGGAAATCACTCGCCGAGTCTCTCTACGCCCTGTAAAGGCAGGGTTAGTAGAGCAGACCCCTGAGGGCATCGGGAAAGACAGGGCACCGTGTTCTTGTGCAGTGAACTCAAGTCTTTTACGATGGGGACCACCCTCAGAGTCCTGACGTTCAGCACGTCAGGATTTTTTCGACGCGGCCTTCTTGGCGATAATGACTGTCCTCAGATCAGCCCTACCGTGAGAAGGTCGCGCCGGAGAGCGCCCCGCCTCGTCCCTCCAGTTTCTCTGCGGGGGGGCACGAGACGTGACACTTCGTTTTTGCTGCGCTCTCTATGAGGTACTCGGCGACTGGGACTGCCCTCGCTCAACAGCCCCAGCGACACGCAATATAAGGGGCATACATTTCTGAAAAGCATTAAAAAGAAGAGTCTTATCTTTTTCCTTCATAGAGGTCTGACTCAGCCACAAGTGTCTCTCTGTGGCCACCATGGCTGCCATAGACCAGGAGAGTGAGATCAGCAGACTGCCTGCTTAGCTCATTAATCATTTCAACGGAAAATCCCCCCCCTATACACGCATCTTTAAGCAGGTCAGACTGGTAAACCTGCATAATGGCCATAGTGTGTAGACATGCAGCCGCCTGACCCGCCGCCGAGAAAACCTTACCCACTAACACAGAAGTATTCTTTAGTGGTTTAGAGGGCAGAGCCGGTGCCTTAAGTGAAGACGATGAAGCTGGAGAGATAGCTCGCGAGCGTCTCCTCCGCTTTCGGCATTTTCACATAACCAGCAGATTAGCACCAACAATGTTACCATAAGCATTGGACTGATTGTGTAGATTCTGCTTGAAACCGGTCTAACCCAGGTCTTTGAAACCTCAGCATGAAGATCTGGGAAGAACGGTAAGCACCGGCGAGAAGGTTGAGGTAGTGCAGACAGAAATCTATCATCTAGTTTACTTTTATCACTAGACTCCTGTCTATCACCATCAAACCTTCTTCATTTGCAGTATAATGTGACAATAATTTTTTTTTTTACTAGTTGAAAAACCCACGACATCCAGCCCCTCAGAATTGGATAATCTTAATTCAACATCATATGTGCCTCCACCCGGGCAGAAGTAACCGCCGCAGCGCGTGCTTCCTGAGCCGGGTGAGAGGCGCTAGATCTCGCCGGAGATAGCTGAGATAGGGCGTAGCCCGTCTCAACGTCGCCAGTGAGATCCATCTGCGAGCCCCAAGACACGCGCCGCCGCTCTGCCTCAACAGAAGCGGGACCCGAGCCTCGGGGAGCTCGCAGCAAACCACTCTCCTCGAAGAGCGATCGCCGCGAGCGCAGAATTCTCAAGGGAAAACGCTCGCAATGCTGACAATCGACTCCCTCGAGAGCCGACTGGGCATGCAGCACTCCCAAACAAGCCACACATAGCTATACTGCTCGCTCATATTGGTTTTTTAATATATAATATATATATATAAATATAGTGAGAAACTCCTGTCTAAAAACAGACAAACACAATCGATAGATTTCAGACACACACAGAGCTAGCTGAAGTAACAAAAAGCTGGCGGCTTGTGTGCTCAGGGGATATTTATAGCTTCCTGGTCGATGACGTCACTCGCCGTACTCTCATTCTCTCCATTGACTGATTTCATTCATTATTCAGACGCGCTACGCTGGGGGGCGTTCCCACTGCGATTACACGCAGCGGTAGTCCCTGAAGGGGAACAGCGGTTTTCTATGTGAATATATAGTGAATATATCATTACTCATCATTTACAGCATCATTACTCCAGTCTTCAGTGTCACATGATCCTACAGAAATCATTCTAATATGATGATTTGATGCTCAAGAAACATTTATGATTATTATCAGTGTTGAAAACAGTTTTTTACATTTTTATTTCATGATGCTATGATGAATAGAAACTAAAAAAGAACAGCATTTATCTGAAATCTAAAGCTTTTGTAACATTAAACTCTACCCTTCAAAAGTTTGGGGTCAGTAAGAATTAAAATTTTATTTTTGGGGGAAAGAAATATAATAAATCAATACTTTTATTCATCAAGGATGAGTTAAACTGATCAAAAGTTACAGTAAAGACATTTATAATGTTCGAAAATATTCTATTTTAAATAAATGCTGTTCTTTTGAACTTTCTATTCATCAAAGAATTTAAAAAAAAAAAATTACACAACTGTTTTCAACATTGAAAATAATAATGAATGTTTTTTGAGCATCAAATCATCATATTAGAATGATTTCTGAAGGATCATGTGACACTGAAATTTAAATTGTAATAATATTTCACAATATTTTTGTATTTGTTATCAAATAATTGCAGCCTTGGTGAGCAGAAGAGACTTATTTTAAAAACATAAAAAATCTTACTGATCTAAAACTTTTGCACAGTACTGTATATAGTTCAGATTTTTTCTCCTCCCGTTTATCTACAGCTCAGATCTAGAATTCTAAAGTGAAATAAAGTAGCGCTGTAATATTTTTTTTGTGAATTAACCAGAGCAAGAGAAAGCACGCGCCCAAGTGAGTAGCCTAATATTGAAGCTTGTTGGTTTAATTAATTGTAACTGACTGGGAAACCGAAGTTTTCCCAAACTTGCGATCTTAAAGACGGCAGGTCCTCTAACTTCTAACACCACTCGCCATACTCGTCCCACTATACTATCTCTGACTAACTCGCTGGACCGTCGTCGACCAGACAAAAAACTGCATACATAGGTGGGGTTACAGATTATGTGTCCCTAAAGAACCTGCGTATCTAATAGTAGTTCCGCATTACATTAATTAATTTGCACGCCCGTTTTATTTATTTTTATGCCGTGTATTCTCCGTGTAAATTCATGCGTCCGTATCGTTTCGGTTCACTACGAATACATGTACTGTTCCACCCCTACAATGCAGAACATGGAGGGCAGAAAAGCGCCTGGTATCGATGGTCTTCCAGTCGAGTTTTACAAAGCCTTTTGGAGGAGATGGGTGAGGATTTCTTGGGTGTTCTCAATGAGAGCATAGCTGAGGGTTCTCTACCTCTGAGTTGAAGAGCTGTGATGACTCTTCTACCAAAGAAAGGCAATTTGCAAGAAATTAAAAACTGGAGACCAGTGAGCTTGTGCTCTGATTTGAACGTCTTCTAAGGCTCTGGCCAATAGATTGAGAGAGGTGATGGGGCAGGTCATACACCCTGACCAAACGTACTGTGTGCCTACTAGGTCTATTTTAGATAATATCTTTCTTGTTCGGGATATAATAGAAGTTGCTGGTCTTTTGGCTATCAATATAGGACTAATTTCCATTGATCAAGAGAAAGCATTTGATATAGTTGAGCAACAGTACCTTTGGAAAACTCTTAATGCTTAATGCTTTTGGTGTTAGCCCAGGTTTTATTGGAGTAATTAAAGTGCTGTACAGAGATATTGAAAATATGCTAAAAATCAATGGTGGTTTGATTGTTAATTAGCCCCTTTTAAAGTTAATAGAGGCATTAGACAGGGATGTGCACTTTCTGGAATGCTGTACTCTTTAGCAATCGAACCATTATTGAATAAGTTGCGTTCTAAAATAGAAGGTTTAGTATTACCTCACAACACCTTGCAGCATCAGATAATTTGGACACAAATTGGGAACCCCTGTCAGAAACCACGTCCATCGGGAGGCCATGTAACCGAAAAACGTGATCAATTACAGTCACCGCTGTCTCCTTGGCTGAAGGTAATTTAGGCAAGGGAATGAAATGTGCCGCTTCCGAGAACCGGTCCACTACGGTTAAAACAACCGTCATGCCATTAGAGGGCGGGAGGACGGTGACAAAATCTAGCGCTATGTGGGACCAGGGTCTTGAAGGGACAGACAGCGGTTGGAGTAACCCATCAGGAGAACGATTAGACGTATTCCCAACGGCACAAACCGAGCAAGCCAAAACAAAATCTCGAATGTCACGAGCCATTAAAGGCCACCAGAATCGTTGCTTTACTAAACACCTGGTGCGATTTACTCCTGGATGACAAGCCACGTTGGAGCAATGACCCCATCGAATAACTTCGGACCGTAACCCTTCCGGAACATACAATCGACTCGGTGGACAACCGGGCGGAGGCATTACACCTTTTAAAGCCGTCTTGACCTTCGATTCGACCTCCCGAAGTGTGGAGATAACTATCTTCATGGGCAAAATACACTCGGGAGTAACCGGGCGTTCGGATGGATAAAAAATACGAGATAATGAATCGGGTTTGATGTTCTTGGACCCCGGGCGGTACGAGAGAGAAAAGTCAAAACGTCCGGAAAAAAGTGCCCACCGAGCCTGCCTGGAGTTGAGTCTTTTAGCAGATCTAATATATTCAAGGTTCTTGTGATCAGTCCAAACGATAAAAGGTACCCCCGACCCTTCTAACCAATGACGCCACTCCTCCAACGCTACCTTGACGGCCAACAACTCTCTGTTACCAATGTCATAGTTACTTTCGCAGGTGATAAACGACAAAAACGCGCAAGGGTGCATCTTGTCGTCTGAGGCAGCGTGTTGGGAAAGAACTGCACCTACCCCCACCTCTGACGCGTCGACCTCCACCACGAACTGACGTGTGGGATCAGGGGCGATGGGAGCCGAAACGAAGCGGCTCTTGAGGTTGGTGAAGACAGCCTCGGCTGTATCGGACCACCTGAACGTCGTTCTGGGGGAGGTCAAGGCGGTCAGAGGCGCGGCTAGTTGGCTGAAGTTGCGAATGAAACGATGATAGAAATTGGCGAACCCCAGAAACCGCTGTAGGGCCTTACAGGAATCTGGACTTGGCCAATCCATCACAGCCTTAACCTTGTCAGGATCCATACGCATTCCCTCAGAAGAGACGATGTAACCTAGGAATGAAACAGACTGTGCATGAAAAGCGCATTTCTCCGCCTTGACAAAAAGCCCATTCTCTAGCAACCTCTGAAGCACTCGCCTGACGTGTTGAACGTGTTCCTGGAGAGACGAAGAAAAAATCAATATGTCATCCAGGTAGACATACATGAACCGATCTATCATGTCTCTCAACACGTCATTGACGAGTGCCTGGAAAACCACTGGGGAGTTGGACAGCCCAAACGGCATGACCAAGTATTCAAAATGACCCCTGGGGGTGTTGAACGCGGTTTTCAACTCATCTCCCTTCCTGATGCGAACCAAATGATAGGCATTACGTAAATCCAATTTTGTTAAAATGGAGGCTCCCTGCAACCTCTCGAAAGCTGAAGACATCAACAGCAAAGGATAAGTATTCTTCACCGTGATGTTGTTCAGCTCTCGGTAATCAATACAAGATTACCATCCTTCATACCAACAAAAAATAACCCCTCCCCCGCAGGAGAAGAGGAAAGACGAATGAATTTGTTTGCAAGAGAATCTGAAATATATTTTTCCATGGCCTCCCTCTCAGGAATCGAAAGAGAGTAAAGTTTGCCCTTAGACTTACCTGGCAATAAATCTATGGCACAGTCATAGGGACGGTGCGGAGGGAGAGAAGCAGCACGGGACTTATTCGGCATGGATGAAGGAACACCACCTACAGCTCAACCTGGCAAAGACAGAGCTTCTCGTCCTCCCTGCCAATCCGTCTCTACAGCACAACTTCACTATCCAGCTAGATTCATCCTCAATCCTCCCATCAAGGTCGGTCAGAAATCTTGGAGTTACATTTGACGACCAGCTGACCTTCACAGAGCACATTACAAAAACAGCTCGATCATGCAGGTTCGCACTGTACAACATCAGGAAGGTCAGGCCTTTCCTAACTGAGCATGCAACACAACTTCTAGTCCAGGCCCTGGTTATCTCTAGGCTTGACTACTGCAATGCTCTTTTGGCAGGACTTCCATCATGTGCAACTAAACCTCTACAAATGATCTAGAATGCTGCACCTCGTCTTGTCTTCAACGAGCCCAAAAGGGCCCATGTCACTCCTCTGTTCGTCTCACTACACTGGCTACCACTCGCTGCTCGCATCAAATTTAAGGCTTTGACGCTTGCTTACAGATCTACCACTGACTCAGCTCTGTCCTACTTCCACTCACTCCTACGAGTTTACACCCCGACCAGAAACCTACGATCGGTCAAGGAGCGGCGGCTCGTGGTACCCTCACAGCGAGGCATAAAATCACTCTCCAAAACATTCTCATTCACAGTTCCATGCTGGTGGAATGATCTTCCCACCCTCATCCGGAATGCAGAATCCCTGTCAGCATTTAAAAGTCAGCTGAAAACTCATCTCTTCCATGAGCACTTAACATAAAAAAAAAACATTAAAAAAAAAATCCCTTCCCCTTGTCTGATTTTTACTACTCTGAGCAATGTCTGAACTTTGTATTTCGAATACTTCTTGTGTTGTTCTTTGCGTCTTCCCGATGACTCGCTTGCTTTAGTCTCAGTTGTAAGTCGCTTTGGATAAAAGCGTCTGCTAAATGACTAAATGTAAAATGTAAATGTAAACACCTCCTTCAGGTCCAGGTACTCTGTGGGCACGTTTGACAAATCCGATGCCTTCTCCTGAAACACAGAAACAGACACAGACGGACAAGCTGACACAAGACAGGACTCATGACAGTGCTCACTCCACATGGTGATGGAGTTTGAGCCCCAATCCACCCTGGGATTATGTTTAACCAGCCAAGGGTGGCCCAAAACAATAGGAGCTACAGGGGAGTCCAAGAGGAGGAATGACATGGTCTCTGTGTGGTTGCCGGAGGTGATGAGTGTTATGGGACCAGTAGTAAGTGAAATGTTGGGTAATTCTTGACCATTCAACGCACTGACAGAGATCTGATGGGTGAGAGACGTGATAGGAAGTTGTAACTTGTGGGCAAGGTGTAGATCCATCAAATTTCCTTCAGCTCCGGAATCCAAAAGTGCCTGGCAGGTGTGAGTGTGGTTGGCCCATCTCAGTCTTACTGGAAGGAGAGTAGCTGGTGAGGACTTCCCGGCGGAGATCCCACCCGATAGTAGCCTCATCCTTACTACCGGGCTCGCTCTTTTACCGGGCACGAATGTAGAAAATGTCCAGTGCCACCACAGTACAGACAGAGTCCTTGGGACCTCCGCCTCTCTCTCTCCTCCCGGGAAATCCTCTCTCTCCCCACCTGCATGGGCTTGTGATCGACGACGGGGCTGACCGTGTTCTCCTCGTCGTTATCACGAGCCCCAACGCCTCCGGGGGTGCGGGTGGGGTGAGAGCACTGCTCCCAGCAGCTGATGCGGGCATCCACCTGTAGGGCCAGGTCAATGAGTCCAGTGAGTCTCTGTGGTAGGTCCAAAATGTAAATCTCCCTTTGAACACGATCGGCCAGCCCATGCAGGAACATATCCCACTGCGCCTCCTCGTTCCACTTGCACTCCGCTGCCAACGTGCGAAACTCAATCGAGTAGTCAGCTACGGAACGATCGCCCTGTTTGAGATCCGCGAGTCTTCTGGCAGCCTCCTTGCCGGTAGTCGCCCGATCGAAGACCCTCCTCATTTCAGTGGCTAGTGCGTGGAACGAGGCGCAGCATTGGTCTTGGTTCTCTCACACCGCCGTTCCCCACAATGCCGCTCGCCCCGTGAGTAGCGTGAGCACGAACGCCACTTTGGACCTCTCCGTCTCGAATGTTCTGGGCTGAAATGAGAAATTCATCGAACATCTGGTAAGGAATGTTCTACAGAAATTCGGCTCATCGGCATTCTTCTCAGGAACAGGAAGACGTGGCTCAGGTCGATGATTGGGCTCCGGTGTGGGTGGGAGAATGGGCGGTGTGTGCGGCGCAGTGGGAAAACTCAGCTGTTGGATCTGTTGGGTGAGCTCGGACACCTTCGTCACGAGAGCTTGCACAGCACATCCGGTGTTGGAAATGCTCTCCTGCTGCTGATCCATCCTGGAGACGCTGAGATGAATAAACTCCGTCAATGTTGTTGTACTTGCTGCTTCCATAGTTGGTCAGATCGTTCTGTAATAGTAAGATAGTGACGGAAGCAATAGCAAGTAAATGACAGTTTATTGAATAAATGTCCAAGGTCAGACACGGGTGAGGCAAAGTCACAGCAGTAGTAGGTACGGGAAAACCCAGCAGAAGACAGAAACTCAGAGCAGCAACACAGCCAGCAGGAGAGTGTGACGCAGGGACTGAGACGGGCGATCCTCTGATGAGTGAAGCGGAGTGAAGAACCCGTAAAATGAGGTGGTGAACGAGGCAGAGTCCAGAGTCCAATGAAAACAGGAAACACGAGGATCACAGGGAACAGGCACAGACATGAGAAGCTTGACAACGATCTGACAAACACAAGACGAAAGACAGTCTTTTGCATTTTACAACGGGTGAATATCTAGTTGTCACTGGTGATTGTCGTTTGAACCTTTCTGGAGCCGCCAGATAAGTTTATTAAGTTAAAATTGATAAGTTTAATTATATGAAGTGCTGTGAGAAAAGGCTGTAAATATCCACCTCCAACATCCTCATGTAAGCTAAGACACCTTCTTTATGTGTACAGATGTGACGTAAAGACATGGTTGAATTTCCCACGAAAATCCACCAGTACGACTGGAATTGAAAATATTATTACAAGCTTACCATTTAATCGAGCTAAGGCAAGCAGATAGTTTTGACCACTGGTTGGTTATGTACTTGCTCAAAAATTTATTGTGGATAATTTTTAACCCCAAAAAGTTACGGACTGGAGCTTTAAGTAAGTTTATGATTGATTAATTTCCGTTGTAAAAATCATTAGTTATTAATTTAGGGCACGGTTACATGACATCATGACACCAACAACTGAAAACAGAGAACTTTTAATGCAATTAAACTTCCATTTCAGTCTTATTATCAGTTTATCATCAGATAAAAGCAAACTTGCTGGCAGCTGTGTGTGTGTGTGTGTGTCGGTCAGTTGCACTTTGCAACTCAGACAAACGAATAATTAAACTAAAATATAAATGCAAATATTTGTATTAATTGTAAAATTAAGTTCATGTTAAAATTCATGTTTTTTTTAATGTTAATGTTAAGATAATAACTTTCATGTTACCTAGTAAATTCTATCACTAATTAAAGATGTAATCAAATCACAAGTCTGTTTTAAACCGTTATAATTTAAACATCAAAAACATGATAATTGATTCAAATGAATATGAGCTACAATTTATATAGGCTATTCCAGATGCATGAAGAGGTTGAATCCCAGGAGCTCTAAAAGAATGCATCGACTTCAAATAATGAATGCAGCCAAGGAAAATGTGAAGAATGGAAAAATTGCTGGAAAGAAAGTGGAAAATAACACAGGTAAGACAAATAAAAGTATCCTAAATATTTACCTGTCAAACTGTTGGTCAGGCGAAGGTGACTGGTTTTATTCAAAATAATTTATTTTAGGAAAAATATTATTCAAATTATTGCACTTAAGACTGATAGCACATACAGCTCAAATAACAAAAAACTGGGAGAAAAAAAGCAAGTGACGATCAAATTCACCTAAGCGAGTGATGTCATTCTTGGTAAGCAGCATGTATCCATGTATCCATGGCAACGACGCAGCCTTGGGTTTTCTCTTTCATCTATCTAAAAGGTATTTTTAATTTTTAGATTAGTGTACATTAGTTACCGTAACCACTGTCCATCTTTAAACTACATGAAAATGTTACCTTTTAAAACGTTTGCTGAAGTTGTCCGCCATGTACCGCTGAGAACCGTTATGCTAACACTACGAAGCTAACATTATATGTTAAGCTGAAATGAGACAACGATATATTTCACATATATGGATATACACTCACCTAAAGGATTATTAGGAACACCTGTTCAATTTCTCATTAATGCAATTATCTAATCAACCAATCACATGTTAGTTGCTTCAATGCATTTAGGGGTGTGGTCCTGGTCAAGACAATCTCCTGAACTCCAAACTGAATGTCAGAATGGGAAAGAAAGGTGATTTAAGAAATTTTGAGCGTGGCATGGTTGTTGGTGCCAGACGGGCCGGTCTGAGTATTTCACAATCTGCTCAGTTACTGGGATTTTCACGCACAACCATTTCTAGGGTTTACAAAGAATGGTGTGAAAAGGGAAAAACATCCAGTATGCGGCAGTCCTGTGGGCGAAAATGCCTTGTTGATGCTAGAGGTCAGAGGAGAATGGGCCGACTGATTCAAGCTGATAGAAGAGCAACTTTGACTGAAATAACCACTCGTTACAACCGAGGTATGCAGCAAAGCATTTGTGAAGCCACAACACGCACAACCTTGAGGCGGATGGGCTACAACAGCAGAAGACCCTACCGGGTACCACTCATCTCCACTACAAATAGGAAAAAGAGGCTACAATTTGCAAGAGCTCACCAAAATTGGACAGTTGAAGCCTGGAAAAATGTTGCCTGGTCTGATGAGTCTCGATTTCTGTTGAGACATTCATATGGTAGAGTCAGAATTTGGCGTAAACAGAATGAGAACATGGATCCATCATGCCTTGTTACCACTGTGCAGGCTGCTGGTGGTGGTGTAATGGTGTGGGGAATGTTTTCTTGGCACACTTTAGGCCCCTTAGTGCCAATTGGGCATCGTTTAAATGCCACGGCCTACCTGAGCATTGTTTCTGACCATGTCCATCCCTTTATGGCCACCATGTACCCATCCTCTGATGCTACTTCCAGCAAGATAATGCACCATGTCACAAAGCTCGAATCATTTCAAATTGGTTTCTTGAACATGACAATGAGTTCACTGTACTAAAATGGCCCCCACAGTCACCAGATCTCAACCCAATAGAGCATCTTTGGGATGTGGTGGAACGGGAGCTTCGTGCCCCGAGCCCCGATCCTATCAATATGGGGCAACATTTCTAAAGAATGCTTTCAGCACCTTGTTGAATCAATGCCACATAGAATTAAGGCAGTTCTGAAGGCGAAAGGGGGTCAAACACAGTATTAGTATGGTGTTCCTAATAATCCTTTAGGTGAGTGTATGTGAAATATATCACACACTTACACATAGACAAAAAAAATCGTAACACTACTGAATGTGTTAATTTTGTTGTTTTAGGTAGATGCCGTTATAATCCGCCAAGGGGAAGAATTGCCATCAGACTAACCCCGACACACACACACACACACACACATGGAAAGAGCACAACACCTTTACAATTGTTCAAATAAAATATGTACTTTGTTCCTTACAACGTGTCTTTTTTTTTTTTTGACAAAAGAAAAAATGTAATAAAATAAAAAAATATTCAAGGGACTAAACTCGAAAGTCCCATAAAGATCCCGAATGGCCGCTGGTGGTCCTGTGAACGTCCTCTTGAACGTCCAGAGTCTTTGCGAAAGTCCGCGGGACATCAAGCACACGGGGACGTTCGCACAGGCCATTTCTGGGGACCTTTTTTTGTTAGCTTTTTTTGACTGTTTCTGTTCTGTTTCAGGAGCTAAAATAGTTCAAACAAAGATCACAGCAGAACCATTTCGCATCTTACAGCAAAGTGTTTTCTCATTACTGAATGATGCAGCATTTTGAACGAATACAGTCATATCAGAGCATGTCACATGACATACGCTGTCATCACAGCGCGAAAATTTAAAGGGCCCATTCCACTGACTGCACCAACTTCGAGCAATGTTTTTAGTTCTGCTCTTCGTTTTCATCTGCGTTTTTACGTTGTTCGAGCTCACAGTCCAGAGGCGGCGTCGGTCTGCTACTCGCAGATCACGCCTTCGTCGAGAGGTTCTCCGGAATTTCGCAAATAATGTAAGTAGCATTATTTAAAGGGGTCATGACATGGTTTTTTGTTTTGTTGTATTATGTTCCCTTAGGTGCAATTATAGTATTACTATAGTTTTTTGCACAACAAAACTTTAAAAATGTAGTGATTTATGACCTTTTCCCACCCTGTTTCTCACCTCTGATTCTTGTTTTGGAGGTATTTCCCCTTTAAGAGTTCGGTGTTAACGCCTACTGTTATGATTGGCTAACGTCAGTGCTGCTTATGCATAAATTATTAACGTTAATAATTTTGTATCACATGTAGACTACACAATGCTCCACCACGTGAAATTCTCAATTGATTTTGATTAATATGCGCGAGGGAGGGAGGGAGAGAGAGAGAGAGAGAGAGCAAGATTGGTTTGAAGGCGCGTGCGCGGCCGGGGCTCTCTCTCTCTCTGCTCGTTCTTTCAGAAACATGCCCGGTCACACTCATCTGATCACTCACCGTTTAAATAAAGCTTTGGCGGGCTGCATATGCTACAAATAACCTGCATCCGACTGCTTTCCCTGACGTCTGGATCGTTCGGCAGCGTATTCAAACACTCAAACAGGAACAGCACATCTGTGTGGCATCGCATTCATCTTGTAAACAGACCCACTCTCTGCACGACAACGCATG
Organism: Semotilus atromaculatus; assembly: GCA_031834385.1. NCBI lineage: Eukaryota > Metazoa > Chordata > Actinopteri > Cypriniformes > Leuciscidae > Semotilus > Semotilus atromaculatus. Next base: position 11,489,942 of record JAULUF010000025.1, on the reverse strand, counting down.
CGATGATGCGAAATGAGGCGTAGTTGTCTTGCGCTGGAGGCGGTCATATGCAAACGGCTGGTACGTCACTTCGTATCGTGACGTCACTAAGTTCAAAGGATCTAGAACGAGCTGTATTTAGAGCTTGATTAAATAAATGCTTCGTTTATAATGGGGAGGACGTTTTAAGCTATGAAACTTGCAGGAAGTTTTAATAGTACATAGATCTCTTATATACCAAAAGATCAAGGCAAATTTGGTTTCTCATGTCATGACCCCTTTAATAAATTAAATGCTAATAAATTAGCTAATAAATTGATGTTGATTTTTGGCAAGGAAAAAGTAATTTATTTGCTTGTGATATTACCATCGATGAATAAACATAAATGAATCAATAGAGATACATTTTTATTTTATTTTAATGGCAATAGGTTATTTACAGTGGAAAAACTGAACATAAATATACAACCTTGATAAATCTAGAAGAAAATTACAGATGGCACTTGGAGACTTTTACATCTGAAGTCTTCATTTAATATATATATATATACATATATTCAAATACATCATGTATAAGAAATGGATCATATACATATAAATACATACATATTATATTTATAAATAAGTCAACACAGGAAACAAGTGATTTGTTGATTCAAATTGTATTCTACAATAAAACTATATACACTTTTACAGATTGTGAGCCCTACAACCTACTGCCCCCTGAATGCTGCTGTGCCAATTCTTCAGCTATATTTTGAAGATGGAGCTGTCCTCCACCCCAACCTCCGACTTTCACGGCAGTCCATCCAGTCCCTGATTGCTGCTGTGAAACCTGATTGCTGGGAAAAGGACGTTGAGGTGCTGGTGTTCCTTTACTGGCTGGCCCATGCAGCATCATACCGGGTAGTGTGACTCACCTTTGACATCCCGAAGTCTACAGTGCACAACATTGTGCACAGAATGAGCAAGGCAGTCATCGGCATTTTGAGGCAGCTTATTGCTTTCCCCAGCGCAGATGACCTGAAGGCAGTGGGAGCAGGTTTTGCCCAGCTGGCAGGGTCTCCAGCTTTCAATGTAGTAGCTGGTGCAATAGATGGCTGTCACATCCGCATCAAACCACCAGCAAGTGACGTCCAGTGCTACTTCAACCGGAAGCTGTTTAATTCTGTCCAGCTGCAGGTCATCAATGACCACTAGGGGAAGTTCCTCAACATTTTTGTTGGGAATCCTGGGTCGGTGCAGAAGAACAGCCCTGTGTACAGTGGCCGCCTGTTTCCACCAGCAGGAAAGTGCATCCTTGGAGATGGTGGGTATCCTTGCCTGAGTATGCACATCTGCCTCATGACCCCATACAGAGAGCCTGTACAGAATGCTGTACAGGGTCGTTACAACAGGAAGCATTCTCGTGCATGGAACATTGTCGAGAGGGCCTTCGGGATGCTGAAAACACGCTGGCGTTCCATTTTTTTCAAGGCCCTGGAAGTCAGCCGTGCTTTTGTACCAGATGTTGTTGCATGCTGCACGGTGCTCCACAACCTCTGTCTTCTCAATGGGGACATAGTTTATCCTGAAGTTGCGGAGGATAACGATGACCCAGCTACATATCACGTATTTCAGGTTAAGGTTTTACAAATTATTTACTTCAAGTTGAAATCCAAAAATTGCCCAAGGGGTAAAGTCCTCATCTTGTACACGTGTTGAAAGAAACATATATTGAATTATTTTATAGTGATGCCCTACAAATGAGAATGCTAGTATCAAAGTCCCTTTAGATCTTTAAGATACCTGTGAAGATCACCTTACTGAAGCTGCTGAAGTTCATTTTCTTTCCTCATGATGACACTATAATAAAAATGTTTAAATACTTTTACTTTTGGTGTTTTTTTAAGCTCTATTTTGCTTTACGGCCAGCTGAAGGCCATAAAGCATTTCATGGCAAAGGTATGTGATTTTGTTTTAAGCTTTGTATTCATTAAAAGTTAAATACACAAAAATAAATTAAATAAATTTTAAAGGTGTTGTCACGCGTGTGGTGCGGGTTGAAGGAGAGGCAGAGTCAAAAGTCTCCAATTCAAACATTTACTAATAAATCCAAACACAGGTACAGGGATGACGGGCAGAAGGTTAAAACACATATAAACCACCAGGTAACATTAACGAGAACCGACCAGGACTAACTGAACAGAAGGAAACTAAGGACGCTTCTCAATATGCGTCTGTAAAATTCTTGTCTGTACTTGTGTTCTTGTGGACTTGTGAAACGTCATCAGTCGCTGCCCAAGTACTGTCCCAATTCAAAGTTCACATCTAGCCAAGTCCAGTTCAAATCCCCGGATGTGTTCTTGATCCGCCCCTTTTACCGAGGATGCATCGAGAGATGACTTGTGCAAACTTGAGACAGCCATGTATCCCAGAATGCACCTCGCACCAACCAGCAAGCGTCAATACCAGAGGAGAAAACCCGCGTAATATCAAAATACTACTGTTATTGTGTCATGAAATGTAATTTAAGAGTGTTTCAGGCGAGAATGTAGTTGTTTAAAGCTGAGGCTTTCGGAGTTGTGAGATCCAGGCGAACACCGGGTGTTCAACGCGCATTAAAGGAGAACTCCAGCGCAAAATGAACCTTTGGTCTAATTACACATTGTTACCTAGTCAACCGTTATCTGAGATTTGTTTTCATGATTATCGAATGTAAATAGTTTTATCTCTAAAAACAGTTTAGCCTATAACGCTAGTATAACGCTAGTATATAGGGCACAGAGTAATGACAAATAAAAATCGCTTGTTAATACCACTAACAAGGCTCAAAATAGCCCCACACTAACACGGTAGCATAATAAGGGTCCCTACCTTCAAACCGAAGCATTGAGATATTTGTCAGTGTCCAGACAGTTTAATAAGAAGATATTTTATACATACAGTCAACTTTGCGAATACAGGCAGAAGCCATCTTTGAAAAACAGTCTCTACCAGTCGATCTACGAACGCCGATCCAAGTGCGCTGAACTGTGTAGAATCTCATATGGTCCGTTGTTTCCGGAAGAAAGCACTGAGCGCATAAGAGAAGCACTGAACGCAACAGAGAAAATAAATAAATAAAAATAATTTAATCACATCTCACCAGCGCACTTGGATCGGCGTTCGTAGATCGACTGGTAGAGACTGTTTTTCAAAGATGGCTTCTGCCTGTATTCGCGAAGTTGACTGTATGTATGAAATATATTCTTATTAAACTGTCTGGACACTGACAAAGTTCTCAATGCTTCGGTTTGAAGGTAGGGACCCTTATTATGCTACCGTGTTAGTGTGGGGCTATTTTGAGCCTTGTTAGTCAAGTCAAGTCAAGTCACCTTTATTTATATAGCGCTTTTTACAATACAAATTGTTTCAAAGCAGCTTTACAGAGATAACAGGAAAACAATGTTGTAATAGTATTGTTAAATTCAAAATTAAATGTTAAATGTCCCCAACTAAGCAAGCCAAAAGCCAATGGCGACAAAGGCGAAGAGAGGCGAAAAAGGCAACAGTGGCAAGGAACCAAAACTCCATCAGGTGACAGAATGGAGAAAAAAACCTTGGGAGAACCCAGGCTCAGTCAGGGGGCCAGTCCTCCTTTGGCCAACGAACGAACAATGTATGATTATGAGTTAGGCAGCATAATGTCAGGAGTCAGATGTGATCAGAACTTTCACGATATTTATCCAGTTCATCTGGTTGGAGGTTGGGTCATCCGGCCGGTGAGAAGATGAGTGTGTTGAGGTGTCCATGGGCCTTCACAGTGTTGATGGGGCTGGCTCATCAGGGATGCGTTGTCGTCGTGTCCATGTGATGGTCCTTCCTCAGATCTGGATATGGCCTGGATCCGGCGGTTTGCGGTAAACCTCGGGATAAACAGAGAGACTAATATTAGCGTAGACGCCATCCTTCTTATGATGTACAAAGTACATCAGGAATTATGGGAAGTGTTCCCGGTTCCGGCTGATCTAAACTATGCAGCCTAACATTGAATTACAGAAATCTATAATGTGTTATGTGTTTGCTAAGCCAAAGAGATGTGTTTTTAGTCTAGATTTAAACTGACAGACTGTATCTGCTTCCCGGACTGTGTTAGGAAGATTGTTCCAAAGTTTTGGTGCTAAATAGGAAAAGGATCTACCGCCAGCAGTCGATTTTGATATTCTAGGTATTATCAACTGGCCAGAATTTTGAGATCGCAATAGACGTGAAGGACTATAATGCGTTAAGAGCTCGCTCAAGTACTGGGGAGCTAAACCATTTAGTGCTTTGTAAGTAATCAGCAATATATTAAAATTTATACGATGTTTAATAGGCAGCCAATGCAGTGTTGACAGAACCGGGCTAATATGGTCATACTTCCTGGTTCTGGTAAGAACTCTAGCGGCTGCGTTTTGAACTAGCTGTAGTTTGTTTATTAAGCGTGCAGGGCAACCACCCAGTAGAGCATTACAATAATCTAGCCTTGATGTCATGAATGCATGAACTAATTGTTCCGCATTTGTCAGTGAGAGCATATGACGTAATTTAGATATATTTTTAAGATGGAAAAATGCGGTTTTACAGATACTAGACACGTGACTTTCAAATGAAAGATTGGTATCAAAGAGCACACCCAGGTTCCTAACTGACGACGAAGACTTAACAGAGCAGCCATCAATTGTTAGACAGTATTCTGGGTTATTACGTGTGGCAGTTTTTTGTCCAATGATTAGAATCTCTGTTTTTTCAGAATTTAGTAATAGGAAATTACTGGTCATCCAATTTTTTATATCAGCTATGCATTCCGTTAATTTTGAGAATTGGTAAGTTTCGTTAGGTTTTGAAGAAATATACAGCTGAGTATCATCAGCATAACAGTGAAAGCTAATTCCATATTTCCTAATGATATATCCTAATGGTAGCATGTACAGAGTGAACAGCAGCGGTCCTAGTACTGAGCCTTGTGGTACGCCATACTGAACTTGTGATCGATAAGACATCTCTTCATTTACTGCTACAAAATGAAAACGGTCAGATAAGTATGATTTAAACCATGCTAGGGCAATTCCATTAATGCCAACATAGTTTTCTAGTCTATTTAAAAGAATGTTGTGGTCGATAGTATCAAATGCAGCACTAAGATAGCACTAATAGAGAGATACAACCACGATCGGATGATAAGAGCAAATCATTTGTGACTTTAATGAGAGCAGTCTCAGTACTATGGTACGGTCTAAATCCGGACTGAAAATCCTCGCAGATATTATTTCTTTCTAAAAAGGAACACAGTTGTGATGATACTGCTTTTTCTAGTATCTTTGACAGAAAAGGCAGATTCGAGATTGGCCTGTAATTGACTAATTCTGTAGGATCAAGTTGCGTTTTTTTTAACAAGCGGTTTAATCATAGCCAACTTAAAGGTTTTTGGTACGTATCCTAGAGACAAAGATGAATTAATGATATTTAGAAAAGGATCTATGACCTCTGGAAGCATCTCTTTCAGTAGCTTAGTCGGTATAGGGTCTAGCATACAAGTTGTCGATTTAGATGAATTAACAAGTTTGCAAAATTCTTCCTCTCCTATAGCAACAAATGAATCAAAATGTTCCTCACGGAGACTACAATGCACTCCCTGATGCGCTACTGTAGTAGACGGTTGCATAGTTATAATTTTGTCCCTGATATTATAGATCTTATAAGTGAAGAAGTTCATAAAGTCATTACTGCTGTGTTTCTTGGAAATTTCTGGGCTTGAAGCTTTCTTTTTCGTTAGTTTAGCCACTTGTTCAAATAAATACCTAGGATTATGTTTATTTTCTTCTAATAGGGTTGAAAAATAATCCGTTCTAGCATCTTTTAATGCCTCTCTGTAAGCAATCGAGCTCTCCTTCCATGAAATCCGAAATACCTCTAGTTTTGTTTTCTTCCAGTTTCGCTCCATTTTTCTGGCTGCTCTCTTAAGGGCCCGGGTGTGCTCGTTGTACCACTGCGTTGGACTATTTTCTTTAATCTTCTTTAAGCGCAACGGAGCAACTATGTCTAAAGTGCTGGAAAAGGGAGATTTAAACGTTTCTGTTGCAATATCAAGTTCTTCTAAGCTATCCGGGATGCTGAGATGATGAAACTGATTAGGAAGATTATTAATAAAGCCATCTTTAGTGGCAGAAGTGATAGGTCTAACATATTTATAACACGGAGTCGGCTTTGCAGCCTTGGCCAAATGTAATTTACACAAGACTAGATAATGATCTGAGATGTCGTCGCTCTGCTGCAGAATTTCAACGGCATCAACATCTATTCCATGAGATAATATTAGATCTAGAGTATGGTTACGACAATGAGTAGGTTCTGACACGTGTTGTCTCACTCCAATTGAGTTTATAATGTCTTTAAATGCCAATCCCAATGCATCTTTTTCATTATCTAAATGTATATTAAAATCACCAACAATTAGGACTTTATCGGAAGCCAATACTAATTCTGATAGAAAGTCAGCAAATTCTTTGATAAAATCTTTATGGTGCCCTGGTGGCCTGTGTAAAAATAGTAGCCAGCAGAATTCTCAAACATGATTTATTGTTTACACTATATATTTTTACATTAAGCACCAACACTTCAAAAGAAGTATATTTAAAACTAGATTTCTTAGTGGATTTGAAAATATTACTATAAATTACAGCAACACCTCCCCCTTTGCCTTTCGGACGAGGTTCATGTTTATAACAGTAATCTTGCGGAGTGGACTCATTTAAAGTAATGTAATCGTTTGGTTTTAGCCAGGTTTCTGTCAAACACAGCACATCTAGGTTATAGTCTGTAATCTTATCATTAACTATGAGCGCTTTTGAATTAAGGGATCGAATATTCAACAACCCAAGCTTTATCGTTTGCTCATCTGTATTATATCTGTGTTTTTTTTTTTTGCTTAACATCAATTAAATTTTTAACATTAGAAAGGTTTGGCAGTTTTTTGGATTTCCAAATTTGGGGAACAGACACAGTCTCTATATGATGATATCTAGGTGAAAGAGCCTCTATGTGATGGGATTTATCTGACCTTGGTGACGCGAGGCCGCTAGCAGACGGTCGGTTTAGCCAGTCTGTCTGCTTCTAATAATAGTGGTATTAACAAGCGATTTTTATTTTTCATTGCTCTATGCCGTATATACTAGCGTCAGACTAGCGTTATAGGCTAAACTGTTTTTAGAGATAAAACTATTTACATTCGATAATCATGAAAACAAATCTCAGATAACGGTTGACTAGGTAACAATGTGTAATTAGACCAAAGGTTCATTTTGCGCCGGGAGTTCTCCTTTAACCCCGACTGGAACAGCTTTTCCTCGGCATGTGCTTCTGACGTGTGCCGCTGGCTCTGGTGTCTCTAGTCTAGTGGATAAACATGACGTATATTCGTCTTGTGTCGATCTTTGGTCTCACTCATTAATCTATATTTGTTCCATGGCAAATAGTTTTGGCTGAGGGCAAAGTGAAGTTTCATAACTTTATATATTTAGGCTATTTAACTTTAACTTTGTTGCCTAATTGTTTGCTTAATTTCTCATTGTAAGTTAGCTTCTTACTTGTACCTTTATTCTGGATATTATTGATCAGTAAAAATTACATTTAACAAAAAGAGACAGGGTTGTGTAATTTTATTTTATATACTAGATATATTTTTTATATTTATTTTAACACTCTCTTCACTATATATGTAAAATAAAATGACACAACCCTGTCTCTCTTTGACAAATGTCAATACAAATCAAGAATGTTTCATATTTTTTAAATGAAATAAAGAAGCAGGTTTGTGTTTTAATATTTCATGTTGTTATAAATATGCAGTGAAGATAATTAATGTACGCGTTGCCTGAACCACAATTGTGTGGCCATTTAGGCTAATATGTTAAAGGGGTCATATAATGCCATTTTTGTACAAGCTAATATGATTATTTAGGGTCTAAATTAAAAGTTTGTAATATACTTTAATTAAAAATTCTCATTAGTATTGTAAGAAAACACTTATTTTACCTGGTCAAAAACAGCTCTGTTTTCAGCACGCCGTTTCAGTGCATATGACTTTAAATGATAATGAGCTTTGCTCCCCCCGCCCCTCTGTTCTGTGCCTACACCGTTTATAACATAACACAATAACCATAACGCGTTGTTCATTATAAACGTGGGATTATGAATTATATTGAGAACGTCGTACATAGAAAACATGCCGTAATGTACCCTGAGTGTAAACATAGCTGCATTCATCGTGAAGCGTGCAGCTAGCGATGTGCAAAGATTAATATAAATATTAATATAAAGGTTAATAAAACGTACACTCACTTCAGTTCTTCTGGAGCAGCTGCAGGAACACGAATAGTTGGTAGCGATTCTTTTTTCAGGAGCAGCTTCCAAAACCAGCTTTATACTGACCCTCGTTTATAAAGCAGTCTGGTGTGTGAAGTGATTCGCGCAAACATGAAAGCAGTGACGTTGATCGTGGGGAATATTCACTTCGAAAACAAACTCAGCCTCTGTCTTCAGCAGTTCGGATTTAGGAACATTAAAATGACTGCTGTGTTCCTTATTGCACCCAAGAACAGAACACCACTTCGCTTAGACTCCATTCTGCTCATAGACAGTGCTCCAGTATCAACGCGGACTATGATTGACAGCTCGCTCGCTGCCTCGATCACGAGCGAGGGCGGATCTGTGTTGAAACGCTGCTGTCAATCAACAATCGTGGGAGGGGCGTGCAAGCTTGTGACGTCACAGGCTCGAACGGCTTGATTTGAGGCAGGGGAAAACATATAAGGAGATTAAAACAAAACCACTGGATGGATTTTTATCATTATATGATGTTTGTGTACAGGCACTGCCAACACACATTTCAGTGCAATCAACTTGTAAAAGAGCATGTACCATTATATGACCCCTTTAAAGTTTTGTTGTTTTTTTTATGAAAAGAGGCAGAGTGGTGTTTTATAAAATATTTAGTTTTATTGTTGACGAAAAGAGGCAGAGTTGTAGCATATTTCGTTTGAATGTTGCCTAAAATATATACAATTTCGTATGCTATTTCATCACTAAATTCACTTCTGAGAACATTTGATGCGAGAAATCAACTGCGAAGATTTCAAATATTGGCATTTTTACAAAAATGTATGGCGAGTCGTAAATGTTTGGGTTCTGCAGACGGCGTCTGTATGGGGGTATTGCGCAACACCCGCAAAAACACATCATCTCAAACTGTCAGCAGCGTTCTGTGTGCTCGTCACCTTGTAAGTTCATTCTTCCAAGAACAACTAGCATGAGCGTTCTCCCCAAGAACACAAGTCCGTTCTTTGCATTCTTGGTTTTGAGAAACACCCTAAATACAGATACAAATGAACAATAACGAGGTGAGAACAGGATGATGATGACGATAAACAGGTGTGTAATGAGGGAGTGAGTTCAGGGGTGAAGACACGAGGGATTCTGGGAAGTGTAGTGAAGACGAAAACAGAATGGTGCACACTCTTCAGGCGGCTGACAGCTCCTGAGCACCTCCAAACCGACGGTTAAAGAACTGTTTTACTCAAAGAACTTAAAGAACTGGTTGAACTCAAAGAGAGCCATCAGTGCTGAAGTCCAAACACTGACTCAGCAATGCGGTAACATTATAGACAAACTCAATGTGGTCCTGAACAGAACTGAACCAGTCCAGCCAACTGCAAATGGACCCCACAAGAAAGATATACCCTGCTAAACGTCACATCAGCAGCATAAGGTTTCCCAGCCCTGCATAACCCAAGTGGAAAAAAAGGATACTTTATTGTATTTGAAATATATTCTCTTTTTCAATAGTACATTGCAAATATACTAACAAAAAATGTACTATCTTTAAATATATTAAAAGTATATTAGCATCATGCTTTTTTCCTATTTTTACAATACAACTTTTAACACACTTTAAAATAATTGTATTTTAGTATATTTTTTTAAAGTATATTGAAAAACAAGCATACTTTTAACATATTTCTAAAAAGTGCTTTATAAGTACATTGATGTAAGTACAGTTATGATAAGTACAGTTATGATGCTAATATGTGTATGGTCGGTGCTGTATGTGAGCATGTGAAACTCAAGCAACAAAATTTCCCTAAGGGGATAATAAAGTATTCAATTCAATTCAATTCATTGGTAAAAAAATATATGCAGTTACACTTTTAAGAAATATGCTAAAAACAAGCATACTTTTAACATATTTCTAAAAAGTGCACTATAAGTACTTTGGTAATAATTATATGCTTAGTTACATTTTTAAGAAATATACTAAACACAAGCATACTTTTAGTGAAGTTTTAGTGAATTTAAAGAAAACATACTTATGTTGCTCTTACTTACAATACATTTGAGTAGGCCTACTTTGTGTAAGAACATAGCAAAATGATTAAGCTTTTAGTGTGTTTAAAACATATTAACTTTATAAACATTTAGGCCTACTGCAATATATTTTAAATATTTATGTATTTATCATTTTAATATTTAAAAAATAAATTGCAATGTACCAACTTATAATGTATTAGAAAATATTAGCATACCTAAAATTAATGTTGTTCACTTTTACTTGTTTGTAGGCTACTTGTAAAAGGCTACTTAAAAGGCTGTTGTCCACTGCATGCTACGTTTGCACTAATTAAAATCACACAAGGATTTCAACATCCTATCCATGCCTGTGGTGTGAGAGACCCGGGTTCGAATCCACTGTGAGACACCAATGTGTCCCTGAGCAAGACACTTAACCCCTAGTTGCTCCAGAGGCGTGCGACCTCTGACATAGCAATTGTAAGTCCCTTTGGATAAAAGGGTCAGCTAAATGAATAAATGTAAATGTAAATGTATTATTTGAAATTGATCATAGATACATTTTCCAGAGATTTTTATTTATTTATTTATTTTTTATTGCAGATCACATTTTTAAAAAATTTTAACTTGTAATACAAAAATCATTTAGTTACAGTTCACGTTTTCATAAAGAATACAAAAATGAATTAAATAAATAAATAAATATCAGCCAATAGATAGAGAGTTGAAACAAATCTCATATAAGTGACAAATAATCTGTATCAAAATGATAAACAAACATTTTCCAGAGATGTTAAAAAAAGTTTGTACTTGTTTAAATTTAAACAATAGCATAACGTCGTGACTAGTCCTGATTGGTTCCAGACCCGTTCAATGGTTGTGATTGGTTCTTATGATAATGAGCTCGCCTTGCACGGTCGCACCTCACTCACTCAGAGCTTCCGTTTATCAGATTTTTTTATTATTATTAAACCTTTATTTAACCAGGGAAATAAACACATTGAGATAAATATCTCATTTACAAGTGTGCCCTGGCCAAAATAGCAGCACACAATATACATAACTACATAAAACAGATTTCACAAACACACACATATATAAAAATAAAACAAGATTAAACGTTAAGAGCAAGTGCAGACAGATTTGAATAATTTGTTTAAATGTAACTTGAACTCATATACTGAAATAAGTTCATCAAGTTTCAATGAACTTTGGATCTCATTCCAAGCAGCTGATGCACTATAAATAAAAGCAGTTTTTCCAAACTCTGTCTTCATTAAAGGAACATTTAACAGAATATATCTACTTGAACGTAGATTATACCCTTGACTATTAAAAGTTAATAAGCTATTGATATATTGAGGAAGCTGGCCGACTAATGCCTTGTATACAAGTATGAGCCAGTGTTTGTACCTTCTTATGTGAAGTGAAGGCCAACTTACCATTTCATACAGTGCACAGTGGTGAGTGTGATATTTTGTGCAAGTTATAAATCTTAGAGCAGAGTGATGAACAGAATCTACTGATTTTAAGAGAGCTTTAGTGGTATTTCTGTAAAAAACATCTCCATAATCTAAGATGGGTAAAAAGGTAGATTCCACCAACTTTCTCTTGGCTGACTGTGAGAAACATGCACTGTTCCGAAAATAAAAGCCCAGCTGTAACCTTAACTTAGACAACAATTGTTTAACATGTAACTTAAATGATAAGTCCTCTTCCAACACAAACCCTAGGTATTTGTAAGAGGAGACCAAATCTATAGAGTTACCCTGCAAAGTGTAAATAGGTGGTGGAGAAGAATCAGTTTTATGTTTCCTAGAAAAGACCATATATTTTGTTTTTTTATCATTTAGGACTAATTTTAAAGAAGATAGGTTACGCTGAACTAATTCAAATGCTTCCTAATTCAAATGCTTCCTAATTCAGATGCTGTGCGTGTATGTTACTTGAATGTGATTAGATTTAGAAGTCTTAATTTAAACTGTTAAACATATATATAGAGTGATTGTGTCTCTTTAGAGGACTAGGAGGAAACCACGCGATTCATATGGCTTAGGTGATATTTTCTGTGATTAACTTTTTGAAACGTAGCGTTTTGAGAAAGTGTTGATTTTACCCAGCTTCTTCAAGTTTGCATGGCGTGTGACATTTGGAACCTCATTATGTTGTGATTTTAGGTAAGATTTGTATTACATTAACGTTACTTGTCTTTGTCAGTCGTATTTTTGACACAAAGTGTAACAGCACGTCTTTTTCAGTTCAGCTACATTCAATTTGACCAATCAGAGCCAAGCTTTTCAAGTCTACGTCGAAGCAGACTCGAAGAGATGAAGATACTGCCTCAGAAGTTACTGGTAAGTTTTAGTTGCTGTTTGCATAAATAAAAAGCTCACTGTTTAGTTTTTCTTAATAAATCTTAATAAACCTTTTTAAAATGTATGTGGAGACATTTGTTTGTCTTAAAACAAATATAAAACATTGTCCAATGCATCTGCAAAAACATAATTAGTCATTATAACATGTACAACTTTGCATTAACATTAGTTTAAAGGCCATTTCCCAGGCCAAGCAGGGAGAGTGGATGAGATGGGAGAGTGTGGAACAACGCAAAATGGGCTGGCAAGACCTTTGGTCAATGGAAGAGAGTAGGATCAGTTTCCTTATTAGGTCAACATATGATGTTCTCCCATCACCGCAGAACCTAAACCTCTGGGTAGGAGAGGATCCCTCTTGTCCTTTGTGTTCATCACCTGCCACATTAAGGCACATTTTGACAGGATGTAAGGTGGCTCTTAGCCAAGGTCGGTTTACTTGGCGCCATGACCAAGTACTGAGATGTTTGGCTTTAGCATTGGAAGGCAAGCGTAGTATGACCAATAAGTTGCCGCATGTTCTAGCAAAACATTACACGCAGAAGACAACATTCCTCCGCCCAGGCGAGCAACCACCAAGAAAAGGTGTTAACACCAATTCTCGGCCAGGACAACTGGAAGCTGCTAGGGACTGGAAGATGCTGGCTGATCTTGATCAACGGCTTATTTTTCCACCTGAGATTGCCACCACTAACCTACGACCAGACATTGTTTTGTGGTCTGGATCAGCACGCATTGTTCAACTGATAGAGTTGACAGTGCCATGGGAGGATGCTGTAGATGAGGCATATGAGAGGAAGAAACTGCGGTATGCTCATTTGGCCACTGAAGCAGAACAGCGAGGATGGAGAGTCCAGGTTTATCCAGTGGAAGTGGGTTGTCGAGGTTTTGTGGCACACTCTACAACCCGGTTCCTCAGGGACGTCGGATTCAGCGGCCAAGAGTTGCGTCGCACAGTAAAGAACTTATCTGAAGCAGCAGAAAGGAGTAGCAACTGGCTGTGGTTGAGACGGAAAGATTCTAGCTGGCAAGGTACAGGCCGCCATGCTACGGTTTCGTAGAATTCTTGAAACTTGAAGAGTCTGTTGGTTTATTTGTATAGGTTGTATAGTATAGGTTGTATAGTATACTATTTGTATAGGTTGTATAGTATAGAATGACGGGTGGTTGGGTAGATATTGTGTTTTGCGTTAGGTGGTATGCCATACGGAACCGTTGCCACTGTAACTGCTTTAACGCACCAGTGGGGCTCGACAGCCTTATTCAATCGGGTTGGCGCGTATGGTTGGGTTGCGGAGAGATAGTGAGATTGTGGTTAGGTCTCAGCAGCAGGAGGGATGTAGAGGTCAGTAAGCTGGGCTGAGTTGAGTGGGGGACGGAGGGGGGTGACTCTGGGACGCCAGAGTCACTGTCGAGCCCTCTTGAGGTGTCGTGGGCTAGTCGACGAAACACTGAGGACGGAAGGTGCCCACTTGAAGACCCTAGAGATGTCCCCTACTCGGCTCAATCCAGACGGTTGTCGTGTTGGTCCACTAGGGAGACCACACTGTAGTTGCAGCCGTCGTGTGTGCTGACGCGCCAAGTACACTGCAGCCGTTAACGCCAGACAGAAGGGGAGTCACACCCTCATATGGAAAGAAGCGTAAATGGATGGAGAAGCATAGTTTACTGTAAAGCTACGTCTTAGTGTTGCTTATCTTGGCGAAAGCCGAGTACAAATCAGCATGAAGTTTTAACATCTACTCTCGTGTAATGGAAATCATGAAGATCTGGATACGTCCAGTGACTGCGGTGAATAGTGCTGCTGGCAACAAGGGAAAGACCTTGTGACAGCCTGGAGAGACAGCTGACAGGAGGAAATAGACCCCAATGGGGCTGGTAAGGGTTAGCTACCCTTGTCGGCAGTATCCAGCTTCGTGTTTACAGGATGCTGGAGACACCCGCCCAAGGCTTCTAAGAAATTAAAGAGAAAAATACCCCTAGAGTCTGCGAGAGCGGGGGCGGAAGATGACTCGATGTTGGACAACATGGTTAACGACTTAGGAATGGAAACGGATATGAGTATGGAGAGTAAGACTAGTTCAAGATCTGCAGTTAGTAAAGTCATTGAACTCCAAGTTTGTGTCTGTGGCTGGAGCAAGGCGACAACGGTCAGGGGTTTGAAGGTTCATCAAGGGAAAATGAAATGCTTGAGGGAGAAGGGACAAGGGCCTCGCATTGATCAGTACTTCTTACGAAGTCAGTCAAGTCAGTCGAATGAAATCCAGCGACAGGAAGCAAACCACAGCTCGCAGGATATCAGCACCCCTGTCATAGAGGAGAGGAGGGCTTGCACAGTTAGTGATGAACATATTCATACTTGTGAAACCGGTCAGACTAACCAGCATAAGAGAGAAAAGAACCTCAACGGGCATAGGCCTGGAGTTAGATGGCCAAGAGCTTGTGAGAAAACTGCATGGGATACGGTAAACACAGATCTATGCTTTGCATTGGAAAGATTAACTGGTACAGTTGAAAAGAAGCTGGATAAATTTGGGGACATCATTTACGCATATGGAAGTGAGAGGTTTGGTGTGGAAAAAAGGAAGGAAAAAGTACAAACTGCTCCTGGAATGTCTAGACGGCAGCAGAAAATTGAAGGGTTAGTTAGAGAAAGGAGACAGTTGAGGAAGCAATGGAAAAGAGCAGAACAAAGTCAGAAGGAGGGACTCAATCTCTTACAAAGGGACATAAAAGATAAGCTGGCAACATTACGCAGAGCTGAGCGTCTACGGAAACGCTACAAAAAGAAGGAACGTGCGAGGGCTAATTTCTATAAAGACCCATTCAAATTCGTAAAGAAGTTATTCACCAGTGAGAAGAACGGCACTTTAAAAGCATCTAGAGTTGAGCTAGAGAGATATTTGGAGGAAACGCATACAGATGAAAAAAGGCATGAGCATATGTCAATTCCATCAGACATACCACCTATCAACCCACCAGAATACCAAATGGAGGTCTGTGCACCTAAGTGGAAAGAGGTAGAGCAGGCTGTGAGAAAGGCAAGGGCTGCTTCATCTCCAGGGCCTAATGGAGTTCCGTACAGAGTGTACAAGAGTGCTTCAGGAGTTCTGCGAATTCTGTGGAAATTGTTAAAAGTGGCATGGGAAAAACAGGTTGTACCTAGAGCATGGCGCAGAGCAGGTGGAGTCTTTATACCTAAAGAAAAAGATGCTACAAGCATCAGTCAGTTTCGTCCTATTTCACTATTAAACGTTGAAGGTAAGATTTTCTTCAGCATTATTGCCCAGAGATTGTCCACCTACCTATTAAAGAATGGCTTCATTGACACTTCAGTTCAAAAAGCGGGCATTCCAGGGTTCTCAGGATGCTTAGAACACATCAATGTTATCTGGCAACGAATTCAGTCAGCTAAAAAGGAGAGGAAGGAGCTCCATGTGACATTCCTGGATTTGGCCAATGCATATGGTTCAGTGCCACATGAGCTTCTTTGGGCAGCATTTGATTTTTTCAGAGTTCCAATGTCAATAACAAATTTAGTGAAAGCCTATTTTGGAGATTTGCAATTTAGTTTCTCAACTCCAAAATTCAGCACTGCATGGCAATGCTTAGAGGTTGGAATAATGGCAGGATGCACAATTTCTCCACTGGCTTTTACCATGGCAATGGAAGTAATCATTAGGGCATCAAGATGGGTAGTAGGAGGAGAGCGCTTGGCTTCTGGGTTGCGACTACCACCAATCAGAGCATACATGGATGACATGACAACCATGACTACAACAGTAGCCTGCACTAATCGGTTATTGGGGAAGTTAACAGATAATATTGAATGGGCACGAATGCAATTTAAGCCCTCTAAATCAAGGAGCATCTCCATAGTTAAAGGAAAGGTAGTAGATAAAACATTCTTCATTAATGGTGAGGCAATACCAACAGTTTCTGAGAAGCCAGTGAAAAGTCTTGGGAGATGGTACGATGGAGATCTAAAGGACACAGTTCGAGTGGGAGAAGTTAGACAACAAGCAGTGGAAGGGTTGAAGAGCATAAACAGCTGTGCTCTACCAGGCAAACTAAAACTCTGGTGCTTTCAGTTTGGCCTACTGCCGAGGTTGCTGTGGCCACTGACTGTGTACGAGGTTTCTTTGACAACAGTGGATAAGCTGGAAGCGTTAATAAGTTCATACATCAGGAAATGGTTGGGAGTTCCACGCTGCCTCAGCAGAGTGGGACTTTATAGTAAAGGAATATTGCAGCTGCCAGTCTCTGCTTTAACCGAGGAGTTTAAGTGTGCCAAGGTCAGACTGGAAATGACATTAGTAGAGTCACGTGACAAATGTGTAAGGGAGGCAGCCCCTGTGTTAAAAACTGGTAGAAAGTGGTCAGCAAAGAAATCTGTAGTAGAGGCAAAGGCTGACCTTCAAATAGGGGATATCGTGGGACAGGTACAGCATGGAAGAGGGGGTTTTGGGCTCAGGTTAGCTCCTCCTAAATGGCACAAGGCAGGCCCAGCTCAAAGGAGGAAGCTGGTAGTCAACGAGGTGCGAAAGCAGGAGGAGAGGATGAGGAGTATAAAGGCCATTTCCCAGGCCAAGCAGGGAGAGTGGATGAGATGGGAGAGTGTGGAACAACGCAAAATGGGCTGGCAAGACCTTTGGTCAATGGAAGAGAGTAGGATCAGTTTCCTTATTAGGTCAACATATGATGTTCTCCCATCACCGCAGAACCTAAACCTCTGGGTAGGAGAGGATCCCTCTTGTCCTTTGTGTTCATCACCTGCCACATTAAGGCACATTTTGACAGGATGTAAGGTGGCTCTTAGCCAAGGTCGGTTTACTTGGCGCCATGACCAAGTACTGAGATGTTTGGCTTTAGCATTGGAAGGCAAGCGTAGTATGACCAATAAGTTGCCGCATGTTCTAGCAAAACATTACACGCAGAAGACAACATTCCTCCGCCCAGGCGAGCAACCACCAAGAAAAGGTGTTAACACCAATTCTCGGCCAGGACAACTGGAAGCTGCTAGGGACTGGAAGATGCTGGCTGATCTTGATCAACGGCTTATTTTTCCACCTGAGATTGCCACCACTAACCTACGACCAGACATTGTTTTGTGGTCTGGATCAGCACGCATTGTTCAACTGATAGAGTTGACAGTGCCATGGGAGGATGCTGTAGATGAGGCATATGAGAGGAAGAAACTGCGGTATGCTCATTTGGCCACTGAAGCAGAACAGCGAGGATGGAGAGTCCAGGTTTATCCAGTGGAAGTGGGTTGTCGAGGTTTTGTGGCACACTCTACAACCCGGTTCCTCAGGGACGTCGGATTCAGCGGCCAAGAGTTGCGTCGCACAGTAAAGAACTTATCTGAAGCAGCAGAAAGGAGTAGCAACTGGCTGTGGTTGAGACGGAAAGATTCTAGCTGGCAAGGTACAGGCCGCCATGCTACGGTTTCGTAGAATTCTTGAAACTTGAAGAGTCTGTTGGTTTATTTGTATAGGTTGTATAGTATAGGTTGTATAGTATACTATTTGTATAGGTTGTATAGTATAGAATGACGGGTGGTTGGGTAGATATTGTGTTTTGCGTTAGGTGGTATGCCATACGGAACCGTTGCCACTGTAACTGCTTTAACGCACCAGTGGGGCTCGACAGCCTTATTCAATCGGGTTGGCGCGTATGGTTGGGTTGCGGAGAGATAGTGAGATTGTGGTTAGGTCTCAGCAGCAGGAGGGATGTAGAGGTCAGTAAGCTGGGCTGAGTTGAGTGGGGGACGGAGGGGGGTGACTCTGGGACGCCAGAGTCACTGTCGAGCCCTCTTGAGGTGTCGTGGGCTAGTCGACGAAACACTGAGGACGGAAGGTGCCCACTTGAAGACCCTAGAGATGTCCCCTACTCGGCTCAATCCAGACGGTTGTCGTGTTGGTCCACTAGGGAGACCACACTGTAGTTGCAGCCGTCGTGTGTGCTGACGCGCCAAGTACACTGCAGCCGTTAACGCCAGACAGAAGGGGAGTCACACCCTCATATGGAAAGAAGCGTAAATGGATGGAGAAGCATAGTTTACTGTAAAGCTACGTCTTAGTGTTGCTTATCTTGGCGAAAGCCGAGTACAAATCAGCATGAAGTTTTAACATCTACTCTCGTGTAATGGAAATCATTATTTGCAAAATGAAGCTGTGTATTTATTTCTGATTTCCTGAAAAAATTGTCTTCATTGTTATGATGTAAATTATCTTTGAAAAGTTTGGGGAAAAAAAACATGTTATGAACAAAGTTAAAAACAAATTAAAAACAACGTTACTTTGTCTTGAGCTGACCAGCCAATTATGGTAGTGTGTGTTGATATAGTTGTTCAAGCTTGACAACCTTATTGCCGTATGTTTGCATATCATACTTTTTCTTTCATATTAATATTTGTTGTTTTTCAGACCAGCTGCTATAGAAGAAAAACTGAAATCTGAGTGCAGACACAAGCGAAGAAGAGAGAAGTATTTCAGGTGTCTTAATTTGTGCTGCCTTTGAGTCATTCATGTAAAAATCTGTTTATTTAATTGTTTTGTGTTTTGTTTTTTAGTAAAGCTGCAAGTCACTTGTCCTAGTTGTCCTGGCATACAGTATTTTGAACAACTTCTAATTTCCTTAAAGGGACACTCCACCCATTTGCATTAAGCTTTCCATTGTTAGAAACCCAGTCATACTATTGAATGGTCATGCAACACTCTCTCATTTTCCCCTGAGACGAGAGAAATCCGCTATTTACCTTTTTCACTTCCTCCTACAATGACGCTAAAATCGTCATTTTACGTCATTGTAGGAGGAAGTGTAAGAGGGGGGGGGATTTCTGTAAAGACTACAAGCACTAGTTCCCACCCTTTCAAACCCACCATAGGGGGTTGGACCTAATGCGCTAACCAGAGATGTATAGTAACGAAGTAGAACTACTTCACTACTGTACTTAAGTACTAAAAGGCTGTATCTGTACTCTACTAGAGTATTATTTTTTTCTCATACTTCCACTTTTACTTCAGTACATATTTTCGATGACTTTAATACTTTTACCCCGATACATTTTTCACGTGCTTTATCGTTACAATTATAAAAATGTTACGATTCATTCCAAACCCGCATTATCACTGCCAGAGCGGGAGATGGCTCTGTCACCAGGTTTGATGAAGCTGGCTCATCATTGAGCGAATCAAGCGATCAAGAAGACGCGCGTGTTCCCGTTCTGCTGCTTGCCTCCATTAAGAACACTTGAGCTTTGCTAGTTTGTTTCGAGATGGAAGAACCAGAAACAACGCCTTCAACTTCGAGTGATGGTGAGGATTAGGAGACCACCCCTGGCCCTACTTAATAGTCCATGTTTTCATTTCTGAGTTAAAGACAATTGTGCATAGCCTTCATGAGAATGCTGACGCTCTGAATCGTTCTTTGTTCAGGGAACTACTGCGACCAAAATGGTCGCATATGCGACCTTTTGAAATGCCATTGCGACCATAATTTTTAATTGGTCGCAAATGTATCACTGATTATTTTGTACCTAATTTATGTTTTAGGCTATGAAGTGCGCGCGCCCTCACACAAACACTGTTCCCACAATAACTGCATCCCCAGCTCAAGCTGTGAATGTAGATCATGTGCCCACTACGAAGTACGCACGTCTACACATAAGCACTGCAAACAAACACGCAGTTCAGGCGGGATGTGTAATAAGTGTAGTTCACGCGCCCATAGCAAAATGAGCGCACCCACACATAAACACGACCAACGAGCCGTCAACTCTCTCCCCACACGCAGCGACATAGTTAATAAATGTAGAAAGCGTGCCCACATTGACGTGCGTGCCACTACATATAAAAACTGTCCCCGTAGTACCCGTTCCTCACTGTATTGTATTGTTTCAACCAATTTTAGGGGTGTAATGATACACGTATTCGTATTGAACCGCTCGGTACGAGGCTTTCGGTTCGGTTTTACAAACCGAACGATTCGTTGGACCATTTTTCCTGCCGACCAAAATCCGCGCTGGCGCGACCACCATAAAGTTGCACAACATCAAATGGCAAACGGAATGAAAGCAGAATGAAACTGCGCTATTATTTTGTGCTTCACGGACCGCTTATCAGTTTGGACCATCAATGTCAGTGCAGCGCGAGCCGATCTTGATCAAGCACACAGCACAGCGCTGAGAGATCCAGTAAAGAAAGCATTTGAATTCGCCACTGAAGTAATAACATCACTGCGAGATCTAGTGAGAAGCATTCACATTTCTCTGTTATTAACGGATCAAACAGCGCTGACGTGGAAACCAGGAGAAACATTATGCCATGAATGAACTATAGGCTTTAAGTTCACAGACCAGCTACATTCACCATGGATTTAATATAGTAACACACTGTAACCATGGAAGTTTGGCAGAAATAGTAAAATGCTTTCAGGTAGGTCTACATCACACATCTTTTTCCAACACTTCAAAACTCAAATATTATCATATTTAAATATTATTTTTAATGTGATGATGACCAAAACATTATTTGTTCATACTTCAAAGATGACCCCCATTTATAAAACTAAAAGTTTTAAGATGTAGGACAACTCACACTTACTTAAAAATATTTTTATTTTAATAAATAGGAAATTTCTCTGGCATTTCTTTATTTTTGCTATATCGAAAACGTACCGAACCGTGACATCACTGTATCGAATCAAACCGAACCGTGAATTTTGTGAACCATTACACCCCTAACCAATTTTAAAGAAAACAAGAAGGCATGTGGTTTAAAAGATGGTGTCACGGTGTGGGTTTTGTGTCTTGTCCCATGTTCAGCTGTTCCCCGTTATGTTGATTAGTCTTCCCAGGTGTTTCTGTTTAACCACGCCCCCTTGTTATCTTGTTTAGCTTGTGTTCCCTTGTATTTAAACCCTGTGTTTCAGTCCAGTCTTTGTGAGATCTTAATGTTGTAATGGTTGCTGTTCCCGTGTTCCTGGTCCGAGTGTCTTTTGTTTGTTTTATCATTAAATGTGCTTGCAATTGGATTCACTTCTCGCTTCATCCTTCCCGCAACGTTACAGAAGATCTCACCAAAAATGAATCCAGCAGCACAACTGATGAATATGGATCTAACAGGTACCATCCAGAGCCCGCTGAGTAAACTGTGTTCTATTTATCAATTCAATCGCATCATTGAGGATTATGTGGAGGAGTTTCTTTTTTATAGTCACCTCGTTCCTGGTGATGAGGCTATGCTAAAGGACTGTTTCTGGAGTGGACTAGACCAGGACATTAGCTCAACTTTACCAGAGGAAGACCCCAGCTGGAACCTGGCACAGTATATTGACTTTGTCCTGGAGTTTTGTGGATCCCCCTTCACCGTAGGGAAGGTGGAGGAGGATGTTATCACGACCGCACTGCCTGAGAATCTTCTCATCACTTCAGCCGTCAAGCTAGCCATGGCATCGGCCTATGGGTGTCCAGGACTGATGTCCACCCTGGCACAGCCGTCGCTGATGTCAGTACGGAGGGCCAAGAAGACCGTCGTTCCAGGGTCCCGTCTCCCAGAGCCTGTCCAGCCAGAGCCTCGTCACGTCCCAGCAGAGCTTCCAGTGCCTCGTCACGTCCCAGCAGAGCTTCCAGTGCCTCGTCACGTCCAGCCAGAGCTTCACGTCAGCCACGTCCAGCCAGAGCTTCACGTCAGCCACGTCCAGCCAGAGCTTCACGTCAGCCACGTCCAGCCAGAGCTGCACGTCAGCCACGTCCAGCCAGAGCTGCACGTCAGCCACGTCCAGCCAGAGCTGCACGTCAGCCACGTCCAGCCAGAGCTTCACGTCAGCCACGTCCAGCCAGAGCTTCACGTCAGCCACGTCCAGCCAGAGCTTCACGTCAGCCACGTCCAGCCAGAGCTTCACGTCAGCCACGTCCAGCCAGAGCTTCACGTCAGCCACGTCCAGCCAGAGCTTCACGTCAGCCACGTCCAGCCAGAGCTTCACGTCAGCCACGTCCAGCCAGAGCTTCACGTCAGCCACGTCCAGCCAGAGCTTCACGTCAGCCACGTCCAGCCAGAGCTTCACGTCAGCCACGTCCAGCCAGAGCTTCACGTCAGCCACGTCCAGCCAGAGCTTCACGTCAGCCACGTCCAGCCAGAGCTTCACGTCAGCCACGTCCAGCCAGAGCTTCACGTCAGCCACGTCCAGCCAGAGCTTCACGTCAGCCACGTCCAGCCAGAGCCTCACGTCAGTCACGTCCAGCCAGAGCCTCACGTCAGCCACGTCCAGCCAGAGCCTCACGTCAGTCACGTCCAGCCAGAGCTTCATGCCGAGCCAGAGACTGCCCACGTCACGTCTGCCGAGCCAGAGACTGCCCACGTCACGTCTGCCGAGCCAGAGACTGCCCACGTCACGTCTGCCGAGCCAGAGACTGCCCACGTCACGTCTGCCGAGCCAGAGACTGCCCACGTCACGTCTGCCGAGCCAGAGACGCTTCACGTCACTTCTGCCGATCCAGAGACTGAGCTTCACGTCACTTCTGCCGATCCAGAGACTGAGCTTCACGTCACTTCTGCCGTTCCAGAGACTGAGCTTCACGTCACTTCTGCCGTTCCAGAGACTGAGCTTCACGTCACTTCTGCCGTTCCAGAGACTGAGCTTCACGTCACTTCTGCCGATCCAGAGACTGAGCGTCACGTCACGTCCGCCCGTCCAGAGTCTCGTCCTGTGGAGCCTGAGCCTGAGCCTCTTCCTCTTTCTGAGCCTGTGTCTACGGACAAGATGGCCGCCTCCGAGCCTGTGTCTACGGACAGGATGGTCGTCGTCACAGTGTCTGCTGTTCCTGAGCCGGAGCCAGTGTCTGCTGTTCCTGAGCCGGAGCCAGTGTCTGCTGTTCCTGAGCCGGTGTCTGTTCCTGAGCCGGTGTCTGTTCCTGAGCCGGTGTCTGTTCCTGAGCCGGTGTCTGTTCCTGAGCCGGTGTCTGTTCCTGCCCTTAACCCTATAGCTGCCCCCAAGAAAATTTTGGGGGGGGGCAGTAGGTCCATTGATGGGACCATGAAGGCACTGCCGGATCCGCCCTGGCTCCCTGCACTGCCGGATCCGCCGTGGCCGCCCGAGGGGTCGTCACCGCCGTGGCCGCCCGAGGGGTCGTCACCGCCGTGGCCGCCCGAGGGGTCTTCACCGCCGTGGCCGCCCGAGGGGTCTTCACCGCCGTGGCCGCCCGAGGGGTCTTCACCGCCGTGGCCGCCCGAGGGGTCTTCACCGCCGTGGCCGCCCGAGGGGTCTTCACCGCCGTGGCTGCCCGAAGTGTCTGCTCTGTCCTGGTCGCCTGCACAGCCGGTGCCACCCTGGTCGTCTCCGCCGTGGCCGCCTGATGGACTGTCTGCTCTGCCCCGGCCGCCCGTTGGACTGTCTGCTCCGCCCTGGTCAGCTGCACTGCCCGCTCCGCCCTGGCCTTCGCCTCATCCTGCTCCGCCCTGGTCACCGGTCCAGTCTGGTCCGCTCACACTCTGCGGCCCAGGCCCGCCTTGGCTATCTCCTGGTCCCGTTCCCCTGCACGGGCCTGGCCCTCCATCCCTCCCCCAGACCGCCTCCGCTTCACCACCCTCCTGAACTATTGTTTTTTGTTTTTTATGGGCGTCGGGAGCCGCCCATAGGGGAGGGGCTATGTCACGGTGTGGGTTTTGTGTCTTGTCCCATGTTCAGCTGTTCCCCGTTATGTTGATTAGTCTTCCCAGGTGTTTCTGTTTAACCACGCCCCCTTGTTATCTTGTTTAGCTTGTGTTCCCTTGTATTTAAACCCTGTGTTTCAGTCCAGTCTTTGTGAGATCTTAATGTTGTAATGGTTGCTGTTCCCGTGTTCCTGGTCCGAGTGTCTTTTGTTTGTTTTATCATTAAATGTGCTTGCAATTGGATTCACTTCTCGCTTCATCCTTCCCGCAACGTTACAGATGGCAAGTAAAATAAAAAGCACATCTGTATGCAATACAGTTTCATTATTGTATATTATTATCCAGAGCGGCTTACTATAAATAATCTGTGCGACCAAATCATGTTTTGCGCCAGTAACTGAAAAAGTTAGTAGCGCAAGTACCACCAGTGCAAAAGGTTAGTGTAGTTCCCTGTTGTTTAAATAGTTTAAAATTACTATTAAAAAGATATAAGACTCAAATTTATGTATTTGAACACAATTTTATTCTGGGGAGTTATGTAATTAAAAAATGAGTCGATACCTTTAGTATGAATTATGAGCGTCAGCCGATCCCATTCAGAAAAAAAATGTGCTGTCGTCATGAGAATGCTTGACAAACCAACGTTCCTCAGGGCTTTTAGCTAAAAAATGTGCAGATTTTGACAAATATTGATAGATTTCATAGGTTTACGTCAGATTTCTATAGAGAGGAATAATATTTATTGAAATTATACTCAAAATGGGCCTATGTAATCATTATGAGCGCTGGATACTCCGATGTAGCCTACTGTGTTTTCAATCCATACTGGCAGCCTGAGGGCACCAGCTGCACATTTAGTCCATATATGGAACACATGAAGAAGAGACATCATGTGACATTCAGGAACTCCCTGACATAAAGCTTCCAGAGATCGCTGTTACATGCAGATAAATACCCAATAAACTGGAGAAATAAGGCACAAGCAGAAAGAGAAGGGAGGGATGCTTTAAAGGGGGAAGGGACATACTTGATCTGTTTTTGTCTACAAAGAGTTAAACTCAGTGTTTTAAGGTGCTTTTGTACATTCCTGTCCTTGTACTGCTGCTTCAGCCAAATGAATTGTAAGTGTCCTAAACATTTGAAATAATATATACAAAATGATGTTCAAACTTTTGACAGTTTTTTTTAACTACATAACACGATACTTGTACTTTTACTTTCAATACCCGAGTAGTACATTTAAAAAAAAACTACAAAGTACAATTTTTTTTTGAATACTTTAGTACTTCTACTTAAGTGTGGTGCTTAAAGAATACTTCAACTTCTACTCAAGTTACTTTTTTGATAGACCACTTGTAGTTTTACTCAAGTCCGGGTTTCGAGTACTTTATACATCTCTGGCGCTAACAGACCTATCACAGATCAGTGCCAGTGCGTTTGATTTCACTGGCAGAAACCTTTTGAAAATATAGACGAAGGTCGAGCAAAACATACAAGATATTTAGTTTGTAAACAGACAAATCATAGGAGATGTGTTGCTTTACAGCAGACAACTATGTCAGTGTGTGTTCTCAGTAGCCACTAGCTGCTAATAGAGTTGAATCAGAAAGAACCTTACCTCCAGGCAAATGCATTTAGCGCTGCTAAGCACTGCTAGTTCCAGACCTGGCTGTTCGTCGTCATCATCTGGCAAGGTAAATATAGACGGAATTGCTATTTTCACAAGCGCGGGTCTCAGTTCAATCCTAAGGGTTTGGGTTCGAAATCTTCTGGATTGAAATATAGAGTGGACACGTCAGATGTTTTAGTGCTTCAATGGCTGTCCTCTCCTCCGAACTTCGGGTTACTGATAGCTCGTAGCCATTTTTTGCACAAGTCCAAATCTGCATAGCTGCCAACTTTTGAGTATAGCTCAATATCAGAAATGCGTTTTCGGATGCATCCGTCCCCGAGATTGACCTGAAGGACGCGTACTTTCATGTCTCGATTCTTCCTCGACACAGGCCATTCTGCGCTTTGCGTTTGAGGGTCGAGCATATCAGTACAAAGTCCTACCCTTCAGGCTGTCCCTGTCCCCCCGTGTCTTCACGAAAGTCACGGAGGGGGCCCTTGTTCCCATGAGAGAACAGGGCGTTCGCATCCTCAACTATCTCGACGACTGGCTCATACTAGCACACTCTCGAGATCAGCTCTGCGAACACAGGGACCTCGTGCTGAGGCACCTCAGCCAGTTGGGTCTTCAGGTCAACTGGGAAAAGAGCAAACTCGCCCCGTGCAGAAGATCTCTTTTCTCGGTATGGAGTTGGACTCGGTCACACACACATAGGCCTCACAGAGCAGCGCGCTCAGTCGGTGCTGAACTGCTTGAACATGTTCAAGGGCAGGACAGCGGTTCCACTGAAATTTTTTCAGAGGCTCCTGGGGCATATGGCAGCGGCAGCAGCGGTTACCCCGCTTGGCTTGCTTCATATGAGACCGCTTCAGCACTGGCTTCACGGCCGAGTCCCGAGATGGCCGTAGCATCACGGCACTCACCGGGTGGCGATCACACCGGCCTGCCGCCAGACCTTCAGCCCATGGTCAGATCCCTTGGCTCAGATGCGCAGACACTGTGCAAAGTCAGGGAGGACGAGGAGCAGGTCCTTCTGGTGGCTCGCTATTGGCCCACCCGGACTTGGTTCCCAGAACTCATGCTCCTTGTGACAGTCCCTCCCTGGCCCATTCCTCTGAGGAAGGATCTTCTGACTCAGAGACGGGGCACCCTATGGCACCTGCGTCCAGACCTCTGGAAACTCCATGTCTGGTCCCTAGACGGGACGCAGAGGTTTTAGGTGACTTACCCCCTGAGGTACTTAACACCATCACTTCAGCACGGGCGCCGTCCACGAGACGTGTTTACGCCCTGAAGTGGAACCTGTTCGCCGAGTGGTGTTCTTCTCGCCGAGAAGACCCCCGAAGATGTTCGATAGGGTCTGTGCATTCCTTCTTGCAGCAGGGGTTGGAGCGAAGACTGTCTCCCTCCACCCTCAAAGTACATGCTGCCGCTATTTCAGCTTATCACGACCACATAGATGGCAAAATAGTTGGAAAGCACGACCTGGTCGTCAGGTTTCTTAGGGGGGCGAGACGATTAAATCCTACTCGACCCCCCTCTATACCCTCTTGGGATCTTCCTCTGGTGCTTCGAGCACTTCAGGATGTTCCCTTTGAGCCTCTGCAATCAGTAGACTTAAAGCTTCTTTCCATGAAGACTTTGCTGCTGGTTGTACTGGCCTCTGTCAAGAGGATAGGAGACCTGCACGCATTTTCGGTCGACGAATCGTGCCTAGAGTTCGGGCCGGGTGACAACCATGTGGTAATAAGACACCGGCCTGGCTATGTGCCCAAGGTTCCTACCTCTCCCTTCAAAGACCAGGCAGTGAACCTGCAAGCACTGCCTTTGGAGGAGGCAGACCCAGCCCTGGCTTTGCTCTGTCCCGTTCACGCTCTGCGTATGCACGTGGACAGAACTCAAAGCATCAGGACCTCAGACCAGCTCTTTGTCTGTTACGGAGGCCAGCAGAAGGAAAAGGCTGTCTCCAAGCAGAGGATGGCCCACTGGATAGTGGATGCCATTGCCTTGGCTTACCAAGCTCAAGGCGTGCCCTGCCCGCTCAGGTTGCATGCACACTCCACGAGAGGCGTTGCATCCTCCTGGGCGCTGGCACGTGGCTCCTCGCTAACAGATATCTGTAGAGCTGAGGGCTGGGCGACACCTAACACGTTCGCTAGATATTATAGCCTACGTGAAGAGCCGGTCTCCTCCCGTGTTCTCACCCTAGACGGATAGAAGCACCGAGAGGCCCAGCTCTGTCGGCTTGCTGCACCCTACTGTGCAACTTTATTACTCCAGAGTAAAACCTGTTGAGTCCTCCAAAACCCCTCGGCCTGGACATGGCGGAGCGTCCGGCGCCAGGCCCTTATCCGCTGAATCCTTGAGAGCCTCAATATGTGTGACCCTACGTGGATCCCATATGTGTATATTCTCCACGGCTGCTTAGGAGACGGAAGCCCGTGTCTTTCCCTTGGGCTAAGTCACCCATTATTTCATATGCAGTACAACCTTCGGGTTAGTCAAGTCAAGTCAAGTCAAGTATATTTATATAGCGCTTTTCACAATACAGATTGTATCAAAGCAGCTTCACAGTATCAATCAAAACAACATAACAATGTTTGTTTATTAGTGGAAAACAATAAAATAAAAAAGACATCCAAGTTTGGAAGGGCTGATCAATGTTATTAATGATTGGTTAATTAATTTGAATATCCCCAACTGAGCAAGCCAAAGGCAACAGTGGCAAGGAACCGAAAAACTCCATCAAGTGACCCAGTGGTGTCCTGGAACTCCATCAAGTAACCCAATGGAGAAAAAAAAACCTTGGGAGAACCCAGGCTCAGTCGGGGGCCAGTTCTCCTCTGGCTTTTATGAACTAGAGGCCGGATTTACAGTAACTGTAAGTTTTAAAATTTTATATGAATGCCTGGCTTAAGAGATGCGTCTTTAGTCTAGTTTTAAACTGGGAGAGCGAGTCTGAGCAACGAACAATATCAGGAAGGCTATTCCAGAGCTTCCGAGCTAAATGTGAAAATGCTCTCCCTCCTTTGGTGGATCTGGATATCCTAGGTATGACCAGAAGCCTCGAATTTAGTGATCTTAAAGAGCGCAATGGATTATAGGGCGATAGAAGGTCCGTTAAATAGACTGGAGCTAAACCATTTAGGGCTTTATAGGTCAGTAGCAATACCTTGTAATTAATACGGAACTTTATAGGTAACCAATGAAGTGATGATAAAATCGGTGTTATATGATCATATTTTCTTGATCTAGTAAGAACTCTAGCGGCTGCATTTTGGACTAACTGTAGCTTGTTTATTGAGGATGCAGGACAACCAGCTAATAAAGCATTACAATAATCTAGTCTCGAGGTCATGAATGCATGAACTAACTTTTCTGCATCAGAGACTGATAGCATATTACGTAGTTTAGCAATGTTTCTAAGGTGGAAAAAGGCTGTTTTTGTAACATATGAAATATGCTTTTCAAAAGACAGGTTGCAGTCTAATATAACACCCAGGTCTTTTACAGTAGAGGATAAAGTAACAGGGCATCCTACTATGTTAAAGTAGGGTTAGTCCATATGTATTTTCCACATAACTCTTTGAAGAAGTGGCTTCCGCAGCGTTTCCTTCCTAAATAGTAAGGGCACGCTTTCCCAGTGTTATCCAATATCTCACTGTATGGGTTAATCACGGAACAACAGTGTCAGACTCACTCTGTATAAGCCTCCTTCTATCGTCCTTCCAGGCAAGAAGGTGTAGAGGCTTGCATGGGGCGCTGGATGGGGTGCAGCGGCTGTGGCGCTTTGGTAGGGATTCCTATTGGTCAGTCATGACCTACGTTGTAGTGACTGACCGATAGGGAACGTCTCGGTTACATGTGGTAACCCTCGTTCCCTGAGGGAGGGAACGGAGACGTAGGTCCCGTCGCCACATCTGCTGCCGCCCAGCTTTTTCAGGCTTGGCTCCTCAGCAAAAAACTGCAGTGCAATCACCAGCTGCTCGTTATATACCCGCGCTGCGAGGCTGCACAGCTGATGCAAATGATTGCATGCCAATGTGCATTGGCTTGTTTTAGTTTCACTCGAAGTAGATTGGCCTCTCTAGCGAGATTCCTATTGGTCAGTCATGACCTACGTCTCCGATCCCTCCCTCAGGGAACGAGGGTTACCATATGTAACCGAGACGTTCCTCAAGGTTCGGTTCTTGGCCCACTACTGTTCATCATCTACATATATCCACTCTGTGACATCATACGCAGACAAGGACTTAAATTCCATTGCTATGCTGATGACATTCAAATCTATCTTACCACCAGCTCCAATAGGCCATCTCTGCCTGACTCACTCACTGCATGTATCAGGGACATCAAGCAGTGGATGTCCCTGAATTTCCTCAAATTAAATAAGAAAACCGATATATTAGTGATTGGCTCTATTGCCTCAGTTGAAAGGATGGGCCAGTCCTTTGATATTGATGGACTCCACGTTAAGCCTTCGTCATTTGTAACTTTGGTGTCTTATTCGATCTGACTATCTTTTGGCTCTCATATTTCTTTTGTTAAAAACTTTTTTCCATCTTCGCAATATTGCTCGTTAACTATCGTCTCTCACTGTAGCTGATGCTGAAACCTTAATTCATGCATTAATCACATCACGCCTGGACTATTGCAATGCCGTATTTCTTGGTCTTCCCAAAAAACTTATTTCAAGACTACAGTATGTTCAAAACTTTGCAGCAAGAGTTGTCACCTCAACTAGGCGTTCTGCTCATATTACTCCTCTGCTTCATGACCTCCACTGGCTACCTGTGGCATCACGTATCCACTTTAAGGTATTGCTTCTAACGTTCAAAGCATTAAATGGTCTTGCTCCACAAGTCATTTTTTGGAAGTCCAAGTCAAGTCTCTGAGCACGAGTTCAAGTCAAATCTCAAGTCTCTCTTGCCATCTGATCTGTCCCTGTATTGTTAAATCTTATGAATTCAGAGCATGTCCTGTAGCTACCATCCATACAATACAGAATCAAAATCAGTTGTATGGGGTCTACAGCAATGAAATCTGAAGAAACACAAATTAAGAACTCTGTTTCAATTTCATTCTGTATTTTTATTGGTATCTGCGCCAAAGAATACATGTTTGTCTTTTGTCAGACAGACTTTGTTTGTCATTCTTTTTTCATTGTGTTCACATATAAGATGGGGAAACCTAGATATTTCTGGATATTTTGTTATCCTGTAAATCAGAATATACTGTCAATATAGCCTTAAAGGTGCCCTAGAATGGTTTTTATTTTTATTGAATGATTTCCATTACACAAGAGTAGATTTTAAAACTTCATGCTGATTTGTACTCGGCTTTCGCCAAGATAAGCAACACTAAGACGTAGCTTTACAGTAAACTATGCTTCTCCATCCATTTACGCTTCTTTCCATATGAGGGTGTGACTCCCCTTCTGTCCGGCGTTAACGGCTGCAGTGTACTTGGCGCGTCAGCACACACGACGGCTGCAACTACAGTGTGGTCTCCCTAGTGGACCAGCACGACAACCGTCTGGATTGAGCCGAGTAGGGGACATTTCTAGGGTCTTCAAGTGGGCACCTTCCGTCCTCAGTGTTTCGACTAGCCCACGACACCTCAAGAGGGCTCGACAGTGACTCTGGCGTCCCAGAGTCACCCCCCTCCGTCCCCCACTCAACTCAGCCCAGCTTACTGACCTCTACATCCCTCCTGCTGCTGAGACCTAACCACAATCTCACAATCTCTCCGCAACCCAACCATACGCGCCAACCCGTTTGACTAAGGCTGTCGAGCCCCACTGGTGCGTTAAAGCAGTTTCAGTTGCAACGGTTCCGTATGGCATACCACCTACCGCAAAACACAATATCTGCCCAACCACCCGTCATTCACGCAATATACACAGGAACGTAATGACTGTAAATACTATACAACCTATACAAATAAACCAACAGACTCTTCAAGTTTTTCAAGAATTCTACGAAACCGTAGCGTGGCGGCCTGTACACAGCCAGCTAGAATCTTTCCGTCTCAACCACAGCCAGTTGCTGCTCCTTTCTGCTGCTTCAGATAAGTTCTTTACTGTGCGACGCAACTCTTGGCCGCTGAATCCGACGTCTCTGAGGAACCGGGTTGTAGAAAGTGGAACCCACTTCCACTGGATAAACCTGGACTCTCCATCCTCGCTGTTCTGCTTCAGTGGCCAGATGAGCATACCGCAGTTTCTTCCTCTCATATGCCTCATCTACAGCATCCTCCCATGGCACGGTTAACTCTATCAGTTGAACAATGCGTGCTGATCCAGACCACAAAACAATGTCTGGTCGTAGGTTAGTGGTGGCAATCTCAGGTGGAAAAATAAGCCGTTGATCAAGATCAGCCAGCATCTTCCAGTCCCTAGCAGCTTCCAGTTGTCCTGGGCGAGAATTGGTGTTAACACCTTTTCTTGGTGGTTGCTCGCCTGGGCGGAGGAATATTGTCTTCTGCGTGTAATGTTTTGCTAAAAGAGGCAGTAACTTATTAGTCATACTACGCTTGCCTTCCAATGCTAAAGCCAAACATTGCAGTACTTGGTCATGGCGCCAAGTAAACCGACCTTCGCTAAGAGCCACCTTACATCCTGTCAAAATGTGCCTTAATGTGGCAGGTGATGAACACAAAGGACAAGAGGGATCCTCTCCTACCCAGAGGTTTAGGTTCTGCGGTGATGGGAGAACATCATATGTTGACCTAATAAGGAAACTGATCCTACTCTCTTCCATTGACCAAAGGTCTTGCCAGCCCATCTTGCGTTGTTCCACACTCTCCCATCTCATCCACTCTCCCTGCTTGGCCTGGGAAATGGCCTTTTATACACCTCATCCTCTCCTCCTGCTTTCGCACCTCGTTGACCAGCTTCCTCCTTTGAGCTGGGCCTGCCTTGTGCCATTTAGGAGGAGCTAAGCTGAGCCCAAAACCCCCTCTTCCATGCTGTACCTGTCCCACGATATCCCCAATTTGAAGGTCAGCCTTTGCCTCTACTACAGATTTCTTTGCTGAGCACTTTCTACCAGTTTTTAACACAGGGGCTGCCTCCCTTACACATTTGTCACGTGACTCTACTAATGTCATTTCCAGTCTGACCTTGGCACACTTAAACTCCTCGGTTAAAGCAGAGACTGGCAGCTGCAATATTCCTTTACTATAAAGTCCCACTCTGCTGAGGCAGCGTGGAACTCCCAACCATTTCCTGATGTATGAACTAATAATGTTTTCTGGGTTGCCCTTATAGTGTTAGTATGTTTTTTTAGATCAAAAATAGTCATAATTTATAAATAAAAGGCATTTTTCCTAGCCTGATTTTAGCCTCTGATTTGAAAGCTCTGTTTCAAGGGGCGTGTCTGCTGTGTGTAACCGGCCTCTGCTGTGATTGGCTGACATGCTTGCTTATGAAATAGCTACGTATTACATGTGAAACTCTCTCGAATACTTTTACTACAGATATTATACGTTTTTACTATTACAGCTATCGAGATTAACGAATTGTGAGATGTTTTTAAAGTATTTAGATCTATTCCCATCACATAAAATGTTGCCGTGATGAGCAATGAGCAAACAGATGACAGTGTGTTGATCGTGAGAATAAAGATCTTATCATTGCAACGCAGTTTCTGCACTCTCTCTAATGCTTTCACCAATGCAAACACGATGATGTAAATACAGTATTGAACGATTTTGAGAGAAAGATTACCTGTCTGAACTTGAACAATTACACATCAGAAAGTGTTGCTTGGTAGCTCGATCGATATATTTTCAGACGTTCATCGAGGCCAGCTCTGTACTGGCCCAAGTTGAGGAAACAGTATCGTCGGTGAAATGTTTGGAAATTTACAGAAAAAAATACAATTAACCCATTATTTCTTCAGAGGCTCGGATGAAGAAACTAAATACCTTTGTGTTCATTTGTACATCCAAACACTGAGCAACTGCCATGCTTTGGCTGCACAGTTCCGCCTGTCATTGAACATGGGCTGGCATATGCACATTTTTGGAGTTGCACATATTAATGATCCCGACTGTTGCGTCATAGTGTTATGTGGAGATTTTTCAAGGGTGTCTTTTAAAAACGAGATTTAAGTAAGAGGGAGAAAACAATAGTGTTTGAGACTCACTGTATGTCATGTCCATGTACTGAACTCTTGTTATTTAACTATGCCAAAATAAATTCAATTTCACATTCTAGGGCACCTTTAAATAGATTTAGCCATGTTTTTGGAAAAAAAAGTTATATAAATCAGGCTAGGAATAATATATTTACAAATCCCTCTGTAAATGTCTTCATAATATAACTAGGTACCAGAGATGTATGAAGTACTCAAAACCCGGACTTGAGTAAAAGTACAAGTGCTCTATCAAAAAAGTAACTTGAGTAGAAGTTGAATTATTCTTTAAGCACCACACTTAAGTAGAAGTACTAAAGTATTCAAAAAAAATTGTACTTAAGTATTGTAAGTAGTTTATTTTAAAATGTACTAAAGTACTGAAAGTAAAAGTTATGTAGTTAAAAAAAAACAGTCAAAAGTTTGAACATCATATTGTTTATATTATTTCAAATGTTTAGGACACTTACAATTAATTTGGCTGAAGCAGCAGTTCAAGGACAGGAATGTACAAAAGCACCTTAAAACACTGAGTTTAACTCTTTGTAAACAAGTCAAGTCAAGTCAAGTCACCTTTATTTATATAGCGCTTTTTACAATACAAATTGTTTCAAAGCAGCTTTACAGAGATAACAGGAAAACAATGTTGTAATAGTATTGTTAAATTCAAAATTAAATGTTAAATGAAAAACAGATCAAGTATGTCCCTTCCCCCTTTAAAGCATCCCTCCCTTCTCTTCCTGCTTGTGCCTTATTTCTCCAGTTTATTGGGTATTTATTTGCATCTAACAGCATCTCTGGAAGCTTTATGTCAGGGAGTTCCTGGAATGTCACATGATATGTCCTCTTCTTCATGTGTTCCATATATGGACTAAATGTGCAGCTGGCGCCCTCAGGCTGCCAGTATAGATTGAAAACACAGTAGGCTACATCAGAGTATCCAGCGCTCATAATGATTACATCAGCCCATTTTGGGTATAATTTCAATAAATATTATTCCTCTCTATAGAAATCTGACGCAAACCTATGAAATCTATCAATATTTGTCAAAATCTGCACATTTTTTAGCTAAAATCCCTGAGGAACATTGGTTTGTCAAGGCGTTATCATGACGACAGCACTTTTTTTTTTTTTCTGAATGGGAGCGGCTGACGCTTATAATTCATACTAAAGGTATCGACTCATTTTTTCCCCAGAGTAACTCCCCAGAATAAAATTGTGATCAAATACTGAAACTTGAGTCATATCTTTTTAATAGTGATTTTTAACTATTTAAAGGGCACCTTTTATGGCATTTAAAATGTTCCTAATATTGTTCTGGGAGTCCCCACAACAGTTTTACACGCATGCAATGACAAAAAACACTTTTGTTGTCTTATAATATGCATTTATTTTTACCTGATTTGCTCACCGACTCCCTAATGATTAGTTTTTCGACTCATTTTTCAAACCCCTCCTTTACGTGACGCTAATCTGCTGCGGTGATTGGTCAGATGACACAGTCAGTTATTGTTTGCGTTAGCCCAACGCTTAAACATATTGATAAAGCACTGCAGTACTACAAGACGCTCTATTCTTCATGTCAAGTCAAGTCAAGTCACCTTTATTTATATAGCGCTTTTTACAATTCAAATTGTTTCAAAGCAGCTTTACAGAGATAACAGAAAAACAATGTTGTAATAGTATTGTTAAATTCAAAATTAAATGTTAAATGTCCCCAACTAAGCAAGCCAAAAGCCAATGGCAACAAAGGCGAAGAGAGGCGAAAAAGGCAACAGTGGCAAGGAACCAAAACTCCATCAGGTGACAGAATGGAGAAAAAAACCTTGGGAGAACCCAGGCTCAGTCAGGGGGCCAGTCCTCCTTTGGCCAACAAACGAACAGTGTATGATTATGAGTTAGGCAGCATAACGTCAGGAGTCAGATGTGATCAGAACTTTCATGATATTTATCCAGTTCATCTGGTTGGGTTGGGTCATCCGGCCGGTGAGGAGATGAGTGTGTTGAGGTGTTCATGGGCCTTCACAGTGTTGATGGGCTGGCTCATCAGGGATGCGTTGTCATCGTGTCCATGTGATGGTCCTTCCTCAGATCTGGATATGGCCTGGATCCGGCGGTTCGCGGTAAACCTCGGGATAAACAGAGACTAATATTAGCGTAGACGCCATCCTTCTTATGATGTACAAAGTACATCAGGAATTATGGGAAGTGTTCCCGGTTCCGGCTGATCTAAACTATGCAGCCTAACATTGAATTATAGAAATCTATAATGTGTTATGTGTATGCTAAGCCAAAGAGATGTGTTTTTAGTCTAGATTTAAACTGACAGACTGTATCTGCTTCCCGGACTGTGTTAGGAAGATTGTTCCAAAGTTTTGGTGCTAAATAGGAAAAGGATCTACCGCCAGCAGTCGATTTTGATATTCTAGGTATTATCAACTGGCCAGAATTTTGAGATCGCAATAGACGTGAAGGACTATAATGCGTTAAGAGCTCGCTCAAGTACTGGGGAGCTAAACCATTTAGTGCTTTGTAAGTAATCAGCAATATTTTAAAATTTATACGATGTTTAATAGGCAGCCAATGCAGTGTTGACAGAACCGGGCTAATATGGTCATACTTCCTGGTTCTGGTAAGAACTCTAGCGGCTGCGTTTTGAACTAGCTGTAGTTTGTTTATTAAGCGTGCAGGGCAACCACCCAGAAGAGCATTACAATAATCTAGCCTGGATGTCATGAATGCATGAACTAATTGTTCCGCATTTGTCAGTGAGAGCATATGACGTAATTTAGATATATTTTTAAGATGGAAAAATGCGGTTTTACAGATACTAGACACGTGACTTTCAAATGAAAGATTGGTATCAAAGAGCACACCCAGGTTCCTAACCGACGACGAAGACTTAACAGAGCAGCCATCAATTGTTAGACAGTATTCTGGGTTATTACGTGTGGCAGTTTTTTGTCCAATGATTAGAATCTCTGTTTTTTCAGAATTTAGTAATAGGAAATTACTGGTCATCCAATTTTTTATATCAGCTATGCATTCCGTTAATTTTAAGAATTGGTAAGTTTCGTTAGGTTTTGAAGAAATATACAGCTGAGTATCATCAGCATAACAGTGAAAGCTAATTCCATATTTCCTAATGATATCTCCTAATGGCAGCATGTACAGAGTGAACAGCAGCGGTCCTAGTACTGAGCCTTGTGGTACGCCGTACTGAACTTGTGATCGATAAGACATCTCTTCATTTACTGCTACAAACTGAAAACGGTCAGATAAGTATGATTTAAACCATGCTAGTGCAATTCCACTAATGCCAACATAGTTTTCTAGTCTATTTAAAAGAATGTTGTGGTCGATAGTATCAAATGCAGCACTAAGATCAAGTAACACTAACAGAGAGATACAACCACGATCGGATGATAAGAGCAAATCATTTGTGACTTTAATGAGAGCAGTCTCAGTACTATGGTACGGTCTAAATCCGGACTGAAAATCCTCGCAGATATTATTTCTTTCTAAAAAGGAACACAGTTGTGATGATACTGCTTTTTCTAGTATCTTTGACAGAAAAGGCAGATTTGAGATTGGCCTGTAATTGACTAATTCTGTAGGATCAAGTTGCGGTTTTTTAACAAGCGGTTTAATCATAGCCAACTTAAAGGTTTTTGGTACGTATCCTAGAGACAAAGATGAATTAATGATATTTAGAAGAGGATCTATGACCTCTGGAAGCATCTCTTTCAGTAGCTTAGTCGGTATAGGGTCTAGCATACAAGTTGTGGATTTAGATGAATTAACAAGTTTGCAAAATTCTTCCTCTCCTATAGCAACAAATGAATCAAAATGTTCCTCACGGAGACTACAATGCACTCCCTGATGCGCTACTGTAGTAGACGGTTGCATAGTTATAATTTTGTCCCTGATATTATAGATCTTATAAGTGAAGAAGTTCATAAAGTCATTACTGCTGTGTTTCTTGGAAACTTCTGGGCTTGAAGCTTTCTTTTTCGTTAGTTTAGCCACTTGTTCAAATAAATACCTAGGATTATGTTTATTTTCTTCTAATAAGGTTGAAAAATAATCCGTTCTAGCATCTTTTAATGCCTCTCTGTAAGCAATCGAGCTCTCCTTCCATGAAATCCGAAATACCTCTAGTTTTGTTTTCTTCCAGTTTCGTTCCATTTTTCTGGCTGCTCTCTTAAGGGCCCGGGTGTGCTCGTTGTACCACGGCGTTGGACTATTTTCTTTAATCTTCTTTAAGCGCAACGGAGCAACTATGTCTAAAGTGCTGGAAAAGAGAGATTTAAACGTTTCTGTTGCAATATCAAGTTCTTCTAAGCTATCCGGGATGCTGAGATTATGAAACTGATTAGGAAGATTATTAATAAAGCCATCTTTAGTGGCAGAAGTGATAGGTCTAACATATTTATAACACGGAGTCGGCTTTGCAGCCTTGGCTAAATGTAATTTACACGAGACTAGATAATGATCTGAGATGTCGTCGCTCTGCTGCAGAATTTCAATGGCATCAACATCTATTCCATGAGATAATATTAGATCTAGAGTATGATTACGACAATGAGTAGGTTCTGACACGTGTTGTCTCACTCCAATTGAGTTTATAATGTCTTTAAATGCCAGTCCCAATGCATCTTTTTCATTATCTACATGTATATTAAAATCACCAACAATTAGGACTTTATCGGCAGCCAATACTAATTTTGATAGAAAGTCAGCAAATTCTTTGATAAAATCTTTATGGTGCCCTGGTGGCCTGTATACAGTAGCCAGCAGAATTTTCAAATGTGATTTATTGTTTACACTATGTATTTTTACATTAAGCACCAACACTTCAAAAGAAGTATATTTAAAACTAGATTTCTTAGTGGTTTTGAAAATATTACTATAAATTACAGCAACACCTCCCCCTTTGCCTTTCGGACGAGGCTCATGTTTATAACAGTAATCTTGCGGAGTGGACTCATTTAAAGTAATGTAATCGTTTGGTTTTAGCCAGGTTTCTGTCAAACACAGCACATCTAGGTTATAGTCTGTAATCTTATCATTAACTATGAGCGCTTTTGAATTAAGGGATCGAATATTCAACAACCCAAGCTTTATCGTTTGCTCATCTGTATTATATCTGTTTTTTATTTGTTGAACATCAATTAAACTTTTAACCTTAGAAAGGTTTGGCAGTTTTTTGGATTTCCAAATTCGGGGAACAGACACAGTCTCTATATGATGATATCTAGATGAAAGAGCCTCTATGTGATGGGATTTATCTGACCTTGGTGACGTGAGGCCGCTAGCAGACGGTCGGTTAAGCCAGTCTGTCTGCTTCCTGACCTGAGCCCCAGATTGTCATGTTTTATCTCTAAGACTATGAGCCAAATTACTAGAGAGAAGAGCAGCACCATCCCAGGAGGGATGAATACCATCTCTTTTCAACAGGTCAGGTTTGCCCCAAAAACTTTTCCAATTGTCTATGAATTCTATATTATTTTGCGGACACCAATTAGACAACCAGCCATTGAGTGAACACAATCTACTAACTATCTCATCACTCCTTCGAACAGGAAGGGGACCAGAGCAAATTACAGTGCCTGACATCGTACTTGCCAGTTCAAACACCTCTTTAATATTAATTTTGGTGATCTCCGACTGGCGAAGTCGAACATCATTTGTGCCGACGTGAATAACAATCTTAGAGAATTTACGATTAGCATTAGCCAGCACTTTTAAATTTGCTTTGATGTCAGGCGCTCTGGCTCCCGGCAAACATGTGACTATGGTGGCTGGTGTCTCTATTTTCACGTTCCGTGTAATAGAATCGCCAATTACCAGGGCATAATCAACATAATTCTCAGTGGGTGTTTCACTGAGTGGGGCAAATCGATTTGTTATGGTAATCGGAACAGAAGAGTGGTTTTTTGATCCGCGACTAGAGCGATCTCTCACAGTTACCCATCTGCCTGGCTGCACAGGCAATAACTCAGCCGGAACCGAATCATGTAAATGATTCACTATGCTAGGCGCATCCAAAATAGTATCTAAGGCTTGAGCACACTTACTATCCTCAATTAAAGTTTGGATGCGTGTCTCTAATTCTGAAATCTTCTCCGTCAGCCTGACTGTCTCCTTGCATTTATCACATATAAACCCTATATTGCCGACGGGGAAGGCTATAGTAAACATGTGGCATGAGGTGCAGGTGACAATAACAGGACAAGACATTACTCACCGTGTTTGTTGACTGATTCTTACTCACCTGGGCTTTTTACGAACTCAGAGGCGCGGGCGCGCACGAGAAAAATAAATAAATAAATAACTAAGCGCACGGGCGAAGCGTTAACAGGCTAACGAGATACAAGCGTGTTGTGCTAACAGTAACGGAAGCTAGCGATGTTAGGTTAGTCTGAGATGTTAGGTAAACTATATTAGTAGTATAAACTCTAGAAATGATCGTAAATTTATGGTTCAAAACAGAGAGAAATACGAGGCTTTAGATGGAGCTTACAGCCTCGGAGCAAACACACTCACACACAGCAGGCAGCGAGACAGACAGGAGCAATCGAATAGCAAGGGGATAAAAAGACAACTCCAATAACAACGACAAACATTTCACATATTTAAAAAAAAAATTGACATTGGAGACCTAGAAGCTGCGCTGAGCGTAACTTAAACAACACACACACACATACTTACTGAGCATGCTGCTACAAAACACATAAAAGCAACAATTATTAATAATACTTACAGGTTGTGATTCGGAGGATGAAGCCGATCCAAATAAACTGGTACTGAACCTTCCTTCAATATCAACCGGCTCGCAAATCCACACTTGAAAGCATTTATGTTTGTAAAGCGATCTTCATTAAAATGAGGCGAACACATCACGGTTCGGCTATACTTGTGTGGTATAGTTGTAAATATAAACTCTAGCCACTGATTCTTCACATGCTCGTCCCTGGACAGTGAAAAAAGGTCGCTTTTGATTCGCACTTCAGAACACAACGTCTCGTCGTCGCCATGATGTTGTTAGGTTTCACTGGTGTCTGCGCGGCGCGCACAATGTGTGGGCACGGCCAATTTGATAATTTTGCTTCTTGACGTCATATATCTAGAGAAAAATCATCGTTCGTCGAACGATTCATATCAGTGACTCAGTCGACTCTTACTTTTGAGAGACAATAACTTTGTATACGGTGAACTTTCATATTTAAAACTTTGCAGGATGTTTTCGTTCACTTAGATCTATGTTACAGACTACATGAAAGGTAATTTTCAAAATTCCATAATAGGTACCCTTTAAACAAAGAACGATTCAGACCGTCGCCGTCCTCATGAAGGCTACGCACAAGTCTATATTGTCTTTCACTCAGAAATGAAAACATGGACTATTAAGTAGGGCCAGGGGTGGTCTCCTAATCCTCACCATCACTCGAAGTTGAAGGCGTTGTTTCTGGTTCTTCCATCTCGAAACAAACTAGCAAAGCTCAAGTGTTCTTAATGGAGGCAGGCAGCAGAGTGAAAGACAGAACGGGAGCACGCGCATCTTCTTGATCGCTTGATTCGCTCAATGATGAGGCAGCTTCATCAAACCTGGTGACAGAGCCATCTCCCGCTCTGGCAGTGATAATGCGGGTTTGGAATGAATCGTAACATTTTTATAATTGTAACGAGTAACGGTAACACTTTATTTGAAGGGGTGTGCATAAGACTGACATGAAACTGTCATAAACATGACATAACACCTGTCATGAACATGAAGGAGTCTTTATGAATGTTTATGACTGTTGTCATTAAGTGTCATTCGGTAAATTATGACACTTTTAATGCAAAGTTGTCATTGTTTAAAATGTCTTTGTTAGGACAACTTGACATTAACAAAGACAAAAATGTCTTTGTTATGACAACTTGACATTAACAAAGACAAAAAATGTCTTGATTATTACAACTTGACATTAACAAAGACAGAAATGTCTTTGTTATGACAACTTGACAATAACCAAGAAATCATAACCTGTCAACCTGTCACAAATATGTCATAACAGGTCTAATTATCAAACTTAAAGCATTTTACAGTGTAATAACCCTTAATGACATCTTTATAACTAGTACAATGTGTTCCACTTTACTTGAGGACAAGTAAAATATTTATGACAGTTATAATGGTGTCATGACGGCCAAAGTTGTGACAGGTTGACAGGTTATGATTTCTTGGTTAATGTCAAGTTGTCATAACAAAGACATTTCTGTCTTTGTTAATGTCAAGTTGTCATAATCAAGACATTTTTGTCTTGGGTAATGTCAAGTTGTCATAACAAAGACATTTTAAACAATGTCAACTTTGCATTAAAAGTGTCATAATTTATCGAATGACACTTAATGACAACAGTCATAAACATTCATAAAGACTCATTCATGTTCATGACAGGTGTTATGTCATGTTTTTGACAGTGTCATGTCAGTCTTATGCACACCCCTTCAAATAAAGTGTTACCGTAAAGGGTTACCATTTTATACGATTCAAGCTTAAAGAAGATGGCCATGTATTTAAATATCTGCAAAATTACATAAATGTAGACCTATATTACATGTACAGTCTTTCACTTTATTTGCTTAAATTTTAGAACACTTGATGATTAGAACACTTGATGTCGGCTTGAGCATATCAATGTTGAGAAAGCAATCACGTTACTAGCTTTAAAAATACAACTTCGTCGGCTAATGAATGCATTAAAGTGACCAGCTGGATATAAACTAATGCAAATAGATGGTAACAATTGCGACATAAAACATTTTGGTCAGGTCTGCGTGTGTTTTTGTCACATTGCTTTAATCGCTTGAGGTAAGTTAGCCGTTACTAATGTTATTCCTCTCAGACTCGACGGCAAGCTTCCGTTCTTTCTCTGCTGATGCAGCATCTAGTTTTTATTTTAAAAATTAATTACTTTATAATGATATGGCAATGTGTTCTTTAGTGTTCTGTATTCATACCGTTTCGCTGTCTGTGTTTTAAATGCGCATCTGAAGTGTCAGCGCTCTCCGTGCAGCTCGTGCTCGCCCTGCCTCACGTGTTAACGTAAACAGTAGTCACGTGTTAGTCGAAAACGTGGCGCAATATGACAGATTTCAGTGATACGTAGTATGCAAGTTACCATGTAATGATCAGTGACATCATCACTTTGCGGTATAATATCTATGTCAGTTGGATTGGTTCCATATGATATAATTAAATCTAGTGTATGATTTAGGCGATGAGTGGGACCACTGACGTTTTGAGTGACCCCGAAGGAGTTTAATAGATCTGTAAACGCAGCCCCTAACGCATCATTTGTGTTATCTACGTGTATGTTAAAATCTCCAACAATTATTGCTTTATCGACATTGTAACACTTCCTTTCTTTGAGAGATATTACTCTGAGGGGGTTCGACAGAATTTGGACATGTACTGATAAATAAAAAGCTTCACAAAACAAATGAATATTTAAAGCTATTTTACTTTCCCCACCAGTGTTTAATACATGTGCTAAACAGATAATATATAAACTGAGAAGCACTCTCACAAGGTCTTTGTCTCTTCAATGAGACTACAAGTTGAAATGAACTTATCGTTGCAAATGTCCTGTCTTTTGATAAATCGAAGGGATGACGAAGATGAGATTAACTTCGAATCCACCAAGCTATTTGAGTGCGACGCAATGTTTGTAATCCTGTAGTCCACAATGTGAGAAAAAGATCAGCCAACGGTGTTCAGTGAAACGTTGTCCTTGTGCTCAGTTGCTGGCCATGTGCTGTAGCCTCTTGCCAGGGTGGATTGCCTTTGTTTGGATTCAAGTCCAAACAGCATTCACAAAAGAACATGTGGTAATTAAAAAGTCCTTTCTAGAAAGAAAGCAAATAGCTAACATAAATTATCTAATGAAACAAAGACAACATCAAGTATATAAGTCAATCCATACTCACAGTTGAACAGAAACTCATAGAGTTTTCAACAAAGGACTTTTAGAGGAGAACGGAGGTAGCATGAGTTCAATCAATTGATTTCCCTCTACCAAACGATCCTACTTACTCTATGGTAGGTGAGTTTATATATCCGGTCACCTCCAGGCAATAGCGCCCTCAAGCTGCTCCTGTTGCTACTACACCCAATTCCAAATACATTACACTAAGGCAGTGACAACAATAAATTAGCGGTATGCAATAATACCCAAAGTAACGTTTATGTCCGTTACAACATTGACCAATAGATCTGATAGA
Organism: Semotilus atromaculatus; assembly: GCA_031834385.1. Classification (NCBI taxonomy): domain Eukaryota; kingdom Metazoa; phylum Chordata; class Actinopteri; order Cypriniformes; family Leuciscidae; genus Semotilus; species Semotilus atromaculatus. The sequence continues at coordinate 11,445,571 of JAULUF010000025.1, read as the reverse complement.
AAGTCTGCAAACTCTTTTAGGAAATCGGCGTAAGGCCCTGGAGGTCTATATACGGTAGCCAAGGCTAGAGATAATAGGGATAATAGGGATCTGAGAGCGTAACATTTAGCACAAGTACTTCAAACGAATTAAACCTGTGACCTGTTTTCTGAGTAACATTAAGAATATCTCTATAGATTGTTGCAACACCGCCGCCACAACCAATCAGACGGGGCTCATGCTTATAACAGTATCCTGGCGGAGTAGACTCATTTAGACCGAAATAATCATTTGGTTTAAGCCAGGTTTCAGTAAGGCAAAATACATCAAAACTATTATCTGAGACCATTTCATTTACAATAACCGCCTTAGGTGTGAGCGATCTAATGATTAGAAGACCTAGCTTTAGAAATTGTTTTTGTTCACTGATATTGAGATTTTCTGGTTTAATTACAATTAGATTTTTCCTAGCTCCTACAGTAGATGTATTGCTTGGCTTTACTAAACGAGGAATAAACACAGTTTCTATATAATGTTCTACATTGGTACTTATATCAATTAAGTTGGGACAGCAAAGACTGTGATTTGGACTTTGACTTACTAGTGATATGGTGTATAGCGTCTTGGAGATGTTGTCCGACAGAACAGCCGCTCCGACTCTGCTGGGGTGCAGGCTATCAGCACGGAAGAGCCTAGGTCGCTCCTAGAACAGATTCCAATTATTTACAAAGAGCAGTCTCTGTTCATTACACCATGACATTAACCATTCATTTAGAGCAAATAATCTACTGAACCTTTCTTGTCCTAGTCGGTACGTGGGAAGCGGTCCAGACACGACGATCGTTGCTTCAGGCGATGTGCTGCGTACCGTCTCGATCAGGCTCCTGTAGTCCTCCTTCAGAACATCCGTCTGCCGCTGCCTGATGTCGTTCGTTCCCACGTGCAGCACGACAGCTCTGACACACTCGTCACCGTTCAGGATCTCGGGAACCTGCGCAGCGACATCGAGAACACGAGCACCAGGAAAGCAGTGAGTGCGCACCTTACCTTTACCCGAGGTAGCGCGGACATGACGGACGATGGAACTGCAGATGATCACGGCGCCGTCGCGTTCCGACTCGCGAAGAGGGGAGAAGCGGTTCCGGGTGGAGATCTCGAAAGCCGGGAGGGGCGGGGAGGTCCTTGGTCTGGTCCTGGCTCGCGTCTTCCGCCGTGGAATCACCCAGGGTCCGTGATGTTGTGACGGTACCGGAGTGAATGAAGCCAGGGATGATCGCATCCTGGTTGCTCGGGACCAGTGCAGAGAAACACACGGAGCAGACGAGGTCGGAGTCAAAAAATTATTAACCACTGACCTGTGAGCATTGGCGCGTGATGTTTCAATCGCGGACCGCCGATCTCGCAGCTCGGCCTGTCTCTCCAGCAGGTCACGGATCTGCCTCTCGACGGATTCGAGCTCCAACTGCACCGAATGTAGTCCAAAGGTGTCTTCGCCTGCACTCAGAGGTAGCGTTAGACACACATCCGCTATATTCGCCATTATAGCAGATGTGCTATAATGGCGAATTATAGCTTTCAGTTATACAGGTGTAAGTAAGACGATCGATAGGCGAGAGACCACGCGTGCAGTGCTAGCGGGCTAAGGCTAGTAGCGGAAGTTCGGAAAGTTGGATATAAGTAGCGGTATCAAAGAAATCTGATTGTTTTTTATAAAGAGTATTATCGGAGATATGTTCACACGTTTGTAAAATTTTAAATTTAGGTTTTTAAATAAATGTGAAAGAAGAAAATCAAGGATTGGGAATCAATTCGGCGGAGATATCTCAGTAAGCTTTTGTGAAGGTTTACGCATGCGCCATGTGTCCGCATCTTTTTTGTTTTTTGTTTTTTTTTACAAATTATACTTTTTATTGACAGTCCAGAGTAATCTGACACTCTTTGTGAAGTGAATTTTGTGGGAAAACACCACCACCATATTGTCTACATCTACTTTACCATCTCATTCAGCTCAGCAGCTCCTGTGTACACTTCCAAATGTACTACACGTGACGCTATATTTAAATACATGGGTGATAATGTAATCCCACTTAAAAACAAAGCAGGTAATTAAACAGAGACAGTCCATCAACCTCCATCTTTTGTGTAATCTAAATCACACATTCTGCTCTTTTTTCCCCAGTCTAGTCTACTTACATATAGATTTTTAAAAGGCTTTATTAAAGTGAGCTTAAAGTATAAAAGGCAACAACATAAAAAAGACGACAGACTAAAAGTAGGAAGAAAAAGAAAAAAGTACATCTGCTTATTAATTGCCCAAATTTCCAAAATACGGTGGAGAATGTCAGACAGCTGAGCTAGTGCGTTTAAAGAAGCGAGGTTTGGTCCGCCTGAAGATCGCCTCCACGACTATTCGAGCGGTCTCTTCCCCGCTTCAGGGGAGTCCGCTCCACTTTGGTCGGTGGCAATGCCCCCATCATGAGAGCAGAGGTTGCTACCCTACTAGCGAAGGGTGCGATCGAGACTGTCCCTCCAGCCGAAATGAGGTCCGGCTTCTACAGCCCTTACTTCATTGTTCCGAAGAAAACCGGTGGGTTATGGCCAATCCTGGACCTGCGCGTGCTGAACCGCTCCCTTTACAGGATGCCGTTCAAGATGCTCACTGCCAAACGCATTTTCGAATGTGTGCGGCCCCAGGATTGTTTTGGAGCGATCGACCTGAAGGACGCCTACTTTCATGTCTCCATTATTCCTCGACACAGACCGTTTCTACGACCGTTGCAACCGCGGCGAGGCCGCTCAGATTGCTTCATATGAGACCGCTTCAGCTCTGGCTTCGCGACCGAGTCCCTAGGTGGGCATGCCAACAAGGCACGCTCCGAGTACCAGTTACTCCGACCTGCCGTCAGACCTTCGCCCCATGGTCGAACGTCAGTTTCCTACGGGCCGGTGTCCCCCTGGAACGAGCTTCCCGGCATGTTGTGCCATTCACTTCTCGCCGAGAAGACCCCGGAGATGCTCAATCGGTGTTGTGCTTTCCTTCCTTTTGGAGCGAAGGCTGTCTCCCTCAACCCTCAAGGTATATGTTGCCGCTATTGCCGCACACCATGATACAGTAGAAGGTAGGTCTGTGGCGAAGCATGACCTGATTGTCAGGTTCCTGAGGGGAGCGAGGAGACTGAATCCTCCTCGCCCTCCTCTCGTTCCCTCTTGGGACCTCGCAGTGGTTCTAACTGCCCTGCAGAGTGCTCCCTTTGAGCCTTTGCAGTCAGTAGAGCTTAAGTTCCTGTCTATGAAGACAGCGCTCCTGATTGCACTGGCCTCCATCAAGAGGTTAGGGGACCTGCACGCATTCTCTGTTGACGAAGTGTGCCTGGAATTCGGGCCGGCTTACTCTCACGTGATCCTGAGACCCCGGCCTGGATATGTGCCCAAGGTTCCCACCACTCCCTTCCGGGACCAGGTGGTGAACCTGCAAGCGCTGCTCCTGGAGGAGGCAGACCCAGCCTTGGCACTGCTCTGTCCAGTACGTGCTCTCCGCACCTATGTAGACAGAACGCAGTGTTTCAGGACCTCAGACCAGCTCTTTGTCTGTTATGGTGGGAAGCTGAAGGGAAAGGCTCTCTCCAAGCAATGATTGTCTCACTGGATAGTGGACGCCATTGCTTTGGCATACCAGCAGCAAGGTCGACCGTGCCCCCTTGGTGTGACTGCCCACTCCACCCGGAGTGTGGCATCCTCTTGGGCTCTAGCGCATGGCGCCTCGCTTACAGACATCTGCAGAGCTGCAGGCTGGGCGACACCTAACACATTCGCCAGATTCTACAATCTCCGAGTGGAGCCTGTGTCCTCTCATGTACTCGCTTCAGCCAGCTAGTACCGGACCCGTTCAGGTGTCTTCGCTTGCTCGCCATTCCACTCCACGGACTGGATACGTGCGATATTTTCCTCAGGTGAGCTTCCCCGTCAAGCCCTGAGTTCCTCCATTACTCCTGACGTCGACGCCAGTGTCTATTGCCTGCGTGTTGGCTAGGTGCCTTCCGTGTGCATGGTCCCTCCCCTGGGTGACCCCCACATGTGTATTTCCACTGTAAGACTCTCTGAGCATGTGTCTTTCCCTTGGCACCCCCTGGGGTTGAAATATTCCACCTGTGGCTGGACACCCCAGTGTTCTCCATATGCATCCCTTTGGGTCATATGTGTATGATTGATTTTTGACAATTGATTTTGATTCATATGCGCGAGGGAGGGAGAGAGAGAGAGAGAGAGCAAAACAGTTTGAAGGCGCGCGCGGCCGTGGCTCGCTCGCGCGCGCTCTCTCTCTCTCTCTCTCTCTCTCTGCTCGTTCTTTCAGTAACATGCGCCCTGTCACACTCATCTACATCACTCACCGATCAAATAAAGCTTTGGCAAGCTGCATATACTGCAAATAAACTGCATCCAACTGCTTTCCCTGACGTCTGGATCGTTCGGCGGCGTATTCAAACATGTTATTTGTCCACAGCCAGGAACAGCACATCTGCGTGGCATCGCAGTCATCTTGTAAACAGACCCACTCGCTGCACGTCGACTGAACACATGTGGGCGCGAGCCGCGCAACAACGATGCGATGATGCGAAATGAGGCGTAGTTGTCTTGCGCTGGAGGCGGTCATATGCGCCACTTCGTACCGTGACGTCACTAAGTTCAAAGGATCTAGAACGAGCTGTATTTAGAGCTTGATTAAATAAATGGTTCGTTTATAATGGGGAGGACGTCTTAAGCTATGAAACTTGCAGGAGGTTTTAATGGTACAAAGACCTCTTAAATACCAAAAGATCAAGGCAAATTTGGTTTCTTATGTCATGACCCCTTTAAGTGTAGCCTACAGACGGCATTAGGTTTATTACGCACTGTCACTATAAGACTGAGTGTGCAGATCCAATTGCACTGATGCACATCAGATTCTGTAAAGTTCTGTAAAGACTGACTGCGTTTACGTGAATACACTCCAAAACGGACATTTAGACATAATGTTGTGTGTATTTGTCCATTCAGGCGCGAAAGAGGCTGTAGGCTATAGCTGTCTATGTGCAGGGCTGTAGGCATTGGGCCGCGTGTGTGTGTGCGCACAGAAAAAATACTGAATAAAGCTCTCTTTCGCGTCGACGTCGTCACTCATATTCAGATCTATCCATATGTCTGCTCTCCTCTTTTTCCCAGACGTTCACATTTTTAACAATTTATGAGACATGCATCAAAAGCGCATGCCCACTCCTGTCCCGCCGGGTAGATCAGCACGTTACAATTCAAATGTGCATTGGCAAACTTAAGACGGGCCTTGACATGTGCTGGTTTAAGCAGGGGAACCTTCCGTGCCATGCATGATTTCAAACCATGACGTCTTAGTGTATTACAAACAGTAACCTTGGAAACGGTGGTCCCAGCTCTTTTCAGGTCATTGACCTCCTCCCGTGTAGTTCTGGGCTGATTTCTCACCTTTCTTAGGATCATTGAGACCCCACGAGGTGAGATCTTGCATGGAGCCCCAGTCCGAGGGAGTTTGACAGTCATGTTTAGCTTCTTCCATTTTCTAATGATTGCTCCAACAGTGGACCTTTTTTCACCAAGCTGCTTGGCAATTTCCCCGTAGCCCTTTCCAGCCTTGTGGAGGTGTACAATTTTGTCTCTAGTGTCTTTGGACAGCTCTTTGGTCTTGGCCATGTTAGTAGTTGGATTCTTACTGATTGTATGGGGTGGACAGGGGTCTTTATGCAGCTAACGACCTCAAACAGGTGCATCTAATTTAGGATAATAAATGGAGTGAAGGTGGACATTTTAAAGGCAGACTAACAGGTCTTTGAGGGTCAGAATTCTAGCTGATAGACAGGTGTTCAAATACTTATTTGCAGCTGTATCTTACAAATAAATAGTTTAAAAAATCATACATTGTGATTTCTGGATTTTTTTTTTTAGATTATGTCTCTCACAGTGGACATGCAGTAGGGGCGTGTCATTGCATTGTCTGTGTGTATTTCCATACTGAATAGCCGCCGGCGCTTTTGCCCCGCCCCCCAACAGCGTGGCTACTTATTATGCAGCGCTCTGCTCCTGCTCTATCTGATATCAAAATTCAATGAAGATGGACGCCGCAAAGATTGTCGCAGACGAGCTGAACCGTGGCAGTTACATCGAAAATGTTTTCGCCGCACTTTGTGGGTTCGGGAAACTGAACCGGAGATATATGGGCGCGGCGCGCGCGCTCTCTGTGCTTGAATACGGCGGCTCAGCTCGCTGACAACGATGGCTGGCTGTTTCATGTGACGTCCCGATTGCTTTGAATGGGGAACGTTTTGTGAACAGGGAACAGACTTAATGGACTGGCAACAATCTCCATAGAACATGAATTGGCACAGAGAATCGAAATGGAGGATGCAGTTAAGACCTTTGCTGCGATGAAGGCCTGCCGTGCGCGTTTCTGAAACATAAGTTAAGCTTTGCTCTTTAGTTGTTATTTAAGATGCTGAACCTGCTGATGATATAATGTACTTGCGGACATTTCATTTGTGTGTGTATACGCACATAAGAAAGTGATGTAAAGAGATTTGCAACAGTAATTTGAGGAGGTGAAATATGATTATTTGGAAAATTCCTGTCATGACTGCTTAAAGAAAAATGCCAGCAGGCATTTGCCTCCTGCATAAACTTTAATATTGTTGACATTTTGGGCACACGCGCGTTGCGCACTATTTGCATTATATGTAGGCCTATGGCTTATTGGTCTTTGTGTGTTGTTGCTGGTTTTGCGTTATATGTATATGGCATATTGGTCTTTGTGTGTTGTTGCTGGTTTTGCGTTATATGTATGGCATATTGGTCTTTGTATGTTGTTGCTGGTTTTGCGTTATATGTATGGCATATTGGTCTTTGTGTGTTGTTGCTGGTTTTGCGTTATATGTATGGCATATTGGTCTTTGTGTGTTGTTGCTGGTATACGTTGCAAATAGAGGGGCAGCACAATTGTTTTTCGCCTAGAGCGGCAGAAGTGCATTCGCCGGTCCTGGGGGTGAGTTTCCATAAACATTAAAGTTTGTCGTTTTGTGTTCATTCTAAGAACACGTAGGCTACACGTTATCTCATGTTTAGTCTGTTTAGACCTTCCCAATACCTACCTATTGTTATTAGCTAGCTCAGGGAAGAAAAAAAGCTGTAAAGCACAGGGGGGAGCTTTACAGGGGGTATGGCTTATCTAAATGAGATGTAAATGAGCCCTATTGTCACTCCCAGCAGCAGAGAGAGGTGAGAACTGCACATCTTTAGAGGCTGTTATCTTAACTTTTAGTTTTTTTGAGTGCCTACCTTCAAATGGCCACAACTTCTCCAAATATGATCAGATTGCCATGTGTTACACATCGTTGGAAAGCTTGGAGACTACACTTTCAGAATCTGTGAATAACTCAAAATGCCCCAGAACCGACTTGTGTCCCTAGTTTCCGTAACTGGTCACATATATATATATATATATATATATATATATATATATATATAATCGTTTGATCGAGCAAGCTGGAAGACCACCCAGGAGAGCATTACAATAACCAGTCTGGATAGAACAAAGTGCTTGAACAAGGAGTTGTGTAGCATGCTCTGATAGGAAGCGCCTGGTCCTCTTAATGTTGTACAAGGCAAATCTGCAGGACAGAGCAGTAATGTGGTCTGTAAAGTTCAATAGATCATCAATAACAATTTCAAGGTTCCTGGCTGACCTTGATGGAGTTATGGATGATGAATAGTGATGTTGTGATGAAGTGTTGGATTGGCCAAGACCAAAAGTAGCTCTGTCTGTCTTCGCAAGGTTAAGTTGACTGTGGTGGTCCTTCATCCAGCCAGAGATGTCTGTCAGCAGCTACCATCGGATCATCAGGCTGGAATGAGAGGTAGAGTTGTGTGTCATCAGCGTAGTAGTGATAGGAAAAGCCATGTTTCTTAATCACAGTTCCTAGTGATGTCATGTAGATGGAGAAGAGAAGTGGTCCAAGCACTGAGCCCTGAGGCACCCCAGTAGCTAGATGTTGGGTCTTAGACTCCTCCCCCCTCCACAACACCCTGAAGGACCTACCTAAGAGGTAAGACTTGAACCATTGGAGTGCAGATCCCGAGATGCCCTTCATCTTTAGGATTGACAGGAGGATCTGGTGGTTAACTGTGACAAAGGCAGCAGACAGATCCAGCAGGATGAGAACTGAGGGTTTTGAAGCTGCTCTTGCCAGTCTCAGAGCTTCAATAACTGAGAGCAGAACAGTCTCAGTTGAGTGTCCACTTTTGAAACCAGACTGGTTGTTGTCCAAGAGTTGTTCTGTGTAAGAAAGGAAGAGATCTGGTTGAAAACAACTCGTTCAAGTGTCTTCGCGACGAATGGAAGAAGGGATATACTGGTCTGTAATTTTCCAGATGTGCTGGATTAAGAGTAGGTTTGCAGCTGTTAGGGTTGATGACGGAGGAGGTTTGAGAAGAGAGGAGAAGGTTTTGAAAAGCATGCAAGAGAGAAGTATTGTTAATTATGTTGCGTAGTAAGTAATTTTAGCAGTAGAGATATTATCGGAGAAGGAAGAGAGGAGCGATTGATAAAGACCAAGGTCAGTAGGATCTTTTGATTTGCGCCACTTCCTCTCTGCACCCCTGAGTTTAGAACGATGTTCACGGAGAACATCAGATAACCAGGGGGCAGAGGGTGTAGTGCGGGCTGGCCTGGAAGAAAGGGGGCAGAAGTTGTCCAAGCAAGATGTTAAAGTGGAGAAAAGAGAATCAGTTACACTGTTAGTATCTAGTGATAAGAGCTTATCAGGTGGAGGAAGTGTGGATGAGACCAAAGAGGATAGGCGAGAGGGTGAGCGTAGGTTTCGCCAAAAGGTGACCTGTGGAGGGGTGCGTGTTGTGTTCTGAGGCAGGTTGAGGCTGAGAGTGACGAGGAAGTGGCCTGAGGTGTGCAGTGGAGTGACCAGTGTATGGTGTAAATAAGGTCTAATTGGTTACCTGATTTGTGAGTAGCCACAGTAGAAACTCGTTGAATGAGGCAAGCAGAGTGTGGAAATCAGCAGCCTGACGTTTTTCTAGGTGGATGTTGAAGTCTCCAAGAACTAAGAGAGGAGTACCATCCTTAGGGAAGGATGAGAGTAGCACATCAAGTTCCTCCAAGAAACTGTCAAGCTGACCTGGGGGACAATAGATAACTACAAAATGGATTTTTTTAGGACTAGTGATGGTAATTGAATGTGTTTCAAATGAGCTGTGGTCACACAGGGCTGGTAATTGGTAAAGAATCAAATTTCCAATTATTTGAGATGAGTAGACCAGTACCTTCACCCCTTCCGGTCAGGCTTTAATTATGTTTAATTATATGTTAAATTAAGCAGGGACAGTTCAAATTCAAAATCTTCCTCAGAAATCGAATTCCTCAGAGTGTCCAGAAAGTGTTCTGCAACTTAGGGAACGATGAAAAGGCAGAGTTTAGCGAAAAACAGGGAGTAAAAAGAAAATGAAAAGACACAACCTTGTGTGACCGAGTGAGTAAGGATTCGGTATGGGGCGGAGCGTGTATATTTCACGCTAGAAATAGCGTGACAGCGAGTAGACGCATAACTTCCTGATGCTTTGACCTTTTCCGTCTCCTTCCGGTGTTGTGATCCCGAAGCGTCATAGCGAGCTGTGAGTGTGGCCTTTTTGTTTAATACAAAGACATTAGTATGTTTTTATTTATGGATTTTATGTTAAACGCAGGGCGGAAGTCCTTGATGCAAGAGTGTGAGCGTGTGGGTGATTTAATTGGGCTAGTGCCGAGCGCTGGATGCCGTGTTTAATGGGTCATAGCCACGAATCATTCACCCAGTCTATATTTTACTCGTGGATTATGACAGAAGTATGTGTGTGTTAGATTGTCTGGTTTGGTGTTAACATTTCATGTCTAATCATTGAATTATCTACCAATTCTGTAAGTTGAAGGTGTAATGATGTTGCATGGAATTTGTGTCAGAGGTCTATTTGGATCTGTATTTTAGATATTTATGGTTTGTTTTGTGTTTATTTGGCAGATCCTCCTTTGTGGAGTCCTATGCACGTGGACCTCTGACGTCTAGGCCCTGCTGTTTTGTTTATGATTTATTTTTCGTTATAATAACCTTAAAGTTTTGGTTATATATTGATCTTCTGGTTTTGTTTAATTTGTGGTTTCTTATTTTTGTGTACTGATTATATTATTTGAGTTTGGTTTAGACCAACCGCTGTGTTTGTATATGATATGTATAGTGGAGTGTTAATTTATATTCCTTTGTGTCTTAGGAGCCAGCCTGTGTGGGAGTACTTCCTCTGGGGTCGTTTGGGCCTTTCCTTCACTGCAGCTGGTGTGAGATTTTCTGCACTGCATGCGCATTGATTTGGGAGTGTAGAGTGGTTTGTATTATGCACTGGATTTGCTTTTAGAAGTGACTTTTATCCTCTTGAGAATCGTACACGTGTGGTGTGTGTGCTCTTAGGGCGGCGGGTCCGTGGCCTATGTCTCTTCTCTATTTTCACACAGACTTGGTCACTCCTATGGTAAGACTAGTGAATTGTGACATTTAATAATCAACCTAATGTCTAAGTTGATTAAGTTTCATTGCTCTTTTTATAATAAACCCAACTAAAAGTGATTATTCAGATGTTTATAACTCATTGCCAATAAAAGTTATTGGACTTGAAGGTCACGTCTTCGTTCTTTTACCAATTAGGCCTACTGTTTGTTTGAACTTGGGTTGCTGTTATTTCGGTGGGTATATAATCCCGGTGGCGTAGTCGGGACTAGTGTGCCAATTGGACACCACGGTTACACTTGCAAAAGACAAAGCCAGAAAAAAAATAATAAAAAAATAGACACTCCTTTCTAAAATATACAGCATTTTAACAGTTAATATGCAAATGAATTAGACATTTGACTCCATCTTTATCTAACATTAACATATTAAAATTCCATAAGCCTCATCTGCCCATATCACATGTGCCTGACGCAATAAGCTCGTAGCTATACTCGAAGCAAATACTCAAGTAAACAATTAAAATAACACTTGTTAACTTTTCAAAGTAGCGTTCAACTTTGAAACTTATTTGGCACATAATTGTCACAGGCCGGGCGGCAAACAGACCTTGAATGCCGCCCCTTTCAAAGTGCACCACCCTGAGGAGTCTGACCAGAGACACACCACAGACAGGACAACGTGATAAGATATAAAGTTATGTTACTTTATTAGATTAAAATAGTTTCTCAAAACAGGGCATTAATCAATCAATCAATCAATCAATCTCTTCTCTGTCTTCCAAGGTCCCAAGGATGTAGCAGCTGTGGAATAGGGGCTCTCACCGGCGTCAACAATGGTAATGTACCCCACAGCGAATCCCCGGACAGACTGTGACCAGCACTCAGGTAAGAACTTCACAACGGATCCTCAGGACAGACGGTGAACACTCAGGTGAGAGACTCCACAGTGGATCTTCAGGACAGACAGTAAGTAGCGCTCAGGTAGGAACTTCACAACGGATCCTCAAGACAGGTTACAATGGCGGAGAAATAAGAGGCTCTCTTTGACACGGGCAGTGGTAAGGAATTCCACAGCAAGTCCTCTAGACAGACGGTGCACAGAACTCAGGTAGGGACCTATGCCTTTGTTCCAGTATTCATCCAGTTCCCTTCATTCCCATGGAACTATGATTTTAAGGGCAGCGTAGGAGGGAAATATCAACAGAAGCCACGAGCCTCGAGAGATCACAACAACACTGGGTTTAACTTCCAGGCTAAGACACAGGTAATATCAGAAGGCTTTAGGGATCGTCATAAGCGTGATCGTGGTACTTAACTGTCCCAGGAGTGATCGATGCACACTAATTCCTCAGTCCATGAATGTTCCCCTTCATAAAATCCGCCAAGACTGCAGTCATCTATCCTGTTCCCACTCCGTCTCGGCCACTTCTTTCCTTTCTCCGTTTCACTGTTTTTCAACAGTTCACCGTCTCACACTCCCTCTTTTAGAGTTTAACCCTCTGGAGTCGAGAAACGCGCCAGCGCGTTTTGCGCGATTTTTTTCACATAGCAGCAAAATAGACTTAAAATACTCAGTCACCTTTGGTCATACACACTTAAGAAATATGAAAAAATAAACTATTAAATGTCTACTTTTTTATGGGTCCACTTACAATCAAAATAAAATATTGTGCTTTTGTAAAATAAAGAAAATAAACAGGGTGTGCCTTCTGCCTCTCCGTCTCTGTGAACTTTTTTTCTAGAGCACGTCTCTAAACATAAACAAAACTCCGCAAATACTAGTCACACAGGCATGATCAATATATCTTTATAATCATTTAAGTGTGTACTTTTAAATGATCTAATTCAAAACTAAAACAAATATTCTGTGTTTATGTAATCTATATAAAAAGAGAGAGATGCCAGGCGTTCTCATTTCAGCTAATTATCTTTTAATGTGACCACGCCCACAGAGAGCGCGCGCTATAGAAACGCAAATGATCTGAAACTTGCCAACGCTCACACGAGCTCGATAAAACACCAAGTTCAGATTAATGTACCGGTAGTCTGTGTCGTTTTTCGAGGCTGTGAGGAATAATTCTGGATAATTTACCTCAGTGCTGGATTAATTTCACTTCGAGGAGCCATGGATCCAGGATCATAGTAAGTTTATTCTTTGTTCTAATCGCGAATACTGTTTTAAAATGAATCGCGTGTCTTTCTCTGTGTGATGAATGAACGGAATTCGCACTGTTGTTGTTACAGACGAAATATGAAAGACAACATTTAGTTGACTAGTTTGGGATAGATTATAAAGATTTTTACTCTAAAATAGACATCAAATAAGCTTTAGTTAACCAGTTTCTGCTCATATGTTAAATATATAACGTTAGAATGTTTTGTCAAAAATAAGCTCATAATCTAAGATGTTATTATAGTGTTTGTTCCAATGTAGACTATATCAAACTAATGAATCCTTAACTTTGAAATATGAATGATAAAATCCAGGCTATACTGCCGTGCAAAGGCAAAAGACCGTAACTTCGTGTTTGGTCGAAAATTAGTTTTTTATATTTTTGGCACATTCAAGACCTGCTTTATCATGTGGATAAGTATTTTGAGTCAATTCTTTTGTTTTTTCGAGAAAATGATGGGTTGTCTTAACAGTAACTTCCAAAAGCCCATGAGAAACTAAGGCAGAACACCGTAACATAATTTACGGCTCTTTGGCTTTGTTTTGGAACGCTTATTTTGAGTTACGGTACTCTGCCTTTGTTTAGCCGCGCGTCAATATGAAGTTACTGTGCCGGTGTTCTATCAAATAATCCTACCTTTCAGATTGTACGGTGTTCTGCCTTTGTTTTACTCTCCATTAAAATTTCAATTACGATGTAGCGTGTGTACATTGTACAGCTGCCATCAGTCCCTGTAATTTCTGATGTCCTCAGAGCTTTCCTGCACAAATGCGGTCAGATCATGTAGTATAGTCTGAACCCGCTCCATCGACAAACGATAGGCTATCCATCGCGAATGTATGCAGAGTTGACAGAAAAATGTTACACACGCTGTAGCAGGTGAATACAACAAAAAACTAAAGCCCCGCCTCACCCAGTTCGGTTCCCGGGCGCGTGCGTGCGTGTGTGCGCAAGCACGTGTGTGTGTGTGTGTGTGTGTGTGTGTGAGTGTGTTTGCTCCGGGGCTGTAAGCTCCATCTAAACTCTCGTATTTCTCTCTGTTTTGAACCATACATTTACGATCATTTCTAGTGTTTATACTACTAAAACAGTTTACCTAACATCTCAGACTAACCTAACATCGCTAGCTTCCGTTATTGTTAACACAACACGCTTGTATCTCGTTAGCCTGTTAACGCGCCGCCCTTGCGCTCAGTTATTTATTTATTTATTTTTCTCGTGCGCGCCCGCGCCTCTGAGTTCAGAAAAAGCCTAGGTGAGTAAGAATCAGTCAACAAACACGGTGAGTAATGTCTTGTCCTGTTATTGTCACCTGCACCTCATGCCACATGTTTACCATAGCCTTCCCCGTCGGCAATATAGGGTTTATGTGTGATAAATGCAAGGAGACAGTCAGGCTGACGGAGAAGATTTCAGAATTAGAGACACGCATCCAAACTTTAATCGAGGATAGTAAGTGTGCTCGAGCCTTAGATACTACTTTGGATGCGCCTAGCATAGTGAACCATTTACATGATTCGGTTCCGGCTGAGTTATTGCCTGTGCAGCCAGGCAGATGGGTAACTGTGAGAGATCGCTCTAGTCGCGGATCAAAAAACCACTCTTCTGTTCCGATCACCATAACAAATCGATTTGCCCCACTCAGTGAAACACCCACTGAGAATTATGTTGATTGTGCCCTGGTAATTGGCGATTCTATTACACGGAACGTGAAAATAGAGACACCAGCCACCATAGTCACATGTTTGCCGGGAGCCAGAGCGCCTGACATCAAAGCAAATTTAAAAGTGCTGGCTAATGCTAATCGTAAATTCTCTAAGATTGTTATTCACGTCGGCACAAATGATGTTCGACTTCGCCAGTCGGAGATCACCAAAATTAATATTAAAGAGGTGTTTGAACTCGCAAGTACGATGTCAGGCACTGTAATTTGCTCTGGTCCCCTTCCTGTTCGAAGGAGTGATGAGATAGTTAGTAGATTGTGTTCACTCAATGGCTGGTTGTCTAATTGGTGTCCGCAAAATAATATAGAATTCATAGACAATTGGAAAAGTTTTTGGGGCAAACCTGACCTGTTGAAAAGAGATGGTATTCATCCCTCCTGGGATGGTGCTGCTCTTCTCTCTAGTAATTTGGCTCATAGTCTTAGAGATAAAACATGACAACCTGGGGCTCAGGTCAGGAAGCAGACAGACTGGCTAAACCGACCGTCTGCTAGCGGCCTCACGTCACCAAGGTCAGATAAATCCCATCATATAGAGGCTCTTTCACCTAGATATCATCATATAGAGACTGTGTCTGTTCCCCGAATTTGGAAATCCAAAAAACTGCCAAACCTTTCTAAGGTTAAAAGTTTAATTGATGTTCAACAAATAAAAAACAGATATAATACAGATGAGCAAACGATAAAGCTTGGGTTGTTGAATATTCGATCCCTTAATTCAAAAGCGCTCATAGTTAATGATAAGATTACAGACTATAACCTAGATGTGCTGTGTTTGACAGAAACCTGGCTAAAACCAAACGATTACATTACTTTAAATGAGTCCACTCCGCAAGATTACTGTTATAAACATGAGCCTCGTCCGAAAGGCAAAGGGGGAGGTGTTGCTGTAATTTATAGTAATATTTTCAAAACCACTAAGAAATCTAGTTTTAAATATACTTCTTTTGAAGTGTTGGTGCTTAATGTAAAAATATATAGTGTAAACAATAAATCACGTTTGAGAATTCTGCTGGCTACTGTTTACAGGCCACCAGGGCACCATAAAGATTTTATCAAAGAATTTGCTGACTTTCTATCAGAATTAGTATTGGCTGCCGATAAAGTCCTAATTGTTGGTGATTTTAATATACATGTAGATAATGAAAAGACATTTAAGACATTTAAAGACATTATAAACTCAATTGGAGTGAGACAACACGTGTCAGAACCTACTCATTGTCGTAACCATACTCTAGATCTAATATTATCTCATGGAATAGATGTTGATGCCGTTGAAATTCTGCAGCAGAGCGACGACATCTCAGATCATTATCTAGTCTTGTGTAAATTACATTTAGCCAAGGCTGCAAAGCCGACTCCGTGTTATAAATATGTTAGACCTATCACTTCTGCCACTAAAGATGGCTTTATTAATAATCTTCCTAATCAGTTTCATCATCTCAGCATCCCGGATAGCTTAGAAGAACTTGATATTGCAACAGAAACGTTTGAATCTCTATTTTCCAGCACTTTAGACATAGTTGCTCCGTTGCGCTTAAAGAAGATTAAAGAAAATAGTCCAACGCCGTGGTACAACGAGCACACCCGGGCCCTTAAGAGAGCAGCCAGAAAAATGGAGCGAAACTGGAAGAAAACAAAACTAGAGGTATTTCGGATTTCATGGAAGGAGAGCTCGATTGTTTACAGAGAGGCATTAAAAGATGCTAGAACGGATTATTTTTCAACCCTATTAGAAGAAAATAAACATAATCCTAGGTATTTATTTGAACAAGTGGCTAAACTAACGAAAAAGAAAGCTTCAAGCCCAGAAGTTTCCAAGAAACACAGCAGTAATGACTTTATGAACTTCTTCACTTATAAGATCTATAATATCAGGGACAAAATTATAACTATGCAACCGTCTACTACAGTAGCGCATCAGGGAGTGCATTGTAGTCTCCGTGAGGAACATTTTGATTCATTTGTTGCTATAGGAGAGGAAGAATTTTGCAAACTTGTTAATTCATCTAAATCGACAACTTGTATGCTAGACCCTATACCGACTAAGCTACTGAAAGAGATGCTTCCAGAGGTCATAGATCCTCTTCTAAATATCATTAATTCATCTTTGTCTCTAGGATACGTACCAAAAACCTTTAAGTTGGCTATGATTAAACCGCTTGTTAAAAAACCGCAACTTGATCCGACAGAATTAGTCAATTATAGGCCAATCTCGAATCTTCCTTTTCTGTCAAAGATACTAGAAAAAGCAGTTTCATCACAACTTTGTTCCTTTTTAGAAAGAAATAATATCCACCAGGCTCGGATGGATTTCCAGTAGAATATTATAAGAAGTTTGTCGATGAGCTGACCCCAGTATTAACTGACGTATATTCAGAGGTACTTGTCAATGATATGTTACCTGACAGTTTTAATGAAGCTTTAATATCACTTATACCAAAATCTGGACGAGATACGATGGATCCTGCTAATTACCGCCCAATAAGTTTATTAAACGTAGATTGTAAAGTGTTAACAAAATTATTAGCCTCACGATTAGAAGGTATTCTACCTAAAATCATACACAGAGATCAGGTAGGCTTTATCAAAAATAGATCCTCATCTGACAATATGAGAAGATTATTACATCTCATGTGGATGAATCATTCTAATCTGGATCCCATTGCTGCAATATCACTCGACGCAGAAAAGGCCTTCGATAGGGTGGAGTGGGGGTTTCTTTTCGCGGCCTTAGAAAAATATGGTTTTGGATCAGGTTTTGTGAAGTGGGTTAAAATTCTTTACTCCAACCCTAAAGCAGCAGTGATAACTAATGGAATAACATCATCCTTTTTTAATCTATCTAGGTCTACCCGCCAAGGCTGCCCCCTTAGTCCACTACTTTTTACATTAGTTTTAGAACCGCTTGCTTCAATGATTAGAGAGGAACCAAGAATTAAAGGTGTATTTGCAGGGGAAAGAGAACATAAATTACTACTGTATGCTGATGACATAATGCTAGTAGTTAAAGACCCTGCGTGTTCCTTACAAATACTCCTTAATATGATTGAATCTTATTCTAAATTTTCAGGATATAAAATCAACTGGCATAAGTCAGAGGCTATGCCAGTATCAGCAGTGTGTTTTGCTTCCTCAGTCAGTGCATTTAAGTTTAAATGGATGCATAAAGGTATTAGATATTTAGGTATCCACCTGAGCCCTAATTTAGAGAATATAATGAATCTGAATATGGAACCTTTGTTACACAAAATACAGGCAAAATTAGATGGTTGGAAAAAGATCTTGTTAACATTATGGGGAAAGATTAATATAATAAAGATGGTGATAGCTCCACAGTTTAATTACATATCGGGGATGGTTCCTCTAACTATGCCTCGTCAGATATATAAACGATATAATGTTATGATTAAGAATTTTTTGTGGGAAGGTAAAAGACCCAGGATTGGCATTAATAAGTTATGTTTGCCCAGAGATAGGGGAGGTTTAGCATTGCCGGATGTAGAGCTCTATAATATAGCATTTGAAATGTCCAAGATCGCTAAACACTGGGGGGAAGATAATTTAGATTTAGATTGGGTATTAATAGAACGACAACTTACTTCCCCCTTTCGGCCAATAGAGGCTTTTTCTCAAAATCCAGAAGGGGATCTTCAGCATCATATGACCAACCCAATATTGCTTCATTCCAAAGAAGTTTGGAAAATCGCACACAAAAAATGTAGGATTTCCCACATGAGTCAATATTACTCCTCAATATGGAATAATCCTTATGTTAAGGTAGGGAAAAAGCCCTTGTTTTGGGGACAATGGTTTAGAAGTGGAATACGCACCTTAAAGGATTTATTTAGTAATGATACATTTTTATCTTACAATAATTTAAAAGAAAATTTTAATCTAGAAGGCCGGGACCACTTCTGGAAATATTTGCAGATTAGAAATTGTTTGGTGGCAAAGGTTTCCATTGGACAGGACAAGAATATTTTAGAAACATTTTGTGAACTACCAGGACCCCTTCAAAAATCATCTAAATTTTATCATCTAAGTTTAAGGATTGGTGATAAGAACTGTGAAACCTTGAGATTGATTTGGCAAAGAGACATTAATAGTGACATAGATAAGGATACTTGGAACAGAGTTTTGTCCAATAGTGGAAGGTACATAAGTGAAGCAAGAGGTAAATTTATCCAGTATAAGGTGTTACATCGGTATTATTATACGCCAGTGCGACTTTTTAGAATGGGCTGTCTAAATGATAATATATGCTGGAAATGTAAACAAGAAATTGGCACATATATGCATGTTCTTTGGCATTGCTCAAAGGTTCAACCTTTTTGGAAAATTGTGCTGAAATATCTTGGAGAATGTTTAGGATTTGACCTTCCATTTTCATCTAGGATTTGCCTTTTAGGAGATAAATCTGAGATTCCCCAAATTAAATATAATGAGTTTTCCCTTGTTACCGTGGGTGTAATTACGGCAGTACGATTGATACTCAGATTTTGGAAAGATATTCAATGTCCTTCATTTAAAATGTGGATTGAGTTTATGGTGGAGAATGTATCATATGAAAGAATGTTAGCTAAGGTGAACGGAAAGCATAGAGATGTTGACATGTGGGAGAATTTTATTCAGTTGGCGACTTTGAAGGATGACTACACACTTGAGTTGTGATTTGCCCACACTGTTGTGCATAAACTATAATTTGTGTAATTAATATTATTTTCCACTTATTCTCTTGATTGTTGAATTTTATTTTATTTTATTTTATGTTTTGTTATGTATGAGAAAACCAATAAAAACTTCATTTATAAAAAGAAAGAAATAATATCTGCGAGGATTTTCAGTCCGGATTTAGACCGTACCATAGTACTGAGACTGCTCTCATTAAAGTCACAAATGATTTGCTCTTATCATCCGATCGTGGTTGTATCTCTCTATTAGTGTTACTTGATCTTAGTGCTGCATTTGATACTATCGACCACAACATTCTTTTAAATAGACTAGAAAACTATGTTGGCATTAGTGGAATTGCACTAGCATGGTTTAAATCATACTTATCTGACCGTTTTCAGTTTGTAGCAGTAAATGAAGAGATGTCTTATCGATCACAAGTTCAGTATGGCGTACCACAAGGCTCAGTACTAGGACCGCTGCTGTTCACTCTGTACATGCTACCATTAGGATATATCATTAGGAAATATGGAATTAGCTTCCACTGTTATGCTGATGATACTCAGCTGTATATTTCTTCAAAACCTAACGAAACTTACCAATTCTCAAAATTAACGGAATGCATAGCTGATATAAAAAATTGGATGACCAGTAATTTCCTATTACTAAATTCTGAAAAAACAGATTCTAATCATTGGACAAAAAACTGCCACACGTAATAACCCAGAATACTGTCTGTTACGAACCCTTGTTGTTAAAGTGGCTACGTAAGGGTTTCACAACATAAAAAAGGACACGTAAAAACTCGAGTGCGCTGCGTTGACATTTATTACTGAAAAACATGCAAAAACTCAAGAAACACGTATCACAAATAAAGATAACTAATAAACTTCAGACAATATGAAGGCAACAAACATTAACAAGACGATCAACCAGGTAAATAAAAGAAATGAAACAAGAAAGAAATGATACAAGAAAAAAGGCTTGTTTGCTGGTTCTCCTCTCTCCTGCCATACTCCGCTTCAGCGTCCGTATTATAGTGGAACAGCAACGACTCCAACGAGGCGCAGGTGTATAATGATACACAGGTGCAGTCAGACCCATCAGTAATCTCAGACACACAAAAGAAGCACAGAGTCATGACGTCATCATGAGTAGAGGGAAACACAAGACACGAACCGTAACACTCCCCCACTTAAAGAAAGAACCAGTCTCCTTAGACAGGTTCTGGACGAAACGAACAGCAAAAGCAAACAAGAACATCACAAGAAAAAGATGACAGACTACACAACGTAAATTATACATTTACCTAGCCCCGAGAAAGGGCATCTGCGACGACGTTGTCAGTTCCTTTCTTGTGGTGGATCTCAAGATTATAACATTGAGCTATAAGTGCCCAGCGCATCAAACGTTGGTTATGATTGTACATTTTATTTAAAAAAACCAACGGGTTATGGTCCGTGTAGAGGATGACGGGAGTAGAGCTGTATCCCACATACACATCAAAGTGCTGCAAAGCAAGCAACATAGCTAGAGTCTCTTTTTCTATAGTTGAATAATTCAACTGGTGACGATTAAATTTAGCTGAGAAATAAGATACTGGATGGGATATTCCATCAGCACCATTCTGAAGGAGGACAGCTCCAACTCCGGTCGCGCTGGCGTCTACTTCAAGCTTGAACGGACGAGCCAGGTCAGGAGCAGACAACACCGGAGCACTGCAAAGAAGAGACTTTGCACACAAAAATGCAGTTTGACATTCATCAGTCCAATTAAAAACAAGTTTAGAGCTACACATCTTCGTTAAGGGAGCGACGACAGTCGAGAAATTTTTACAAAAACACCTGTAATAGCCAGCCATGCCTAAAAATCGTCGCAACTCTCTCCTAGTAGTGGGCATAGGGTATGCAAGAATAGCGGTCACTTTTGCGTCGAGCGGACGTACTTGACCGTTTCCAACCTGTTTCCCCAAGTACGTAACGGAGGCTTTCGCAAAATCGCACTTAGTCAGATTTAAAGTTAACGAGGCATCGGCTAGTCGGCTAAAAACATTGTGCAAAGTAGAGATGTGATCTGTCCACGTGGAAGAAAAAATAACGACATCATCAAGATAAATGTTACAGTTCGGAACATCACCTAAAACTGCAGACATTAACCTTTGAAAGGTAGCAGGCGCGTTTCGAAGACCGAACGCCATACGCGTATATTGAAAGAAAGAGTCGGGAGTCACAAAGGCGGAGACCTCAGAAGCACGTTCAGTTAATGGCACCTGCCAATAGCCTTTTAAAAGATCTAATTTCGTAATGTACCGAGCAGTGCCAAGATTGTCAATACAATCCTCTACTCGAGGCAACGGAAATGCATCCGGCACAGTAACAGAATTCACCTTGCGGAAATCAGTACAAAAACGGAACGATCCGTCCGCTTTAGGGACTAAAATGCACGGTGAACTCCACGGGCTATTACTCTTTTTGGCAAAACCATTTTGAACCAAGTAATTCACTTCAGATTTCATGATCTCACGTTTACCTACTGGACAACGATACGCATGCTGTTTTATTGGAACTGCGTTACCCACCTCAATATCATGCTGGATGACAGAGGTACCAGACGGAACATCACTAAACAAGTTAGGAAAATCTTCCACTAAGTCAATCACATCCTGACGCTCTTCGCGAGATAAATAAGACAAGCGAGACGATAAAACTCTTAAAATCTCAGAATTCCTCAGATGACCACCACTGAACATCTCCGTGGACATTTTCAACCCATCGTCTACCTCTTCAGCACCCACGGTACTGGACAGCAAAGCTACTCGTTCCACATTTAACACCGACTGTGCTTCACTCTGGGACAAATCATTCCCCTCCCAGTCTTCTCAGTTCGAGCTACATATTTTTTCAGCATATTTACATGACACAAACGTGTCTTCCGTCGTCGTTCTGGTGTATGGACTATATAATCAGTGTCACTCAGCTTGCTCTTAATCACATAGGGACCTGCAAATCGCGCAGCTAAAGCAGAACTGGGCAAAGGAAGCAACACTAATACTTTTTCTCCAGGCGTAAAATTACGCACAACCGCGCGTTTGTCAAAACAACGCTTCATTTTCTTCTGCGAAAGAGAAAGAGCTTCTTTCGCGACTGCACAAGCACTTCGCAATCGTTCGCGGGTACGAGTAACGAAATCAAGCACATTACGTTTCTCAGTCGTACCAGTAGAGAGAAACTCATCTTTTAGTACTTTTAAAGGACCCCGTACATTATGTCCAAAGACCAATTCCGACGGACTAAAACCAAGAGACTCTTGTCGCGCTTCACGCAATGCAAATAAAACCAAAGGGACTCCCTCATCCCACTCATTGTCTGCCTCCAGGCAATATTTTCGCAAACTGGATTTCAACGTCTGGTGCCACCTCTCCAGTGCCCCCTGCGATTCAGGATGGTAGGCACTGGAGGTGACATGTGACACGCCCAAACCTTTCAACACATTCCGGAATATTTTAGACAAGAAATTAGTACCTTGATCTGTTTGAACAGTTCTCGGCAATCCGAAGGTTGTGAAAAACTTGATAAGAGCTTTAGTGACGCTTTTGGCAGTTATATTCCGTAACGGAATTGCTTCTGGAAACCGTGTGACAGCACACATAATGGTTAAAATATACTGAGAACCGGATTTAGTTCGCTGCAACGGCCCGACGCAATCTACCAAGACACGTTCAAACGGTTCTCCTACAGCCGGAATAGGGTGAAGTGGAGCAGGTGGCACGATCTGATTGGGCTTTCCTACTACTTGACAGGTATGACAAGACCTACAATATCGAGACACATCAGCTTTCAACCCAGGCCAAAAGAAATGCTGAAGCACCCGATAGTAAGTTTTGTTTATACCAAGGTGCCCAGACCAAGGATGATCATGTGCCAAGCTTAAAATATGCTGTCGAAACTTCAAGGGCACCACAATCTGATGGACCACGTTCCAGTCATCCGAATCTTCATCCTTCGATTCTCGAGCATTCCAGCTACGCATCAACACAGAATTGCTCCAATAAAACTGATGGTTGTACGAAGGTGTCATTTTACTGTCAGCACTTAAACGACATTTCTCTAACGTATGATCACTTTTCTGAGCCGCAGTAAGAACATCGCCCGAAATAGGCAAAAATACGTCAGGATTGGTACGAAAAGATTCTTGGGACAAATTAACATCCATATGCTCTGTCAAGGCATTTTTCTCAAACATCTCTGCAAAAATAGACTCACCTAGGTTCACATCATTCTCCTTAGCGAGACTTTTCGCCTGAGCACGCGTCGCAACTGCACTAGAAGCAAAAACATTCGGAAAATGTTGGGCGAGTACATCTGGTTGTTGATCAGTAACTGGAATATTAGTAACATGTACAACTGGCATTACTTTCCCTCCAGCCAGATCATTTCCCATGATAAAATTAATACCTTTCACAGGTAGGGAAGAACGAGCCGCTACATTAAAACATCCAGAAACTAATTCAGACGTCACCCAGACGCGATGAATAGGTACAGTGATGAAGCCCATTTCTATGCCCTGCACGATAGTGCTTGTATCACATTCAGAGTCTGCACAGAAAGGCAAAGTGTCAGACAGTATAAAAGACTGAGATCCTCCCGTATCACGTAAGATCTTCACAGCCTTCTGGTCCTCAATACGACCAGTCAGTGATACATAACCGTCAAACACGAAAGGCTGAAAACACTCATCAGGAGCTACTGAAATCATGGTCTGTGGAGACACAGTTTTCACTAAAACTGAACCGCGAGGTTGAGCGGGAAAATCCTGACGTTCATGCTTTCGTTTTAAAATTCGACACTCAGCAATAGTGTGTCCAACCTTGTGACAATAGCCACACTCTTTACGCATTTTCGGGCTAGATGGACCAGGCCTGACTTTAAAATCAGAAGAATTAACTTCATTCTCTCTTTGCGGAGTGTAACCTGATTCACTCGCACGCTTTAAAAACACAGGTTTATGAATAAGTGCATACTCGTCTGCTAAAACAGCTGCTTGCTGCACAGTAGTAACCTTTTGTTCGTTTAAATATAAAGCAGTACGCTCAGGAACACAATTTCTAAACTCTTCAATGAGCAAAAGTTCACACAAAGATTGATAATCCGCGACTTTACACGCCTTTATCCATCGATCAAAAAGTATACCCTTCTCACGGGCAAATTCGACATATGTCTGAGAAGCGGATTTTTTCGTTGAGCGAAAACGTTGCCGGTAATGTTCAGGTACTAACTCATAAGCACGGAGAATCGCATTTTTTACTGTCTCATATTGAACACTTTCCTCCAACGGAAGAGATGCACAAACTTCTTGCGCTTTCCCTGTTAACTTACATTGTAACATTAATGACCAGACCTCTGTTGGCCACTTCAACGCAGATGCTATTCTTTCAAATGCCTGAAAATAAGCTTCAACCTCTTTCTCCCGAAAAGGTGGAACAATTACAATATTTTTCGCTACATTAAATGAAGTCGAATGATCAAGAGAATCCGTTACCACAGGTAAAGAGTTAACTGTAGGTATCACAGGAATATTTGACACGAGTACAGCAGCTTCAACCTCCGAACTAGGTCTATCTTCACGTGCAAATTTGTTAAATCTTTTTGAATCATCTCGAACAGACTGTAACTCTAACTGGCGCATTTTAACTTTCATCTCCGCATCGATACGGTGCAATTCAAGCTGATGGTGCAACTCATCCTTCCGTGCTTGAGCTCTGTCTTGCGTCTCAAGCTGTAAGCGAGCTAAACGTACTTTCAACCGCACACCTTCCTGATATACAGGCGATTCTTCGGTAGAGAGGGATAAAGGCTCAAACTTAGGCAAAGAAAAAGGTGGTCCTACCTTCGCCCCACCACCAGCATCCGGCGTAACTGGATTGCCAGCGAGAGGACGCAATGAAGTCGAAGAATGCAGCGGAGGTTGTTCCTCGTCATCCATAACAGCTGCAACTGATTCTGCTGATTCAGGAACATCCTCCAACAAAGGCAACACCCCAACATTAATTAAACCAGTTAACAAACAAGCTTTCAAGTCTTTCTTAAGCAATGTTTTAGAAACAGGTATTTCAAAATGTCGTGCAATAAGGAACAAATCGTCCTTTCTACATGTTTCTAACACTGCAACACTAGGTTGATTTATGAACTCATTTAAATTAAACGTCGCCATAATAAATTGATGAGCAAAAACACAAAAATAAGTAGTAGGCTACGAACGACTCCGGACCTAAACCTACCTAACCGAAACTAACTACAGCCTCTCTAGTCTTCAGAGGGTACCAATTGAGAGGCAAGCCTCTCCCCCGGAGTACCTCCAAACACAACAAACTAAAATAATAAAGAAAACAATAAATAGTAAACCGTAGCGAGAACCGGCGCTAAGCACGGCCCCCTTGGTTTACTCTACCTACCCGGAGATCGCCCATCACCACTATCTTTACCTGCTCATCAAACAAAATTAAAGTAATCCGAAATCTCCCGGACGAGCCCCCAATTTATGTTACGAACCCTTGTTGTTAAAGTGGCTACGTAAGGGTTTCACAACATAAAAAAGGACACGTAAAAACTCGAGTGCGCTGCGTTGACATTTATTACTGAAAAACATGCAAAAACTCAAGAAACACGTATCACAAATAAAGATAACTAATAAACTTCAGACAATATGAAGGCAACAAACATTAACAAGACGATCAACCAGGTAAATAAAAGAAATGAAACAAGAAAGAAATGATACAAGAAAAAAGGCTTGTTTGCTGGTTCTCCTCTCTCCTGCCATACTCCGCTTCAGCGTCCGTATTATAGTGGAACAGCAACGACTCCAACGAGGCGCAGGTGTATAATGATACACAGGTGCAGTCAGACCCATCAGTAATCTCAGACACACAAAAGAAGCACAGAGTCATGACGTCATCATGAGTAGAGGGAAACACAAGACACGAACCGTAACACTGTCTAACAATCGATGGCTGCTCTGTTAAGTCTTCGTCGTCAGTTAGGAACCTGGGTGTGCTCTTTGATACCAATCTTTCATTTGAAAGTCACGTGTCTAGTATCTGTAAAACCGCATTTTTCCATCTTAAAAATATATCTAAATTACGTCATATGCTCTCACTGACAAATGCGGAACAATTAGTTCATGCATTCATGACATCAAGGCTAGATTATTGTAATGCTCTACTGGGTGGTTGCCCTGCACGCTTAATAAACAAACTACAGCTAGTTCAAAACGCAGCCGCTAGAGTTCTTACCAGAACCAGGAAGTATGACCATATTAGCCCGGTTCTGTCAACACTGCATTGGCTGCCTATTAAACATCGTATACATTTTAAAATATTGCTGATTACTTACAAAGCACTAAATGGTTTAGCTCCCCAGTACTTGAGCGAGCTCTTAACGCATTATAGTCCTTCACGTCTATTGCGATCTCAAAATTCTGGCCAGTTGATAATACCTAGAATATCAAAATCGACTGCTGGCGGTAGATCCTTTTCCTATTTAGCACCAAAACTTTGGAACAATCTTCCTAACACAGTCCGGGAAGCAGATACAGTCTGTCAGTTTAAATCTAGACTAAAAACACATCTCTTTTGCTTAGCATACACATAACACATTATAGATTTCTATAATTCAATGTTAGGCTGCATAGTTTAGGTCAGCCGGAACCGGGAACACTTCCCATAATTCCTGATGTACTTTGTACATCATAAGAAGGATGGCGTCTACGCTAATATTAGTCTCTCTGCTTATCCCGAGGTTTACCGCGAACCGCCGGATCCAGGCCATATCCAGATCTGAGGAAGGACCATCACATGGACACGACGACAACGCATCCCTGATGAGCCAGCCCCATCAATACTGTGAAGGCCCATGGACACCTCAACACAGTCATCTCCTCACCGGCCGGATGACCCAACCCAACCAGATGAACTGGATAAATATCGTGAAAGTTCTGATCACATCTGACTCCTGACATTATGCTGCCTAACTCATAATCATACACTGTTCGTTCATTGGCCAAAGGAAGACTGGCCCCCTGACTGAGCCTGGGTTCTCCCAAGGTTTTTTTCTCCATTCTGTCACCTGATGGAGTTTTGGTTCCTTGCCACTGTTGCCTTTTTCGCCTCTCTTCGCTTTTGACGCCATTGGCTTTTGGCTTGCTTAGTTGGGGACATTTAACATTTAATTTTGAATTTAACAATACTATTACAACATTGTTTTCCTGTTATCTCTGTAAAGCTGCTTTGAAACAATTTGTATTGTAAAAAGCGCTATATAAATAAAGGTGACTTGACTTGTGAGAGAGAGAGAGAGAGAGAGAGAGAGAGAGAGAGAGAGGCACGGGCGCGATCGAACAGTGGAAACATAAAAACATACTCCATAATTTTGTTTATACAGGACATCATGATAGAGACTTCCGGTTTGGTGAGATGGCGTAGACACGCGTTAAGTCTCGCTCCCACTTTTTTTCGTCTATAATAGTTTTAAAACCCGACTATTTCTTCTACTTCACTACCAAGTGGGCAACATCTTTGTTGCATACATATTGGCATCAAATTATGGCAGCTAAAACTACAAAACAAAGCAAAAAGGATCAGAAAGCTGAGGCGAGTGGAGACGACGGCAAAGAGGTTAACATGGCAGCCATCGCTAGCCTTCTTGAGGAACACCGGCTCGCTCTTTCTGCAGACTTTAATACCGCCGTTTCAACACTCGAGGTAAAGCTAGACCAAATTCAAACTGCCGTGACGGACCACGCTTCGAAGATTGCCTCGCTCGCTCGCTCGAGTTAATGCACAGGATGAGCGCGTGCAAGCTTTGGAAACGACTTGTGCTATCCTAACAGACAGCAACGCTAAACTGCTAGCCAAAGTCGTGGATCTCGAGTCACGTAGCCGGCGTAATAATATACAGGACATCATTCAAACTGATGATTCAAATCACGCAAAGAGTTTGCTTATATTTGTGTACACACAATAAAACACAACATTGTGCATTGGTTTTAATTTCTGTTTATTTTTTAAGTTACACATTCTACATTGATTAAAAAAGAAAATCAAATGTGATTTTAATGGTAGTATTATTTTATACAGAAATAAATTATTTATAATTCAGATGAGAATAAAGTTAGTATTAATAATAGGTCATCTGCAAAATGACTGTGAGTATGAAGAAGGGACGGACACACACACACACACACACACACACTTCAGTTTTAGAATCAAATTTTCAAAAAATCTTTTATACTTTTAGTGGTGTTAAACAACTTTGTTTTATGAAATTCATGTTAATTAAAACCATTCATACTCTTCCAACTAT
Source organism: Semotilus atromaculatus (assembly GCA_031834385.1). Classification (NCBI taxonomy): domain Eukaryota; kingdom Metazoa; phylum Chordata; class Actinopteri; order Cypriniformes; family Leuciscidae; genus Semotilus; species Semotilus atromaculatus. The sequence continues at coordinate 11,417,122 of JAULUF010000025.1, read as the reverse complement.
TCTCACTACTTCAACTTCTTGTTGATACATGTGAAGCCATTTTTATCATGAGTCCAATAGGGTTAATATTGCTTACATTTTAAGTGTTATCATAACATTGTGCTATAAAATAGAAGTTAAGGTCTTTTGCCTTGGTATGACCGATTGTCATTTTGTGGGCAATGCTAAGGCAGAATACAGTAACTTCCGAAAAAGGGTCAAAGGTCAAATTTGTGTTCAAATTTTTTTTGTAGATCGGTTAATACAGGTATACACTACAAAATGTGAAAATTACAATATTATACCTATAACTCATTTGTCAGGACATTAAGATAACTTTAAAGTCATTTTTCTCAGTTTCACACTCTGGCGAGTTAAGGTCTTTTGCCTTTGTAGGGCAGTATAGGCCTACTTAAAAAAAAAAAAAAAAAGACAAGATAGATGTAAAAAAAAAATCTTAATATTATTGTTTTTTATTAGTGACACATTTGAGAAGATTCCAAAACTTTCTGAAAATACAGTATGAGAATTAACTGCATACTAGAAATGTTTACCTTGGAAATTATACAATTTGAATGTATAAAAAATTTGTGAAAAAATACCTTTTTTTCCTCTCTGAGAACTCTAACTTTCTAACTCTAACTAATTCTGTAGGATGGTCCATATAGCCTATTTGAACAGGATTTGTTTCCAGGTGTGACTATGTACTAAAAATGTGCTTTTGACTTTCATTTATATTTGTATTTTATATATATATAATTTATTTATTTTTGTCCTCGCATTCTTTCTTGTGTGACACACCTGAATGAATGGCTCATTAGTATGCAGGCTCATTAGTATGCAGGCTCATTAGTATGCAGGCTCATTAGTATGCAGGGTCTTTGTCTTCTCAGGTGTGAATCACAGCAAGTCACGCCCCTGCGCATATTGCCTTTGGAAGCAAAAACTGTTTTAAAAAATTTAAATCAATGTATTGTTTTATGTGAATGATTAGGCAGGGTGATTTTCAGATAATTTTGAAGCAAAAACACTAGGCAACTACATCCATTAGTCAAAAGTCTTGTGGACACATTAAGTATGTGTTTTGTGGCCTTATTTCAGAAACTTTAATTTTTAGTTTTTTGAATAACCATGCATAAACATTATTCCCTCAAAAATACAAATATGTAAATAGATGTTGCTCGCATATTATGGTACCCCTATTTGTGCTAAATAGAGTGTAATTACACCTTTGCCATTAATATGTTTATAAGCAACTGAAAAAAGCACAAATGTCAGGGCATGTCAAAACATCTCACAGACCTCAAAAACCCCTTAGACTCCAGAGGGTTAACTTGCGGTTGGCAAACCAACTTAAGGTGCATTTACCGGACTGGAGTGTGATCATCGGGAATAGTCAGAGGGAATTATCTATGAGAATTATTTACCTATACACACCTATACCTATGGTATAAAATATGCACATATTAAATACGGTAAAACAACCCCGTGTTTTTGAGAAACCTTATAACTTGATTTTTAATACTTTTAGATATATCTCCTAAGATATTAACTAAAGTAAGCGTTTTCCCTTCTTTATGGAGGACTGATGTTAAACAATTACATTCTTTCTTGTAATTACTGCACTCTATTAGGACATGCTCAACTGTTTCTTGCTGACCGCAATAATCACATGTTCCTGTATGATGTTTCCCTATACAGAACAAAGATTTATTGAGACCTGAATGGCCAATCCTCAAACGTGTCAGCACTGCCTCTTCTCTCCGGCTTCCATCCCTAGACCTACCCCATCCCACATTTCTTTGTACACAGTAAAGATGTCTACCAGTGTCATTACTATCCCACTGCTCTTGCCATATCCCAATCACTTTACTCTGAATAATAGATTTCCCCTCAGCTTTGCACAAAGGTACATTTATGTTAATCACATCTAATTTCAGGGCCTGTTCAGCTAGAATATCCGCCTCTTCATTTCCATCAACACCTACATGGGCAGGGACCCAGACAAACTGAACATAGACATCTTTACTATTCAACTGAAACAATTTATGATATATTTTTTATAAGAGATCTAGTCTGCATGATTTTCCTGTTTTTATGCTCAATAACGCAGCTTGACTATCTGAGGCAACTACAGCTCTATTTATACCTCCAATGCAATTCATACGCAACCAGTTAAGAGCTAAAGCAATGGCAGTGAGTTCAACAGTATACACTGCAAGACAATCAGAAATTCTTCTTTTAATCTTGATGTTATACTGTGGAATACTCACTGCCGCTCCTGTTCTGCCATTGCTGGGATCTTTAGACCCATCAGTATACAGTACAAGGTGCTCCTCAAACCGCTCAAAATTCTCACACTCCTTCACCCCAAAATGCCTTTTTATATCCAGTATTGCGACACGTGTACCAATCGCTGATCGCCACCCTCACTTCTCGCAGCTGACACTCGTTTATTCCTTCATTACCCCGCGATCGGCCATCACATGTAAAAACCGGAACCGGTGTTCCACCGGAAATGCTCAGACGGGAAAACACACCCCTCGAAGAAAGGTTCCGCCTTGCCTGTTCGTCACTCCGTGACATAATTCTTCCCCTTTTGAAACAGAAGGTTAACTTTTATCCGTGTACAACTGCATTACACCAGCATTTAATATTTGAACACCATTTCATCACCACTTACCATTTGAACACCACTTACCAAAAAAATTCAACTTTCAATCAACGTTACCAATTTTCCAGAAAGCTAAAACTTTCAGACTCTAAGAAGTCCTTTTCTCCTCCGTAGCATTCGCGTTAACATTTCAGCGGTCATTGATTGATGACATTCAATCCACACTTTTATCTCAAAATCTCTTTGTTATTTCTATTTTGTTGGGTCTAATTCTATAGTATTTTCCCTTCTTTTTCAGGTTCGTTTTGTCAGCGCATCAGGAGCAGATTCAACAACCGTTCTCTCTCGTAAAGAACCATCTCTCCTGGCTCCACCCAATAGGGCGGGGCTAACTTTTTACTTTTCTAATTGGAGCACTTATTTAATTAAATAACTATTCTGAATGAGTTTCATTTTTTAAATGTATTCATTTTCTCTTCAAAGAAATACTCTTAACCTCACAGATAATAATAAAATAAAATAACTATTTTACATATTCATGAATGTTACAACCAGGGGTTAAAGTGGTCCGGAACGGTCCGGAACTGCGTTCCGACACCTCAGATAAATTAATAAATAAATAGATTAATTAATTCTCAACTAATATCGCTGGTCCCGAGATGGGCCGGCCGACCGACCAACCTCCCTTCCTCCCCACTGAACGCGAGCGATTACAAATGCGTGAAATGCACTCACTGTGGTTGAGCGCGGTAAAGTTAGTTAGGTTCGATATTTCGCCGGACATTTGTTTTCCCTTGCCCTTGTAGCGCTCTATAGGGTCGGCAGCCTTACAAAGATATTAATAGCAGGATTAGTTTTAACATTATGTAACCATTATATCGACATTAAATATTCGTTCAAAATCCCCTATGTGCATTAATGCTGTATATAGCCTACATGAGAATGCTTTGACGCGATTGCACAGCACATGACGAGGGAACGTCTGACAATTCCACCAACTGCTTTAAACGTAGCCTATAATTTTGTATTATTTAAAATTACTTTTCAAATTCCAAAGCATGTAGAAGGTTCCTATTGGCAATACTGACCTGGTAGCCTTGAGTAAATTCACTTATTTAAGAAAATGATTAATAAAACATATAAATATCAGTTGAGCCTATGTTTACTTTCTTCTCTGACAGACAAAAATTAAAAGACTATCAGTCAAAGTTCAGCTTTAGAAAGGGGGAAGAAACGGGGCAGGATGAGGAGACTGAGAGAAAAAGAGTGATGAAAATGAGGAGAGAGCAGGTATTGTCAAATAATCTAATCCCCACTGACATGGTTTTAAAGCTATTTCTTATCCAATTTTTTGGCTTTCAAAAGTCTTAAATTGCACATATGTAGGTCAGAGAAATAAAACTTTTCTTGGGGGAGCATGCCCCAAACCCCCCTAACTATCTCACATTTAGGCTAAATGCACAAGTGAGTCTGTGGTGGGGTTGTGGATGTTAATGTGGGCTGGTGTGACTACAGTGCAAGGACTCAATTTTTTTCCCAGTGTTAATTAAGCAATTTTAACATATTATAGTCAACATATCCGTGTAGATGGGCCAAAATAAAAAACATTAAAATATCAAGTAAATAAGTGATGCTTGGTGCCACAGTGACATTCTTGTACCTAAAAGTGTTGCTATACCATGATACTCAATATGTTGTCCAATATGGTGAGTCATTTTTCCTTGTTGCACCTACACAAAGATTTGAGGTTTCCCCCACCTGCCAAATCCCACTTTAACCACTGGTTACAATGCTCTTTTTTGCAGCTTCAATGGGATTTTTAGTAACCTGGCCTTATATTATTGACTGGGTGTGTGTATGATCTGAAAGCTTTGTTTGATTTTGAATACAGGTGATTAAACACTACATTACTCTACCAAATATAACAAACATTTTAATAATAATCATTACCATTATATTACACTGCATTAATCTATTGCTTAAATGTATCACTATACACATTCCTATATCTATACTACTACACACACACACGCACGCACGCACCCAAGCCCAATTTATACTTCTGCATCGAACTCACGCCGTAGCTACGCCGTAGACTGTAGGCCTCATTATGCTTCTTCGTCAACTCCTACAGTGTCGTGGCCGTTTTATGGTTCTGCGTCAGGTTGCGTTGTATCGCGTTGAATCTGACCAATCACAGCACTTGCGGTCTGCGTAGTTAAAATATTTTGGAGGTGCACGTCGAGCTATGGCGGAGGGGTCGGAGAGGGGTTCACGGCGACGCAGAGGGGTCTGCGGGGGTACACCGTCGATTCGACTCAGAAGCATAAAACAGGCTTATGTGTAGCGCACGTACTCTACGGTGTACCCTGACATGCACCTCCCCAAAAATTTTATGTAAGGTCTGGGCGAAGGACGAATCATCTGAATAACTAAATGCATTCTTCCTAAAAACCTAAAAGCTTTCAGAACGAATGTAAGTTAGTGACATCAGCCACAGCATGGCTGGATGAGACTGTTCCTGAACATCCCCCACTGCAGGATCCTTACACACACACGCACACACACAAGCCCCCTCCCCCATACACGAGGCAACCTTCCTGACCTAATAAAGACACTTCCTTTGTTTAAAGACATTTAACCAAATAGGTTCAATGTGTTTTTATGTGTGTTTGTGTTGTCCATGTACATTGGAATAACTGTGACTTTATCATTATGAATTTTACATATAACTGTCTATTCCCAGAATTGTTATACATCGTTCTTGGTCTCGTTTTAATTCTCATGGTCTAGCTGAATTAATCAGATACAAGAAATTACAGTAAAATGTATGATTCTATGTGCACCAGCTTTTTGGGACAGTTAGGACATCACTGTCAGAGCCTGGTGTTCTTAGATAACAGCGTTTACGACCAAACAAAGGAATGTCAGAGAAGTGTGGCTCTCTCTCTCTGAATTCTAACTAATGAATGAATGAGAAATGAATCCTGCATTCATATATATATATATATTCTATTATATATCCCCTTGAGAATTGTACGAACAATGTATCTAATCTCATCTTACGATTTGTCTTTTATGTGTTTGATCTATGTTGTTTGAAAACTATAATGGGATAAGGTTTCAAACTTTGCAAACTATGATTAACCAACTCCATGTGACAAGTTTGGATTCTCTGAACTTGAATCTACGTTCCCCATTTAGCAATTTACATCACATCTTGCTAAAACTTTGTGACACATAGGACTATAATTGTGAAGATTCTGCTCTTAAACACCCAACGAAATTAGAGATTCAAATGCCTTGCTACAACACAATGGGTCATAAAGCCCCCCTCCGAAGGGACAACTCCCCATTGGCTCACACACCCCCAGAGGGTGTGAACATCTTGATCCCTAAAAATCACTGATCAGGAAATATGCTCTCTCTTCTCTTCGTCCTCCGTCGTGTCTGCACCATGTAATCCTATCTCGTGGTCTCCTCCGGTGACCGGATCAGATCTGATCCGGTCACCGGAGGAGACCACGAGATAGGATTACATGGTGCAGACACGACGGAGGACGAAGAGAAGAGAGAGCATATTTCCTGATCAGTGATTTTTCCAAGGATCCAAGGATCTTTTCTGTTCTTTAGTCTAAGTTTTGTTTCCTGTATTCGACTCGGGTCACTTCCACGAAGTGAAATGAACTTAGCCGAACTATTTCCTTTGGTAATGTTACCTCAAAGACGTCAACCTCTGTTCAACACGCGCGCCGAACGCCACGTGACACCTCACGGAACAAAGAACATCCGCTCATGCACGCGGCCGGGACAGGCCGTTCCAGGAACGCAACAATACATGAGAGACCAAGAAACTTTGCAAGTATTCTTCTTTATAGAGCTTCTAGGAAGCATTAAGATGATGTTTTTCGTGTTGTTTCAGAAAGGTTAACTGTCTGGGTGAATTTTGCCAATGCTCCCTCTCTCTCTCTCTTTCTCTCTCTCACTCTCACTCACTTTTACACGTGATTCCATTGTCTAGACTCCCCGCGTGTCTTCGTCATGTTAATGTTTGTAAATACATGTATTCCTGTAGCTAATTAATTTTACCTGTTTGGTGAAACGTGGTCCGTGTAATTAATTGCAATCAACTTGTGGTTAATTGCAAGGATTCACATGCATGCAGGTAACAGGACATATCATCCCTTACCAGGAGATTTATTAACATGTAAGACTGATCTAATCCAAACCTGTATGAATAATTATTAATTACCAATTATTAATTATGATATGCAAATTCCCCATGGATTAGATCCGCCCATGAGTCTTTACATATTTTTGGTGGAGAAATGCTTAGCACATTTTAAACTTGTTTATGAGCAATTCAGTTTCAATCTGATGTGTATATTGTTATTTAATATTGTTTATGTAATATTTAATATTACACGCGCGCCTCGAGGAATGAGCGAACGCAATGCGAACTCACTGGCTGACTGATTAAAGGCAAAAAGCCGTCTCAGTTCAGCAAAACTAAAAAGTAAACTGCAGTTTCATAGTATTAAATTTGTCATACAAAAGACGAAGAAACCTCTTTTGAATTATGACATTTTAATGTTAAACTCCCTTGTTCGAACGAGATTCTTCTGTCAGGGTGAAGACAAGATTTTGTGAAACGATGCTCTTTCACTATTCTTAAGAAAAGCCTAATATTATAATCGTAGATTAACGATTACTCCTGGTTAAAAACATTGACTTAGCTACTCAATTGTGAAACCTAAAACATTTCAATCATACGTGCTATGTGATAGATGTTTATGGGAGCCAAAAACAGACGAACAATTCCTGTTTTCTTTGCACAGCGCAGAAATCCTGCCAGACGTGTTTGATAGAATATAGCACCCGAAAAATCCAAAACCTAAAACATTTTTAACCAGAAGTGCTATTTGATAAATGTTATTTGGATTCGAACGACAAATTAATAATTCCTGTTTTCTTTTGCACAGCGCAGAAAACAAAATCCTGCCAAACCTGCTTGTAAAATATAGCACCGAAAAAAAAAATCCAAATCCTAAAAACATTTTTAATCATAAGTGCTATTTGATAAATGTTATGTGGGAATCGAAAAACAGATGCCTAATTCCTGTTGTCCCTATTTGTGTGTACAGCAAAAAAATATATATATCCTGCCACACGTTTTGTTTTTGTGTGTTTATATGCAGTAAACTGGCACAAACAAACCCTCCGAGGTCAAATTTATAATTGTGATTTTGTGCAGAAAATCGACGCGTGGAAACGTCTTAAGATTTCAAGATATCACATTAGAAAGCAGGCTGGTTGTAATACTACTGCCAAACGCTAGGGTGCGCCCTTGAGTGTTTCCAGTATCAGATTGCCTCCACGTCCTGACTTGCCATCTCGTGGACACTAGCAACGAGGTCATCCTTTCCTAAACAATTTCTCTCTTGTCACAATTTCATATTTTTCCAGTGAATTTCTGAAATTGTGTTTCTTTTTTTTTATATAATTAGTATTTTATTGAGTTTTGAACACCACTGTTACATTGTAATCAACCTTGTGGTCAATATTACAATTGACATCTTAACATATCCCATAGTGATGATACATTTTTGAATAAAAAAATAAAGAGAGTAAAAACAGAAGAAATAATAAAAATAAGATTTAAAACAAAAAAATAAAATAAAAATAATAATAATAATAATTAAAAAAAATCTATATAAATAAATACACATCAGTCAAGTGTACAATTTTACAATGAGCACCATGCTCTCATCTGATAGCAATATATTGAACACATTTTCCCCATTTCGCCACATATTTTTCTGCCCTGTCATTGATGTTAAAATACATTTTTTCATATGATGCCACTTTTGCTAACTCCGTGCTCCACTCCTGGATAGAGGGCTCACCTGGGTTCTTCCCAGGACCGGCGCACGCACTTCTGCCGCTCTAGGCGAAAAACAATTGTGCCGCCCCTCTATTTGCAACTTATACCAGCAACAACACACAAAGACCAATATATGCCATATACATATAACGCAAAACCAGCAACAACACACAAAGACCAATAAGCCATAGGCCTACATATAACGTAAATAGTGCGCAACGCGCGCGTGCCCAAAATGTCAACAATAGGCTATTAAAGTTTATGCAGGAGGCAAATGCCTGCTGGCATTTTTCTTTCAGCAGTCATGACAGGTTTTTTTCCAAATAATCACATTTCACCTCCTCAAATTACTGTTGCTTGCAAATCTCTTTACACCACTTTCTGTGCGTAAAACACACACAAATGAAATGTCCGCAAGCACATTATATCATCAGCAGGTTCAGCATCTTAAATAACGACTAAAGAGCAAATAAAGCTTAACTTATGTTTCAGAAGCGCGCACGGCGGGCCTTCATCGCAGCAAAGCTCTTAACAGCATCCTCCATTTCTATTCTCTGTGCCTGATCGGTGATTAATGAACGATCTGTTCATTGCGTATGTCACGTGACGCAATGAACGGATCACCCAAATGACTGGGAAGGTAAAGTAATTATTTATGTTCCCTGTTAATAATTTTTTACTGCATTATGATTGAAGCCGGAAGCTCAGTAAATCATATTATAACCTATTTTGTGAATTGTTCATTCCCGGTTGGCACACATTTTGCCGCCCTTACAAAAGTGCCGCTCTAGGCAATTGCCTAGTTCGCCTATATGGACGCGCCGGCCCTGGTTCTTCCAGTTTCTCATTATTGTTTGTTTTCCGATCATTATACTGGTCTGAATGAAGTCTGCTGCTTCACAATTCGATGTCATTTGTGGATAATTTAAAACATACAACCTCGGGCAAAACTCCAAGCTAGTCCGGGTAACGTTTTCAATGCTAACATGAATCTTTAACCAATAATTCTGAATCTTGGGACATCCCCAGAGAAGGTGAAGAAGAGTCCCTTCCGAGCTGCTGCACTTCCAGCAGTCTGCATTATCCCTCAGCTTCAGTCTAAACAGCCGGGTCGGAGTCCAGTAAAAACGATTAAGAATCTTAAACTGGATTAATCTAATTTTAATGTCTCTTGAAACCCTCTTAATGTTTTCACAAATACGATCCCACTCCTTGTGTGTGACATCAATGTTCAAATCTGCCGACCAAGCTAACATTATTGCATAAGATACGGTAACTGTCTGTTGGAATGTCATTGCATAAAATAGAGCAGCCTCATGCCCCACACCCATTATCTTCTTAGTCTGAAAGAGAAGGTTTGACTGCTGAGGTTCTATTCCTCTCCCTATGACAGTAACTAACAAGTGACGTATTTGTAAATATTTCCAGAAATTATTTCTGGGCAGATTGTATTCACCAGCCAACCTTTCAAATGACTTTATATTATCCCTATCATATATATCTGCTAATGTAATAATTCCTTTTTTAACCCAATCTTTCCATAGAAGGGGATGTTTATTAATACGTAACTTTGGGTTATTCCAAATACAAGATTCGGAATTAAGATAGACATTAATCTTAAAGGCTTTTGAAAACTTCTTCCACACATTACAAAGGTTGGATATAATAGGGTGAGATTTTAATCCGGAAGGTATATTGCTAAACAAAGCGTTTATGGGGGTAAGTGGGAGAAGCAGGCTCTGTTCAATCTCAAACCAGGGAGGGGCTCTCTCAGGTGGCAGTGTCCACTTTGCAATATGTCTCAGACAGAAGGCATAATGATACAGGACTAGCTTGGGGAGGCCCATGCCACCCTTATTAACTGGCACCTGAAGCCTTTCTAATTTTATCCTAGCACGTTTACCATTCCATAAGAACTTTTTGCAAATTTGGTCAAACCTTTTAAAGTACTTTTGGGGTATTGCAATAGGAAGACATTGAAGCAAATAATTCAACCTCGGGATACAGTTCATTTTCAGGACGTTGACCTTTCCCCATAATGACAAGAATAGTGGTGACCATCTCTCTATATCTGTCACAGAGGAGGCTCCCGTACCACCTCCTCTTTGCCACCAGAGGGAGCCTTCTCCGGAATATTAACTATTAGCTCTGAACTCAAATTCCCATAATACCTCTTACCTGGGACTGATTGCGCTTCACACCTGCACTGCATTTACACACACACATAAAAGACACTTCCACTCACCACTTCTCTGCGAAGTCTTGATTTGCCTTGGTGATCACTTCTGAGCGTTTATCCTGTGTCTTGTTTATCTGGTTTTGATCTTGGACTGTTTCCTCATTTGTATGATTGTTATCTGCCTGGCCTGACTTGGACTGTTCTTGGACTTTTGATTATTGCTGCCTGCCCCGAATTCTGCCTGTTGTCTGGATTACCCCTGCTGTTTGATCTACCTTGCTCTGTCTGCCCTGTTTGACCCCGCCTATACTACCTTCCTTATTAAAAGCTGCAAATGGATTCTACTGAGTCTAGTGAATCATTACAGAAGACTTCGCCGCCAACCGATCCAGCAGCAGTCATGCAATTGACCACTGAGCTCACCACACAAGCTTCTCATCTGAACCTGCATCACCAACAACTGAATTATTTGACCACACTCACGGTACAACTCGTACGAGGGTTGCAGGAACTTCATACAGCAGTTGTTAGTGCACCATGTACTCCTGCCGCCCCACCACCTCAAAGTGATCCTTCAGATACAGTGAGTTCATCAGTTAATCCTCGGCTCGCCTTCCCTGATAAATTTGATGGCACTCCAACTAAATGTAAAGGTTTCCTACTACAATGCACGCTTTTCGTTGACCAACAACCAACTCTTTATTCCACCAATGCCAGCCGCATTGCATTTGTCTGTTCTCTGGTCACCGGCAGAGCACTGGAGTGTGCTACCGCCGTTTGGAGACCTGTGGGCTCCCCATTTGCTTCGTTTGAAGACTTTATTCAACAGTTTCGTCAAGTGTTTGAACATACCACAGAAGGAGGAGATGCTGGAGAACAACTCTTAACTCTCACCCAGGGGAGGAAAACTACAGCTGAATATGCTCTCACGTTTCGCACGCTCGCTGCCCAAGCCAACTGGGTCGAAAATACATTGAAACTCTCTTCAGGAAAGGACTAACAGTTGAACTTCAGTCCGAGTTAGCCTGTCAAGACGAGGGAAAGAACTTGAACGAATATATAGCTCTGGCCATTCAAGTCGACAACCTTATGCGGTCCAGACGTACCACCCGAGCACCAGTCCATTACTTACCCGAGGCAGCAGCAGCCCACAAACCTATGCAGATCGGATTCACTCATCTTACTCCAGAGGAACGTGAATGTAGAATGCAGAATCGGCTGTGCATGTACTGTGGTCAACCTGGACACATGAAGCTCTCCTGTCCTGTCCGACCCTCTAACCGCAATCAATCGGTGAGTCATCAGGAAAAACAGCTAAATTCTGCATCCAGTTTCTCTCTCCCTATTCGTTTGACCACTCAAGATCAAATTACTGACACTACAGCATTGATAGACTCTGGAGCAGCGGGAAACTTCATTTTCCATACATTTGCCAAGCAATGTAACCTCAAATTAAACCCTTGTCATTCTTCCCTAACAGTGGAGGCGCTAGATGGACGTCCCCTCGGAGAGGGCAGGATCCAACGTGTAACGGAGAGAGTAAAAATGCACATTGGGTCTCTTCATTCCGAGTACATCCAGTTTTACGTCATTCATGCTCCGCATCATTCCATCATTCTTGGTCATCCCTGGCTTCAAATCCATAACCCACACATTTCCTGGAGAGAAGGTCAAATAATTCACTGGGATGAGACTTGTAACAACCGCTGCCTGTCCAAGTCACTCGAGTAACCTGTTCAACACCAGAATCTGTCACATCAGACCCCGAACTGGGAAACATACCCTTTGCATATGCCGATCTCTCTGAAGCCTTCAGCAAAGAAAAGGCCTCACAACTTCCTGAACACCGCTCAACCGACTGTGCCATTGATTTAATTCCCGGTACTACACCCCCAAAAGGAAGAATATTTCCCCTATCTAAACCTGAATCTGAGGCCATGAAACAATACATAGAAGAAGAGCTTGCTAAAGGTTTCATTTGACCTTCCACATCACCAACCACCGCCGGCTTCTTCTTTGTGAAGAAGAAAGACGGGGGACTCAGACCATGCATCGATTATCGAGGATTAAATGAGAACACTGTCAAATATCGTTATCCTCTACCTCTTGTTCCAGCCGCCTTAGAACAGCTTCGTCGAGCCAAATACTACACCAAGCTCGACCTACGCAATGCTTACAATCTCATCCGCATACGTGAAGGTGACGAATGGAAAACTGATTTTCCACCACTAGTGGGCACTATGAGTACTTGGTTATGCCGTTCGGCCTGTCAAACAGTCCTTCCGTCTTCCAGGCCTTCATGAATGACGTTTTCCGGGATATGCTAGACAAATGGGTGATCGTGTACATTGATGATATATTGATATACTCAGACTCACTGGAGGAGCACATTCGCCAGGTCAGATCAGTTCTCCAACAACTCATTCAATATCATCTCTATGCCAAAATGGAAAAATGTGAGTTCCATCAGACAAGCATATCCTTTCTGGTATACATTATCAGCCAGGAGGGAGTAGCCATGGACGAGAAGAAGGTAAAAGGAGTGCTGGATTGGCCTTTTCCCCAGACCATAAAAGAATTTGCACATTTCTACAGAAGATTCATCAGAAACTTCAGTCTCGTAGCCGCTCCTCTAACAGCTCTAACCAAACGTCACAGCTCTCGTATAATCTGGACCCCCGAAGCACAACAAGCATTCCAAGACCTAAAGACACGATTCACTACAGCACCCATTCTACGTCACCCTGACCCGGAACTCCAATTCATCGTAGAAGTGGATGCTTCCAATACAGGAGTGGGAGCCATATTATCCCAGCGACAAGGGAACCCAGCCAAGATGTATCCGTGTGCTTTCTTTTCCCGCAAACTTACCTCAGCTGAACGTAATTACGATGTTGGGAACCGTGAACTATTAGCCATGAAATTAGCCTTAGAAGAATGGCGTCACTGGCTGGAAGGAGCTAATTAACCATTCATCATTCTCACCGACCACAAGAATCTGGAATACCTACGATCAGCCAAGCGTCTCAATCCCCGTCAAGCTAGATGGGCTCTGTTTTTCACCAGGTTCAATTTCACCGTCACATATCGCCCGGGCACCAAGAACACCAAAGCTGATGCCCTCTCTCGGCAAACTGAGGAGATAGCCCAGAACTCCAATCCTGAAAGTATCCTTCATGAAAACCTGTTAGTAGCCCCTGTCCAGTGGGATATCATAACCGAGATTCAACAAGCAAACCTTCAGATACCCACCCCCACCGAATGCACAACAAACCTCCTCTTTGTACCTGAAACACTACGGCCCCGTCTCCTCGATCAAGTCCATTCAACCCCAAGTTCCGGTCATCCCGGAATCACTGCCACTATTCAACTACTCCAAAATCAATTCTGGTGGTCCACCCTTTCGTCCGATGCCATCAAACACGTTCAAAGTTGCATCAACTGTCAAACCTCCAAATCACTCAGAAGATTACCTGCTGGTCTTTTACGTCCTCTCCCAACACTTCAACGACCATGGTCACACATTGCTGTTGATTTTATCACTGACCTACCCAATTCCCAAGGCTACACCACCATTTTCACTATAGTGGATCGATTCTCCAAGGCCTGTCGACTAGTTCCTCTCACCAAGCTTCCCACTGCCTTCGAAACAGCAGAACTCCTGTGCAATCAAGTGTTTAGATTCTATGGATTACCTGATGATATAGTATCTGACCGGGGACCTCAATTCACTTCCAGAGTGTGGACAGCTTTCTTCAAGCATCTGAATGTGAACATTAGCCTCACCTCAGGCTATCATCCCCAGTCAAATGGTCAAACAGAGCGCCTGAATCAAGACATAATCCGCTTCCTCCGAACTTACTGTCAACAACATCAACATGACTGGAGTAGATACTTATTTTGGGCCGAATACGCCCAAAATTCACTGGTTAAACCCGCAACTGGCATCACCCCCTTTAAGTGTATACTCGGCTTCCAGCCTCCTCACTTCACATGGTCTGGTGAACCCAAAGAACTCCCATCCGTCACGGAATGGTTGCACAGCAGCGCGGAGGTCTGGGATCAAGCACACACACACTTACTGCATGCTATCAGACGTCAAGAACAACAAGCCAACCGCCATCGTCGCCCTGCTCCGGAATACCAGCTCTGTCACAGAGGAGGCTTCCGTACCACCTCCTCTCTGCCACCAGAGGGAGCCTTCTCCGGAATATTAACTATAGGCTCTGAACTCAAATTCCCATAATACCTCTTACCTGGGACTGATTGCGCTTCACACTTGCACTGCATTTACACACACACATAAAAGACACTTCCACTCACCACTTCTCTGCGAAGTCTTGATTTGCCTTGGTGATCACTTCTGAGCATTTATCCTGTGTCTTGTTTATCTGGTTTTGATCTTGGACTGTTTCCTCATTTGTATGATTGTTATCTGCCTGGCCTGACTTGGACTGTTCTTGGACTTTTGATTATTGCTGCCTGCCCCGAATTCTGCCTGTTGTCTGGATTACCCCTGCTGTTTGATTTACCTTGCTCTGTCTGCCCTGTTTGACCCCGCCTGTTACGACCTTCCTTATTAAAAGCTGCAAATGGATTCTACTGAGTCTAATGAATCATTACAGTATCTAATGAAATTTTCTTAAACAGTGGGTCCAAATTCTTTTCGATTAATTTATCAATTTGGTGAGGGAAGAGAATGCCCAGATATTTTATACCTTCAGTAGGCCACTGAAACAACCCTGCCTGAAATAAAGTTTTTGGGCAATATAAAGTCAATGGAAGGGCCTCTGACTTAGACCAGTTGACTTTATACCCTGATATCTTAGAAAACGACCCAATGACGTCCAAAAGTGCTGGGACAGATCTGGCTGGGTCTGAGGCAAGCCACAAAATGTCATCCGTGTATAGCAGAAGCTTATGTGTAGACTCATTAATTTGAACTCCCTGAATATTCTGATTCTTGCGGATAGCTGCCGCAAGAGGCTCAAGGGCTAGACTAAAAAGCCCAGGCGATAATGCAGAGCCCTGCCGGGTGCCTCTATGAAGTGTGAAATAAGAGGATATCAGACCATTCGTTCTCACTGCGGCCTATGGGTCTTTATAAAGAATGTCTATCCATCTGAGAAACGTTTGACCAAATCCAAAACTTTTACAATCAACAGAAATTAAGCTTATTGGACGATAGCTTTTACAGTCAGTCGGATCCTTTTCTTTTTTAAGTATAAGTGTGATAATTGCTTGGTTTAAGGAGGGAGGTAATTTGCCTGATTCAAATTCTTCTGTAAGCATACTCTCAAATAATGGTAATAGTTCTTCCACATAACATTAAAAAAATTCTGCTGTAAACCTGTCTTGGCCTGGAGATTTGGCCTGATGGTAGAGCCTTAATTGCATCAAGTATCTCCTGTGAACTAATAGGTAGGTCTAAGTCCTCCTGTTGTGAGACATTCAGCTTAGGAAGGTTTAATTTGTTAAGAAATTATGTTTTCTCTTTGTCTGTGGCAGTGTTTTCAGATGTATAAAGATTTATATAGAATTTCTTAAATACATCATTTATTTCCCTTGATTTGTTTGCCAGGCTTCCATATCCAGTCGTTACTGCAGCGACCGATAATTTTAACTCTTTATGTTTAATGTACCTAACCTAAAATTTCCCTGCTTTATCCCCCGATTCAAAAATAGTCTGCCTAGCCCTGAACAAAAGGTATTCCGTTTTTTTTATATTATAGTATTATATTCGTATTTAAGGTGGGTCAATTCTTTTATAATAGCTTCAGATATATTCCTTTTTGATTTAGCTTCAATGTTCTTAATTCTCCTTTCTAAATCTATGAGATTAGCAGCATTGACCTTCTTCTTATGAGAAGAGTATATAATAATATATCCCCTTAGAAAGGCCTTCATAGCCTCCCAGGCCACTATGGCAGAGGAAGCAGTGGGAACATTGGTCTCCAAATATAGCGTAATCTGTGATCGAAGATCTTCCTTAAAAGCCACATCCTGTAATAAAGATGAATTAAACCGCCACATCTGTGATCTTTCTGTTTCCTGATATGGAGTCATTTGTAGTCTGACCAAGGCGTGGTCTGTTAACAGAATACTATCAATTACACATGATAGTGTGGCTGGCAGCAAGGAGCAAGAAATTAGAAAAAAACATCTATTCTTGAATAGACTTTGTGGGCTCCTGAATAAAAAGTATAATCTCTGTCCGTTGGGTGGTTCAGCCTCCACACATCTGATAGACCCATAGATGCACACATTCTCTTAACAAGCAAAACAGAATCAGGCATTCTACTTAATGTTGGTTTACTTTTATCAAGGATTTTATCTAAGACAACTTTGAAGTCTCCTCCCAGAATTATGGGATATTGTCCCATATCATGCAGCTTACTTTCTAACTCTACAAAAAAATGAGGGTGATCAACATTGGGTGCATATATATTGGCCAGTATCAGCGGATGTCTTTGTATCTCTACCAGTATTATAATTATTCTGCCCTCCTCATCTTTAACCTTCCTCCTGAGCCTGTATTGTAGGCCTTTGTTAATTAATATGGCTACTCCTCGACTTTTAGATGACCCAGCACTAAAGGACACATGCCCTACCCAGTCCCTACAGAATTTAGCTGATTACTGGGGACAACAATGTGTTTCCTGTAAGAATACCACATCTTGTTTTTTAGTTTTCAGATGTCCCAGTATTTTCTTCCTTTTAATTGGACAGCCCAAGCCATGCACATTCCAGGTTGAATCTGAAATTGTGTTTCTAACTTTCAATGCATGTGCAAGTTCCAGTTCCCCTTCAGGGACTACCGCTGCGTGTAATCGCAGTGGGAAAGCCCCCCAAGCGTAGCGCGTCTGAATATATGAATGAAATCAGTCAAAGGAGAGAATGATCGTACGGCGAGTGACGTCATCGACCAGGAAGCTATAAATATCCCCAGAATACACAAGCCGCCAGCTTCTGTCACTTCAGCAGCGCTCTGTGTGTGTCTGGAATCTTTCAATTGTGTTTGTCTGTTTTAGTCAGGAGTTTATCACTATATATATATATTTATATATAAAAAAAACAATATGAGCGAGCAGTATAGAAAGTGTGCTCCCCCCTGTACTAGATACATCACGGGTGGGGATTCACACGAGTTATGTGTTGCTTGTTTAGGAATGCAGCATGCCCAGTCGGCTCTCGAGGGGGTCGATTGTGTGCATTGCGAGCGTTTTCCTATTAGAACTCTGCGCTCGCGGCGATCGCTCTTCGAGGAGAGCGGTATGCTGCGAGCTCCCCAAGGCTCGGGTCCCGCTTCTGTTGAGGCAGGGCGGCGGCGCTTGTCTTGGGGTTCGCAGATGGATCTCACCGGCGACGTTGAGACGGGCCCCGCCCTATCTCAGCCATCTCCGGCGGGATCCAGTGCCTCTCGCCCGGCTCTGGAAGCACGCGCTGCGCGGTTACTTCTGCCCGGGTGGAGGCACATGATGATGTTGAATTGAGATTATCCAGTTCCGAGGAGCTGGATATCGATAGTGTTGCATCAGAAGATACAAGTTTGTCACATTATACTGCTAATGAGGAAGGGCTGATGGATGTTTTATCTCGGGCTGTTGAAAAGCTCAGCATGAAAAGCTCAGCATTGAGTGGCCAGCTGATAGGCAGGAGTCTAGAAGTAAAAGCAAACTAGACGATAGATTTCTGTCTGTTCGACCTCAGCCCGCTCGTCGGTGCCTACCGTTTTTCCCTGATCTCCATGCTGAGGTTTCAAAAACCTGGGTTAGACCTGTTTCTAGCAGAATTTACACTAACCAGTCTAATGCCTATGGTAACATTGTTAGTGCTAAATCTGAGGGGTATGTGACGATGCCGAAGGCGGAAGAGACGCTCGCTAGCTATCTCTCTCCTGCTTCATCGTCCTCACTTAAAGCACCGACTCTTCCATCCAGACCTTTAAAAAATACATCTGCGCTCGTAGGGAAGGCTTACTCGGCGGCTGGTCAGGCGGCTGCATGTATGCATACTATGGCCATTTTGCAGGCTTATCAAGCCGACCTGCTTAAAGATGCTTGTGAAGGGGGGGACATTTCTGCTGATATGATCAATGAGCTGAGGCAGACCGCTGATCTCACTCTTCGGGCCACCAGGGAGACAGCTAAATCTATTGGTCGGTCTATGGCAGCCATGGTGGCCACAGAAAGGCATTTATGGCTGAGTCAAACTTCCATGAAGGAAAAAGATAAATCTCTTCTTTTAAATGCTCCAGTTTCGCCTGCGGGTCTCTTCGGTGACGCTCTTCTTTCTGTCACCGAGAGGTTCCAGGAAGAGAAAAAACAGGCGGCTGCTTTTCATAAATTTATTCCCCTAAAAGTACGTGTCGCTGGGGCTGCTGAACGAAAAGGGCAGTCCCAGCCGCCGAGTTCATTCTCTAGCAGAGCGCAGCAGAAGCAGAGTGTCGCGTCTCGTGCCCCCCCGCAGAGAAATTGGAGGGACGAGGTGGGGCGCTCTCCGGCGCGGCCTTCTCGGGGCAGGACTGATCTGAGGACAGTCATTGTGGCCAGAAAGGCCGCGTCGAAAAAATCCTGACGTGCTGAACGTCAGGACTCTGAGGGTGGTCCCCATCGGGAAAGACTTGAGTTCACCACACAAAAACATGGTGCCCTGTTTTTCTCGATGCCCTCAGGGGTCTGTTCTACTAACCCTGCCTATACAGGGCGTAGAGAGACTCGGCGAGTGCTTTCCCGAGGGACGCTCGCCCCCTCCGAGGAGGGTTGTGGAGTGCTCAGACCAGTTGTTTCCTGCCAGTATGTTACAGGGCGCTGTGTCTGTCACTCGGGATGTTCATCAGTGGGTCCTGAATACTATAAAGAACGGGTACGCTATTCAGTTCAGAACGCGTCCACCTCGTTTCAGAGGGGTTCTGCCTACACTGGTGGGCCCCGAGCAGGCTCTGGTATTAGAACAGGAGGTAAAAACTCTGCTACTAAAGGGAGCTATAGAACGAGTTCCTCCACCCAGCAGGGAGTTAGGATACTACAGCCGGTACTTCATCGTTCCGAAAAAAGATGGAGGGTTGCGTCCCATTTTAGATCTGCGTCTTTTAAATCGCACTGTAGGGAAGCTCAAGTTCAAGATGCTCACTCTCAAACAGATTGTGTCACAAATCAGATCCGAGGACTGGTTTGTCACAATAGATCTAAAGGACGCTTACTTCCATGTATCTATCCTCCCTCAACACAGGAAGTTCCTGAGGTTCGCTTTCGGGGACGAAGCATACCAATATCGGGTTCTTCCGTTCGGCCTAGCACTATCACCCCGCACGTTCACGAAGTGTATGGATGCAGCCATAGCCCCGCTGAGGCTGCAGGGCATCCGTATCCTGAACTATATAGACGATTGGTTAATTCTAGCTCAATCGGAACAACAGGCGGTTCGGCATCAAGATGTCGTTCTTGCTCACATCAAGAGTTTGGGGTTGAGGCTCAACGCCAAGAAGAGTGTTCTTTCTCCATTACAGAGAACCACTTTTCTCGGTGTAGTGTGGGATTCGACGACGATGCAGGCGCAATTGTCACCTGCTCGTATTGCTTCGATTCTCGCCGCAGTAGAACAGGTCAAGCTAGGCCAGTCACTCACTGTAAAACAGTTCCAGAGGCTGTTAGGTCTCATGGCAGCTGCGTCCAACGTGATACCTTTTGGCCTCTTGCACATGAGACCGTTACAGTGGTGGCTCAGAACCAAGGGGTTCTCCCCGAGGGGAAATCCGTTTCGCAGGATCGTGAGTTCGCGACGGTGTCATCGCGCCCTGATCATGTGGAAAGATCCTTGGTTTCTGTCCCAAGGTCCGGTGTTGGGGGCTCTTTGTCGTCGTGTTATGCTAACGACAGATGCCTCTCTCACGGGTTGGGGGGCGATCATGAGTGGTCGCCCAGCTCAGGGTCTGTGGGGGGACCATCACCGCCTATGGCACATAAATTGTCTAGAGATGTTGGCAGTGTTTCAGGCCCTGAAACATTTCCTCCCAGACCTAAGGGGCCACCATGTTCTTGTCCGGACAGACAACACATCGGTGGTCTCTTATATCAACCATCAGGGGGGTCTGCGTTCTCGCCCGCTTTACAAACTGGCACGTCAGATCCTTCTATGGTCCCAGGGGAAAATTCTCTCTCTCAGAGCTATTTATCTCCCGGGGTATTTGAATCAGGGAGCAGACATCCTGTCGAGGCAGGGGCCGAGGCCCGGGGAGTGGAGTCTTCACCCCGAGGTGGTGGAGCTCCTATGGGAACATTTCGGTCGTGCCGAGGTAGACCTTTTTGCGTCCCGAGAGACATCACACTGTCCACTGTGGTTCTCTCTCAGCCAGCCAGCCCCACTGGGGTTGGACGCGATGGTACATCCGTGGCCGAGGTCACGCCTGTACGCTTTTCCCCCGATTGCTCTGCTCCCGGGAGTTCTGGAGAGGGTTCGCCGGGACGGGCTAAGTCTCCTGCTAATAGCCCCGTTCTGGCCGGCCCGAGTATGGTTTGCGGACCTAGTGTCTCTCCTCGACGGCTCTCCCCTGGAGATACCGATCAGGATAGATCTACTTTCTCAGGCGAATGGGTCGATCCTTCACCCCCGCCCAGAACTATGGAGGCTGTGGGCTTGGCCTCTGAGGGGGCCCAGCTCATAGATTCTGGTCTCTCGACTGAGGTCGTTGAGACCATCCTCCAATCCAGAGCTCCTTCCACGAGGAAGTTATATGCCGCGAGGTGGAAACTTTTCACCTCTTGGTGTGGAGAGCGCCAGCAGGACCCAGTTAACTGCCCAGTTGGTACAGTGCTGGATTTCCTGCAGGACCGTCTCTCCACAGGGTTATCCCACTCTACACTGAAGGTGTATGTGGCGGCCTTAGCTGCTTACCACGCTCCTTCAAGTGGAGGTTCTCTCGAGAGACACCCACTTATATCTCGCTTCCTTCGTGGCACCTTGAGGCTGAGGCCTGCAGTTCGCACGAGGGTACCAGCTTGGGACCTGGCCATCGTCTTAGAAGGTCTCTCCCTAGCTCCTTTCGAGCCCATTGAGGAAGTTTCGGTAAAGTTTCTTACTCTAAAGACTATCCTTCTTCTCGCTATCTCATCTCTAAAAAGAATAGGAGATATTCAAGCACTTTCGGTGGCTCCCTCGTGCCTGGAATTTGCGCCTGGTATGGTTAAGGCCTTTCTCTGTCCGAGACCAGGTTACGTTCCTAAGGTACCAACTACTGTTGTTAGACCTATAGTTCTGCAGGCTTTCTGTCCTCCGCCCTTTTTGACGTCAGACCAGGAGAAACTTAATTTGCTGTGCCCAGTTAGGGCTTTAGATGCTTATGTCCACAGAGCTGCCCTGTGGAGGAAATCGGAACAACTGTTCGTTTGCTTTGGGTCACCTAGGAAAGGGTGTCCTGCATCTAAGCAAAGGATGAGCAAGTGGGTGGTCGAGGCCATCTCGCTCGCTTATGGTTCGGCCCATCAGCCTTCACCTTTGGCTGTAAGGGCTCATTCCACTAGGAGTATGGCTGCCTCTACAGCTCTTCTTTCAGGAGCTTCTCTTCAGGACGTTTGTGATGCGGCAGGCTGGTCCTCACCGCACACTTTCGTCAGGTTTTATTCCCTTGACCTTAGCTCCACTCCCGGGGCTCAGGTTCTCTCGTCGGTTTGTGCCTCCTAATGACACACGACGGGGATTTGGTCGTATGGGGATGTGGGTATTGCGTTCCCACTGCGATTACACGCAGCGGTAGTCCCTGAAGGGGAACGTAACCCTAGTTCCCCGAAGGGACGGACGCTGCGTGTCCTGCCATACTCTCGGCATCCCCTTGGGTCGCTTGCTTCAGTGACATTAGAAGCTGGCGGCTTGTGTATTCAGGGGATATTTATAGCTTCCTGGTCGATGACGTCACTCGCCGTACGCTCATTCTCTCCTTTGACTGATTTCATTCATATATTCAGACGCGCCACTGCGATTACACGCAGCGTCCGTCCCTTCGGGGAACTAGGGTTACATACGTAACCCGGGACGTTTTACTAACATGATTTCACTCCTGACTGTGTACACTAAGTTCAAATGTGGTTTGAACCAAATTCAAAATAAAAATGTAAAAGTAAGTCTTAGCAGTTTCTGATGACCACTTAGAGGGAATGCCTTGTCGCCTCCCCCTGCTAATTCATCTCATCACCTAACATCACTCTGTTTTGAAGTGGCTTTCTCCCAGTTGGTTTCATTTTGGTTATTATCACTGATACCTCACCGTAGTCGTGATCATCATCAAATATAATGCCAACCTTTTATTTCCTACACTTATTCAAATTTGGTTTGAAACAAACAAATTTCAAGGTTAATTTGAATTAAGTCTCTCATTTTCTGTTGGGAATTGTTTTATGGCTTTATTTCTATATTTTCTTTTCCAAATTATTTTTAATTAATTTTGACAAGTTCTCTGTCAGCCAGGTAGACCACTAAGTGGAAGTGGCCCAAACCCGCCACTACATATTGCTTCCTCCTGTGCTCTTCCTGCTGCACTTAATGCTATCTCTTCTCTGAATGGAGGCTAGGTTATTCTGATAATTAACATTGTCATAATTCCCTTTTTGTTTTTACCATAATTTTAGTAAAGCCGTTGCCTTTTGATTTTTCTACAAAAAAATAGACACTCAATTTGATCTAGATAAAAGAGACCTTTAATTCACGTTGAGGTTCACTTGTTCTTCATCCTGTTTTGTGTTTGTTGGTAGAAATCTCTCTCGTGCTGTGGTGATTTGACAGTCATCTCTGCTTGGGGTCCAGCAAGCTGGTTCGTCTGACCTGCGTCACCAGCGCCGACTGAGTGCGTAACATGACATCATGACTTTGCGTAAACATACACGCCACTTTCAAATCAAGTGGCGTGTTATCTATACGCATTTTCAGCTATCCGCGTGTATGTCCACGCCGCGTGTATGTCTACGCTGCGTGTATGTCCACGCCGCGTGTATGTGTACGCCGCGTGTATGTCCACGCCGCGTGTATGTGTACACCGTTAAATTTCCGAGCGAAACTAAGCTAAATGAATATCTACATCTGGGGAGCGATATTTTTTTCCCTAGGATGGTAGGGGAAGAGTCATAAATGCTAATAACCCAAGTGACGGGTAGGTTTAGGGACGTCGTTGGGGTAGGTCATATATTTATATATAGTAATGTAACGTTAAGTCAATGGCGTTGATAAACACGCTGAAAAGCGATTATGCGTGTTGATAGCACGCCAAAAATGGAAATACGAATTGGCGTGTCATACATACGCTATTTCATGAGATCAGTCTGGAGTGCGAGTCTCGGACTTTCCTGTATCTTTCCGTTGGTGCGGCCCGCAACACGACATCACCAATTTGGCACTGCCGGTTGTGTTCAAAGTCAAGTTGCTTGAGAGGGCGCACCTCGGTACAGATATACGGAAGGGCCCGGGACACTGCTGTCAAGTGTTTGGGGATGACAGAAAGACCAACCACGGTGCTGACTCCAACCAGAATGACCTCATTTCACCCCAGGCAAACTAGAAAAAGGTATTAAACCCATCCACTCAGTATTGGCCACAGAATCTAAAGATTCCCCCGGTCATTGAAGTGTTTGGCTCCCTCCTCCTCTCCGAGCCACAAACTGCAGGCTTAGGCCTCCTCTTCCCCTGTAACACTTCCTGTATACTATTAACGCCATTTCATTACAGACCTTTCCATCTTTGAATGTTGCATGTTACTTCAAACTTTGCTATCTTGCCATTGCTCTTTTCTGTTGCGCTCTGCTCCTTTCAGTTCACCCAGAAACAGAACCTATCTGAGACACCAAGGAAAGCTGAATAATAGTTTGACAACCAAGCCGTTAGCATCAACAGGTGACCCCTAAGCTACCGCCCTGTCAAAAATCATTTTTCAGGCCCATGCTAACCTACCCAAATTGTCCCACCAAACGGTTTAACTGTCTGCATCAGTTAACCAAAATTTTCACACACGGCATAGCCTGTATTATAGCTCATTAAACATAGAACGAACTTGCACTGGTCTTTCTGTGTGTGTTGTGTTCCTCTCGCCCACAGTGAAGCCAGTATGTTCTGGTCCTACAGTACCACAACCCGCTGGGACAACCTGGAGACATGGCTGAGACTCATGACACCTCCATTCCTGCCCAAGGTCGCCAGTGACTCAGAGCCCCGAGCCAAGAGCAGCTGGACGCAGACGTGGACAAGCTTGACGGCGCACAAACTAAGCCAAAGCTCCCACGACAAGACCGGGCCAGACACGTCAAAACCTCACTTGCCAGTGACTTGCCAGACACGTCAAAACCTCACTTGCCAGCACAAGCACGCCTTCACGAAAGGAGCCGCATCGCCCTGGAGCACGAAGTTGCAACGCTAAGGATGCAAGCCGAGGATGACAACGACCCCGAGCTACAGAAGGAAGTGGAAAGACCATCCACAAGCTCGTTCAGCAGAGACAAGATCTCGAACATGAACTTGACACCGTTCACACAGAGTTGCAACACTCTTATAGACTGTAGCATGACCGGAAAAGGGGAAACACACACCACAAGTTTCCCCTGACCAGTCTGCACCTTTCAGCCAACGCACAAGAGCTGAAAAGGGGGGTGAAAGCCCACCTTTCACAACCTCCCTGCCAATCTACAAGACATTGATTTTCACCTGCAGTCTCCAACCGGTGTGGCACACCGACACCGACTCCATCTAATCTGGACACAGCCAGCCCAGCTGGGCCCAGCCCAGACACACAGCAGAACAGACCTAGAAGGACCTGTGCTACCACCACCGACTCCGAACAAGTTTGCTGTGGAACTTACAACGAACCTGTGACTGAGGAGGACACCAGCTTCAAGAAACTTTTCCTCCAAAACCCGTTAGTCACCATATTTTCGCCTGCCCACACGCAATGCCCATTCAACGATGCGGGACCTAATGCAGAAGGCCTCTGACACAGAAGGCCTCCTCAGAAAGAATTCCTAAAACCCCATTGATTCTGAACTGCAAAACCAGAAGACACACTGCATGAACACAGTGCAAGACTCTGCTAAAAAGGTCCCTGATCAGCATAGGACATAGAACTTTTAAAAGTAGATGAAAATGTGTGCTCAAAGAGTTGCAAGACTCTTGAATTTTGAATTTTGAATTTTACTGATTTAAAGGAATCTTAAATGGACGTGTAAGCCTCAACGGCCAACAGACTATGCACGACTCTTTTGAAACAAACAGTTTCTAGATGCTGGTTGAATTGGCACTGCTAAACATTAGGTTTCATGACAATGAAGGGTTACAGAAAACACCAGCTCCAAATAGGGCATACGTCACCTTGACGCCAGAGTGTAGGAAAACCACCTGAGCTTTAAACTACTGTTAACCTACAGGCGTGCACTTGATCGTTGCGATCCAACTAGAACACAACGTGCAATACGCATTTTGATCGCTGGCTTGTCTAAATGCAGATAAAATGATAGCTGGAATTGACATCTCTACTTTAAGTAAAAGAGTCTTAGATTTCCAACTGGTATCAGTAACTTAAGCATTAAAGCATAAGTCTGTGTGACAAAGGAATCTCATCTCAGCAGCTTGTAATCTGTACCGATATCTATTCTGCTTTGGTTAAAAAGAAACCCAAATCACAGTATGACTAAACCTGTTAGCTGACAAAGAAAGCTCAGGACAGAGTTATATATATGTAGACCTGGGTGATGCTCCCCTTTCTACAATGTAAAGGCCTACAATGTAAAGACAAATTATTGTTAGATTGATGTAATTAACCTAAATTTTAGCTGCATCTACAAGCAGAGAGCTACCTAGCGATCAAAACAAGTCACTCGCTGAAAAGTCAGCATTCATGCACGAGAGGGATGTAACTATATATGCTTAGACAAGCTTTGACTTACAGCAAATCTATTTCCTTACTCTGTAAACAAATAGAATAAGACGAGCTTTGACTTACAGCAAATCTATTTCCTTACTCTGTAAACAAATATAATAAGTTGCGTAAAGTAAAGAGAAGAGTTTCATGAGTAAAATTAGCAAATGCCAAAACACATTTGCATTTTACTGAATGTAACATCAAGTTCTTGAAAGACTTAAAGTATAGGCGCCTCCTTGTAACCCGGTTTAAACGTGCATGATTCATGTAAAACGTACAGTCATTCTTCAGGTACTGTTGAATTGTGCTGACATGCTCTGGTTCCCATGACAACGACTTGTCACAAGAAGTGCTAACTCGTAATGTCACTTTGTAAACAAACCAGCCTAGGTGACTAAGCTAACCTAACCGAGCATCCATCCAGCTTAGGCTAAGCTAAGCTAACCTAGCATCCATCCAGCTTAGGCTAAGCTAAGCTAACCTAGCATCCATCCAACTTAGGCTAAGCTAACCTAACCCAGCATCCATCCAACTTAGGCTAAGCTAACCTAACCTAGCATCCATCCAGCTTAAGCTAAGCTAAATAATAACTTCCACAGCTAGCAGTTAGCATCATTTACTTGAACCCTTAATTACCGCTTGTGTTTACACAGTGCAAAGTATTCTAGAATGCTTTCTTTAACACCAGTTAGGGTTTCTAATTATTCACTTTCCGTGTTTGCAATTCTTCTCAGCTAAAGTTCACCTTCACTAATTTAGGCATCATCCTTGCTAACCGTCGAAGGCTAACTTTGCAGATGCCCTGTTAATTAAACTTAAGTTTCACTACATGTAAACTGTGTAGCTAGAGAAGAATTCATATAGCAATAGGAATTTTCATCGGCATGTGACTAAACCTTTGAAGGGACACACACGGTGTGGTCTTGAACACGCAACCGCTGTAACCCACTATGGAGTGTTGGTCCAGGCAAATCCAAAGTTTAGTCACTAATGCCACTGATTATTCTCGCCTTCAGATCATTCCCGTTGTTTTGATCACTTTATTCCTTTTTGCTTTTAATTTTTTTTTTTCTCGTTAATTCTTTCATTTTCTTTGACTTCGATAATAATAGCAGTCAGCTATTCCCTTGGCTATTCAGTCATCTATATGATTTAATTTAATTTCCTCTCTTGTTCAAATGTGGTTCCACTTCCCATAGGGCCCAGAAAGGAAACAGAGACACCCTTATTTGTTATTTTGGCTTAGTTTCAACCAGTGCACTCATTTTCGTGACCCTGCAACACAAGTAATTTCAACAATTTACTAGGGCACAACTAGTCCTGAGGATTGATAATAAGCAGAATTTAAATAAGAAAGCTGTCCTTTTCCCTCTTATCCTTCACTTCGTCAAGCCATAGTGAACCACCAGTTAAGTCCAGAGAAATAATTTAGTCATAAGAACCATCTTACATCATTTATTTCATCTCGGCTATGTCCTCTCCAGGAAATACTCTCGGAATCACACAAGTCTTAGCCTCCTAACATCCACACCTAAGATTATAAGGACACAAGAGACACTTAGCTTTATGCTAAATATCTAGCGAACCCATTAAGCAGTAGTTCTGAACTTTTAGGGCCATGCATTAGTCACTCACCACAAGTGTGCCAAAATGTCACAGAGCCCCTGCTTAACCTGACCTCAACCTTCCAGAGAACCACTGCCACTAACCACAGTACGGCTCCAAAAGGATTTAACAAGCTGGCCAGAGACATCCCGACATTCACTCCGAGCCCTGCATCCCACAGTGAGTCATCACTTAGGCGTTCTGGCCTGTCCTCGTACCATGACTACTCAGCAGCTACGAGACTTGGCACACAAAGCTTACACCAAGCAAAGGAGGTAACACTTTACGGTAAGGGTACATGAATTATCATGAATTCATGTATAAATTAATGCATGAATTATGCATTCATTCATGCATTAATATCTCATGAATTATCAGGAACTAACACGAGTTCAACGTTTTTCATTCATGACTTCATGGATGAACAACACCTTAATTAAAACATTAACTAAGATGAGCACATCATCATGAATTATGATTTATTACGCATGATCATGATGTTTTCTTTGTTCTTTGTTAAAGTGGTGACTAGGTCCTTTAAAACACTGTTCACACAGTTATGCCACCATTAATAGCACATTGTTGATCAGTGTTTCAAAGGACCTAGTCCCCACTTTAGTTGAGGGGCCACAAACATGATGAAGTCATTGATAGATAATGCTTAGTTAATGATGACTACTGTATTTGATTAACCGAATTTGTGTGCTATGAGCTGTGATTGGTCTATTTTGGGGTCTGTCCAATACAGTAGTCATCATTAACTAAGCATTATCTATCAATGACTTCATCGTGTGTGTGGCCCCTCAACTAAAGTGGTGACAAGGTCACTGACCTAGACAAAGAACAAAGAAAACATCATGATCATGTGTAATAAATCATAATTCATGATGATGTCCTCATCTTAGTTAATGTTTTAATTAAGGTGTTGTTCATCCATGAAGTCATGAATGAAAAACATTGAACTCGTGTTAGTTCCTGATGATTCATGAGATATTAATGCATGAATGAATGCATAATTCATGCATGAATTTATACATGAATTCATGATAATTCATGTACCCTTACCGTAAAGTGTTACCGCAAAAGACTATATCTGAACAGACTGTGAAAAACACTACAATTTGCCCTGTCTCCGAGCACTATCCAGAGCTAACTCTAGAGGGCGCCCAACCGCACCACAGTCGCAAACGCTCTGACAGACACCCAACCACCCACAAGGTGGAGCCACATGGGACGCCAACCATCGGCCCAGAACGAGCCGAGCCCCATCGACAAGATCAAGCCCAGACAGCCCAGAACGGAACCCTCTTGACCTGCCACTGGTCAGCACAAGTCTGAACATACATCAGACGAAAACAGTGCCGCCACGTCCGAGACAGCCGAGATCCTGAAGTTGCTGAAAGAGCTTCTTCACAAAAGACTTTACAAAGACAACAAGAGGGACGAGCACGACATCCTATGCCTCAGCATAAGACCTGCAACAGGCACACAGAACACTGCTCGTCAACAACAGACCACAGAGCTAACTGTCACATCACAAAGTGACAGCAACGCTCAGCCACCACAGCTGACAGGTGAGGCTCCAAGCCATAGTAGACACCGGCTCAGACCTCACTTTGATATCAACTGAACTCTTGGAAAGACTCAGAACTGAAGCTGAGAGACAAGATCGAACTCTTACATCTTCAAACATGCGAGCTGACTGTGCAGTCATACAGCCAGAACGACATCCGGCTCAAACAGGTAGCTCACATTCACCTGACAATTGGTTCTTTTAGTCTGAAACACCCTGTGTACATCTCACAAATGGATACGTACCCCTTTCTGACTGGCAAAGATCTGCTAGAGTGCTTTGAGCCTTTACTAGACTTCAAACACCTGACAGTCTGGGCCCAAGTTCAAGAACCCCTCCCCCTCCAGTCACACAGGTCGCCAAAGCCAGACTGGCAGGTCACAGAGGTCACTAGAACCACTACAAAGCCAGACTCCAAAGTCACAGAGTTCACGGGAACTCCAACAGCCATCCATGGGTACACAGCCTCAACACCAAGTCAAGGTTCAAGTTCGCTACCATGCACCTTCCAGCTCGCCAAAGACCATAACAACTTAATGAACATTGGGAGTCACCATCACTTAGACCCCTCCAACCACCCTAGCACGCTGTCTGCACCCACCGACAACCAGTGCCCCAGACACCTGCAATACACCTTGCACATGCTGCGTGCACAAGACAACATTCAGTGTTCTGCTCCTGATGCCATCACTGCGCCACAGCTTGTGGTACCACAGTGCAAAAGGGGGGTCATGCCAATGTATGCCCATGACGCACCATGTGCTGCACACCGCAGCACCAGAGACACTTGCAAGACACCGAAGCAAGTGGCATACCGGCGTCCTCAAAGCGAAAAGACTGTCCTAGCCAACCAAGGACGACCCTCGCTGAAATGTTTCCTCCCTTTCTCTTTTTCTCTCCCTTTCACTTTTACCAGGATGCTGCTGTGCTTCGCCATCCTGTGCCTTCAGCCAACCAGAGGGCAGCCACAATCGGACATCTCACCAGGTCCGGCATCAGGCATCGTCCTAAAGGAACAACCAGGACTCCTCATCACCAACGGCCGGACCCACACTCAGAAAGTGTATGTGCCACCTGATCCTCACAACGTCTACAGAGCACACTACCCCAGCGCAACAACACAATACAGCTGGGTAGGTGCCCGATGGACAGAGGACTCCCTCACTCACGCTGAGGCCGATGTTGAACCAACTTGAGAAAATGACTGTCACGCTAGCGGAGCCAGGTGGCCACAACCGCCGCTCCCAACGGTTTCTACGAGCTTTGCTCGGAGCTGCCACTGCCGTCAGAACTCTGTTTAACACTTGTATGCCCAGCGTGAATGCAGTGAACCTAGCCAACGTGAGGCGGCATGTAGCCGAAATTCAGACTGAGATTCCACAGATAAAAGAGCAACTCACAACACAGAGTGCGTCCCTGCAAGACCATCGACAAGACACTAAAGGGAACTGTGGTAATTTTCAACACTCACAGCGTTCTGCTGACCCTGACTGTGAACTCCATGAAACAGCTGTTTACTGTCTTCTAGAATGACTTTGCTCAAACTCAGCTGGTAATAGCCCTGATGACAGACCTGCTGCGGGGGGGGTGAACTCCTCCATTGACAGCCTAGCCATGGGTAGAATGGCACGCCGGACGTGATTGCCTTATACCCAGCTCCGAATCCGCACAAGTGCACATTGACCAAAGACATTCACTATCTCTGCCCTAACAAACCTTTCCTCAGAGACAACACTGACGGAATCTGCGGGCTGCAGATCAGCGACACCTGCTGCCCTGCTAAAACCGAGCCTCGCACTCAAGTCACCGAGAAACAAGCAGAGATTGTAGGTGACAGGTTGCTTGTTAACACTCCTGTGCACACCGCTGCACTCACTTACGACCAGCATGACACTGCCACCCGTGTCACCTTGCTCAACCCGAGCATGTGAATCCAAGTACCAAAAGGTGCCATCCTTCACCATGACGACCTGGCATCGTACCCTCTTCCAAGTGAAGAGTACCAGTCAGAACTGGAAATCCCATCCTTCTTCAGGAACCACAACTTCACCCTAGATCCTGAACTGGAACTGTTGATTGAAAAAGGGGGGTCCCAGCTAAACTGACCTTGTTCCAATCGACATAGCCCTCCAAGCAGTGTCTCAACTGCCCACCTTAACTGCCTCACCTGCTGTCCAATCCTGGACTGCAGCCGATCCTGCGCTGGGTACCTCTATCAACCACCCGGACACTTGACATTCATCCGGCACAGGAGGCTCAACGAGATGCGAACATCTACAGCCAAGCTTACGGGACCCTCAGGAAGAGGGTACCAAACTGGAGGCTGCATCGAACCTCATCAAGCTGAGCCCTCAGCCGCAGCACTAACAGCCACCTGCTACCGACCATCATGATTCATCGGTCATCCGCCCATTGTGGTGATTGCCGCCCGATGATGTCCGCAAAGGGACTTCATCTGGTGAAGGGGGGAATTGTAAGGTCTGGGCAAAGGACAAATCATCTGAATAACTAAATGCATTCTTCCTAAAAACCTAAAAGCTTTCAGAACGAATGTAAGTTAGTGACATCAGCCACAGCATGGCTGGATGAGACTGTTCCTGAACATCCCCCACTGCAGGATCCTTACACACACGCACACACACAAGCCCCCTCCCCCATACACGAGGTAACCTTCCTGACCTAAGAAAGACACTTCTTTTGTTTAAAGACATTTAACCAAATAGGTTCAATGTGTTTTTATGTGTGTTTTTGTTGTCCATGTACATTGGAATAACTGTGACTTTATCATTATGCATTTTACATATAACTGTCTATTCCCAGAATTGTTATACATCGTTCTTGGTCTCGTTTTAATTCTCATGGTCTAGCTGAATTAATCAGATACAAGAAATTACAGTAAAATGTATGATTCTATGTGCACCAGCTTTTTGGGACAGTTAGGACATCACTGTCAGAGCCTGGTGTTCTTAGATAACAGCGTTTACGACCACACAAAGGAATGTCAGAGAAGTGTTGCTCTCTCTCTCTGAATTCTAACTAAGAAGGAGAAATTAATCCTGCATTCATATATTCTATTATATATCCCCTTGAGAATTGTACAAACAATGTATCTAATCTCATTTTACGATTTGTCTTTTATGTGTTTGATCTATGTTGTTTGAAAACTCTAATGGGATAAGGTTTCAAACTTTGGAAACTATGATTAACCACCTCCATGTGAGGCAAGTTTGGATTCTCTGAGCTTGAATCTTCGTTCCCCATTTAGCAATTTACATCACATCTTGCTAAAACTTTGTGACACATAGGACTATAATAATTGTGAAGATT
The DNA here is from genome assembly GCA_031834385.1 of Semotilus atromaculatus. Lineage (NCBI taxonomy): Eukaryota > Metazoa > Chordata > Actinopteri > Cypriniformes > Leuciscidae > Semotilus > Semotilus atromaculatus. The sequence goes on along the minus strand of JAULUF010000025.1, from coordinate 11,384,072 downwards.
CTGCTCTTAAACACCCAACGAAATTAGAGATTCAAATGCCTTGCTACAACACAAGGGTCATAAAGCCCCCCTCCGAAGGGACAACTCCTCATTGGCTCACACACCCCCAGAGGGTGTGAACATCTTGATGCCTAAAAATCACTGATCAGGAAATATTCTCTCTCTTCACCTTCGTCCTCCGTCGCGTCTGCACCATGTAATCCTATCTCGTGGTCTCCTCTGGAGACCGGATCAGATCTTGGATCTTTTCTGTTCTTTAGTCTCAGTTTTGTTTCCTGTATTCGACTCGGGTCACTTCCACGAAGTGAAATGAACTTAGCCGAACTATTTCCTTTGGTAATGTTACCTCAAAGACGTCAACCTCTGTTCAACACGCGCCGAACGCCACGTGACACCTCACGGAACAAAGAACATCCGCTTATGCACGCGGCCGGGACAGGCCGTTCCAGGAACGCAACAATACATGAGAGACCAAGAAACTTTGCAAGTATTCTTCTTTATAGAGCTTTTAGGAAGCATTAAGATGATGTTTTTCGTGTTGTTTCAGAAAGGTTAACTGTCTGGGTGAATTTTGCCAATGCTCCCTCTCTCTCTCTCTCTCTCTCTCTCTCTCACTCTCACTCACTTTTACACGTGATTCCATTGTCTAGACTCCCCGCGTGTCTTCGTCATGTTAATGTTTGTAAACACATGTATTCCTGTAACGTAGTAAATGCATAAGTAGTTCTGCCTTAGTAAATTCATTATACTCATTTGATTGACTTACTGTGTCTGCTCATACTTCAGGTCCCTGAAATGACTAGATCAAAGCTACGAGCTTTACAAATTAAAGATACCTTAAAGAGTATTTGTTTATAGGGCGGGAAAGCTAATTCTTGTGGCCACAGAATTAATTTTCCTAAACTCTATAAATTAATTGAGCTAATTAATTTTACCTGTTTTGTGAAACGTGGTCCGTGTAATTAATTGCAATCAACTTGTGGTTAATTGCAAGGATTCACATGCATGCAGGTAACAGGACATATCATCCCTTACCGGGGATCATCCCTTACAAAACCAATTTGTAAAATAAATCACTCTTTCTGTAAAACATTAAACAAGTTCAGGTAGTTAAAACACTGTTTGCAAATATCATGCATTCTTTTTGCGAACTCTAAGCACATTCTTACGGAAGTGTATTGCATTCACTTGAGGGAAAAAAATCTACTCTGTTTTTCTGAATTAACGAGTTAATTATCTCAGAATTACGAGATATTTTTTCATGAAAAAAAAGTTTTTGCTCTGTTTTTCTGAATTAACGAGTTAATTATCCCATAATTTTGAGATAATTAAGTAATTAATTCAAAATTGACTCAAAATGTTGCACTGAATGTTGATACCAACAATGGATGGAAACAGTATAAGAGGGAGAGGAGGAAGAGTATGTGCATAAGAGGTGGTGAACAAGGAGGAAGAGGATGAGAAAGAGCAAGGTGTGGACAATGTTGTCAAGGTTGGATCTGGCTTTGGGTTTTCTCCCTTTGCCTGCAGATGACATTGTCTATATGTGGACAAAGTCCTCCGGCCGAACCAAAAAAAATTAAGACATGATGCTGAAGCAGAATAAATCTCTCTCACTGACCTTGATTTTGCATTTGCACATCTCTTCTGAGTGACTGTAACATGCTTTTCATTTAGAGTTTTTTACTGTAATCTTTTTGGCTTTTGCAGTTGGGTCACTGTATTTTAACAGAATGCAAGTGCTGAATATACAGACATTCAATCCTATCCAATATTCAGTACAATAATATACTTGCAGTGCATTCGGTATACAATTTATTCACCTTACTACTGTAAGTTATCATTAATTTTGCAATTACATAAAAAAGTAAAGTAGTTTACTTTGTTACAATATACTTTTTTCTGTAACTGCATGCTTTGGATTTTGTGTTTAAGGTTTTGAGAAAGTGGGTGATGGTTTTGAGAAATGTGTTATTCAGAAAAACTGTACTATGAACTTGCTATGCAACGCAATACAGTATACTGTCAAATACAGTACAGTAAATGAAATTTTAAAATAATTCAGCATCTTTGGCCAAATTTCATTACAGTACAGCACTGTAGCAGTTTCTTGGTCTTCTGACAAAAGACTTTCTCTACCTCCCATAAGCATAAGCAGAGGCGTCGTCTCTGTGTTGTTCAAAAATATGGTACATGTAAAAAAAAAAAAGGGCTACAAATCACAAGTTTAAGAGTGTTGTTGTGAATCACCAGTCTCAGAGAGATCCATTTGCAGCATAAAAAGTTTCTTAACAGAATAGTCAGACAGGCAAGGGTCGATGACAGCAAACACAGCACTGAATACGAGGCAAACTCAAGGTCGATTACCAGGCTGAATGGTCAGGGCAGGCAGAGAACAAGCAGAGTCCGATTACCAGGCAGAGGTAACGTAGGCAGGCAGCAGGCAAGGAAGGTCTAGACGGAAGGGGTCGAGAAACGGTTAGGCAGTCAATAGTCAATATAATGCTCAGTAGTGTTCACAAATAGCAAGACAAAACTTTGCACTGAGAGCTGTGCTCGGGATTGTGACAGAGCCCCCTCCCTGCGAGCGACTCCTGGCGCGCGGAGCCTGATGCTGTCGGGGTCTACCTCGAGGTCGTGGGGCCGGTTTGGTGGGATGAGGTAGGTGAAAGTCTGTGATCAGGCTGGGGTCTAGGATGTCCAGGACACCCAAGAACGCTCCTCAGGGCTAAATCCCTCCCAATGAACCAGGTTCTGCAGGGAACTTCCCCGACGTCTGGAATCCACTAGCTCCTGAACTAGGATGGGCTGAGGGCTCTGGTCACGGGACCTCCCCTCCTCTCCCACGTTGGGTCCATCAGCAGGTTTGAGTAGAGAGACATGGAAAGTAGGAGCGAGACGGTACTGTCTGGGCAGGTCAAGGCGATAAGAGACTGGGGTAATCTGTTGCATAATCTTGAATGGACCCACAAACTTGGGACTGAGCTTCTTGCAGGGAAGACGCAGACGTAAGTCTCGGGTCGACAGCCAGACCCATTGGCCCGGGAGATACTCCGGTCCCGGCCGACGATGACGGTTAGCCTGTTCCCTCTGACGGCGAACTGCTCGTTGGAGGTGAGTATGGGCCTGGTTCCAGGTCTCCTCGCTGCGTTGGAGCCAGTCGTTCACGGCGGGTACATTTGTGGGTTCTCCTAAACACGGGAAAAGAGGCGGCGAACCTTGGCGTCGTGAGAGGATGGCCCCCAAGGCGGTGTTCGAGGCATTTACCTCGACTATGAATGGAAGACTGGGATCAGGATGGTGCAGTATGGGAGCTGTGGTAAAGCGTTGTTTGAGCACATTAAAAGCCTGGGTGGCAGACTCCTTCCACTGAAGACGATGTGTGCCCTTCTTCACAAGAGAGGTGAGTGGGTTGGCCACAGCGCTGAAGTTTCTTATGAATCGTCGGTAAAAGTTAGCAAACCCGAGGAAGCGTTGTAGCTCTTTCAGGGTTGTGGGACATGGCCAATCACAGACTGCTTTGACCTTTCCCTCGTCCATAGCAACTCCCTGATGATGTAACCCAAGAACGAAATGGAGGTTTGATGGAACTCACTTTTCTAGTTTGGCATACAGATGGTGGTGAATGAGTCTCTGAAGGACGGCTCGCACGTGCTGCACATGGTCTGTGAAGGTGTCAGAGTAAATCAGGATGTCGTCGATGTACACTATGACTGTACAATGGAGCATGTCTCTAAAGACGTTATTGATAAATGACTGGAAGACAGACGGACTGGCCGAACGGCATAACCAAGTAAAAATGCTGTCTTCCACTCGTCCCCCTTCCTGATGCGGATAAGATTGTATGCACAGCGAAGATCGAGCTTAGTGTAGTACTTGGCAGTACGAAGTAATTCCAAGGCGGCTGGAACCAAAGGGAGCGGATAACGGAACTTTACTGTGATGTCATTCAGAGCACGGTAATCAATGCAGGGTCGGAGGCCCCCCATCCTTCTTCTGGACGAAGAAGAATCCGGCGGACGCAGGAGATGTGGAGGGCCGAATGAAACCCTTTGCCAGTTCCTCCTCTTTATATTTCCTCATAGCTGTAGCGATAATGACTTTTGTTTTGGGGAAATTGTTAACTCAAATGGGGAATACTATTCATGAGATAATGAATATGTATTATCGCATACACGAATTTGATTATCCCAAATAGGGACGAGGCTAAACCTCACCGTATATGAATAATTAACACGATTGCTCGTAGTAATTATTCCTATAGGTAAGATTCGGTCAATTATCAGAGTAAATTTTGATGTGATTAAAATCTATCAAGCAATATGTCCGTCCGGCGGACTGGAGCGAGACTTAATTCTTTATCACAATTTATTGGCCTGTAAACAGCGATTATATCATTTCTGTGGCCACAAAAGAATGATATTTCGTGTAAGGCACTTTTAAATATTTCAACAGTTAAATCAGGTAGAGCAGGTAACTTATATCGACATTTTCAGAGGCTTCAAAGTATGGAACCATGAGACAGACTTGATTCAAAATGATTATGAAATTTAATAAACACAACTAAAGATTACATAAACTATTAAATCACGCAGGAGTAAATATGCATAGCAAAACAAACAATTAACAAAAATGATTGCAATACGAAATATTGTAGAGAGAGAGAGAGAGAGAGAAAGAGAGAGAGAGAGTGTGAGAGAGAAAACAGTTCAAAACAATTCAACACGAGACCCAAAGGCTTAGTAAGCTCTAAACAACCTTAAAACAGCACTTGAATTTAGATTGTACGTTACTTGCGTTTTAGGCCCCTTTTTGTGCAGTTGCGTTCATAAAGGCAGCTTGGTCGGAGTGTCTGGAGCGTCTTCCGATAGGAGGCAGATGTTTGCGATTGCTTCAGCTGCGGCCCGTAAAAGAGATGACTAATCTCAAACTCGTTTCGTTCGTGAATACACTGAACGAAGGAAAATTATCAAACTGAGGTAGATCAAAAAGAAAGAAACTTAGATTAAAACAAAGTAGAAAAACGACGAATAAGAAGAAGAAGAAGAAGAACTCCGGCGGGAGTTCGCAGGATGGTTGGGTCTCTCTCTGGCGTAAAAACTTGCCGAACAGACGGGACGCTCCATGTTTTGAAGGAGCTAGAGGCACGCCTTTCTTGCGCGCCTGATCCAATCGTTTGGGAGGAGGCGTGGCGGCAACCTTCTATGTTTGCAAAATACACGTCCTCCGGGCAATGTGCAGAGAAGATAAAACTAAGTCAAAATACACTTCTAAACGGGTATTTAATAAAAGAATGCCTAATGTTGCACTTTGGGTCAAGAATTCAGTACCATTAGATTTCTCTGATTACAATAATACCACGCATGGTATAATTGTAAGCTAGCGAGACAAAGATACAGGTTTCTTCGTGATTAGCGCATATCAGGGTTGATTACATACCATAAAGATCATGATTATAGGATTGGTTACATGGGAATAATAAAACACAACAAGAAAAACTTTTCATACATTTAAAGCATGAACGATTGTCACAAAATGATTGTCTCTGTGTGTGTGTGTGTGTGTGGTTGTGTATGCAGAGTTCGTTGAGCGTTCAACAGTGGGGGTGAACTCGTGCTCCATCCCCCCCCCCCCCCTCTTCCTTTCCGGGGAATCCTATATGTATGTGCATGTATGTACGTACTCTTTTGAGTTGATGAGTTTAACATCAGGATAGTGGTTGATTGTTTGTTGAGACAATGTCCATCCTGTGAGGTGTCATCCCTTCGGCCATGCGAGGATCCCCACGGGATCTCTAGATCGAGTGGCGGCCTTTGTCACATGTGAATGTGACAGAACACTTCTTTATCTTAGTTAGAAGATCATTAACTTATTTAAAAGTCCCAAGACATGTTCTCTGTGTTCTGGTCTCTGAATGGAAGAATGGAGGCTTTGTTTGTATAATTAGAATCTAGTTAATTTCATCATCTGGCGGAATTTGGCCATCTGATTGTTGTTACAGTCCCCCCTTGATGGTTTGGCAGGCCCGTGTGTGGGTCTCGTCGAACCATCACGAGTATAACTGGGCAGATGGCAGGTGAATCCTGAAAGTGGGCTGCTGTAGATGACGGTTAGGAGTGAGGGCTCAGCTCGATGAGGTCCTCCGCGTTCTCTAGCGGGGAGTCTTCTTTCCGAGGGCCCTTCCGGAACCCTTCAAAGACATGGCTTTGGTGAGCCTGGCTGTAGAGGCCCGCGTCTCGTTGATTCGCCGGTACAGGACGTAGGCCAGGCCCAAGGTTAGGGTGTGGCCGATGATTGTTGCAATGCACACGGCAGTGTCAGCAGCGGTCCATGCTTGGACAACAGGTGAGGCGTTCAGGATGGGCATTCTGGACAATGCTTGGAGGGCTGTGTCAAGGGGTGTGATGTCGATGATCTGTGACCCCCCTTTCTGAATCCATTCTTCCAGTTCTGGATCGAAAGTGAAGTTGCGATTCCTGAAGAAGGGTGGAATCTCTAGTTCGGACTGGTACTCTTCACTCGGGAGGTGATACAAGGCTAGGTCGTCCAGGTGGAGGATGGCTCCTCGTGGGACTTGAATCCACATGGTCTGGTTCAGCAGGTTGACACGTGTAGCTGTGTCGTGCTGGTCGTAGGTCAGTGTCGCCGACCGTACTGGAGTGTTAACGAGCCACCGGTCTCCCACTATCTCGGCTTGCGTCTCTGTGACTTGGCTGCGAGGTTTAGCATCCGCCGGGCAACGTGTGTCGCTGGCCAGATGTTGCAGGCCGCAAATCCCATCAGTGAAACAGTTTGCTTGGGCAGAGATAGTGAATGTCTTTGGTGAGGGTACACATGTGCAGGTTTGGGGCTAAGTACAGCTGTGTGTTGCTGTCGTGGTAAGCTACTGCTTCGGGTGTCCGTACCTTAAAATAGGTGTTGCTCTGCCAAAATCCCACGTTGACAATATCTTTTAGTCGGTAGATTCGGCTTGATTCTATGATGGGTAGACTTAAGAGGAAGCCTACCTCTCGCTGTGCAGGGTCAACATACAGTGGAATGGCACTGCCCAAGGAGTAGGCAAGGTGGATTTGTAATGGGTCAGTGGGTGTTGTTATGGCAGAAGCCAGCACGGCTTGCACCAGGCTTAGGGGTATCAGGTAGGGTGGGATCCTACCCATGGCTAAGCTGTCCATGGAGGAGCTTGTTTCACGGAGCATGTCGGTCATTAATGCCGTGACCAACTGTGTTTGGGCAAAGTCATTCTGGAAAACTGTGAACAGCTGTTTCATGGAGCTCACAGTCTGATTCAACATGACGCTATGAGTGTTGAGGACTGTGACGGTTCCTCTCAGTGTCTTGCCGATGGTTTGCAGGGATGCGCTTTGTGTGTTGAGTTGTTCTTTTTAACTGTGGAAGTTCTGTCTGAATTTCGGCCACGTGCCGTCGCACCGTGGCTATGTTCACGGCGTTGACACTGGACATTCCAATGTTGAACGGCGTGCCTACGGCCGCAGCGGCCCCTAGCAGCGCTCCCAGGAACCGTTTGGAACGTTTGTTGTGTCCTCCCAACTCAGCTTGGGTGACGGTCATCTTCTCGAGTTCGTTCAGCATGTGCTCGACATCGGCTTCGGCGTGGTTGAGGGCGGTTTCTGTCCATCGGGCACCTGCCCAGCTGTACTGGGCTACCGCTCTTGGGTAGTGTGCAAGGTAGACATTTCGAGGGTCGAGTCGCACGTATACTTTCTGTGTGTGCGTTCGGCAGTTAGTAATCAGCAATCCAGGTTGATCCCTCAACACAATGCCCGAGGCCGGTCCTGGTGAAATGACGTTGGCTGGCGGCTGGCCTCTGGTCGACTGAAGGCACATGATGGCAATCCACAGCAGCATCCTGTTACAGGCAAGAGGGAGAGGTATGGAGGATGAAGGGGGAGAGAGAGAAGGCACAGGTCAGTGAGGTTTGTCCAGGGTTGTGTGGGACAGTTTTTTTTTCTTTTCTGCGATGACAGCGGTTGGGTTTAGCTTGCATTGGCCTCTCCCTGTCTGTCCCTGTTAGTGGCCACATGTCTCTTAATCTGATTGCGGTGGACCCATTTGAGAACGGGTTCTCTCGTTCCCCGTTTCAGCTGGATTTGGTATGCAACGGGGGAGAGTTTGTTCACAATTTCGTGAGGTCCCGTCCAGTGGGGCAGGAACTTCTTGGACAACCCCTGGGGTGGCAGGGCGAAATTGTAATACAGGACTTTGTCGCCCACATTGAGCTCTTGGTGTGATGCCTTTCGGTCGTAATATGCTTTCTGGCCTTCAGCGCTGGTTTTCAGGTGTTGCTGGGCGAAAGCGAAAGTTGTTTTCAAGTGTTTATGGAGCTCATCCAGGTACTGGGACGTGGTGTAGGCGGTGACAAGGTTGTGGTCTCCTGGTTGATACAACAGGTGTAACGGCAGGGTCATCTGCCGCCCAGTCATTAGTTCAAACGGGGACACCCGTGTGGATTCCTGCGGTGTGGCTCGGAGGGCCATCAGCACAAGAGGGAGTTTCACATCCCAGTCTTTCTGATTAGCTGATACGTACTTCCTTAGCATGTAGACCACCGTCTGGTTCGATTTCTCTACCTGTCCTGGTGAGATTGGCTGATGTGAAATATGAAGTTTAGCTTGTACCCCTAGACATCTCCAGATCTTTTGCATGATCTCAGCAGTGAAGTGGGTACCTCTGTCTGAGTTGACTCTTAGTGGCAATCCGAACCGGGAGAAGATGTGGTTCATCAAGAGATATGCCGTTGTTTGGGCGTTGTTGTTAGGTGCTGGCAAACACTCTACCCATTTGGTAAACTGACACACCACCGTGAGGAAGTACTTGTTGCCTCTTGTTGACCTGGGCAGAGGTCCCACCCAGTCAATTTGGAGGTCTGACCATGGGAACGTGATTCCTCTGCGTTGCAGTGGGGCTCTGTGATTTGGGTTTGATGGTTGGAATTGACAGCAGACCAAGCATTCTCTCACATACTCTGCCACATCTTGCTGCATGCCTGGCCAGTATGCCACCTGTCTAAGTGTCTCATACGTGGCTTTGGTACCGTGGTGTCCAGCATAGGGTGTGTTGTGGGCGTGCATTAGCATCACCCCCCTCTGACACAGTGGTACCACGAGCCTAGGCGATGTGGTATCATCGGGGTCAAACCATAGAATGTCGTCCCGCACACGCAGCATGTGTCTGGAGTTGTGTAGGTGTCTGAGGTATGAGTCAGCAGCGATGTCAGAAGGTGAGATAGGGTGGCAGGTGGGGTCAGAGAGGTGGTCAAGAATTGTCTTTATGGCAGTGTCCGTGGCTTGCATATCCGCTAGGGGTGTAACGGTACACAAAAATCACGGTTCGGTACGTACCTCGGTTTTAAAGTCACGGTTCGGTACGTTTTCGGTACAGCAAAAAGGAAGAAATGGCAGAGAAATTTCCTATTTATTAAAATAATTTTTTTTTTTAAATAAGTGTGAGTTTTCCTGATCTTGAAACTTTCAGGTTTATAAATGGGGGTAATTTTTGAAGGATGAATAAATAATGTTTTGGTCATCACATTAAAAATAACATTTAAATATATATTTATTTATATAATATTTGAGTTTTGAAGTGCTGGGGAAAAAATGTGTTAAGTACTTGAAAGCATTTCACTATTCCAGCCAAACTGGTTACAGTTAGTGTTACTACATTAAATCCATGGTGAATGTTGCTGATCTGTGGATTTAAAGCCTATTACTAGTTCATTCACGGCACAATGTTTTTCCTGGTTTCCGCGTCAGCGCTGTTTGATCTAATAGAGATCTACGGTTAATAACGGAGAAATGTGAACGCTTCTCACTAGATCTCGCAGCGATGTTATTACTTTAGTGGTGAATTCAAATGCTTTCTTTACTGGATCTCTTAGCGCTGTGTAGTAACAGTGTCGCTTGATCAAGATCGGCTCGCGCTCATAGAGCTCGCGCTGCACAGATGTTGATGGTCCGAACTGATATTCGGTCCGTAGCGCAGTTTCGTTCCGCTTTCATTGCCATTTGATGTTGCGCAACGTTGTGGTGATCGCGCCAGCGCGGATTTTGTCGGCAGGAAAAATGGTCCTAGGAATCGTTCGGTTTGTATGCGTACCGAACCGGAAGCCTCGAACCGAAACGGTTCAATACGAATACATGTACCGTTACACCCCTAATATCCGCGATATCGTTGTTGGAGATTTGCGGAGTTAGCGATAGCGGCTGTGAAGCTGGCGCTGTGGCAGGCAAGGGCCGTTTGCTGCGGGTTAGCACCGCCACTTCGGGGGTAGGTGTGGGGTCCGGGGGAGACCACAGCTCACCGTGGAGGGCGCCCGTTTTGGCAAGGGCATCGGTGTGGTCATTAAAGTCTTTGTCTTGGCCTGGCAGTTTAGAATGTCCTTTTACCTTCTTCCAGTACACGGTGACATCGTGTGTTCTTGTGATGTTATCACATTCCTGGAACAGGTGTTGGTGTTTGACAGGCTTGTTGTTTGCTGTTTTGAAGCCATTTTGTTTCCAGATCGGGAGATGGCACACAAAACTGAGTCTGGCATAGTTAGAGTCTGTGCAGATGAGAAGTTCTCTGATGTTATGGACTGATGCGCTTTGCAGAGTTATGAGAACGGCTGCTATTTCTGCATATTGTGAGGACTGGGGGCCCAGTTTGAAGTGTTGTGGTGGGCATGGGTGGTTGTCAACCCACAGTACACCTGCACCTGCCTTTAGGATGCCCTCGTGGTTGTAGGAGCATCCGTCGACGTAAGCTGTGGGCATGCATTCGCACACATTCTTGTCAAAGTACCTGTGACAGGTCAGTTGTGGCTGTTGGGGCTCTGGTGTGTCTAGACATCTGGTGTGTCTAGACATCGCAGCAGGTGAGTTGTCAGAGCAGTTTTGACATGCAGCCAGGCCGTTTCCCAACGCCGACTTGTGATTCTGTGCATATCGGGCCTCGACATCACGTCCTTGGAGAGCCATTAACCACGTGGCTATGCGTGCGTTGGTTACCACGCCATCTCGGATGCGTTGGCTGTTGAGGAACATAACAGGCTGGTGGCAAGTGTCTATGATAACTTTCTGTGCTCCAATGTAGTTGGAGAAACGCTGTATGGCCCAGACTGTGCAGAGCAAAGCTTTTTCGCAGTCTGAGAATTTACACTCTGGAGGGAGAAGTGTCTTGCTGGCATATGCGACCACCTTCTTGTCTTGATCGTGCCGTTGGTATAGACCCGCACTGAGACATTGGTCAGAAAATCCTGCTTCCAGGTAGAATTCCTTTTGAGGATCGGGGTAAGCAAGGCAGGGGGCTGCGCATAAGTGTCTTTTTAGTGCCGCCATGGCGTGTTCTTGAGCGTCTGACCAGACGAAAGGGCAATCCTTTTTCAGCAGAGCTGTGAGGGGCCTGGCGATGTCCGAATAGTTTTCGATGAACTGTCGAGAGTAATTGCATACTCCTAGAAAACTTCGTAGTTCAGAGACGTTAGTGGGAGGCTTGATGTTTTGAATGGCGTGGATACGGTTTGATTGTGGTTCGATACCCTGGGATCCGATGAGCAGGCCCACGTAGTTGACCTTGGTGCGACACCACTGTCCCTTGTGGAGGGCTATTTTTGCGCCGGCCACGGCTAACTGGTTCAAAACATAGTCTATTTCTTTCAGGTGGTCTGCCACCGTCGTGCTCTTCATGAGAACATCGTCTACGTAAATCAGGTTACCTCTCATCCTGGCGTCTGGGCAGGCTTTGTTCAGGAAGATGTTGAACTCAGCTGGTGAGTTGGCATACCCGAACGGGCATCTGTTGAAGGTGAACTGTCGGTTGCCAAATGTGAATGCCAGCTTGTGCTGGTCTTCTGGGTGCACTGGAATGGTCCAGAATCCAGAGGCCACATCGAGTGTAGAGAAGATGGTGGCTCCTCTGATTCGGGGTATTTCCTGTTCCAGCTGGGTCATGGGCCACCGTGATAACGGCACCTGTTGATTCAGTTTTCGATAGTCAATGGTGGGTCGCCATTTCCCATTTGGTTTGAGAACGGGCCAGATGGGGGCAGAGTAGGTGCTGTTACAGGGACGGATGACACCTTTCTCAAGCATGGATTCGATGATTTCTTGCACTGGTTCGTGCGAGGCGATGGGAATTTTATACTGCTTGATGAAAGTGGGAGGAGCCTCAGGATGCGTGGGGATGCGCACCGTGTGGAGGTGGGTAAGGCCACAGTCTAATGAGTCTTTGGCAAAGGATTCTTTGAACTTGTAAAGGACTTGTCTTAGTCTTTGGCGGTCTGCGTCGGTCTGAAGCGCATCAGCATCTTGTAGAATTTGCTGCACTTGAGATTCAAAACCTTGATACGGCTCCTCTGTCGTTGTGTCATCAGTCAGGTTGATCTTTAAAGGCGTGGCAGGTGCATTAGTCTCACTCACAGGCTGGTGGGAGACTGTGTACACTGCGAGGTGTTGGTCCTCTGTCAGCTCAGTTCTGCATACATGGTCTTTGGCCACTGACATGACAGATGTGATGGCAATGAGTTGGAAGGGTAACGTGAACATTGTGTTGTCTGTGTGCCCTTCAGGTATCAGTGCAGGTGGGAGGGGCCCGATGACGGGAAATATAAGTTCAAAGTCATGAAAGTCATGGCTCACTAGCCATCCTAGCCTGTAGGCCCTTGGAATGCTGATGTCAGTTGCAGTGCAGTTGTTGAACAGGATGTAGATTACCCGAGAGGACACTTCCGTGAGGGGTGTGGCTTCAAGTGTGAGTCCGAGGTTCCCACATTCAGGTGAAGGTTGGAAGAAACCCAGCGAGTGGTTTAATGTTTGGCCAGATCGTATGTTCAGGCGTACAGCGACACCTTTAGTGTAAGCTGGTACCACTGTTGCTTGTTCGTTGATTAGAGTGCAGACTTCTGGGATGGTCTGCCCCGACAGTAGATTGTCATGATTGCTGGGAACAGGTGGCTGTAAAGTCATTGGGGCCCATATCACCTGATTCAACAGGTCCACATGAGCTTTGAGGCGAATCAAAACGTCTGCTCCAATGTAGACATCGTGGACTGGGTCCGGAAGGATCAGGAAGTAATGGGTTAGGCACCGGTGATTCCACTTTAATTGCAAAGCACAGATCCCTTTGGCAGATATCATGGAGGAGGGATGTGCGTTGAGAGGGAAACGTGTGCGTTTGCTGGTATAGGGCAAGTCCGGTGTGTTGTCAATGATTTGATTGAATAGTGAGAGACTGATGGCGGAATTGTCAGCCCATAGTGCCAGAATGATGTCTGTTGTGGTTATATCCTGCAGCTGCAGGTCAGTCCTGACCTGGGGGCAGTAGATATCGGAGCCTTGGCTGGTTTTGAAAGTGCAGAGTAGTGAACTTGACCCCTGATCAGCTGTTGTGGCTGGGTCGCCATGTCTGGCTGAGGGAGTTCCCGTGAACCCTGTGACCTGACAGTCTGCCTCAGCAGATTTGTTTGGCTGGAGGGGGAGGGGTTCACGCACTTGAGCCCAAACTTGCAGGTGTTTGAAATCCAGTAACGGCTCGAATCGATCCAGCAGGTCTTTGCCTATTAGGAATGGATAAATGTTCATTGGTGAAACATAGACCGGATGGACTATACTCATCGGACCGATTGTCAAGTGAATGGGAGCTACGTTTCTGAGCTGGATGTCATTTTGGCTATATAACTGCACATTCAGCTCACAAGTGTGGAAGTTAAGAGTTCGAGTCTGTCTTTGAGCTTCAAATTTGAGTTTTTCAAAGAGTTCAGCCGATATGAGCGTGAGATCGGAGCCTGTGTCCACAAGCTCTTCGAGTCTCATTTCCTTTTCCAAAGTGATGGTGAGGTAGAGCTTGCGTGCCATTCCTCTTTCGATCAGGTTTCCAAGGAGTTTTGGTGTGGGGTCCTGTGTGTTGATCGATAAACAGTGCGGGTATGTTTCGTGTGGCTCGTTGTGGGTGCAGATCACCAAGACAGCACTGTCTGGTACCTTTGTGTGAGCGCTGCTGCAGTCTTGTTCAGGAAGTGCAGTGTTTTGTTCCGGAAGTGCAGTGTTTGGTTCCGGAAGTGCAGTGTTTGGTTCCGGAAGTGCAGTCGTCAGCTGGAGTGAGTGAGAGATGTTGTCAGAACAGTGAGACACAGTGTTCTGGGGGGCTGTCAGTTGGAGGGGGTGAGTGGTGCTGTTACTTAGTGATGTAGCAGCGAGTGTCATTGTCTGTGGTTCGACAGTGTCTGTGGGGCTGTCAGTGGGAGAAGCGTTGGGAGTGGAGTTGGCTTCCGGCCTCAGGTTTAGTCATGCGGTGTCAGGTTTATCCTTGTCTTCCTTGCGAGGTTTCTTTTGGAGAAATTCTCTCAGGATGCTTAGAAGTTCTGCAGCTTCAGACGTGGCTGTGTTGTTTCTGTTGGATTTAGGTTCCAACTTCAGCTTACCAGTGTCATGTCGAGAGGGGTCTCCCAGCCGTCTGTCTGGGCTTGGTGTTCTGGGGGATGGAGGTCGGCTCCTTCTGGGTCGCGGGCCGGCTTCCCAGGTGCCCCCTCCCTTTTGGTTGTGGGAGGGGCGAGGCCGGTCCCAGAATTCCCCAGAGCGGTCGTTCTGCTGCCTTGGGCGGGCACCCCCACGACCACGCTGACCTCTGCTGGGTTGGAACGATCGTGACTCTCTGTTGACAGGTTTGTAACTGGGGTGCTGTGTGCCCTCTAGGGACAGCTCTGAACGGTGCTCAGAGACAGGGCAGATTGTGGGGTTTTTCACGGTCTTTTCAGAAACAGTCTTTTGTTTGGTGTATGCTTTGTGCGCCAGGTCACGCAGTTGTTGGATTGACATAGTCCGTGGCTCGGCTAAAACCCCGAGGTGGTGTGATAGGGTAGGATGGAGATTCCGCAGGAACAAAGTTTTGAAATTCCAGTCTTCCTCCATGCCGGATTCATTACGAGATCCGAAGTAGGCTTGTCTGATTCGTCCGTAATAAGCTTGCGGGGATTCCAGTCAGGCTTGTCTCAGATCCATTGCTGCTATGATACCTTGGTCCGATTCTGGATCGGAGAATTCGCGAATCAGAGCTTGCCGCAATTGCGGGTAGTCCCTCTTGACCGTTTCTGATTGGCGGTCAAGGAAACTTCGCACGTCCCGGCTTGAAGTGATCCTGAGAATATATAACTTATCCCAAGTGGTGACGTTGGCCACAGTTTGTAGGTGAAAGTCAATGTCTTGTAAGTAAGAGTGAACATCGTGACCTCCTGCTGGGTTGGGAGTGAAGGTCGGGATGTTTCTAGCCAGCTTGTCCAGTTCTTTATGGGCCGTGTTGTGACCGATGGCCCGACCCCGCCCCTCTTCAGCTGGTGGGGGCTCGTGGTGGCTGGCTAGTGATGTCTTTAGCGGTGGGCTTTCGCCCCCCCTTTTCAGCTCTGGGTTCTTGGCTGAAAAGTGCAGGCTCGCTGGTGAGGGGAAACTGAGTGATGGGTGTTTCCCCCTCCAGGTCGCCCTGCAGCTTGTAAGCATGTTTGAGTTCTCGGTGAGTCACCTCAAGTTCATACTTTAGATCATGTCTCTGTTGGACAAGCTCGTTAATTTCAGTTCGGGCTGCTTGTAAATGTTTTTCACAGGCCTTGGCCCTGGCCTCTCTGTCCTTTAATTCACTCTCTGCTCTTTTTAACAGAGCGTCGCCACGCCGCAGTCTGTCCTGGAGTTCCTCCGTGGTGCGTTTCTCCGACTGCATTCTCTTGTCTGTGTCCGTGCGCAGATCCTCCAAGGCCTTTTGCAGTCTTTCCACTTCCTTTTGTAATTCTGGGTGTGTTTCGTCCTTGGCTTCAACCTCCAGAAGTAGCTGATCCAGATGCTCCTGCGCGTTGTCCTTCTGTTTGCGGGCCTCCTTCAGTTTAGTCTTTAGTCCTGCGATTTCCTTTTCCAGATTGGCGTTGTCCTCCTCCGCCAGACGTGCCTGTGCCACTAAATTGTGAGCGAGACTTCCGATTATCCTACTCCATTCCTTTGAACTGTAGGTCTGTGTGGGGTCGTTGGACATTAGCCGGTCTACGTCGGCGTCCAGTTCCTGTCGGGTCAGGGATTTTGGATCGCCAGTGTCCTTGGGCAGACAGCCGGTTGTCATGGCACTTAACCAAGCATCCAGATTGCTCCAATGGGCTGCGGGACTGGAGGCGCGTGACATTCTAGTGGGCGAGAGAAGCACAACACACACAAAAAACAGGGCCAATGCAAATTTGTTTTGAGGCTAACGAGCTGTAGTACGGCCGTGCCGTCTATAGAAATTTGGCTAACTGATGTAGACAGTTAGGTGGGCCAATTTACGCGGGTCAGCGTGGGACCCGAAATAGTGGCTGCTCGGTTGTCACTATTATTTAGCTTCCTTGGGGTCTCTTGGTGAACTGAAAGATACAAATCACAACAGAACAAAACAAACCAAAAGGGAGAGAAGATATATGGAAAATCAAGACAAAAATATTGCAGTGAAAATAACACCTAAGTGAATTGACCTGCGCTGTAGTGTAACCACTAATAACTGTCTTAGGGAGAAAGAGGTAAACCAAACACTTAGAAAATATATATATCTGGGGAAATATCTAATATTCTGTGGCTTATTTTAAGTGGCAGGGTTTTATCAAAATTCAGTTTTACCTGAGGTCGAACTCAGCTGGCCCCAGCGAGCGTGGTCAAACTCTCCGGCGCCACCAAACACCCGACCGCCGTGACCCCGGCTCTTCCTTGCTCTGTGTCACGGTTGCGCCCTCTCAAACAGCTTGTGACTGTAAACACAACCTGGTAATCTTCTAGGTATCAACCGGCCGATCGCACTGCAAAGGTGGGCGGTGCCCAGAACCCACCAGCGAACTGGAGTGGCGCTTTCGCCTATGGTTTGTGCCCCTGTCCCAACAATTGACTTGTGCGTCGGCTTGGTGGTTGAACCTTCGAAGCACCAAGTTGCTGATGTCACTTACTGCGTGCCGCAACCTGTGGCAGAGATAAAAGAACTCGGGAACCACCGCACGGTCAGTGCCAGCGACGTCAGTCGGCAGACCCGCTCGCTGAGATCAGCCAGGGACCACCGCAATCCACCGCAGGTGCTGGGATTTTTACCTATACAACAGCAAGACGGAATGAACAAGGGGGCTTAAAGTGAATTAAGATTTTCTTGCTTAACCGAATTGAGTAATTTAGGTATGTAGAAATAAAACAGAAACTATGATCAACCTGAAAATGGATAAAGTATAATCAATATGACTTTGACGAAAAAATTTATTTAACCTGGAAAGGAAAAAACAAAAATTAAGAGATGAGCGGCTTTTGCCAACTAATGATAGCACAGAAAGTGATTAGACATGGATGGTAGTTATTGAAAATATCCTAACCCGTTCGGAAGTTAGCAATAACCCAATGCAGGTGAAGACCAGGAAGGGGAGCGGTAGGCCGCTGTAGTGGGTTTTGGAGCCTCTGGGGTTCACCTTGACTCTCTGGGGTTCAGCCTTCCTCTCTGTGGTTCACCTTGACTGTTTGGCACAATTTAAAGTTAATTCGAATTGTTTTAAACTCAAATCCAAATAAGCCTGGGGGAAATTGACAGAATTAGAATGATCTCTTATAATAATCACAACAACACTGAGGTTGTTTGTAATGATTACAAAATACTCATCGGGAAAAACATAAATGAAAATGTAATTTCATACAAAGTTCAGTGGGAGGCTGATAGCGGACTTGGCTATCAAATTACTGAAATGTGAGAGATTTATAGGGAGAAATTAAATCTTAACATATAAAATAATTAATACATTTTTTTTATAAAAAAAAAAGAATTAATCATAATAAAATATTGTTCCAATTCAAATCAAATCTAGATACACTGGGGAAGGATAAAATAAAAGTTTTGCAAGGGAATCAGAATGATTTCTGATAATACATCACCATACCGCTGAAGTTATTAGCAATGAATAAAAAAAATTACAAACAGACAGAGTCACCGAGGCCGGTAGAGATGGAACAGGGTAGAGCAGAAGATGAATTGAGCAGCAGAATGATAGCTGACCTGGAGGAGTGCGGCCGCTAGGGGCGCTTGTTTCTCTCCACGTGAACTATCAGTGATTTTGGGCTGAGAAATTCTATGACTTAAGCCCTAATTCACTTCTGTGAATTGAACTCAAAATAAAATGTTCTCAGTCCAAAACAGGAGGTTTGTTTTACGAACTAGCAAGCTGCAAATGTATTTAGTCAGCTTTAGATAATCATCGCAGTGAATTTGGAGGAAACACAAACGAGAAGGAAGCAAATTAGAAGCAGGTCTTTACCTGCTATTGCCACGTGGTGGCAGTGTCGCGCTCACGCGGACCAAACTCACAAGTGCGGTACTTTGAAACTGATACGCGCTTAAATCTGGTTAAGGAACACAACAGTTTTCAATGCACACAGATTTCCTTTTTAAAAAGAAACAAATATACACATTTACAAGTATACCTTTGAAGACCACGGCGGATCTCTTTGTGCTTGGTTGGCACAGAAAATGGAACGGGATTTTTTTTCACCGGTTAGCTAAGCCGGCGTTTTGAAAACCCGAAGTTATTCGTTGCTAACGAATCAAATAAAGATCTATTACTGTCAGGGGGAATCTCGCCCCAGCAGTTTAACAAAATACCGGTCAGATGCCTAAATTGAAGGTTTCTTCGTTCAACCAGGACTTAAAACAGTATTAACATGTGCCACAGCCAAGCAGAAAATTTTTATTTTCCTCTAAGCTGGGCTGTGCAATACTATGTGACTGCAGTTTTTCTCACATCCAGCTTTGCAAGAAGAAGTGCTTTGGGCTTCTTTCAGCAATAATGGTGTGTTAGGCTACTGAAGCAGCTTTTGCCTTGCTCAGTTTTCGAGTCGACTTATTACACAATGCAAAACGCGCGTACAATATTAAATTCCACAAACACACATGAATATGTATCTGAATATTGGTCCCAAAATGAAGTTTGAAAATGCCCGCATTCTATAACACCATATTATGTAGCGATAATGACTTTTGTTTTGGGGAAATTGTTAACTCAAATGGGGAATACTATTCATGAGATAATGAATATGTATTATCGCAT